>CM053622.1:576506102-576587048 GCA_028646595.1 Phalanger gymnotis
GCTGGGGGCTGGGAGCTCTGTGTGGGACAGACCTTACCCAGAGACCATCCAGGCTGTCCTGGGCTGGAGCCCTGCTTCCCTCTGCCACTTTGTGGGTTCTGCAGCTCTAGAATTGGTTCAGAGCCATTTTTTATAGGTTTTTGGAGGGACTTGGTGGGGAGCTCACGCCAGTCACTGCTTCCCAGCCGCCATCTTGGCTGAAGAACACATTTTGTAAATCTCAAAACTGTTATATAAGTGGGGACTGTGAGTTGTTAACATCAGCATTCGTGAAACTTTACAAAGCACCTTATGGTATCTTGTTTGATCCTCACTATCTCACTTTGAAGTAGCTACTACAGGTCTTAGATAAAGAAAGTGAGGAACAGAGAAGTAAAAAAAAAAAAAAAAAACTTGTCCACAAATGGAGTCAATATTCAAATCTCCTTCCTTTGCCACTATCTCATACTACACATTCCCAGTGAAAATGGAACGTAGGAGTAAGCACAACATAAATGTGATAATATCTCACTTTATAAACCACATTTGAAATGCCATTCAAGGATAACCTCTGTTCTCTTACACTGTTTTATAAAATGAAGAAAATTTTGTTAAGAAAAAAATCACAGCTCACATTTTAATCAAAATGTTATATATTATCTTAAAACGAAGCACAACTTTACACAAATAAGATGTCTTTTTGGCTGTAATCCATCAATTAAAGAGATACCATTGGGCCAGATTATAGAGGTTGATCAGTTACTTCCAAGATGTCCAAACTCAGGAGACAAGGCTTTTGTCAACACCTTAGCTGCTGTGAGTTTGACAGATATGGAAAGCAAATGGGCCATAGGACAGATTCCTGGGAGAGATGGAGAATAAGCTTCACTGAGCATATACTCTGTATACATTTGGCCTATATAGAGAAATTAATGAAAAACTACTGCCAATTATAATCCTTACTTTTTCTATAAGGCAGGATCTGGGAGCTTAGAGAGTGAAAGGAAAATTACAAGGAATCATCTTGTACCTAAGTTTCCAGACTCATTAAATGGTGGACAAGGGTAAGAACCTATGTGTCTTACCACAGTACTCCTCCTACATCGTATGTTGGTCAGTTACAAAACTAACAACACTGATGAATGAATTCAATTTAAAAAGTATTTATCAATGAATGAATACGTGAAAAACATTGTACTAGGCACTGAAGACAAAGACAAAGTGAAACAATCTCTGCCCTCAAGGAATATACATTCTGTTGGAGTAAACAATGTACACACATAAGAAATACAAGATACGAAAGAATTTCTAGGTGATAGTAAAATAAGAAGGGAAATTTGCTAACCACAGAACAGGATTTCTAGATGGCACAAGAGAAAAGTGTTAGAGAAGGATAGGATAGGGTTCCAGAACACTGATATGGTTGGAAATGAGGTAGCAGAGAAGGGGTAGAGAAGAAACCTTCTGCTTAGGCAGCCTGTAAATCTGGATCAATGGCCTTCTAAATAAAGACAAAGGTCAATAGATCATCATGTCTTTGGTAATAGCAAAAAATCTTGTTGGTTTGAATATTGAAACTTAAGAAAGAGAATGGAGGAGGGAGGGTGTTCAGTGTGTGTGTATGTGTATATACATATACATATATACATACATATGTATACATATACATACATATATATGTATATACATATATACATATACATACATATATGTACATACATATATACAGACATATATACATATATACACATATATGTGTGTGTGTATATATATGTGTATACACACACACACACACACACACACACACACACACACACACATATATATAGTCCTGCCTGATGGTCAAGATAGGTCAGTGGAATCATGTGGGTCAGACTGGTTATTGAGGAATACGGCATGTTAGAGGTACTCACCCTCAGCCAACTCAGTTCTGCTTCAATATACCCCATGGGAGCTGCAGGAAGAATTATCTAAAGCAAAGGTTTGGATCATGTTTAGAGTCTCCCTAAAGAGAGGAGTAGAAAGGAACTCTGGAAATGTAAATCAGATAGGATGGGTATTTATTTCTTCTATGTAAAAGTTCTCTGACCTTTCTAACTTTCTTCTCTAGTGTATCCTTTTCCTCTTCCCTTTCCTTTCTTCCTTTAAGATCATCAAAACATAACAAAACTATCCCAGGCACTCTGGCTTATTTAACTCTCTCCATAACCTCTAATAACATTCTCAGGGGACCCTTGGGTCGACTCCTCCATAAAAATATAAACCTTTAATCCTTGTATGGTCCATTCAATTGCTAGCTCCTTTTTCCCTTTTTATGATCTCCCCCAGGGTAAGTAGGGCAGGAGGTGGAAGGCCAGAGGGTCTTTGTTCCTGGATTGAAGACAAGCCCCACCACACAGCCATTTCCCCAACTCTTCTAAACTCTAGGATAGCACTTTTCTGAAAGGCCTGCTCATGGCAGGTACATAGTGCTCCATCTGGCTTTGATTCTTGGGAAGAAATCACTTTTAGAAGAATTAGTAGCTGTTTAGCTGATTCTTAGCTTGTGCAACTGACTTAGTGTGGCCATGAATGGCTATACATGATGGGTAAAACTGACTCGGGATCAGGTTGACATTCTTTTAACATGACATATTATCAATTTTCTGTAGAAATTCTGTGCCAGAAAAGACAGACTCCAGATTAGAAAGGCTTGATACTTTGGGGTCTTAGAGGAGTCTAACTTGATCCATGTCTCTATGTGAGTTGACCCCAAACCAGGTGTCATGAGGCAAAATTTTCCCTCACTCTAACCCATTAAGCTCATATTTGTTTTTGTATTTGTCTCTAGGTTTGGCTTTCTTGTAAAGACCAAATATGCTGTGTTGGGACTCTCTGTGCTCTAGTTAATGATTTAACAGTACACATGCAATAGCCCCTAGGTATATTTTTTATTAATGGCATTGGTTTTTTTTTATATTGTATGATGTCTTTTGTTCCAAGGTATCTCTGTGTCAAACGTTGTGTGAATTATTCACATATAGATGCACCCAAACCCTGAAAATAGGGTCTTGCAAATATCGCTCATCTGTACAAGGTACCCTGACTCTGCCCTACTTGCCCTGGAGCAATGATCTGACAACCAACAGCAACTACATTCTAAAGGCATGCTGGAGAATTGCCATTGCCAGTTTTTATTAAAATGCAATACAATTTCTTTTAGACCCATCATCAGTTTGCAGGCCTTCGACAGCACAAATTTGTATGAACGCCTTGCTTCTGTACATATAACATCACGGAACTACTGTTGAGCCCAGGAGGTTTGTTTGGTTGATCACCCTCTACTTCTAAAGGGGCCCCTAGCTCTGAACTGACATATACAAAACAAGTTCCATCCTGGGGGAGTCTGGTGTCTGGGGAGAGGAATCTGGATCTATTTCTTGCTATCTCTGGTTCTTTATACCCCATGGGAGCCCCAGGGAGAATCACCCAAAGTACAGGTTTAGTTCGTGTTTAGAGTCTCTGGAAAAGGGGAGTAGAAAGGTACTCAGTGGGGAGTGTAGATCAGATATAGGACTGGAATTTGTTTCCTCTACACAAAAAAAGAATGCCTAAAACACAAAAGACTCACAAGTGATGCAGGAACTTTCTATTATAGTCTCCCAGAAGAATGATGGTTAACACATTAAGATATGAAGTATTTGGAGAAAATGTTGAATAGGCATCCCATCTTCACTCGACCTACTATGTTCAAAAAACTCCCTCAAAGTTTCTGTCTTCTGAACAGCTGGGACTAGGGCCATGCTCATCCTTAGGTCAGTGTTGGTGGTTATCTTCTCTTTCAAGGAATTCTGTAGTAAATAGGGGTGTGGGAGATTACTAGCAACAATGGGGGGAATACAGAAGACCCCAATTTCTCACACACATAAAGTTGCCTCTAAATCTGGAAATAAATAGAATCACTATTCTGTCACTTAAGCTCATGTAAAGAAGTATCAAGCAAAAAGGCACTCATGGCCTTGGGGTCCTGACTCAAGCTGACTTAAACAACTACTTACTCTGCTGGCTACATGTGAACAAATTGACATTTCCGCCAACGCTGGGGAGGGCATCCCTAAATACTCCTCCCTAGTCATCACAGGGAGTCCCAGAGAAGGTATTTCAAGCCACAGATTCAGGAGAATGGAAGAAGAGACAATGCTAGAGGGCAGAATCACTTCTTTTAAGGTATATGGAGTCGACTCTTGTCAACTTAATAGCTTATCCTCTCTGATAAAGATGGACATGAGCGGGTGGAGTAAGAAAGGAGAAAACAGGAATTCCTGGAACCCAACCATAAATGTTGGGTGATGCTTGTGTTTGATCAAAGGACTGAATGGACAGGCGAGTCAGTAGAAGGGACCAAATTCCAGACATGCTCACTAGCAACAGATAATGCGGGAGAAGGAAGTTCCCTGATTGTGGACATTAGGCAGGTAGGTGTCACAGTGAATAGAGCACTGGGCCTAGAATCAGGAAGACCTGAATTAAATCCAGCCTTAGACACTTACTAGCAGTGTGACCTTGGGTAGGTCACTTAACCTCTGTTTGCCTCAGTTTCCACAACTATGAAATGGGACTAATAATGCACCTCCCTCCCAGAATTGTTGTGAGGATCAAATAAGATAGTATTTGTTTAACTCTTAGCACAGTTCCTAGAACATAGTAGGCACTTAATAAGTGTAGGACTGAATTACAAGGATAACCTCATATTCCACTGAAACCCTGGAAAGGTGAGAGGAAGCAGAGCAGGCAGATCATAGGGCCACATCACTAGATAGAACCTTCCTTTACCAATCTAATACCACCACCCCTACCTACCACCACACCAATCTCAGACAGTTATAATAATAGCTATTATTTATAATACTTTCAGCGCTGTACAAATATTACCTGGTTTAATCCTTACAGCTCTGGCTAAGGCCGGTGCTATTGTTATCCGCATTTTATAGATCAAGAAACTGAAGCAGATTGAGTTTAAATGACTTGACCAAGACCACACAGTTAAAGTCTGAATCTGAACTCAGGTCTTCTTACCCTCAGGTCCAGAGACTTTAATTAACCACACCATCTAGCTAGATTAAAGAATTGAGGCTGAAGACCTAAGAGGTTAAGTGGTGTTCTCTAACAGTACTAAGATGAAACCTTCGTCCCCAAAGCAGCACTTTTCTCTGTTCAACGTTTGCCTTCTTTTTGTTTGTTTGTTTGGTTGTTTTTTTTTGGGGGGGGGGGGGGAGGTGAAGGAATGAGTTGGAGCATACAATACCAATTACCTAGAAGAAAAGCATCCAAACCTAGTGCTCTTTGACACGACATATTTTCATTCACCAGAAGCTAGATCATCCCTTAAGACAGAGCAAACATTCCAAAAAATCATTCCATCAATAATGAACAAGCATTTCTGAAGTGCCTGCTTTGTGCCAGGTGTTGTACCAGGTGTTGGGCCTACCAGTACAAAGAATGAAACGATTCTTCCTCACAATGAGCTTACATTATAATGAGGGAAACAACAAAGGCATGTGTAAATACGGATGGCATAAATATAAAGGTGAGAAATACATGTAGAAAATGTATTTTTCTACAAAGTAGAAAAATACAAGGTAATTTGGGAAGGAAGGCACTAGCACTTGGAGGGGTCAGGAAAGGCTTCATGCAGGAGTTATCCCATCAGATTATGCTTTTAAATGTGGCCCAGGAACCCCATGCCCATGAGCGTCTTCCCATTCTCCCTGCTATCCTCCCTGAAATCACTCTAACTGACTCTTTGGGGTTAAGATGGAAAAGACATCTGATAACAGCAAAACGTTTCCTACTTCCAGGTAAGGAAAATGGTGTTATACCATTGGAACCTTATTAGTTTATTAAATTAGTCAGGGCTCTGAAGGGACAGAAGAGAAAACAGGTAGATTCTGATAGGGAAAATCATAGAATCATATGTTTAGAGTCAGAAGGGCCCCTAAAGCCCTTCTAATCCATTCTTTTAATTTTACAGATTGGGAAACTGAGGCCAGGAGAGGAAAAGACTTACCAAGATTGTAGGAAATGGTAGAATCTGGTCCTTTCACTCCTAATCTAGAGCACTTTTCATTTTCATCCCTTTGTTCAAGGATCCAGAAAATGGGGTGTTAGGAGAAATGGCAGGGCAGTAAAGGGGAAGAACTAGAAGAAGCAGGAGCAGAACAAAGACCACACGACAGGGTAGGACACGGAAAAGAAAAGAGCAATGCAATAGAATAGAGATTTCTTTGTATATCAGAAAGCAGCCTAGGGAGAGTCATGCCCAATTACTCTGATCTTAGGTACTCAGGTAGAACCTAGAAAGGTGATCAGATGGTTGTTGGATACTGGCACCATGGAGGGCCTTCCACTAATTTAGACAGATGAGCAGATTCCCAAGACACCCACCACAGTCACCCTGTACCCTACCTCCCCCTGACCTCTGGTAAAATCCATTCTAATCCTACGGCTCCATGACTGCACTTGCATGCGGGGAAAATGTTAACAAAAGTTCTGAAGAGTATGGAGAAGCCTTGTATGCTTTGGCGTCATCCCATGTGAGTAATAAGAATACCAATTCTCACACAACACTTAGAATTTAGTCTACCAAGATTAAGAGCAGCTGCTCAAACTTAACAGGACTAAATGTTGGCAGCACAAGTTCACAGCAGTTTTATTGGAAACGCGACATGGTTCTAACATGCAGCAGGGCAGATGGAGGTCTAGGCAAGGTGGAGCCCGAGCAGCTCAGCGCTGCTCTTAGATGCAGAAAGAAACTTACATTTCATTCCAGACCAAGCTTCAGGGCTCAGACGCCATGCCGGGGCCAGCAGCAGTACCCAGAGTCTGGGAGGTGGAGGGGAAGTTGGCCCAAGGATGCCAGAAAGCCCTCCCCATAACCAAATCTCCCCATCACCTCTTAAATCTGCTGATTTACTCCTATGGATCTTATAGGCTTCAAGAGTCTCCGTAAAAATAGAAATACCCCCTAGGAGGGGGAACACTCTAGGCTTTTATCAACACCTCAGACTGAATGAGTTTTGACAGATGTGGAGACCAAGGTCCTACAGAAATGAGCTGCAGAATAGAGTCCTGAGAGAGGTGGAGAATATGTTTCCCCAAGTATTCTGTATGTATTTGTTTATGTACATATTGCCTCCACCCCATAAAAAGTAAGCTTCCTGAGAGTAGTGTTCTCCCTCCTCACCTCCACACCCCGGCTTCCTTCCAAAAGTCAGTTCAAATTCCACCTTCTGTAGGAGGTCTTTCCAGTCCCTCCCCGCCCCCACCACTGCTAGTGCCTTCTCTATGAGACTGTCTCCTATTTATACCGTATATATCTTGTATGTCATAGCTGTTGGTTTGTCTCTCCATTCGGATCTGAGCTCCTTGAGGACAGAGACCCTGTCCCCTCCCCCCCCTTTTATGCACAGTGTCTGGCATTTTATAGGTACTTGATAAATGCTCGCTGACAATTAGACTTAATGTGATGGTGGGGGGTTAGTTATTTAATACTTGATTGTTGACTGGCTGCCTTATATTCCCAGCACCTTCACAGTACCTGGCACAGAGAAGGTATTAAATAACTACTTGTTGATCTGGACCCTTACCAAGCGCAGAACACTTCAAGACAAACTGAGCTAGGAATAACTTATCAGCAAGCAGGGGTCAAAATAAAAGGCAAAGGACATAAAGGATGGGTTTTTCTCCATCAATATGAGCTGCAGGAACACAAAGGAGCCTCCTTTTGTGTCCTCTTGAGTTAAAACCAAAGTAATCAACAGACTGTCACCCCCTAAGACCACCACTATCACAAAACAACACTAACTTTGTTTCCATGTAACACAAACACAGGGCGCTGCATTGTGCCTCCAGAACCCCATGGCTTGTGGTTCCCTTGGTAACAAAGCTTCCACCATGGCTGCTGATCACAGGGTCTAGTGGGGGATTACATAAGGGTCACAAAATTAATCTGATTTACTACTTAAGACAGACCTCCAAAAAGCATGTCTTTCATTCTCATTTACCATCCTTTGCTTCCTGCCTCCTAAATGACACCTCTGTGTCCCACAAAGGAATAAGAAGGTTTTAGGCCCAAACTCATGAAAATATATAACAGATTTTGGGGCAAAGACAAACTAGATCACAAGTGCACTTTACCTGGAGCCATAGATGGGGGGTTTGTTCCTAAGAGTGCTGAATCTAGAAGGTTCTAATAGTACTTGTCCTTCAATAATTTAACAAGTCTATTTAGTTAAAATACAAAGCCTCCACATCCCAGGTTGGGGTTAAGTCCTTCCCATCCCCTCTTATCCACCTTCCAGCAGTGGTCCAAAGGCCACACCTTTCACACCTCAAAATCCTTCTACCTCATTTAGCCCTAGCTCTATTGTCCAACCATCTAATCTCTGCAATAGCAAAAACAAATAAATAGAAAATAGCATAGAGTCTCTTTCTCTCACTTCAAAATTCCACCATCTGAGTCACTACTCTCTCCACCCCTCCCCTGCAACTAAAGGCACTTTCCTAACACTTACCCTTAGGGCCTTTTGTCGTACTTGTCCTGAAATGATAGCTGTGGCTCTGTGTTTAGCCAATTAAACATAATCGATTTTGAAAGGCCAAATCACTATTAAATAACTCAATGTTCTTTCACTTCCTTAATATAGTTTACAAAAGTATTATCCTCCTGATATTTCTATATTGTAGATTATGTTAGTGTAATTATCCCAAAATGAGGAAACTGAGGCTTAGGAAAACAAAAACCTAAATGACTTCATCAAGGTCATATAGCTAGTTTGTGGTGAGCCCAGGAGTCAAGTCCAGTTTTATGGACTCCAGTTTATGTTCTTCCTATTTCAAAAGCTCCATTTAAGGAGAGGGCTCTGCACAGACATCTCCTCATTTCTCATCTTAATGCACCATTCTGACATTTCTCTGACTTCTCTACCATTCTCCCATTAACACTGCACTCCTTCGTCCACTCCCCTTTCAGCTTTCTTTTGCATGTTGTCTCCCTCCATTAGATTATAAGTTCCTTGTGGGCAAAGACTAGCTTTCTTCTTTTAGTATTTGTATCAGCAATGCTTAGAACAGTGCCTGGCACATAGCAGGCACTAAACTGATGTTTATTGACTATTAATTGGGTGCCTATGTCCCTGCTTCCTTTATACCCAAGATTAAAATTTTTCATTATCATACAGTTTTATTCAATCAGTCAACAAGCGCTTATTATGGTGTATTTTATGCCAGGCACTACACTATGCACTGCCAATACAAATATAAGCAGAAAAACAGTCTCTTCCTGCAAGAAGTTTTTTTTCTATTCTAATGAGGGAAAAAGTTCAGAAGAAAATCAGGAGTACCATCTGGAGAAGAATGAAGGCATATCTGACCTGGGCTTTCTCCTTAAGGTGGAGGTTCTGGGAGGAACCACCCAATTAGAAGGAGAGTTTGGAGGATAGGGACTGGGGTAGAGGATGCTTTCAATGTGTGAATTCCAGGATTGAAAGGAGCTTCTAGTATGAGGGGGTTCCTGGTGCTGAAATTCTATGAGTAGAGAAATCTATGAGAGAGTCAACTTTTGACAATGACACATTAGTTTTGTTGCCTCCTTCTGTCTCTTTGGTACTTTCCAAAGAATAATAGTGGTCATTACAGCTTATCTAATACAAAAACTATCTATTCTCCTAAAAGCCAAGAGACAATGTGGGAAGGACAAAAATAATAACAACTGGATAGAACCCAGAAAGAGAAAAATCATCATCCAGATTTCTCCGACATCATCCACACCAAAGTTCATCACCAGAGCCAAACATTGAGGAGGTCAGTTTGGGCATTTCCTTTGGACACAAACCTAAGATGATTGTACTTCCTTTTAGGCAAGAGTTGGTTCCTTCCTGCAGGAGTCCAAAGGCCACGATCCTAAAACTTCATGTTTCTGCCCTAGTATCTAGACTCAACTCTAAGGATTAGTCACCTAGAAGGATAACAGCATTCTTAGGCTCACCTTCTTACCCCAATCCCTGGTGGCGAACACACATGAGACACACTGGCAGAGGCTACCCCCTCTTCCTGCATGATATGCACAGCTGGACCCTTCTATGTCCCTGCAACCCATCCCCTCCCCACAAGCGTTCTCTGCTACACGCACACACCCTAATCTTTAATTTTTGCCCAAGATGAAAGAATTCTTAGTTATACCTGTTAAAGTGATTAAAGTAAGGGCCCACTATACTTTTGTAGCATGGCAATAAACATACTCTTCATGAGGAAAAACACGTAGATGGCTACAGGGCATCACAGACCCCTAGAAAGTATTTAAAAGTGAAATTCAGCACTGCTGGGAGAAAAACCCCCAATAGTACTGAATCAGATTTCAGCTATTCAGGGGGATTCCATCTGCCTCCCTAGGGAATGGCAAAGCAAAATTGACACCAGTGTTGGGCCATGATTATAAACAAGGGAAAGAACCAAAAATTCCACTAGATGAAGACAGACACAACACAGAGAAACACCTCACCAAGCATTTGGAAACTGAGAATCAAGGCAATATAAATCCAGCTATATAGAGCTATACTGAAACAGTGAATTGGCTTCACGTTCCTGCTGCCTACTCAACTGAATTCAGCTCAGTCATTCATTTCAGTTAGGCTAATTCTCTGAGTACATACAGTACCAATTTTGATCTCTGAAACCTTTTTTTTTTCTTAAGGACCACCCCTTAAGCCCAAATCACTCTGGTTTTCATTGATTGGCTAACAATAGGTCCCAGGCCAAGTCCCACTTGCCCTGATTGGCTCGGAGTGAATGTAAATAGCAATTGTTCCTGTTTTGGCCAGAACCCAGAGGGTCTTCCCCTCCCAGACTGTTTTTGTTTGACTAGGCAAAGATGCCATTCTCTGTCTCATTTCTTATGTAGCCTTAATCACGGATTGGGTATTGTTTCAATCATATTGAGACCTATTAAAGACCTTAGTTTAAAAAGGCCAAGGTCTCCCACCACATCTGGGGCCATCTCCAGTCATCCTGATCTATATCTTGCCCCTGGACTCAGATGGCTCTGGAGGAGAAAAATGAGGTTAGTTACTTTGCACAGCCCTCCCTCCCTTAAATACGATTCACTTGTGTTGTGGCATCATCTTCCTGAAGTCATAGTCCTCTTCGATAGCAAAGGAAACTGACAACAACAACAGTATCATGTGTTAAGCATTCTTCAGCTGATAGGCACCCCCTTAGTTTCCAGTCCTTTGTCCCCACAAAAAGTTTTGCTATAAATATTTTTGTGCCTATAGGACCTTTTCCTATTTTTGTGATCTCTTTGGGATACAAACTCTGCAGAGGTATATGAATGTAATGGAAAACTATTATGCTATAAGAAATGAGGGAAAAGATAACTCTAAAGAATCATGAGTAGACTTGTATGAACTGATACAGAGTGAAGTGAGCAGAACCAAAAGAATTTATACTATAACATCAATATTACAAAACAATTTTAAAGACTTGTGTAAACCCGTGAGGAATAGAATATTCAGAGCCAAGGAAATACTTTATATAGTAACGCTGTAAGGATAAACAACTTCAAAATCCATAAGAATTCTGATCAATGCAATGATTATCCATGATTCCAGAGAGCTAATGATGAAACATGCTGTCCACCTCTTGAGAGAGGGCCTGATAGACTCAGGGTACAAAATGAAACACAAGCACACACACACATGCTTGTGTGTATATATTTGTTATAGAGGTTTTATTTATTCCCCTCAATGGGATGTGTAGAGAAAATAGATTTCTGTTAAATTAAAAAAAAAAAGAAAACATTGGCAAATAATCTATATGTAAGTAATGAAGGTTAACCATACTAGCACCAATATATCGATAATATCAATTCCCTATATTTCTGTAATAGTTTAAAAATATATATCTTAGAAGGTATTTCCCACATATATTATATGTCATATTATGTTATATTGTGTTATATTATATTATGTTATATTATAGTATTTTAGATAGATCATTTGATTCTCAAAATCCCTGTGAGGTAGGTAAGGCAATTATCATCTACATTTTAAATTTAAGGAAGCTGAGGCTGAAAGAGATTAAGTGACTTTTTATAGGTTATATAACCCCTTATTAAATGTATAACTAGCTTTAGGGGCAGAACCTGGGTGTTCTGTCTCCAAACTCATGTTTCAGTCCAATTGATAATAGTAATCAATCGGCAGATATGTGTCTATCATGCTTAGGGCAGTGTTTTGTGGAGAATACGAAGAATTAGAAAAACTGGTTCCTTGGTGTAAAATAGCTTACATTCTAGTTTAGGAGACAAGAAATGTACCTACTTTAAAAATATACATACATATAAACAAACATGGGAACCATATTTTATAACCCTATCCTCAGCACTTATGATTGTACTCAGCATCCTATAAATGTTTATAGGTGGTGGTGGTGTTAAAGTTGATGAGCAGTATAGACATATATGTTATAGGAATTTAAAGGAAGGAAGGTCACTACATGGGCAGGATTGCTTAGAGAGTGTTTTTTCAGGCAATCTACTGACTTGGTGGCCTGGCTACCTTTCTAGTATTATAGAATATCTAAAGAGGAATTCTGAGTTGTGTTTATCAGTTTCAAACACCAAAATATTGTATTACATAGCCCTAGCTCTTTTCCCTCTAATCATTTTCAGAGAGGCAACATAGTAAGGTGAAATGATTGCTTAATTTAAAGTCAAAGGACCTATTTCAAAACCATCCGCTAATACCTAGAAAAGCTTAGACAATTTTCTTAAAACTTTTTAGGCCAGTTTCCTTTTATGGAAGATGAGTGATGTGGGTTGGATTAGATGACTTCTAAGGTCCCTTCTGGTTTAAATCTACTGTGAATATGCTTTGAGAAGGGTTGTTGTTGTTGTTGTTGTGTTTGTCCTTCGTTCTTGAAGAAGACCATGATGTCAGGGAAATGATGACATGACTTGCAGTTGATGTTGGTTTAAGTGAGGAAAGGCTGTGCAAGGTCACCAGCCTCATTTTCTCCTCCACAGCCATCTGGGTTGAGTGGCCTGAAATTCACCAAGAGGACTAGAGATAGCCCAGGATGCAATTGGAGACTCTGGCCCTTTCAGGCTAAGGTCTTTTCAGGTTCTCACTTTGAGTGAGGTAATGCCCATTCAGTGAATAGGATTCTTTTTTTTTTAAAAAAAAAGAGAGATGCTCCCTGTCCTCAAGAAGCATACATTCTAACTGGGGAAGATAACACACAGAAGCAAGCTAAAAAAAGCAGGAGGAGGAGGGTGGGAAATAGAAAGAAGAAATTTGGGAACAAAATTCACCTCTCAGCAATCTCTTGGACTAGATCATCATTTTCCTTCACAAACTATAGGAGTTCCCTGAATGGAAAGACTAAGGTAAGATATCATTTTTGTTTTCAAGTTGGACTGAGACTATCATGATATCTCTCAGTCTTGTTAGTGGATATTTAAAGCAAATTGAAACATGGATAAATTGATAAATTAAAGTTCTTGATATTAAAGTTCTCTGTGTACCTATGAAAATATGCATGCATACATATATATGAATGTATATATGTATATACATACCTATTTGAGGTATACACACATATGTGTGCATATATACCTACTTGAGGTATGTGTTTTATATATATTTTTATTTATGTAAATGTGTTTATATACATTTGTGATTTTTTCAACTTGAAGTAAAAGGATCATAAGCAAAGAGAATGTTCAGGTTAGAAAGGACCATGGAGATCATCTGGTCTGACTCCCCTCGTTTTAAAGAAAAAGAAAAGAGACCCAGGGAGGTAGCTCTCCCAGGACTCTATGGCTTACCCAAGGTCACATAACTATTTAGCTACAGAACTGCTCAAGCCCAAGCCTCTTGATTGCCATGCTCATGTTCTATGGTGAGGGCATTGCTGCCATCTCCAATATTTCAGTCTGTTCACTGTATTGAATAGACTGTGAGTCAGCCTCATTTCACCTTTCACTTGCAACGTGCTTCCATTGTGACACATACAGTGGGGATTGCAGGGAAGTAGCCTTGCCAATTCCAGCAAACCAGGTGAGACAAACATTTAATCCAGTTTGAAGATCTGACATGGAGATAAGAACCATGGCTCATGCACCTTTTGAACTTTGGCAGCTTCTGTTTGGAATCAGCATAAATGCCAAAAAGGTGAGTGATTAGCATCAGTGAAGCCCTACTCTTACACTCACAGGCTTGCAAAATTATTCTGGTCTAGACAATAATTAAAGTCAGAAAGTTGACTTAATTAAAGAACATCTTTACCTAACCTTCAGGGCAATTCCTGAGCATTCACTAAGAGTATTATTTATGAAGACAGCTCTGGTGATGCCCAATTCAATGAAGGGATATCCTCTTAGGCAAAATCTTCTCTTCTGATCTCTTACAGTATGACGAGCTATCAGGGATAGGTGGTGGCAGGGTTGGGCTGGGAAAAGGGAGGAGATAAGCTGCACATTATCCTGAATGTTTTAAGTACAAGGTCAAAGATTCTAGTTTTATTATAAAGTCATCAAGTAAACAGAACTGGAATCTGATTCATCTTTAGATCAGATGAGACATATGACCCTAGGGCCATGTCTATACCTTACTCTATTCAACCCTTTAGCTTGAGTCGCTTCTGTGCTTCTATACACTATTTAACACACTGTGTTTAGGTTCCATGACATGGAAACACCATATAGGTGATTCTGCCTTATAAGCAGACCTCTGTGATACTGCAGTAACTATATCTTCTTAGATGGGAGTCTATGGAAACAGCACCTTGTACCTAGTCCCCCTCTCTAGTAAATCATACAAATGACAAGGCTCTTAATTTACATTGGTAATCTGTGTACGTGAGTTGTTTTTGAATCAAACTTACATTTTTTTCATCATATATATATTCACCTTCCATGCAAGGTTGAAACCTCCACAAACACAGAAATGTGTTCTTCAATTCTTTTTTTTGTAATATTCCATAAAAACCTAGTGCAGTGTTTTGAACACAAAAACAAACAAACAACAACAACCCTGTGTAGCAGATAACACAAATTGATATGCATGGGATCTAGCAGAGGTCCTTGGTGTCTCAATTCATCCCTGTAACAAAACCGAGTATGAATAATCTTTCACTGTGGCGTAACATAGTATCTTAAAGCACATACTCTTACTACTTTCAAACTAAAACCATATGGGTTCTTTGTGCTTCTCCCTCTTACATTGTCACTCTGCCTCTCTTACCCCTTGTGGAGACTCCTAGTGTCTCAAAAGTGTTCCTGATTTCCCACATTTTATAGATCTCATTATCACTGGCACCCAGATGCTACAGCTGTTCTATGGAGGGCGTACTCAAACTCACCAAATGGATGCCAGCATGTAGTCCTTTGCTTCCAAATGCAACTTTATCCTCACTCTACCTGGACTCCCTGAAATTAATGTTTACTATAGAGGTGACCCTCAACCCCCAAGGATCTGCACCCATATAGTCACATTACTCTCAAACCACACAGTCTTCCTAAGACAACTAATAATCAATCTAAAAACAATGTTAACTTTCCTCTCATACTACATTTTCTAAAGTCCATACTCTATATATCTCAATATTATCACAAATATCGAGAGACTCTCTTCCTTCCATAGGTATTCCACCAATTACCAGAATGGGCAGCTAAGTGGCACATTGAACAGAATGTCGGCCCTGGAGTCAGGAAGACTCTTCTTCATGTATTCAAATCTGGCCTCAAACACTTACTAGCTATGTGACCCTGGGAAAGTCACTTAACCCTGTTTGTCTCAGTTCTCCGTCAGTAAAATGAGCTGGAGAAGAAAATGGCAAAGCACTCCAGTCTCTTTGCCAGGAAAACCCCAAATGGGATCACAAAGATTTGGACATGACTGAAACTGAACAATAACAAAAATTACCAGAATTGAGAAAAAAAATGACCATCCTTTACAGTGTGGCTGAGGAGGGGTGGGCACATAGTACCCTTCAATTTTTCATCTGGAAGGGACCTTATAGACCTACCTCCATCATTTTAGAATCAAGTAACTAAGAACCAAAGACAAGGGTATGGTCCAAGATCAGACAACTAGTTTGAATCAGAAGGAGTCGTACAGAGATTTCCCAGTTTTAATCCCATGCTTTCTATTATTTAGTTCAACACTCAAGGATTTTGTGCTTTCATCAGCATGGATTCTCCCTCTACTGACTTAGATTACACCTCTTCCTTGCCTAATAGATAGTCTTTGCGAGTTACTATGGCTAAAAATTTCATCCTGAGGCCAATTTGATAATGTTTCTCTGAGTTTAGCTAGATGGTCCTCAAGTACCAGACCCATGCATATAGATGTTCCAGTTTGTTAGGACGTTTAAGATTCTACACCTTAATGACATAGCTTTCAAAGACCCAAGTACCTTTCCACTCTCCTATAAGACACTGGCATAGGGCTTTAGTAAAGGACCTACACAACAAATTTATTGGCTGTTACCAATACAGCCACCATACACTGGTTATCATCAGAGATATTTGACTAGAGATGTTATTTATCTCATCCCCCTTCTTAGGCAAAGGGGAACTAGTGATATCCTTACCATATGCTAAGAAAGAAGGCTTGTTAAGAGATGGGTAAGTACTCATTAAACAACCATCTGATCAATAGACATTTATTAAGTGCCACCAATGTGCAAGGAAAGCCCTATGCTGGCAGTGTTCAGCACTGGAGGACACGAGGGTAAAGGTGGGCTTTGAACCCAGATGCTTCTGACTCTTTAAGTCCAATACTCAACATCACGCCCAGCACTGCGTCCTAGATATAGCAGGCACTCAATGAAGATTTTCTTGGTTATGAAAAAGATGAGGAGGTTTAAAATTTTCCCCTTGGATTATTTCCAACTATAAATTTAAACTGTACTTAAAGGACTAAATGGGCTGCTCTAGAAGACCCTTCCCCATCAACCAATCAGAGCCATGGATATTTCTATCATTACAATCTTTACAGAGCCTTTCAACTAAAAGTCAAGAGATTTGGATTCTAGACCAAACTAAATGGATATGTGAGGTAGGTTACTTCTTTAAAAAGCACCACTTCCATGAGAACATCTTTGATCCTCTCAACCTGGAAGTGGTCTCTCTTGCCTCGAAGTTCTCATAGCTTTCTACCTGGGCACTTCCCCAACACACCACTCATATTTACTGCATTTTACCTTGTATCATAATTATTTGTTTACAAGTATTATTTTTCTGGCCCAATTAGATGATAAGTTCGTTGATAGTCAGGTCTATGCCATAAAATATTTATCCCTCCATGACCTGCACAAAGTAGGCATTTAAGAAATGCTTGCTAAAATATCATTAGTAGGGTTATATTCCAAATATATAAAAAAAGAGTAAAAAGACCCATATGTAGAAAAATATTTGTAGTCATTCTTTTTGAGATGATAACTGGCAACTAAGGAGGTATTCGACAATTTCAAAATGCCCAAACAAGTTACAGTTGATGAATGTAATGAAATAATATTGTGCTATAGGAAATGACAAAGGGGATGTTTTCAGAGAAGCCTGGGAAGACATAGAAATTAACGCAAAGTGAAAAAGCAACACGGGGGAAAACATATGCAATAACAAGAACATTATAAAAAACAAACAACTTTAAAAAACAGAATCAAAATAATGACCAACTGTGACTGCAGAAAGCCAGTGATGAAGCATAATTTCCACCTTCTGACAGAGAAATGATATTTAGCATATGTATATATATACATATATGTTTATATATGTATATATATATACATGTATATGTGTGGAGAGAGAGATACACATACACATACATACAAAATGGTCAATTCAGGAATTTGTTTACCTAACCATGTATATTTGTTTCAAGAGTTTTGTTTTGTTTGTCTTTCTATGGAAGGGAGGAGTGTGTACGAGAGAAAATAACTCATTAAAAACTGGCTCTTGTCAGTTTTTTATTTTTATTTTTTTTATTTTATAAAATAAAAACTTGGACTAGATAATTTCTCTCTTTTTTGGTATTTGTATTTTTGAATATATTTAGTATTTTATTTTTCCCCAGTTACATGTAAAAACAATTTCAACATGTTTTTTAAAACTTCCAAGTTCCAAATTCTCTCCCTTCCTCCCTCCCCACCCCTCTCATTAAGAAGGCAAGCAATTAGACATAGGTTACACATATGCAGTTATATAAAACATTTCCATATTAATCATGTTTTAAAAGAAAACATAGACAAAAACAGAACTCAAGAGAAATAAAGAAAGTTTAAAAAGTATGCTTTGATCTGTATTCAGACATCATTAGTTCTTTCTCGGGTGGTGAATAGTATTTTTTATCATAAGTTCTTATGATGGATCATTATATTGCTGAGAATAGCCAAGTGATTCACAGCTGACCATCTTATAATATTGCTGTTACTTTGTATACAGTACATTTCATTTTGTATCAGCTCATGTAAGTCTGCAGATTTTTCTGAGAGCATCCTCCTCATCATTTCTTAGAGTCCAAGAGTACTGTGTCATAATCACATACTAAAATTTGTTCAGCCATTCCCCAGTTGATGGGAATCCCCTCAATTGCTAATTCTTTGCCACCAGAAAAAATCTACTATAAATATTTTTGTATATATAGGTCCTTTTCCTTTTTGTTTTTGTTTTTCTATCTCTTTTGGGATACCGACCTAGTAGTGCTATTTCTACATCAAAGGGTATGCATGGTTTTACAGCCCTTTGGGCATAATTCCAAATTGCTCTACAGAATGGCTGAATTAGTTTACAACTCCATCAACAATGCATTAATGCCTCTTTTTTTCCCACATCCCCTCCAACATTTGTCATTTTCCTTTTCTGTCCTACTACTCAAATAGGTGCGAGGTAGTGCCTCAGAATCGTTTTAATTAGATTTGATTGCTTTTTGATGGACCACCTATTATTTTGAAGGATATATAAACTGTGAGCACTCCGCCATGATGATCTTTTGGTTTAAGAGAGATGGCCAAATGACCGTCCTTTTATTAATAACCTGCTGGCCTTATTTATAAAATGATCAAATTACCAAGAAACTATGTCTCTCAAACTTTTTAATCATCACAGATGACAGGTGAGCACAGTTAAACAAGTTTCAGATAAAAATGCAACTGAATACAAGTTCATTTTATGTTGTATAGCCTCATGTTTCAATTCAGACTATCAGTTGTTTCCATGATCAAATCAACAGGTATGCCCTAGGCACCTTTTCCAACCAGACAGGCATGACAATCTGCCATAATTAGAATGCACATGAAAGCATCATTAACAACAACATAAATACATAGGTGCTGTAACTCACAAGCCTGATGAGGAATGACTAATTATTTGGAAGCACTCTGAAAATATAAAGGGCTATAGAAATGCTAAATAGCCTCACAACCCTTGAAGGGCAATTAGAGTGTTTAGAATTAGCAGCCAGTTTGTTTTTTCTTTCCCTTAAACACAGCTTATTGCATAAAAATAATCATAATAGGTAAAATTGTGCTTAATATCAAATCTAATTAAGTTTTTTTTCTCAATTATCAAGCTAATTTTATTAAATCTTTTCAACATATTGTCTAGGGTCACCAGTTTGTGTATCAGTTTCATTAAATGTACCCACCATGTAGATGAAAGCTTAACATTCTGGAGGCAAGGAAACAAGCACTTATTAGGTGCTTACAATGTGCCAGACACTGTGCTGAACTCTGGGGATACAAATAGAAGCTAAAAGATAGGCCCTTCCCGTAAGACATTTACATTCTAAGGAGGAAAGACAACACACAAAAGACAGGGGAAAAGGGAGGAAGAGGAGGAGACAAAAGGTACCCATGTGGAGGGTAGTTTTGAAGTCCAGAAAGTCAGTAGCAGAGCCAGGAGGGGAATGAAGGTGGGACAGCATGGGCCCCTCCACAAAAAGGAGGATCCAATACGATTTCAACAATTCTAGAAGGGGGCTGAGCAATATTCTAGGACAACAGAGCAGCAAGAGTGGTTGGATGTTCTGAGGTAAGAAGGTCACAGATACTCAAGTCAAGTTCCAGGATGAGATAGCAGTTAAGGCATGGTTATGAAAATCAGAAGAATCTGTCGGGAGGGTGATATACATAAGCTTCTGTTTGAAGTTTTTGAAAATGTACATGATGCATTTCATAGTTATTTTATTTAAGCAATACACTTCAAAACCTAAAAATTACCCAGAACCTAATAGTTTCTTAACCTTTTATGTGTTTGTGCCTTGTCTCCTCAAGTAGAGTCTAAGTTCCTTGAGAGGTAGTGGCCAGGTTTTATGCTTCTGTGCTCCGCCCCCCAAAAGCCATTTATGGTACTTTGCAATGTAGATGTTCAATATATAACTGATTCAACTTTAGTCAAAAAACAATAATTATAATATTATCTTTGACTTTGTACCTCTTAGGTCATCCTAATTGATCTTTCTTTTCCTTTTTCAGCAAAAATAACACTAGCCTCTTCCATGGTACATGAAACAGAACTACTCCAATACTCTCTAGTTCAATCCCTCACCAAGGTCCAGGTCCATTTCGTCCTTCTCTCCCACCTCAGCTCCTCCTCCCAATCCAGGTGCTCTCTTTTCTTACAGTATCTACAGGAGGTTTTCAGAACTATGCCAGTCAAAACTCTTGCCATCTGCCAAAGCTCTGTCTTCAAACTTTTCAAAATATAGATGTTATTCAGTTGAGATCATGAGTAGGACCCAGCTCTGTGCAATCTCTGTGTCCTGTTACATAGGCTAGGGCACACTGACCCTAACTCACCCTAGAACCTAATCTTCCTAATCACCCACAACTCAAGACTGCCATACTTTGAACTTAGAATCAGCTCCAGGGTTCCACACCCAGATTCAAAAGTCCTAAAATATGCCCTCCAATCGCATGCAATTATCTCCCCAAATAAACATACACCTAATCATCCTCTCACTCTGACTCAACAAAACTAAACGCTCAACGCAACACTAACAAACTTTCTGCTTCCACACAAATGGCATCACTAACTGATCACTCCCACTTTCCACATACTCAAATCAAACACTAGCTCTCTGCCACACACTTGCTACTTCCCTACAGCTACCCAGAGGGTGACTTCCTAACATGCTTATGATCATCAGCATCAAGAACCTATGCTAATGTTCCCTTATAACATGGGGGCTAATTCACGTTTTCGGTCAGTTGCACAAATGCTGCGGCTTCTCTACACAGCGGTCTGTGCTGTCCCAATAGAACAATAAGACGTGTCTACAGGCACTGTTTTTGTGTGCCCAAATGGAGACTGCTGGCATCTAAAGAACCCTTGGCATGCCCATATCCCTTCCAACTCTCACATTCTTGGGTTATGTGTGCATGTTGCCTGGACAGCACACAGAGAAGCTATAATAGGAAACCAGCGCTGACTAGAACACAAGGACTAAGTATTCGTCTCCAACATCAGCTCCCATTCTTAGAAAACTCATTTCTAGGGATAATGATGCTCTAGTACAGAAGTCCTTAAAGGGATCTCTGAACTTTAAAATATACATTTTAAGATAATTGTTTTTCTCTGAAATACTACATATTTTAATTTACGCATTTGAAAGCATTCTTCAGAGGAAGGGTCCATAGGCCTTGCCAGACTGTCAAAAGTTGTCTGACACATATTTTTTAAAAAAGTGAAAAATTTCAACTATAGCACATGATGAGAATATTATAGCTATATTCTAAAAACTTTTTTAAAAACTGTTTTTACTCTACCAAATCAAATGCTTTTTAAATAAGATCTTCTTGTGTCTTCCTTACCCCTACATACTATACAATCTATTAACATTGGCCTCCTTGCAAACAAGATACTCTATCTCCCATCTCTGGGCATTTTTTCCTGGTTATCCCTCATGCCTGGAGTTCTCTCCCACTCTGTCTCTGTCTCTTAGCCTTGTTATCTTCCTTCAAGTCCCATTTAAAAGATCATTTCAACAAGAAACCTTTCCTGAGCCTAATGCCTTCCCTCTGTTAATCATCTTCAATTTATCTCACACACACACACATATATATATATCTATATATATCTATATCTATATAGATATATATAGATATATACACATGTATCTATAAATATATGAATGTGTTTATACAGTTGTTTACATGTTTTCTCCCCCATTAGGTTATGAATCTTGAGAGCAGTGACTGGCTTTTGTTTTTCTTTATATCCAGAATTCTGGCAACAGTAGGTACTTAATAATAAATACTTACTGACTGACTAAATGAATTATAGTCAACCAACATTAAATACAGTGAGATCTTATATTCTCTGTACCTCTCAGTCATTTGTGAAATGTGTCACAATCATTTATGAAAATCTGCCTGTTCTATTGTCATACTTTGATCCAGGATACTTTTGATACATACACAGATTATTCTCATGAAAATTATGTAGAGATGGGCAAATATGCATATGAGTTGGTAATTATTGATGTTTTCTTGATTACCTTTTTCATAATATCTAATTTTTTTGAAGCATCCTCTTTTTCTTTTTTTAAAATATATTTCCATATTAGTCATGTTATAAATCAAGAAACAGAATAAAAGAAAACAGCCACAAACAACAACAACAAAGTGAAAATATTATGCTTCACTCTGCATTCAGACTCAATAGTTCTTCCTCTGAATATGGATAGCATCATGAGTTTATTAGAATTGTCTTAGGTCATTGTATTGCTGAGAAAAGCTAAACCGGTCATGGTTGATCATTGCACAATGTTGCTGTTACGATGTTCTGCTGGTTCTGCTCACTTCATTCAGCATCAGTTCATGTAAGTCTTTCCAGATTTTTCTGAAATCTGCCTGCTCATCATTTCTTATAGCACAATAATATTTCACTACATTCATATACCACAACTTGTTCAGCCCTTCCCCAATTGATGGGCATTCCCTTTATTTCCAATTCTTTGCCACCACAAAAAGAGCTGCTCTAAATATTTTTTGTGATGTAGGTTCTTTCCCTTTTTTATGATCTCTTTGGGATACAGACCTGGCAGTGATATTGCTGGATCAAAGGATAGCATCCTCTTTTTCAAAGATCTAAAGGAACAATTCCTCAACATTGTGATGTCCCAGGCACAGGCCTACTCCATGTATATTTTGGCTAGTTCAGTTGTTCTCATATTTATTTTCCTGAATGTCATTTCTATTTCTTCATGCAGTACACCAAGGGTTATAAAAAGCATGTTATTCAATAGAGCAAGATGATACCTTAAAGGCTGTTCTCCAATGGGGAGTATTCTTCATACATATATTAAAATCATACAAGTTTCTTTGAAATAGGTAATGACAGAAATGACTTCTATGTGCACACCCTCTTATTAACATCAAGTGAGGCATAAGACAAGGGATCTTATGTGTACCTAAACTGCTTGCTGCTTTGATGGAAGAGGTTCATTGCAGTCCAGATAAAAGAAGGATTCTCTAAATGTACCTGGTTGCAGATGGCTTCCTACCCCTTGTTTCATACCCTAGAATAATACAGAGCCAACTAAATGAGATCCAGAGTGGCTGATACTTCCACTATAATAACCTTCTCCTTATTTGGTACATACATTTATATTTCCATGTTGTCTCCCCCAACAGAATGTAATGTGCTGAAGGGCAGGAACTATTCTAATTTTCCACTTGTATTCTCAGCACCTAGAATGGTATTGAGCACACAGTAAACCTTTAGGAATGGTTTACTGATTGACTCATAACCACTCAGAGAATTCAGGAGAACTTCAGCCTAACTATCCAAACAAGGGAAAAAAACTGGATATGGATGACGAATGTCTCTTGGTCAAACTATAATACACAGTGAATGATCTCCCAAGTATGTGTGTATATGCATAAATGTATATAATATATAGATACAAATAGACTGTAAGGTGCTGTATATTCACATGTATACACAGGAATATTTTATCTTCATTTATACATTTATATAACAGAACAGATATGGGGGAGGGACAATGAACTGAACCAAGAATCAAAGAATTAAATTAAAGATCCTCTATATCTTTAAGTCAATTATGTAAGGATAAAAACACAAAAATTATAGTTAATATTGATATAGAACTTTAAGGTTTGTAAAGCACGTTATATATGTCATCTCACTTCATCTTCACAACCACCTTGTGAAGTAGGTGCTATTTTAAAGATGAAGAAATTGAGACAGAGATGAAGTGATTTTCCCACAGTCACACAGCTAAGTAAGTGTTTGCAGCAGGATCTGAACTCAGATGAACCTGATTCTAGGTCCAGTACTCATCCACTGCACTCCCTGACTACCTTAATAGTATATTGTGGAATATTACTTCTTAAAAAAACCCTGACTATTCTCTTCTAATATCTTAGTCAGAAATACCATCAACACATAAATGAATGAAAAATCATTAATTAAACCCTTACAATGCACCAAACAGTGCATGTTTGGTGGGGAAGGAGGTGAGATAATAATAAGAATAAGATAATCTCTTTAAAAAAATCTATCCTTTAGGTTTTCCCACCCACAATAATCGAATGAGATAAAATTGAATTTCCCTAGTTAAGAGGAATCTAGTGATAGAGAATATGAAATGTCACATAATGTCTAGAATTTACATAGCAATTTAAAGTTGGCAGAGTGCATTATGAATATTATCTCATTTGATCACAGGAAAAAACCAGAGTTACAGATGTCCATATACCTAATAAGATATACAGGATATGGTGGTATGGGGGACAATTCAAAGCAGATAGATAGAGAAAGATAAAGAAGTCATCTGCCTGAAGTTCTCTTTCTGGGGCAAAATCTCCCCAGTTGTTTCAATGAATGCTTAAATAGTATTCTATTAGAATTCTCAAAGAATTATTTTTTGGGGGGAGGAGGAAGGCAGGGCAATTGAGGTTAAGTGACTTGCCCAAGGTCACACAGCTAGTAAGTGCATCAAATGTCTGAGGCCACATTTGAACTCAGATCTTCCTGAGTCCAGGGCCAGTGCCCTATTCACTACACCACCTAGCTGCCCCAAGAATCCTAATAGAATGCTAACACCTTTACTATGCAGGTCACATTTTTCTCCATGGACTCCAATTTGTTAACACCTTTCCCAAAAGGTGGTCTCTAGAAGTGAACACAATATGCAGATGAATGAGATTGGAGCTGATTGGAATGTCACAAGTGGGACCTTTGTTTCATCGATTCTGGACACGATGCTTCTATTAATATTTGTCAAAGTGAACTGAATAGAGCAATGTGGCATAATGGACAGACAGGAAGCCAGGAAGATCTGAATTAAACCTGGCCTCTAATACATTCTGACTGTATGATCTTACATAAGTCATTTACCCATTCAATGTTGTAATATAGATAACTAAGACTGCAGAGAACATGCCAATTTGCTTTGGGGGTACAGGGAGCTTCCTTTTCTATGAATTCCCTAAGCTAATGAAATCACAGGTCCTGTCTCTATCCCTGTGGCAGCCGAAGATCTCATTAGCCTTTTTTGTTACCACACCAAACTGCTGGCCTATATTAAGCTTAAAGCCCTCTAAAACTCCCACATTTTTGCCCCATCTGCTGTTATCTAGCCATCTTGTACTTAACTTTGGAATAGAACAATTCCAAAGGCACGTGTGTTTTGGGCACTCCACTGGAGAACACTTGTCATGCCAATATTGAATCATGGTGTAATAGACTGAAAATTTGAAGGCCATATAGGAAGAGATTAGTCATATACTCAGGCAGGTAAGAGATTTATTGGTACCTATACCTTGGCCAAGAAGCAGTCAGTGAATTCCTGTTTAGTATGATGGATGGCATAAAATACACTGCTTCTCTGTCTTAGATAGAACTTATATCCTCTTAATTAGAAATAGCAAAACATGTTGATTTATGTATGTTTCCACATGGCCATTCATAACAAAGAGGGGCAGGAACTTATTTCTTTTCACTGGCCTAGAGATATTTGAACATGCTGCATACTGATCAAGTATGGAGTAGGCTCCAGGATCACAGAGCCTGAAGTGGGGCCTTATGGAGACTGACTGATCACCACTGAGAGCCTTCAAAAATACTTCTTCTTTTATTAAGATTATAATAGAAGTGGAAAACAAAAGCAAAGTGAATGGTTATTCAACTCTAATTGTTGCTCCATAAAGAATAGAATCCTTTTGGTTGGATGAGCCTGTTATATAACCCAGTGAAGGGAGTTTGGGGGCTTGGAATCAATATGTGATTTCAAGGATTCAAATATCTATATATTGTTTTCCCACTCTTTCCACTAAGTCATTTAGCCCTTTGTCATAAAAAAACCTTTCCTCTGAACCCCTCCAAAATATGATCATCTAGACCAAAGAATTTCATTAATTACCATTCTTTTGGCCTAGTCATTTAACCACTTCTGGACCCAGCTAAAAGTGCTATCATCCAGTCTACATCTTTCCATCTTATTCCCAAGGATATCATACAAAAACTAATTAAATGTATTGGAAAACAAGTATTCTCTAGCTTTGAAATTCCCCTAATCAAATGAATCCATCAAAAAGGAAATGAGACTAGTCTGTCAAAACCTACTCTTTGTGAACCTACACTACACAAAACTACACATTTAAAAGGAATTACAAAACTAGATTTTGTTCCCCCCACCCCCGACCAGAATCAAAGTAAAACTCACCAGTCTATGTTCTGAAGACTACACTTGTTTGGTTGTTGAGGGGAAGGACAGAGGTTTTTAAAAGGCATTAATTTAACCGATTTTTAAAAAAAATTTACTTTTTTCCTTATCACAAGCCCCATATAACTGGTCCTGTTCTCCATGATTTTTCAAATATCACCAACAGAAATTCAACAATCGTATTTCTATGTTCTTTCAGGTCCTTGGTGCATATTATCTAGGCCTAGAGACTTAAAATAATTAAGACATCTAGGTGCCCTTTTATCCCGTCACTAACTTGGGAACTTAATTCCTTTTCAATAATATTTTCTATCCTTACCTATCTGAATAAAAATTTGACAAGGATGAAAAAGAGTTGGTTCCTATGGCTAGAGTAGGAAACTTGCCTAGAAAAGTTTTCATGCAAAGGATCTGAGGATTTGGGGGTACTACAACCTTAGAATGAGTCAACAGAACATCATGGCAGACAGAAAAATTTAATTGATAATCAAGTTATACACTGCACTTATACTACATATTGCATTTAATTCTAGGCACTATATTTCAGGAAGAAGATTAAAAATTGGAGCATTTCCAGAGAAGGACTCCATGAATAGTGAGAGATCTGGATACTATATCATATAATAATGTGAAGATATCTAACCTAGAAAAGAAAAGGCTCAAGGGAAAAATGATAATTGTCTTCAAATATCTAAAGGGCTGCCATGTGAAAGAGGGATTAGATGTTCTGCTTGGCACTGAGAACAATGGAAGGAAGTTGTTAAGAAGGCAGATCTAGGCTTGTTGTAAGGAAAAACTTTCCTAAGGTTAGAATTATCTGAATATGAGATAGGCTGCCTAAGGAGGTAGTGTATTCCCTATCATTGGAGATTGACATGTGACACTGTGAAAATGAGTGTCTGTCATTTGTTTATATATTTGTACTTCCACTTTAAGTGGAAGAATTAGAGGCTATAATTTCATGAATTTCAAAAGGTCAGTAGAGTAAGGTAAGCAGGTATCTACTGTCAAAGAGTGAATCCACATCAGGTTTTTCCATCAATCCAAAACTGGTGACTCAAGGAACAAGGTGTGTCATTTAAGATTCATTCCAGTGGTAGCTGACACAAAGATTCATCCGGAAATCATGCCATAGCTGGATGTGAACTTGTAGAATCAATGCTATGTAGAAGCAGTGCTAATTCTGAGCCTACTCTTCCCAAGAGTGAGGGGGCATAGAGTTTGTCACCAAAGCACCAAGAGGAAACACTTGTTTTATTACTATTATCTCTCCAAAGTAAATATTCCTCTATGAAAGCTAATTGATGTTAAATGGTTGAATGAAATCCAAACATTCTTCATTGTTGGCCAACAATGGAGAAGTAGAACCAATGGCGGCTCAAGCCAATAGCATTACAAAAGAGTCATGCCAAACCAGAAGTATGCTAATAAATTTCCAGCTCTCTGAATATGGGACATATTTTTATGTTTAATCTGCATTGGTATTTTTTCCATCACTTTCTTAAGTCTAAACAAAATCAATTAAACAATAAATCTGACTGGCAGGATTTTCTGATCACTGACATGCAAATGCTCAAGATGAAAACTTAAGACCAGCTGTAAAGATTCAGTACACACTGGTTTCAGCACATATGGCCAACTCCAAAACCCTCAAGCATACTCCAAGGATACTGAATAACATGGCCTCCTTGACTCTGGGAGGGTGAGCCCAGAAGGTTCTGATTACATAGGTGACGAGCAACAGAAATGATATTTAAAGCCGGGTTCCCTGACGCCAAACCTAATGCTCTTTTTATTGTGCCACCTTATAGACTACTATGTTAGTTATTATTATTATTATTATTATTATTACAATTATTTCCATATTGCCTCCTTTTCATTATGTAGTCAGAGAAGATAAGGAAACCATATACATAATATCTTCACTATAAAATAGTCTTATTAAATCTCCCTAATTTCTACTTTTGAAACTCCTTATACAAGTAATTAAAAGAAAATGATGGTTACAGGATCATGTGATCAGCAAGATGGAAAATTAGAAATATTGTCTTATCCCCACAACCTTTCAAACACCTCCAAAGCTGAAATTATTCAGCAAAGATACAGCAACTTCAGCTGTCTCTATAAGACAACTGAAATCCAAAAGAAGGTTAAAAAATAAAATGATGCTTGTCCCTAGGTCACTCAGCGCCTTTCCATACTGCCCACCCTGCTACCAGCAGTGAGGCTGCACTAGCCAATTCAAGGACCTAACCCAAACACTTGTAACAAAATTCAACTTCACACTCTAGTTCCCTCTCCTTCTTTCCAGGGCCATGGAGATTCAGGGTTCAGCCTGTAGAAATTTGCTGAGATCATGATAGACAAGTACCAACACAGCAGTGCTCCAGCCTAATGAATCTTGCTAGAGCAGCTACAGAGAGTTAGAGGCTTGGTGGCAGCATTCTTTGCTGTAGAAGTCTCTGCAGGAGAGTGTAGGAACAGAGGTAAAAGGTCAGAACATGTGTCTGAGCTTAAAACTGAGCTCGAACCAATCCTCCACACCCTCCTTCTCCCAGAGCCTCACATACAGACTACAGAAATCAACCTCATAGCACCAACACAACAGCTCTCTTGCTGCTAGTGCTGGACCAAAGAACTGAAGAACAGAGAGTAGGACAGAACACAGGGACAGGACAATGTAAAAAAATTGTGTAGCAATCCTCTAACGCTGAGTGTGTTGTACTTTGTCAAAGGCTTTTTTCTGCATCTGTTATTAAAATCATGATTTTTATGGCTTTTCTTACTGATATGGTCCATTATCCTTAGACTTTTCTAATATTGAGCCAGTCCTGCATTCCTGGTATAAACCCCACAAGGTCATAGTGTATGATCTTTATGATATATTATTGTAGCTTACTTTCTAAAATTTTTAAAAAATATTGCATCAGTCCTCGTTAGGGAAATGGGTCTACAATTTTTCTGTTTTTGTTCTCCCTGGTTTAGGTATTAACATTCTATTTTGATATATTATAAAACTATATGTCATAGAAAGAATCATCTTTACTAATTTTCTCTAATAGTTTGTACAGTTTTAGAATTCATTGTTCTTTAAAAATAGCGTAGAATTCAACTGTCAATCCATCTGGTCCTGAGAAATTTTTCTTAGGGAACTCACTTATGGCTAGCTTGGTTTCATATTTTAAGATATTTAATTATTCTATCTCATCTTCTATTAATCTGGGCAATTTGTATTTTTTGTAAATAGTCATCCATTTCACTTAGATTGTCAATTTTATTGGCACATAATTGGGCAAAATAATTCTAAATAATTGCTTTAATTTCATCTTCATTGGTGACACATTTATCTTTTTTATCTTTGATGCTGGTAATTTGGTTTTCTTCTTTAAAGTTTTTTTTAATAAAAGCAACTAGTGGTTTGTTTTTTCCCCCATAAAACCAGCTCCCAGGTTTTTTTGGATTTGTTCAATGGATTTTACTTTCAATTTGATTAATCTCTCTTTTGATTTTCAAGATTATTATTCTGGCATTTAGGGATTTTTATTTTGTGCTTTTTGTAGTTTTGTTTTGTTTTTTAGTTGCATACCTAATTCACTGTTGTACTCTTCCTCTCTTCTGTTGGTGGTAGCATTTAGAGATATAAATTTTTTCCGTAAGTATTGCTTTGCCTGCATCCCACAAATTTGGTGTGGTGATTCACTGTTGTCATTGTCTCTAATGAAATTATTTATTGTTTCTATAATGTGTTCTCTGACCCAATTTTTTATGAGTAGATTATTTAGTTTCCAATTAATTTTTAATATATGTTTTCAAGACCCTTTACTGAATATAAATTTTATTGAATTATGGTCTGGAAAGGGTGAATTTAATATTCTGTCTTGCTGCATTTGTCAGTGAATCTTTTGTGCCCTAATACATAGTCAATTTTTATGAAGGTGCCATATGTCAACGAGAAAAAGGTGCATTCCTTTCTATTCTACTCAGTTTTCTTTGGAATTCTATCATCTCTAACTTTTCTAAAATTTTATTCACTGCCTTAACTTTTTTATTTATCTAGTTCTGAAAGGAGCAAGTTGAGGCCTCCCACTAGTATAGTTTTACTGTCTATTTTGTTCTGTAACTAATTTAACTTTTTCTTTAAGAATTTGGATGCTATGTCATTTGGTGCACATATGTTTAGTATCGATATGACGTCATTGTTTATGGCACCTTTTAGCACTATGTATTTTCCTAGATTAGCAGTTTTAATTAAGTCTATTTTTGCTTTTGCTTTGTCTGAGATCATGATTGCTACTGCCTGCTTTTTTTTTTACTTCAGGTGAAGCAGAAAAGATTTTGTTCCAGCCCCTTTTGTTAATTCTATGTTTGTCTCTCTTTTTCAACAATGTTTCTCACACACAACATATTGTTGGATTCTGGTTTCTAATCCATTTTGCTATCTGCTTCTGTGCTATGGGTTAAATTCATCCTATTCACAGTTATTATTACTAAATGTGTATTTCCCTCCATCCTATTTTCTTCTGTTTAACCACCACCACCACCACCACCACCACCTCCGTCTCCTCCTCCTCCTTCTTCCTCTCTCTCTCTCCCAGCCCCTCCCCCTTTCTCTCCCTCTCTCTCTATCCATCCCTCTCTAAAGGTCTGTTTTGGTTCTGACTCTCTTAATCCACTCTCCCTCAAAATCATCCTTTCTCTCATGCCCTTTCCCTCCTACCTCCCTGTTGGATAAAATAGGTTTTTACAGTCAACTGAGTATCTATCTATGTATCTATTTATCTGTCACCTATCTGTTCTTCTTACTTTGAACCAGTTCAGAAAAGAATGAGATTTCTGTTTCTTACCCCCAATTTCTCTCTGTACTACAAAAACTCTTCCTTATGTGCTTCTTTTATGTGAGACAATTTTCATAATTCTTCCTTAGCTTTCTCCTTTCTCCCATTACATTCCTCTTTTTCACACCTTCTTTTTTTTAGTTTATCCCAAAATAAATGACTCACCCCCATACCGTCTGTCTATGCAGACTCCTTCTAATGGCCCTACTAATGACAAAGTTATTAGGATTTACATGTATCATCTTCCCATGTAGGAATGCAAAAAGTTTAACACTATTATCTTATGATTTCTTTTTCATGTTTACCTTTTTATGTTTCTTTTGAGTTTTGAGTTTGAAAGTCATGTTTTCTATTCAGCGCTAGTCTTTTTGTCAGGAATCCTTGAATGTCCTCTATTTAATTAAATTGCATTTTTTTCTCCTGACATATTGCATTCAGTTTTACTGGGCAGATTATTCTTGATTGTAAGCCTAGTTCCTTTGCCTTCTAGAACATCATATTAAAAATCTTTTGTTTCTTTATAATGCTAGCTGCTAAATCTTGTATGATCCTGATAGCAGGTCCATTGGCTGCTTGCAGTATTTTCTCCTTAATCCGAGACCTCTACAATTTAGCCATGATATTGCTAGAAGGTTTCATTTTGCAATCTCTTTTAGGAGGTGAGTGGATTCTTTCCACTTCTATTTTACCCTCTGGTTCTAAGATACCAGGCCAGTTTTCCTTTATAATTTCTTGAGACATAGAATATAGACTCTTTTTTTAAATCATAGGTTTCAAGTAGTCTAATAATTCTTAAATTATGTCTCCTCAATCGGTGTTCCAGGTGAGTAGTTTTTCTCAGGAGATAGCTCACGTTTCCTTTTTTTTATTCTTTTGACTTTGTTTTATACTTATTTGATGACTCAAAGTACTCCTTCACTTGCCCAATTCTAATTTTTAAAGACTATTTTGAGCACCTGTACAGCAAGGATTTGTACCTCTTTTTCCATTTGTCAAATTCTGCTTTTTTTAAGGAGTTTTTTTTAATATAAGTGAGGTTTTGCATCTCTTTTGCCATTTGGCTAAATCTGTTTTTAAGTTTTTTTTTTCTATATTTTTTGTGCTGCTTTTACCAAGTTACTAATTTTCTTTTTATGATTTTTTTTCATCACTCTCATTTCTTTTCCCAATTTTTCTTCTATCTCTTTTATTTGATTTTTTAAAAAAGAAATTTGCTCCTTCTTTAGTTCTTCTAGAAATTCTTATTGGGCTTGTCTGCAATCTGCATTTTTCTTTCAGAACTGCTTGTAGCTGTTTTCACATCATTGTCTTCTGAATTTGTGTATTGCTCTTCCCTGTCACCATAGTAGCTTTTTATGGTCAGTTTCTTCTTTTCTCATTTTTCCAGCCAATTTCTTGATTTTGACCTATGTTTTAAAGTTGAACTCTGCTTACCTGGGAAATAGGAACTCTCTCAGTTTTAGGCTTTTTCACACTTGTTTTCACAGATAGTTCTGGGAATCTGTAAGTTGTCAGTGCTTCCAAAGTGGTGTGATACAGAGAATGGTATAGTCACTGCTCTCTGGCTCTGTGTTCTGGCTCTTACCCAGGAAGAGCCCCTGTTCCCTGCAGCCATAGATGCTAGCACTCCTCACTGCCCTGGAACAGTGACCAGGGACCTTTACCCTTTACAACCGCAAACACCTCTTTCAACCTTAAAACTGGGACCTGGAACTAAGTAATTGGCAATGGAGTTGCCAAACAGTGCTTGGTCCTGTGCCTAGTGCTGGCAATAGTGTGAGAGATGATCTCTCAAGAAATGAAGCCTCCTCAACGGACTAATAATTTCTTGTGCCCCCTGTTCTATTAAAATATACTCCCTCGTACAAAAACAACACCTGCAGCAAGCTAACTTTGCAAAAACATGTTTCTCAGCATGTCCTGTATTGTACTAGACCCTCCCCCAGTCACCTGGACCCTGTTTTTGGGCACACAATAGAAATGAATTATTGAAAGACTCCCCCATCCCTTGTCTGCCTTTTTTTTTTTTACCACCTTATTCCCTTATGTGGCAAACAAACAGCAAAGCATCTGTTGCTGGGTAGATTTTCATGAAACAGATAGTGTACCCTGAAGCCCAGGCAATGGGATGAAGAGGGAAGGGGTTAGGGTGGCGGGGTACTGCATTAGGGATAAAAGGCTGAGTGTGCAGCTCCCAACTTGTACTCCCTATGAGGCACTTCTACTGGGAATCAAGATGGGCTCTTAGCACTTATTCAACCAAGTACCTTGGAAGAGTTTGGCCTTTGTTGGAACCTGGAGGGGTGGAGTGTAATATCTATTAAGATGGGTGTCTTTGATTGAGTCTTATTAGGTGCTAAGCCCCAGGCCCAAACCTCAATCTATTAGGTGCTAAGCTCATGTGGGCGTGAAGCCGGCAGGGTCCAAGGGGAGCTAACACCAGAGCCAATAGTAAGAGCTTGAGTTCTGTTCACTCAGATGACATTTGATGACTGCTAAGGAGTGCATAAAAAGGGAAGACAGAGCTATTTGCTTAGGGCTCTCACTCTTGGTGGTGGGCTGATGTGGAGGCTCCAGTCAGCTGTAGTTAAGAGCCCTCCAACTTGTAAACCTGGATGTTCGCACTTTGTTACACTCTGGTAACTATGAATTGAGATTTGAGTCAGACAAGGTCTGTCTGTTGGTGTTTTTAATTTGTTTGTATTTGCTCTGAAGTTCAGGGTGCTGGCTTTTTGCCCTGAACTAAGTGAATGATATTTTTATGCTGGATTAAATTGAGATTGTTAACCCTTTAACGTTGCTTTCCTTAGTAAAGCAGATCAAAGGGAGCTGGGCTTGCAGCGTTCTGTGTGCTGGTTGTTGGTTTTACACAGCCACAGCAGCTGCTAGCTGAATTGTTGAAACAGCACTGCTCTGAGTTACAAGGGGCTATACCCTTTCTTGTGAGAAAGTAATAAACTCCTTTATGCTTTCAAGGTATCCAAGTCTTTGTCTTGATTTTTTTGACTAGTGCTCTTTGTCCCACACAATAGGGTCTCCTATAATCACTATCTGACCATTCCCCTTTCCATCTCTGAGTGGAGAGCTCCTAAAGCTGCTGCTACTGTCACCTCCACCTCTAAGACCCACCATTGGTGATGCTGCCATGCCCACTCTGAGCTAGGTCTCACCTTAGTACTACAAATCTCTCCCAAACTCCTAGGTTGTTTTGGGCTAGAAGATATCTTACCTTGACCCTATGTTGGCTATGCCAATCCAGAATGTGATTTGATGCATTGTTTAAAGTTGTTTAGAAGGGAATGTTGGGAATATTTCAGCAGGAATGGTTCCTCTAAACTGTGATCCTCAAGCTGAGTCTACTTCTATTCCCCCCAAAATCACTTCGTGCAGAGACTGAGGTTGGTGAGCTGTGAATTGCCCAGGTCAGGAAGAAGTTGAGACATACTGAGATCAAGCCACCAGGGGAAACTGCCATCAGAGGAGGTTAGTAACTGACCAATAAATGAAAATAATTGTGAAGGGGGTTGGGGGTGGGGGTGAGGTTGGGGAGGGGAAGAAGACTGAAATACCAAAGATCTCAGGAGGAAGGAAACTGAAAGAATTTGAACATAAGCTAATTAATCAACAGGGAATATGTTGGAACTCCTTGGGGCAACTGGCTCCAGAAGGAGTGGGAGGGGATAACGCCAGTAAGAAGAATTTGAGACAAATAGCAAATGATAATAATAATAATCAGAGGTGTTAGATTAGTAGGGGCCTGCATAATTAGGGACATAGTGTAGGAGAAATACTACTATGGGATAGGAGTCCTCTCTGTCACTTACAGGAATTGATATTGTTCTGGACAGTGAGGGACAAGGGAAAATGGGGCAAGCTCTACCAGCAGAGCAGAAAATGGCATGAGGGGAGATCCCAGAATGGAAACTTCAAAAGCTATGATTCCATGAGAAATACAGAGAAACGAGAGAGGCTAGAAAATTAAAAGGGCCATAAAACTGAGAATGATGATCTAGGGCACACAGAAAGAAAGGAAAGATAATGAAGAATGGGAGAGAAATATGCTTCCAGATTGTTCTTGTTCTTCAGTGGTGTTCAGTCATGTCTGACTCTTCCTTACACCATTTGGGGTTTTCTTGGCAAAGATACTGGAGTGCTTTGCCATTTCCTTCTCCAGCTCATTATACAGATGAGGAAAGTGAGGCAAACAGGGTTGAGTGACTTGCCCAGGGTCACACAGCTAGTAAGTGTTTGAGGCCAGATTTGAACTCAGGAGGATGAGTCTTTCGGATTTTAGGCCAGGCACTCTATCCACTGTGCCACCTAGCTGTCTGGAAAAGGACACACAAAAACATTTTTTAAAAAATAATGAACAGTACTACCTGAAGGAGGAGGTGAGTTGGGGATCTACTTGACTGGGAGTAAAAGGAATGGAGTGGAAAATTAAATAACAGATAAAAAGGGGAGAAAAGGAACTTACAAGAAAAATCCCAAATGGAAAGGGATAACAAATGGGGGGGGGGGATTGAAAGTGAGAGGAAGAGAGCCACTGGGAATAAAGCCACATTTAACATAATACTGTGTTTATGGCAGGAAAAAAAATAATAGCTTGAGGAAAACCTATTTTAGAGATAAGTAGAGAAAAATTTAACCTAACACAACTTTAAATGTGAATGAATTAAACAATCCAACAGAATTAACAAGATTGAATTGAGATGATGACATGAATTGAGATGTGATTTGATGCATTGTTTAAAGTTGTTTAGAAGGGAATGTTGGGAATATTTCAGCAGGAATGGTTCCTCTAAATTGTGATCCTCAAGCTGAGTCTACTTCTATTCCCCCCAAAATCACTTCGTGCAGAGACCGAAGTTGGTGAGCTGTGAATTGCCCAGGACAGGAGGAAGTTGAGACATACTGAGATCAAGCCGAGATTGAGGCAAACAGGGTTGAGTGACTTGCCCAGGGTCACACAGCTAGTAAGTGTTTGAGGCCAGATTTGAACTCAGGAGGATGAGTCTTTCACTTTCCTCATCTGTAAAATGAACTGGAGAAGGAAATGGCAAAGCACTCCAGTATCTTTGCCAAGAAAACCCCAAATGGTGTAAGGAAGAGTCAGACATGACTGAACACCACTGAAGAACAAGAACAATCTGGAAGCATATTTCTCTCCCGTTCTTCATTATCTTTCCTCTCTTTCTGTGTGCCCTAGATCATCATTCTCAGTTTTACGACCCTTTTAATTATCTAGCCTCTCTCGTTTCTCTGTATTTCTCATGGAATCATAAGTTTTGAAGTTTCCATTCTTGATCTAAGTCAGATTGAATAAGAAAACAAAACCCTGCAATCTTGCTTACAAGAAACACATTTAAATAACAATCGCACGCAAAATTAAATTGAGGGGATAGAAAAAAAATGTTGCACATCAAGTAACCCATAAAAACAGAGCTATCAGAGAAAAATAAACATTCAAAAAATAAAGAGATAAACAAGGAAACTACATTATGATGAAAAGAAACATAGACAACAAACATCAGCAACAAACTTATATGCTCCAAATGGCTTAGAGTCCAAATTCATAAAGGAAACTTTAACTGAGCTATAAGAATACATAGACACAATAGTGACAGGAGATTTCAATATCTTTTTCTCTCGCAATTTTGCATAATCTAATGGAAAGATAAACAAAATGGGAAAATATGGATCTGAATACATTTCTGGAGAAACTACAGTTATCTTTTCCACAATGTGGATATTAGGGGCACAGAACTCCTGCAATCCAGAAAATCCAGGTAAAATTTTTTGGCCCTTCATAACAGAGAAGAAGTCTGAATTTTTTTCTTTTTCTTCTTTGGAGTGTTTATAGTACTTTACTGTAAAATTTGGGTTAAGTATTTGGTCATAATATATATATAGGTCAATGTTAGGTAAAAATACTATACATATATTTTATGTATTTCTGAGATTGTAAACTGTGACATCTCCTGGCCTTTGCATGTTGTCTGTGGCTTCTACAAAACTCCCCAAACCTTCCCATTTCTTATGCCAACTCACAATATATTGAAATCACAATGGAGAAAGTCAGAATGTGGAAGCAATAACTGTAGAGCTAAGACTTTTGGCATCTTCTAAGTGGGACTACAAAAAGAACATACATGTTTCTCAGTACTACATAGAACTTTTACAAAAATTGACCATGTATTACAGCATGGAGATACTGCAAATGTTTATAAAAGGCAGAAATCATTAAGATGTACCTTATAGATCATAACACAATAAAAGGTCATTGATTCAGAGACCACAAACAAAAAGCAGAGTCACAAATAGAAACTTTAAAATGAAATTCAAAATAATTGAGTCAAAGAATATATCATAGAAATAATTAATAATTATGTGAAAGAAAATTATAATGATGAAACAACACACCAAAAGTTTTGCCGTACAGCTAAAACAGTTCTCAGGAGAAATAGCATATCCTTACAAAATTATATTTAAAAAATAGAAAAAGAAGATAAATGAGCTAAATATGCTTTTCAAAAAATTGGAAAGCCACCAAATAAACAAAACTATAACAAGCATAAAAGAGATGTTAAAAATTAGAGGAGGAAGAGATAAATTGGAAAAAAGTGATAAAATTAAAGTTGATCCTTTGAAAATAATAAAATTAATAAATCTCTAGCTAAGTTAATTAAAAAGAAAGTGGAGAAAATCAAATTAATAAAATAGCAAATGAACGAGGTGAAATTAAAACAAAATGAGGAGAAATAAAAATAAGAGCGTATTATGTACAGTTAAATGGCAACAAAACAGAGGACACAAAAAACAAAATACCTTAAAAATATAAAATACTCAAACTATCAGAAGACCACATAAAGATCATAAATCTCAGAAAATCTCAGAAAAAGAAATGTATCTAGCTGCAAAGGAATAACCAAAGGGGGTAGGCAAGGGATCTCCTTGTCCTGATGGATTCACAGGAATATTCTATGAAACTTTTACAGAAAAATTTGTAGCCATTTTTTACAGATTTTTCATAGAAGAAAACTGTGAAAGTAACCTCCCAGAATCCTTTTATGAGACAAATAGCTCTAATACCTAAAATAGTAAAAGATAAAACATAAAAAGAAAGCTATGGGTCAATATCATTAATGTATACTGACTCAAAAATTTTAAACAAAATCCCGTTAGACAACAGAGATTTATCCAAGCAATCATTCATTACGACAAAGAAGGATTTCTACCATGGATGCAAAAATGGTTCAGCATTAGGGAAACAATGACCATAATTAATCATATTAAACAAAAAAAATCCCAAACTGCATGATCATCTCCACTGATGCAGAAAAATCTGCAAACAAATATAACAGTCTCTTACGACAAAAATTGTACAAAGTACAGACATAGAGGGTTCTTTTTAACATCATAAAAGCATTTATCCTAAAACCAAAAGCAAACATTCTGGAAATGCTAGCATTTGCAAAAAGACAAGAGAAAGAAATTAAAGACATAAAGATAAGCAAAGAGATAAAAACTGTGCCTTTTTGCTGATGACATGGTGGTATACTAGGAAAATCCTAGAGAATCAGCAAGATACTAATTGAGGCAGGTAATAGCTTCAACAAAGTTTGATACATGTATCGAAGTGTAACCAAGTGATAGAGTCATAGCTAAAAGAAATGCAAAATATTTTTAACTATCTCTTATTTTAATTTCCCCCCTTTGGATTAAAATAGGGGATTTTTTTGAGCAGACAGAAAGTATCCTTTTTTTCTTCTCTATTTGTAAAAGAAAAGTTAAATATTTGATATTTAACTTGCACAGTGGTTGAGCGGCATCTATTCTCTCAAAAATTACAAATAGACAAATTCAGATTTTTTTTTAATATACTGCATTAAAAATATCTTAGAAACCTAGAGTTTAGAGCTAGAATAGAAACTCATGATAATCTGGTCCAGATCCTGAATCTTACAGGAAGGAACGGAGGATTGGAGGGAAGGAAGGAAGGAAGGAAGGAAGGAAGGAAGGAAGGAAGGAAGGAAGGAAGGAAGGAAGGAAGGAAGGAGAGAGGGAGCCAGGGAGAGAGGGAAGGAAAAGGGAAAAAAGGAAGGAAAGGAGAGGGGAGGGAGGAAGAGAGGAAAGGAGGAAGGAAAAGAGGGAAGGAAGGAAGGTAGAGAGGGAAGGAGGGAGCGATGAAAGATGAACTTATTAAGCGCTTACTACATGACTGATACTGTGCTAAGTAAACAGTTTACAAATAGTACGTCATTTGATCCTTATGAGAACCCTGAGAGGTGGCTGCTGGTATTATCCCCTTTTAAAGATGAGGAAACTAAGACTTACAGAGTTGAAGTGACTTACCCAAGGTAACACAGCTAGTAAGTGTTTGAGGCCACATTTAAACTCAGGATGCCCAGACTCCAGGCCCAATATTCTATCCACTGCATCACTACCCCAGCTGCCACATCCTATAGATTATGAATGTAACTTTTGTGGCCCTCAGAGTGATTTATCTAAGGGCACACAGCAGGAACTGGCAGAGGTGGGGTTTTAATACCCAGGTGTTCTGACACCAAATCTAATCTCCACTAAAATCATGTTTGTTGTCATTGGTGTTCACTCATTTCAGTCATGTCTGATTCTTTGTGACCCCATTTGGGGTTTTCTTGGGAAAGATACTGGTGTGGTTTGCCATTTCTTTCTCCAGCTCATTTTACAGATGAGGAAACTGAGGCAAACAGGGTTAACAGACTTGCTCAAGGTGCCACAGCTATTAAGTGTCTGAGGCCAGATTTGAACTCAGGTCTTCCTGACTCAGGACTCCACTCTCTATCCACCCTACCACCAAGCTGCGCCAATGTATTCTAAAAGGGTCAAGTATTCCTAGGATGCTCAAAAATTATGCCAATAGAGCACAAGCTCCAGCAGGTCATATTAAACTGGAAAGGCTTCAAGTATAGACCCATTGATGAGCAGACTGTGTTTGTCTTTTGAAGGCTTTCCCATTGAACTTAGGAAAAGTTCATTCCCTAAGCACTGGCTTTCAAAAAGTGATCTTTGTTTTGTTTTGTCGTGAAGAACTATTTCTAATTCGTAAGTATGAGAGTAGCTTAGTGGTGGATGCAATGACCACACTGATGAAATCACAGATTTTTTTAAGGATTGAAGCAAGGCATCTAGGAATAAGAAGGCAATAGGTGATGGTCTTGCTGTAGTCTGCTCTGGTCACCTCTAGAGTATCGATATGAGTTCTGGGTGTCATATTTTAGGGAGAATATTAAAAAAACAGAGTGATCAGCATGACCAAAGGACTTAAGCTCATACTACATGAGGATTGGTTGGAGGAACCAGGGATGTTTAGCTCAGAAAAGGACATAACCATCACGTATTTAAATAGTGTCATATGAAAGAGGGGTTGGCTCTGTTCTGCTTGGCCTCACAGGGCAGAACCAGGAGCAATGGGTTGAAGTCATAGAAGGCAAATTTCAACTAGATATCTGAAAAGGAAAAAAACCCACCTTCCTAATAATTAAAATTATGCAAAATAGAATTAACTGCCTCAGTTGGGAATAATTGAGTTCCCCAACACTGAAAGTCTTCAATTAAAAGCTGGATGACCACTTCTCAGGTGTCCTGCTCTCACCCAAAATACTTTGGGCCACTGGCCTAGTTAGCAATTGCTATGTGCTCAGGCAATAGAATTCTAATCTACGTTAAAACTTGTCTAAGAAAAACACAAATTCAATTTCATTATCTGCAAAAATCAAGGAGCCTAAATAGATCGTGATCTCTTAGTCCTAGTTCTAACACTGATTCTAAATTACACATTAGATGCTGATAAATTCACAAGTTGGAGCAAAATAAAAAGAAGTTAGCCTCAAAAAAAGGTAATAATTTGGGACCAGCTAGGTGGCGCAATGAGTAGGGCACTGGCCCTGGAGTCAGGAGGACCTGAATTCAAATGTGGCCTCAGACACTTGACATACTTACTGTGTGACCTTGGGCAAGTCACTTAACCCCAATTGCCCCACCTTTCCCCCTCCAAAAAAGGGTATAATACTTCACAATTTTACCATTTGTAAAGAATTTTCATATTTATTATTTCATTTTATCCTCAGAAAACAATGAGATAGGAATACTTCTCTCAACTGAGAGATTAAGAAACTGAGGCACAGAGACATCCAGTGACTTCTCCAAAGTCACATAGTTAGTGACAGGGCAGGGATTTGTATCCAGGTGTCCTGATCCCCAGGTCTACATCTCTAAGTCCTCATAATGCCTTTCTTTAGCACTGATCATCCTGATCCCCTTAAGCAGTCCCCACTCAGACCCAAACTGACCCATGTAGCAAGGGGCACTTCTCCCACAGGCCTCTCTTTTGTTTTCAAATGGCAGACTCACATCCCATTCAAGCAGCATCATTCTTTCAATGAAGCTGAGTTGAAGTTTTGTCAATTAAAACCGACTTAGACTGGAACCTTCATTTAAGTAAGTTTTCAAAACTATTTCTTCAATCACATTCCACTTTGAGGGAAAAGTGACAAATGGTGTAAATATGAGACATCAGAGATGTCCTGAGGTTAGTAGTCAGCTCAATTCAAATTCAAATCTAGCAGCAGCCATTTCTAAACAGTTATTATGTGTCACTTGTCCCTGTAATGGTTTTTCATAAAATCCTTCTAGAGTTCAATCTCTTGCCAACTCCTACATCTCCTCCGATAGTCTTACAGAAGGATTATGGATATTCCAATTTATGACCCTGCTAGCTCCATTGACAGAAAGAAAAGGAAAAAAAGGCAGAAAGTTCACAGAATCCCAAAACGTAGGAGATGGACAAGAACTCACTGGCCACCTAGTCCCTGCCATACATGAAAGGAATTCCCAATATATAACTTCTGACAAGTGGCTAGCTTCCAATCTTCAAATAAGAAAATTAAGTTTACCACAACATGCCATTCTCTGAGCAACCTGGTTAATTATGATAAGGGATGGAGTCAGGGGAGGGCACGGCCTACATAAAAAAGTCTTGGCATAGTGGATATGGAGGTGGCTCTGAAACCGGGAGGACCTGCTTTCCAATCCCACCTTTGACACATACTGGTTGATCTGGACAAGTGGCTCTTTTCAGTTCTCTAGGACAGAAGGGTCAAACATTGTGGCTTACCAGTCACAGAGGGCCACAAAGCTCCCAAGCACGGCATGAGAAGAAAATGTAATTGAGAAATATTTAATGAAATTAATATATATAAAATACAGACATTACATTTTAAAATTAAGTTCTTATTGAGCTGCAGGACTCCTTTTGTGTGCATTAGTGGCCCTGTTTCTATTTGCACTTGACACTACTACTCTAGCAACTCACTGAGAACAGAAGTTGCAGTAAAACTGCTCTGGGGTGTGTGTGTGTGTGTGTGTGTGTGTGTGTGTGTAATACACATACACATTATGTATGCCTACACATATATATATATATGCACATATTTGTGTGCATGTATGTATATATAACTTGTGGTTCAAAGTCCATCTGCATAAGAATTTCCTCAGTAATGGAGACTATTCAATTCTCTGCACCTACGTGAGTGGCCATGTTGATGAGAGTTTGGACTATATTTTATAAAGGCCTGTTGATCATCTTACTATTGCAGCTAGCCAACCTTGCCTTGTTAGTTAATTATGCTTTGCTTGGTTTCATATGATTGATTGCTCTGTATAATTATGTTCTGCACATGTTTTAATTATGTTGTCTTTGTAGTGCCTTCTCAAGTAGCATTCTGCCATGTCTAGCTTTTTTACTATTAAAGTCATTTGATTATTTTAGTTTCCATAATACCATAAATTGGAAACCTAGGAAACCAAGAAAATGACCCATGTTGTTTTAAAGTGCTATATTATATAGTTACAGGTTTGAAGGTGGGCCTTACAGATTTTTTCAAGGAACTAAAAAAATTTTTGTCCCAGGGGACAAATGTAATCCATGGTACAGAATCCATTTGCATCAAGCTCTTTTTATTGGTGGAAGGAGTGTCATCTGCTCCTCTGAGCCTGTGTTAGAGTTGCTGAGAGCTTAGGAGAGAAGAGATTCTGGTCTTCTGGCTTCCAGCTTCAAAAAAGACTTTTGATTCCAGATTCTCCTCACCTACAATGACCTACTTACTATTCCTTAATTCCTTAAATCCTCTCCTTCCTCATCTCTACCTCTTAGCTTCCCTGGCTTCCTTCAAGGTAGAACTCAAAGTTCACCTTGTATAGGAGGCCGTTCCCAAGTCTTTCAGTGGTCAGTACCTTCATCTCTTAGATTGCTTTCCATCACATATATATGTAGATGTACATAAACACATATGTACATCTACATATGTGTGTATATGTATAAAATGTATCAAGTTATGTATTGCTGTTTGTGCCATAAGGATGAGAACTCTGAGTGTCTAGACTGCTTCTTGTCTTTATTTGTATCCTCAGTACTTATCATACTGCCTAACACAGAGGAATCACTTAAGAAAAACTTGTTTGACTTGATTTGCTGGCTAATAATCATGTAGATCATAAAACTTACACAAAAAAATTTAAAAGAATGATAAAGATGAAATAATATTTAATCCTAGAGTCAATGAGAATCACTAGAGCACACTAAGCAGGGAAGTGGCTTTGACAGTTGTCCAGAAAAGTAGATTGAATCAGAAACAGACTTGAGGCAGGTCATTCAATTAGGTGGCTACTAGAGTAGTCCAGACAGGAGGTGATGAGGGCCTAGACAATGTAATTAGAAATAAGTGAAGAGATAAGAGACATATCGTAGAGGCAAAAATAAAAAGATCTGGCAACTAATTAAATATGTGAAGTAATGGAGAATATAGAAAAGGACACCTTGTTGACCTGAGTGACTGGAAGAGTGGCGGTTCTGCAGACTTAAAGTAAGAAAGAAGCTTGGAAGAAGGGAGAGTTTGGGGAGAAATATAATGTGATAAAATCCAAGACACAAATCCTAAGCTTCTCATGCTACTCATCCTGTTCATCTCACTCTGCCCAACACAAAATTTATAAAAGGGGGGGGCAGTGGAAGTGGGTTGCTTATTCACCAGTCACTGTTCTAAAGCATGCTCCGAGGAGCATCTGCTATAGCCAACAAGTGATATGGGACACAAAAGATAGAATGCAGGGAAGGAGGAGGCATAGATATTTTTAATGACACCTATACAGTTGTTGCCATGGATATCTGGATTGCAGAAATTGAGAGAATGGAAACTTGTACATCAAAAGAAAGGGGGTAGCATGGGATAATGTAGGTGGAGTTGCATTTGAGAAGATCCCTACGATCTGGGGAAGGTAAGATACCCATTTTCCTACCCTTTGATTAGTCAGTTTACACACCTCTTGGGGTCCACAGCCCCAACTTGGGAGAACCCTGTTCTAGAGAATCATTCATGTATTATCAATCAAGGTCTAACACACATAACTCCTCTGGGCCTTAGTTTCTTCATCTATAAATCGAGAAACCTCAAGTGGATGTTCTATAATTTCCCTTCTGTAAGATGTGTCTCCTTGATTGAACTGAAAACTCCTTGAGGACAAAGAGCATTTTTGTTCCTTAATTTGAGGATGAGGAGGATGAGGAAGAAGAGGATGAGGAAGAGGAGAACAAGAAACTAGCATTTACATGGTGCTTGAGAATTTACAAAGCATTTTACAAATATTATCTCATTTTATTCTCACAATAATCCTGAGAGAGATGCTATTATCATATCCATTTTACAGATGAGAGGACTGAGGCAAACAGAAGGTAAGTGACTGGCCCAGGGTCACATAGATAATAAGTGTCTGAGGCAAAGTATGAACTCAGTTCTTCCTGATTCTGTGTCCAGTGCTCTATCCACTGCGGTACCTAGCTGCCTCTGAGGGCTAAAATGGCATCAGAGTCCTTAAGCACCTGAGAATCCCTTGCTGTCTTACTGATTAACCCCACATCCACAACACCTATATATATATTTCCTTTATCACAACCTACTAGTTATTGGACTCATTAACCTATTCGTCATAGACTCAGGCATCCAGCTACCTAGTTCATTGGAGCTGATCATCATTACCCATCATTGCCCTTCTTTCTGCAAAAGTTTTTTTTCTTTTTTTAAAATAGGCCTTTTGTTAATCCACACTGCTCCAAATACTCTGGTCTATCTAGGTAAGGTACCCCCACTCCCTACCATGTGTAGTGCTCAGTGTTTCTCCGAGCTTTGGCCCTGCCACTGGCAAGAAAGCTTTATTCGTTCACATATGTATTGGTTCACACAAACCCCATTTCATAAACAACAGTCATTCAGTCTAGCTCCTTATTCACACTCCCACACATAGACACACATACTCTGTGTGCGAACCAATGATCCCCCACAAGTTGCTCTCACACACAGAGGGTATAGATTTGCATGGGTTCTTTTTGAATTCTTTGGAGTTTCAACTTTACTGGGTTTTGCAAACTCAATGGAGAAAACTGTGCAATTGCAAGATTCCTTAAAATCCCTCTTCCAGGTTGCCCAACATTTATTTTGGCAGCAGGTACTTGGAGACTTTCTGAAAGCCTCATTTTGGCCTGGCCTCAGAGCTACTGGCACAGTAAAGATTAATAAGGCTTATTTAGCTGAACTCCTCATGCCGCAACGCGATCCTTTACCATGAAATGGGCAAGATTCTTTGTTCGCAATGAACAAAAGTGAAGCCAAAAAGGGCTGACTGTGACATGCAAAAATAAGAAACAATCAGGAACTTTGTAAGTTTTCAGCTGGTAAATTGATGGCTAGAAACCCATGCCCTCTGCCTACCCCCATCCCATTTACAATTCACAAGATTGGAAGATCCAAGTCTAAATATGAGCCATCGAGTGTTATGGGTGTTTTTTTTTTTTGAGGCATGTACAAGGCACCAAAGAGATCATGCATCTTGAATTGTTTCTTCAATAGATCAAGAAAGAGTGATTGAGAAGTATTATCCCATCTAAAAACCTGCTTTAGGAATGGCTGAAAGTCAAGACAGCATGAGGTATTTCCAAATATTTATGTTTTTGCCTTTGGAAACCAAGCCGTTAATATTAGATGGATTATGAACCCAGAGAAAAATCACTTTTCATAGGTAAGGCACAAGCAGCAGGGAATTAAACAAAAAAGAAAAAAAAAAGGAAAAGAACTTCAGGTATTGGTGGGGAAGCAAAAAGCAGCTGTAAATCAAACAGGATACAGCTCCAGAAACCTCTGTGCAAGCAGGTAGGAAGACAGGTCAGCAGAGAGCTAAGCCTTTAAAACCCCTGGCATCCTGGAATTCCGGAGAAGCCCTGGACGCCCCCATGTGCTGGATAACTCCTATCTGTTTAACACAGAACATCCCATCGCGTTCTCCAGAAGAAGAAAAAAATCTCAGGCAAACATTCAGTTTGTGAATCAAAGAGCGGAGGCTGCCAGCACATAGTCAACTCTATGCAGACATAAACATTAAAAGGGGGGGGAGGGGGGAAATCTGTCCTTACCTAAAAGGCATGGCTGACAGGGCAGTGCAGTGTTTTCACTGTACCCAATTCAGTGTTTTCTCTTTCATTCGGGCAACGCTCTAACGCTATTGAGAGGAGTTCCTGGGGTTTTCGGATCTTCCTTCAAGAGTTTTAATCACTGGCTTCCCCAGTCCCGGTTTAACAAATACCGCTGTCTTCTGTCAATATTTGTATGCAGCACCACATCGGGCAGCCAGCCAACATACAGGGTTTCAAGAGGCAAGGGTAGAAAACTGACACCCTAACAAACACACTCCCGGCTTTGTGTCTTTTAAGGTGGTGCTAAAAGTGTCATCTTTGATTCTGACAGGAGCTAAAGATAGCCTCTTTTATTACTTTCTCCGCTTCCCCTAAATGCTCCGCTAGCTTGCCTGGGGAGTGGGGGTGCGGGGGTGGGTAGGCGGCGGGGGGAGGAGGGCGAGGGGAGGGTGTTCTGGACGAAAAAAAAAAGTTTGTTTTTTTGTCTCCCTGCCCCAAAGTTCTCCCTCACAATCACATGGCTTTCCTTTCCACCAGCTGCACTTTAAATGTATTTTAATTGGCTGGAATGTAGAAAGAATCCATTTGGCAGTCATTTACATTTGAAGCACGCCCAGGGCAGCTGAAACAGGCCCCAGAAGCAGCCGATTACTTCATCAAAAGCTGTACTTAGAATACTATTGACTCCTACATAACTACAGTGAACTCTATTCTATAGCGGAGGTGAAGTAATTAATAATTTTCTGTGAAAATTCTTCATTAGGCTAAAAGCTTAAAAAAAATCCTGCCTAACCCATTCCCTACACAACAGTTTCTCTGAAAGGAGATTTGATTTATGGCCCTAGGTTTTATTCCTCCCAAACACTGACTCTGAAGCATTACAAAAGGGTGTAAATAAGTTGGTTTGCCTGAACAGTTAATTTAAGTCATTTTCCTTTTGAATAATCCCCTGAGAAACATTGTTCTATTACTTCCTTACACTCATCCGTGTGCTACAATAAATATTGCCAATACTTGTGGCATTTCCTCTTCCTTTTCATTTTTCAGAGTGGGTTACAATAATTATGCCCTGGACTCTGCTAGAACTTGCAACGAATAAATTCACCTGGAGTCAAAGTGTTAGAACTTATGCAGGATTTGTGAGCCTAAGAATTAAAGTCCTCCACGTGGGGAGTGGGGATCCCGAAAATGTAACCCTGGAAAACAGAAGAAAATATACATTAAGAAAAGCACAAAAGAGACTCATGAAAAGACCATATATAATAAACACACAATCACACAAAAATAAAGTCATGTTAGAGCCAATGTAGCTGTTTTCAAAGTCTCTCTCTATGCACTGAAGTTGTATCTATGTGGAGAAAGTATAATGTGAAATTTGTCCCTAGAAGCCTCCTCTCCCACCCCCCAATTTCTGGTCCTCCAATGAGACTGTGGGGGAGAAAATGCTCTGTTTACAGTCCCTGTTGTTTGGCAGAGATCGGGATAGGGGAGGGGGGAAGAGAACTACTTTAATTGGTTATATATTTGAACTTGGACCCTGAACAAAGAGGTGTTTCCAGGAAAATCATGGAATAATAGTAAGTGGAAGACAAGGAGACAGACATAGCAGGATATCTGGATCAGTACTAGGACTGTACCCCAAAAGAATGAGCAAGTTCAATTCTTGCTGATGATGCTGTCCATATTCCCACCCCTTGGCCCTCTCTTTCCCCTACATCATTATAGTTGCAGTCTTTTGGGGGTAATTAATTAAAAATTATAACAAAGTTTCCATTGTGCAAAACATGTATAGAACTTGCAAGTAGAGCTGACTGTTAACAGAGGCTGCTGAAAACCCAGTGGTTCATAAGCCACTTATGAAGTGAAAAGATGATAAAATCACTTCTGGGACTTCCAGCCTCCCTGCTTCAACGAGAACATTAGAGATCAACAGGTTGTACAGCTTCATTATCCTACCTTTAATTTCCCTGTGTTGTCTGATATCTCATCCTTGGAGCTAGACTAGTTTGAGAGAGAACTTTTTCTATTCCTCATAGAGCCTTTATACACAATTTTCAATCCTATTAATCTTTTTTGACCCATCAGATTCCTTGTACTTACCAACAGAGGTTGGTGTTTTCATAAGTTACGGGGCTTCTTTTCCCCTGTCTTTTTATTATAAAATAGGATTGCTCACATTCTAAACCCTGCTGAATCCTGTATAGATGAATCTCTTCTATTTTGTTGACTGATTCTTAAGGTAAGTTGAGATCTTGCATTCCCATTGTTCTTAATCTTTTCTCTCTCTCCTTTTCATATAAAGGCTTAATTATTTATTCAGCGATAGGATATATTCTGATCATGAAACTTAACTCCCTTTTAAATCTTATTCAGAAATTAGAAGGGTATATTTTCTTCTTTTGGCTAGTAAGTTCTCTGCTCCTATCAATGTTGGTCTGATCATCCGACAAAAATCCAGCTTCCAGGATGTTTAGCCCTCAAAGTTACATTTTAATTCTTTGATTTTTAATACTCCCATGCCCCTTAAGAGAATTTCAAGCTGTATCAGTTCTCCATCCCTAGCTTGTTTGTAGATGACAGTTGGGCAAAGCCAATAGCTACAACCAGGCTTTAATTTCCTAATGCAGTTTTTGGACCACTTTAGTATGAAACTGGGGCAGGTAGGTGGTAGAAAGGATAGAGCACCGGACCTGGAATCAGGGAGATCTGAGTTCAAATGCAGCCTCAGACACTTACTAGCTATGTGATTCTGGGCAAGTCACTTAACCCTGTTGGTCTCAGTTTCCTCATCTGTAAAATGATCTGGAGAAGGAAATGGGAAACCACTCTGATATCTTTGCTAAGAAAACTCCAAATAGGGTCAGGAAGAGTTGGATATAACTAATCAGCTGAACGACTAAGGTATGAAACTATGAACCAACTCTTTTTAGAATGATCCATTCTTGAGGACAGTCCAGATCTACTCTCACCCACAATGAAAGAATCATGGAATCTTAAGAACTGGAAGGAAACTCAGAGGTTACCTCCTCTAAATTGTCTCCAAATTGTAATCTGATGAACAAGATTCCTAGTGATCATTCAGTCTTTGTACCTTCAAGCCTTTCTCTCCCCTTGTAGTTCGTTCCACTTTTAACAACTGTTATTGTTAGGAGGTTTTTATTTACATCCTGTTGAATGTTAGACTTCTTGCTCTTATTTCTTATCCCAGATCTGGCCTCAGACATTTACTAGATGTATAGCCCTGGGTAATTTGCTTAACCTCAGTTTCTTCATCTATTAAATTGAAATAAGAATAGCACCTACTTGCCTGGGTTGTTGTGAGAATATGATGACATAATATTCGTAAAGCACTTTACAAATGTTAAGTACAATGCAAATACTTCTTATTATTACACATTCTCAGGTAATTCAACCAATACTCCTATACTGTGGTCTCTGGTTTATTCACCTTCATGGTTGTTTGCCTATGGGCTCAATCAAGTTTGTTATCTTCCTTCCAAAAAACGTGGTACCCAAAAGTAAGGACGATATTCGAGATGCATTCTTATCAGGGCAGAAAACAGTGGGAATATCACCTTACATGCACTTGATATTTTTATATTTTAATGCTGCCTTAGCCTGCAGCAGCTTTTTTGGCTGCCATTTCATCCCACTGATTCATCATATTGAACATTAAATTCATTTTTAAAAGTCACAGGCCTTTTTTCAAATGAATAGTTGCCTGCTCACTTCTTGACTATTCCTTCTTTGCAGAGTTGATTTTTTAAAATTCAAATATAGGACTTTATATATTTATCCATATTAAATTTCATTTGAATTAATTTTGGCTCTTTGTACTAGCCTTTTCAAATCTTTTTGGCTCCTGATTCTGTCCTCTAACATCATAATTCTCCTAGCTTTGGGCCATTTGAAAATTGGAGAAGCATATATCCATCCATGTATCCATGTTTACATCCTTTATCTCTCCTAACCTCCCCTATCCAGCAAGCCACACTTTGGGGATAGAAGGAAGAAAAAATAACTAAAAAGAGGAAAAATAACAGTTCAGAAAAAACTAACCATCACTTCTACTGTGTCTGAAAGTATATACAATATTTCACACACATAATTCCCAACTCTCCATCTCAAAACTTTGTGGACGAACTTTGTCATTAAAATTACGAAATTTTAGTTTGGGTGGTCTTTGTTGTCAATCATTTAACAGTCTTGTAATCAATGGGCATATTATTTTACCAGTTCTGATTATTTAATTCTGTACCAGTCCATATAACTCTCTATGCTCCTCTGAACTCTTCATATTCATGATTTCTTATTGTGCTATAATATTTCATTATATATGTATACCACAGTCTTTTTACCTATTCCTTAATCAGTAGATCCTTTTTTGTGGTTTGTGGTTCAATGCTTTCATAGCCAAAACTAGTTCATATATGAATATATATATATGTATATATATATATAATTTTTAAATATCCATCTCTGTACAATGTATAGGTGGGCAAAATGGCTTGTTCATGTGTCACCATGGTCTGATTGTAAGAATCCAAGGGCCCATGGTTTGTTAAATTAAATTCTATCTCCAAGTCTTAAGAACTATAGATGGACCTTTTTGAGGGCTCATAGCATATTTGTCATTGGATTGTAAAATGAATGTCCTTTGGTCACCTCTTGCTAGAAGGTATTTGTTAGGATCAGTCCTTCTCTCTTCCTTCCAGAGAAGTGCCAAGTTGTGAGCTCTCTCACCCATAGGTTCTGGCCTGACTATATTTTGAAATTAGACTGAGCTCCAGGAAGAAACATTCAATTTAATTCTTAAGTACCTATTAAGTGAAAGGGACTGTGCTTTCCGATGTAGAAGAAGAACTAAGTCAAAGATTCCCAAAGTGTAGTAGATATATCCCCAGAAGGTAGGCTCGTTAAGGATGGTTGATACTAATTGCTAACATTCATATTGTACTTTAAGATTTGCAAAACATTTTTACCAATATCATATCATTTAATCTTCACAACAACCCCAAAATATAGGTGCCATTATCCAGTTTTATAGATGAGAAAACTGAGATTGACAAATCCCAGGGCTACAGCTAACACATTTCTGAGATAGGATTTGAACTCAGGTCTTCCTGGCTCCAAGTTCATTTTTATATCCATTGCACTATATTATCCTATTGAAGTATTTCAGAAACTCTAAATCAATAATCAATAGATTAAAAAAATTTGGTATGCACTTAGAAAAGCACATGTTATTCTAACTAAATATGATTAAAATGGTTTTGATTGCATTTAGAGGAATGTAGAAGTCAATAACTTCTAGATTCATTTTATTGTTTTCTTATAAAAACCTAACAACATTGCAATACAAAAAAACCCTAAGCACCAAATAGTTTTCTTAATGAAAAAATGTATGTCTTTATTTTGTTTCTAAACTATTATCTTTCCAGTCACCAAGGTACCTTTTTCTCCTCCTTCATTCCTCACTCTCACTCACACCACATATCCAATCTATTGCCAGATGTTGTAATTTCAGCCTTTGCAACATTGCAACATTGCTTTATTTCTCTCCACCCACAAAGTCACCATCATAGGTCAGATCCTCATCCCCTATCACCTGAACTAATGCAATAGCTTCTCTTTTGGTCCCCCTGCCTCAATCTCTTTTCACTCCAATGCTTTTAGAGCTAGCATGCTTCACTCAGCAGTCAAAGTGATTTTTCAGAAGCATTTGTTGTTATTCAGTAGTTTCAGTCATGTCTGACTCTTTGTGACTCCATTTGTGTTTTCTTGGCAAAGATTTTAGAATGGTTTGCCATGTCTTTCTCCAGCTCATTTACAGATGAGAAAAATGAGGCCAACAGGGTTAAGTGACTTGTCCAGGGTCACACAGCTAGTAAGTATCTGAAGCTGGATTTGAACTCAGGAAGATGAGTCTTCCTGACACCAGGCCCAGTGCTCTATCCACTGAACCCCACTAGCTTCCTTTCTAAAGCATAGGTCTGACCATAGCATCCTTTACAAAATGAGCTCTGGCTGGGATAAATATAAACTCCTACCTCTGTAACCTGGCCTTTTCCTATTTTTCTAGTCTTCCTTACACATTTACGCTTCACTCTCTTCCATGCACTCTACAATCTTACTACACTAGCCAAAGCGATGTTACTCATACTCAGAGGCTCCCAAAGTGGGCAACACCCCTCCCAGGAGGAGCTAGAATGATCCGGGGGGGGGGGCAGTAGTAACCTCAGATGCATTTGGGGGGCACTAAAAAATAACGAGGCGGTGGAAGAATAAGGAGAGAAGTGAATATAAGAAAATTTTGAAAAATCATTTGTACAATTCATCTTTTGTGTAACAGAATTAAAATCATAATGATTACATTATTTTCCAAATAAACACCCAAAATGAGGTCAAGTCCATTGACATGTCTTCATGAGCAAGTATTAGCAGGAGAGCATATTGCACATTGTTGGGAAGTCCAGCATGCATCAGCAAGAATATGTGAGTGTAATGACTTGTTTACAATATGATATTATATGGTTACATGATGCAACAAAGCATCATCAAAATTTCAATGCAGGAAAAATCCCACAAATTTACAATAAATTTAAGATGTGTCATTTTTAAACGTATATATATATTTTATGTTTTTGAAATGATGCAAATTTAAAAAAAAAACTGTTGAAGGATTAAAGAAAGTAGATTTCCAGGGGAGTGTTGAGTAAATTTTTTTTAAAGGGGGCAGTAAGCCAAATAAATTTAGGTGTCTCTACTCATACACAACACTGTATCTCCCAGCTCCATGCCTTTGTATTGGCTATCTTCTATGCTTGGAATGCTTAGCACCCTTACTTCTTTTTCTCAGCTTAAGCCTCAGCTTAAATCTTTCCTTCTTCAGGACACTTTCCTACATCCCCTCACACCACATCTGACTGTTTTCGCCTTTAAATTACCTTCCATCTACTCTGGATATATCTTATATGTGCCTAGTTATTTGCATGCAATTTTCCCATTAGAATGAGAGCTCCTTGAAAGTAGGGACAGTGTTTTTTATTTCTTTTGATTCCCTCTCTTAGAACAATTCCTGGCACATAGTAAGCACTTAATAAATGCTTATTACTTGTGGAAAGTAATCTATTTTATTTCTTATATGTAGATACATAGTAAACTCTAAATTTTTATTTCATTTTATATTCCATAGAGGGTAAGGAAACTTCACTGAAAAGCAAAGGGATATGGGGGCAAAAAGTTGGGAACCCCTGGCCTACGTAGTCTCACTCTTCTTATTGGTAACATTCTGAATCTGCTACCTGTTCCCCTGTGGTTCTGGATCTCTGCTATCCAGGTAGCTCACTTTTGGGGTTCTTGACTACTGCTGCCTGACTTCTTTGTCTGGCCTCCCTACCATGCTCCAACCTGTGGAACACATATGCATAGCTACTCTGGTCTGCTCTTCTGATTCCAGTCCTCCTGCCCCGACTCTATTGATAACTCTCGGATCTCTCTTTAGTTTTCTAACCCCCTTAGCCTCTTTCTCAAATTTGCTTGAAATCTCCCTATACTCAATCTGTTGCTGTGGACCTTTGTGATGCTAAGAGCAGTTGCCCACATCATCACACATACGAGGTGTGATCATCAGATAAGGATCAACCTAGGGATCTTTGTAACCCATCGCATGGAAACTCTTCCCTATCAATGGTAGAGCTCTGACCATGGTTTCTAGAGCTTCCCTAAGGTATAGGTCTAGGACATAGATGAGACCTCTAAGTAGAACTCCAATTATGGAGCCATTTGGAGCCTTTGGACAACTATCCCTGTAGTATTTCCCAGTATCTAAAAGACTCCAGTGCCATTATGGGATGGTGGGAGCTGCACAATGAATGTAGACTAGAAGTAGAAGAAAAAGCAAGACTGGAAAGATCAGATAGGACCTAGCAGGCCAAATATGGCTAATGGTCAGAATCAGATTTGTCAGAGTACATGTGCCAGTGTACTGTTCACCCTGATCCCAGCTGGGTTGCACCTAAGAATGCAGCTTGCAATTTCAGCAGTACAGTCGAGCCTGAAAGAGGCTGAGAATGAGAGGTAGTAAAGGAAAAAGAGTCAATTCTCAGAGCATGTAGCTCAAGGTAATGACCAAACAGAAGCCAGAGGTAGGAGGCGAATCCAAGATTTAGAAGTACAGATTGGCAGCATAGCAGCATAAGATATAAGAGACAAAACAGGGAAATGTGGTCTAAAGTCCACCACAAGATCAAGGAACCATGTGCCCAAATAGATATGAGTTTAATAAGAGAGGTGTATTTCCACTTTGCCTTCCTGAAAGTATTCAGCCAGTGTTATTTTGAGCCCAAGCATCTGTGACTAATCTTAATCCCCTTGCCCCTCTGAAAAAGCTTCAGCTGTGGACAGCTCCTACCTGATGTTAAGGTTTTCTTCATGGGAAAGAGTTGTGTTTGCAAGGCAGTTGAGAGTTTATATTTGAAGCATCATACATGGAGGCATACACCTCCACCATCAGCGCTTCCCCCTGCCAAAGAGTACATCTGATTCCCAGGAGTGATCAAAGACAGGACTGCTGCCCATGCACCTGTGGAGCTATAAATAAGTAGCAAAAAGTATCTTGGCAATCCTCCCCTTCTCCCCACAAGACTCTGGGTTGTTTCTATAATAAAAATTGAGACAGTCTTGGGAAACATGGGGTCTCTGAGGTACTCCTGGATCTAGCTTATTGGTTCTTCACAGCTGTTTTATGTTTCTCTTTAGACCTCCCTGCCAAGGGCTTTAGTCATTGGCCCAGGATGTAGTTTTCTCTGCATCCTCAGAAAGTCAGTTTCATTGATGTATCCTGCTTGTAAATGCTGTGAAGAGTATAAGATCTACTCATTGCATCATCCTGGCAGCAAAGCCAACTACCACAGGTGAAGCAGTCAATGAGGGAAGCTTAGTTCACTGTCATGGAGCCATTCTGAGAACCCACACTCTTAAAAGCCTTTACTAAGAGGAAGTGGGCTGGAGCCTTGACGGTGAGAAGACAAAACTCAGGACAAACAGGCTTAAAAAAAACAAAACAAAACTCAGAAACAATTACCAGAAAGAAGAGAAAGGAAGGTGGCCAAAAGTCCAGGCAAATAAACAGGACATAAGAGGTCTTTAGGAGCTAAATCCTTAGAGCAAATTCTAACCTCTAGTCTCTATTCACATAGCCACCACCTTAACTGAGCCCCTTCCTCATTGTTTCTCCCTTGGACTACTGCAAAGGCTTCCTGTTTGGTGTTCCTGCTTCAGCTCGCTCTCTGCTCCAATCCATTCTTAACATGACACTAAGGTGATTCTCCTTATGAGCAGCTCTGACCAAGACTCTCTTTTACTCAATAAAGATCAGTGGCTCCCTATTGCCTCTAGGATAAAATATAAATGCCTACCTCCGGTTGTCTTTTAAATTTGTTTACAACTTATCTCCAACCCATCTTTCCAGCTTCATTATATATTTCTCCCCTTCCTGCTCTCAGCAATCCAACTAAACTGGTTTTCTCCATTTTTTTCATAAGTGTCTCCTTATATCCCATCACCATACCCTTGAATTAGTCATTCCTTATACCCGGAATCCACTCTTTCATTTCCATCCCACAGAACCCCTCATATTCTTCTAGATACAGCTCGAGGATCACCTTTTATTTAATGACTTTCCAAATTTCCCAATGCTAGTGCTTCCCCCAACTATATTTTAGTTATTTTCTATTTATTCTGCATATACTTATACATGTACATAGCATCTTGCCCAGCAGAATATATGCTTCTTCAGAGTATGAATTATTCCATCCCCAGAATCTAGCACGGTGGCTGATATATAGTAGGCGTTTACAATATGCTTGTTGGGGCAGAGCCAAGATGGCGGAGTAAAAGCAGGGACTTGCTTGCCCTCTCCCCCAGACCCCTGCAAATAACTGCAAAAATGACTCTAAACAAATTCTATAGAAGCAGAACCCACAAAATGACAGAGTGAATCAAATTTCCAGCCCAAGACAATCTAGAAGGTCATCAAGAAATGTCTGTTGCACCAGTCTGAGAGAAGAGCACAGCATAGCATGGGCCATGCTGGCACAGACAGGGCCCAGCAAACCTGGAGCAAGCCTCAAGACACGGAGTCACTGGCAGCGGTGGTGGTTTCCAGACTTCTCAACTCACAAACGCCAAAGACAACTTAAAAGGTCAGTAGGAAAGATCTTTCAGACCTGAATGAGAGAGAAGCATGGTCTGGCCCCAGCCCCAGAGCAGTGGTAGCAGTGGAGATGGTGGCAGCTGCTTCTGGAGCTCCCAGACCACAGATGATGGGAGTATCAAGAAGATGATCAGAGGCAGATTGCTGGGATCTCTTTGCTGGCACTGAGGCAGGATTCTCTTGCTTTGCCTGTACCTTGATATGGGTAACAGTCCTGGGATGAGGAGGTACACTGGCATGGCAGAGCTTGTGGGGTTGGTGGAGAGGGAATCCTCATCATAGTTTCAAGGCAGAAAAGAGTGCTTATGTTCACTCACAGACCAGATCATAGACAAGGAGTAAACACCTCTCCTTTGATCATACAACCTTGGAAGAACTGAAAATTTACAGGTCCCTAGAAATATCTCTGAAAACAGCTTCATAAAAACTCTAGAGGTTTTCCTTCCACACTGACAGCAGATTCCTACCTTAACAAAGAACTAAAAACTAAAGTAACTTGCTGGGAAAATGAGCAAACTGCAGGAAAACAATCAGACTATAGAATCTTACTTTGGTTACTAGGAAGATCAAAACATACAACCAGAAGAAGACAACAAAGTCAAAGCCCCTACATCAGCTTCCAAGAAAAATATGAATTGGTCTCAGGCTACAGAAGAGCTGAAAAAAAAGGATTTTTGAAAATCAGGTAAGAAAAGTGATGAAAAATTGGGAAGATAAATGAGATTGATGCAAGAAAATCATGAAAAATGAGTCAATAGCTTGCTAAAGGAGACTCTAAAAATGCTGAAGAAAATAACTCCTTAAAAATAAACTAACCCAAATGGCAAAAGAGGTCCAAGAAGTCAACGAGGAGAAGAATACCTTAAAAAGCAGAATTGGCCAAATGGAAAAGGAGGTCCAAAAGCTCACTAAAGAAAATAATTCCTTAAAAATTAGAATGGAGCAAATGGAATGTAATGACTTTATGAGAAATCAAGAAATTATAAAACAGAACTAAAAGAATGAAAAATAGAATATAATGTGAAATATCTCATTAGAAAAACAACTGAACTAGAACATAGATCTAGGGGAGATAATTTAAAATTTGTTGGACTACCTGAAAGCCATGATAAAATAAAAGAGCCTAGACATCAACTTTCAAGAAATTCTCAAGGAAAGCTGCTCTGATATTCTAGAACCAGAGGGGAAAATAGAAATTGAAGAATTCACCAAACACCTCCTGAAAGATATCCCAAAATGAAAACTCCTAGGAATATTGTAGCCAATTTCCAGAGTTCCCAGGTCAAGGAGAAAATATTGCAAGCAGCCAGAAAGAAATACAATCAGGATAACACAAGATTGAACAGCTTCTACATTAAGGGACCAGAGGGCTTGGAATATGATATTCTGGAGATCAAAGGAGTTAGGATTAAAAATAAGAATCACCTAACCAGCAAAACTGAGTATAATACTTCAGGGGCAAAAACTAATATTCAATGACGTAGAGGACTTTCAAGTATTCTTGATGAAAAGACCAGAGCTGAATAGAAAATGTGACTTTCAAATACAAGAATCAAGAGAAAAATGAAAAGGTAAACAGGAAAGAGAAATTATAAGGATTAGGGTAGTTGGAAGACGTGTGCGTGTGTGCGTGTGTGTGTGTGTGTGTGTGTGTATACAAAAGGTACTGGGTAAGTTGAATAGGAAGGGATTATATCTAAAAAAATAAAATTAAGGGGTGAGAGAGGAATTTAGCAGGAGAAGGAGAAATGGAGAGGTGGAATGGGGTAAAGTATCTCACATAAAAGAGGCAAGAAAAAGCTTTTACAATGGAGGGGAAGAGGGAGGAGGTGAGAGAGAATGAGTAAACCTTACTCTCATTGGATTTGGCTTGTGGAGGGAATAACATACACACTCAATTGGGTATGGAAATTTATCTTGCCCTACAGGAAAGTAGGGGGGAAGGGGATAAGAGAGGAGAAGGAGGATAGAAAGGAGAGCAAATGGGAGGAGGGGGTAATGAGAAGCAAACATTTTTGAGGAGGGACAAGGTCAAACATGAGAATAGAATAATGGGGGGAGGGACAGGATGGAAGGAAATATGGTTAGTCTTTCACAACATGACGCTATGGAAGTGTTTTGCATGGCCACACATGTATAATCTATATTGAATTGCTTGCCTTCTCAGTGAGGGTAGATGGGGAGGGAAGAAGGGAGAGAATGTAGAACTCGGGGTTTTAAAAACAAATGGTAAAAATTATTTTTAAATGCAATTGGGGAATAAGATATACAGGCAATGGGATATAGAACTCTATCTTGTCCTACAAGAAAGTAAGGGGGAACGGAATAAGAGAGGGGGGCAGGGTGATAGAAGAGAGGGCAGATTGGAGGAATGGGTAATTATAATGCATGCTGTCTTGGAGTGGGGGAGGGGAGAGATGGGGAGAAAATTTGGAAGTCAAAATCTTAAGAAACTGAATGTTGAAAACTAAAACATTAATTAAAAGAGGAAAAAAAATGTGCTTGTTAATTGATTGCTATAGAACTTCAAGGTTCAAAAAAATGACTTGCCTCACAAGGTAGTTAGTATAAGTATTGGTAGCCCCATTTTGCAGATAAATAAACTGAGTCTTAGTAAGTTGAAATAATTTGCCCATGGTCAGACAACTGGTAAGCATCTGAGCAAAGAAAGGATAACAGATGCAAGACTCCAGCACTAAGAGTCTGATAATTGAGGTACATACACAAGCAAGAAGTAAGAACCAGACTCGAACATTACAAACCCTGAGGCTTGCAGGTGGGGAGACAAGTGAAAAGATCTAGATTGAATATGACATGAAGAGGCTGAGAGAAGGGCAACTACCAATAGTCACTTATATGTATGTGGAGACATCGGAAAACAGGACTATTAATTGATCCAATCAACAGTATATCCCAAACAAAGGCCAGTAACTGATGCTTCACACACTGTGAACATCAGGAACTTGACTGTCAAAGGACATAGAATATGAATCTCCAACTTTGGTTATTGGTAAGTTTCCCCAATTGAGTGTGAACTGAAGCGAGAAAGGCCAGAGATGTTATCTTCTGATAGTTGAGGGTAAAAGGACTATTTCACTGAAAACAAAATAAAGATACCCTTGAAGGTGTTCACTCATTTTAAACGATTCTTTCCCATTTATTCCCTTTGTTCCAAGGGGAAATACATTGATGAAATTTATCAGCTCAGTCCACCAGGGCAAATAAATCTCACTGGCCATTCAGGAACCAGACTGTTCTCAAAGCTGGATGAGACAGCCTTTTAGTGAAATCAGTGGACTGCTGAACACTAGGGATTTCAGATCCTGTTTATCAGTGAAAGGATAATGATTGATGCTATGGAGGAAAAAAATGAGTTTTATTTGTATTCAGTGTCTGTCCTTAAAAAGCACCCACATTAAGATCACTGATAAGAATATAGCTGTGTCCGCATTTCTCTAATACTTCAGTAGGGGATAGATTGGTGTCTGTGGTCGTTATTGGCAAATGAGCATATATACAGTCAACTCTCTATTATCTATACTCACGTAGGATTCATGAAAAATGTTTTAATAATTTAAAAATTCTATTTAGATTTGAAATATAATATATAATTTTTGCAGGAAATTAACCTTCTTCATTTTAAAGGGTGTCCCAAAAGTCTTAGTGCAATTTTAAGCTATTAAAGTTTTAATACCTTAAATATGTACTAATATATCTTGCATGGGATTTTATTAAAATTAAATTGAGGCTCCCGTGCACATTGTTTCAACAGGCATCCCAGGAGGATGTTGAGTAACAAGAAGAAGCTTGTGTGGGATTTTAAATTTTGTTCGTATTCCACAAAGATCCATATAATCCAACTCTACCCCATCTCTATGACTTTATCTCCCACTATCCAAAATGAGCCTTTTGTTTTAATCCTTACATCTACAATCACCTGGAACATACCAGCGGCATTATCAGCTTAGCATATACGCACACACACATATGCACAATAGTGGCATTTGTGTACATGTGTGTAAATATATATGTGGATGTGTATCTAACTTACCACAGTGTGTGTATAGATAATTACATGTATCTGTGTGTATATGTGTGTGTATGACCATTTTTTCCCATGACATATTTTGATGAAGCTTATTTTGCCCAATGATCACTTTAGTTGTGGTTGAATATGCTCACAGGCACATATACATATACATATATATGTGTGTGTGTGTGTGTACGTATGTAGAGACTTGCTTTACTATGATCATCATATTATTAATAATAATTGCAATTTACATAGTACTTTATAGTTTCCAAATTATTTTTTAACTTTAGTAACCCAGTTGAGTTTCAACAACCTTGTGAGATAAGTACTATAGGTATCAGTATCCCCATTTTTATGTTTGAAGGAAATAAGGTTCAGAAATGGTAAGTGGGGGCAGCTAGGTGGCACAGTGAGTAGAGCACCAGCCCTGGAGTCAGGAGGACCTGAGTTCAAATCCGACCTAGCTGTGTGACATTGGGCAAGTCACTTAACCCCAATTGCCTTGCCTTCCCCCCTCAAAAAAAAAAAGAAATGTTAAGTGACTTGCCTAGGGTCACTCAGCTAGTATGCCAGAGGTGGGGCATCAACCCTGGTCTTTACTCTTCCAAGGTACTCTATTTATCATGCCAGATACTTGGCAAATTTGAGCATGGTCATTGAGTATGTATTATTGATCTCAGAAGGGTAAAGTAAAAGTTAAAGAGGTAAAAGTTAAAGAAGGAAATACTGGATGTATCTGAATACAGAGGATACTGACTATGGAATTCTAATGCCAATTCCCTAAGGTAATGATGAAGCCATGGAACCAAATAGGCTCCTTAGATATGATATGCTAAATGCAACCAATACCTGCCTTGACTACTAATTATGTCCAGTTTTGACTGCTTGACTGAATACTCTATACAGGTCAAGAAGAGAGGGATATGAGATATGTGAGAGATTGAATCCACTGTTATTCAAGCCAGAGAAAACAGTAGGGAGAAAATATAGGAAGCTCTTGGTCCAAGTTCTTTAGTGGTCAAACCCCTAAGGTGAATCAGATTCTTTACCCATTTTCCTATAATAAATCACATTTATGTAGCATTCTGACACCCGCAAAGTATTTTCACCAAGACAAAGCAGGTAGAGAAAAATTAGTTATTCCTATTTTACATATGAAGAAACTAAGGCACTGGGAAGCTAGGTAACTTTCCTATTTTCACATAGCTAGTAAGTATCTGAAGTAGGATTCGAACCTAGATCTCTTGGCTCCAACTCAGGCCCACCATTGACTATATAACAAATTCTTATTCCATCTTCTGTCCTGAAGAAATTCTTTTTGTCCTTTTATGCGCCTGGTTTTAAAAGAGGAGACATAACCCCGAAGCATTTAAATCAATAGATGTAATTTCAGATGGTTTGCCCATAAATGCAATTATGACTACACAGCCGTGGTTAAGCTTTTTCTGCTATCATCTTTGGTTGTGTAAACAATGGAATAAACTGCCAAGAAAATGTATTGGGGCTTAAATAACACAATAAGTTTGTTGTGAATGTATGAATAAGGCTTTGAAAAGGTGAGTGTGTACATACACACACACACACACACACGTATATGTAGTTGGTGTTCTCTGCTTCATAACAGACAAGGCCACTGTATCCACAACTCACACCTGGAATGAATCAGAAAGTGCACATATGTATGAATCAGTTTTCTTTTCCTTCTTCTACAAGTTGATAAACTTTTATACTGACATGAAATAATAAGTATGCTATTATTATTTAATATCAGGACATTATTTCAAAGACATATTCAATTGTTGGTCGTTGGTTTTTCAATCACACAAAACTTGGACTAGGCCAAGATAATATGGTTAGAGACTCAAAGGGAATTACTCACAAACCCCATAAATGGCGTTAATAATCAATTAACAAAATGAAGAGCACTGACAAAATTTTAAAATGCAACAAAATAAATTAAAATTCCAGAAACAATAGAGGTTGGGAAAGATATGCTACCCCAAGAGGCATACTTATACTATCATAGTTCTAGGGTTGGAAGATGCTTCAGAGGCCATCTAGTTCCATTCTCTAGTCATCTAGGCCATTTTATAGCTGAGAAAAATCAGGCCCAATGAGGTTCCATAGTTATGTTTGTAGCAGACATGATATTTGAACTAAGTCCTTAAGCTACAGTCCCAGGACTCATTCTACCACATCATGCTAAACAATTGTCTTAGTTGAATAAAGTAAGCAAGATATAGCAGTGTAAAGAAAACCACAATACTTACTTGTATATTAGAAAATAAACCTATGCACATAAGAACATAAAATTAAAGATGAAAGATAATTTAAAAGAATGAAAAGAAATAATAAAAATGTCAGTAGTAGAAAACCTCAAAAAATTTCATAGAGGCAACCCCAACAATAGGCTTACTGTAGCAGAAAATTTGGGGTATAGAACTACATAGAATTCAGAGTAAATGGAGATAAAAGCTCAAAAAAAGTTATAGAATTGTCCAAGGTATACCCATGTAGACCCAAGTGACAGACTTAGACGTTAGATCATGACACAGTAGTGAAAGTTGTCCTGAGAACATAAAAGATGGAAAACAAAACATTGTACTTCAGTAAACTGTCCAAGAAAGTTTCCCATAACTGGTGAAAGGAATAAGTAAAATGCAAACAGAACATATGTATATACATATGTATATGTGTATATATGTGTATATATATACATAAAAATGAGCAACCACATATATGTTTCTATACATACATGTGCATATAGAAAGCTACATATGGCCACAGTATGTAAACAGGGATAAACTAAGATTTGAGATGCCTAGAAACTCTAGATCCAAACTACAATGATAAAGAAAAACTAAAGTAACATAATTTCAGAAATCACTTACCAAGCAAGGAGCAATTGTTTTTAAGGGCAAGGAAAGAACCCAGACATTGGATTACAACACTTGTAAATTAAGAAACATGAGCTATGAATCTGGCATCACCTGCCCAGAAAAAATCAATAGGGGTAGGATGGATTTTTGAGATGCAAACAACGAAATTTTTATAGAAAAACATATCTACTTCAAGGAAGTCTATGAACAAAAAAATTCCTCTTAGCCAAGAATATGAGTATTTTGAATAATCAAAATAGGCCAGTTGCTAATGACACATGAGAATCTCAGAGCACTGTATTGGTGAAACCATTAAAGATTTCAAAAGAGTTTTAAAAAGGCAATTTTTTTTTTTAGAAAACCAAGCTGTAGAAGGAAAGGGAGATAAAATAATGATAAACTGAAGTTCCTTTCTTTAATAAAGAAGTTCAAGTTAAACTAACTCATGTTAGTTTCATGAATTTTCATAATATGAAAGATTGTTGCTTTGAGTAGCTCTGATAATTTTGGATTAACAATAGAAACCACTAGAATGAGAAAGGAAATATAATTCCCTTCTGATAAAATAACTGAGAGACAAACATTACGATTTTAATCAAAAATGCAAGAAGACTAAATTATACAACAAAGCAAAAAAAGGAGTTATAGAACCCTACAGTATGCTGCTTAAAAGAAGCATATTTATACTAGAAAGAGCTAAAAAGATTCAAAATTAAAATGCAGTCTTATAATTTACCAATTTACCATGCCACTTCCAAAATATAATTTACCACACCACTTCCAATCATGAAAAGTAGAAATGATGTTAATGATACTGGACAAAGCTAAATACAAACCAGCAAGTATTAAAAGAGATAAACAACCATTATTTTATGCTAAAAGTTGCTAAATAAAATGAGAACATAAACATCTCAATTATGTATGCATCTAATCGTTTTGCAGCAAAATTCATAAAGGAAAAACTCACACTCTTGCAAGAAGAAATCAATTTTTAAAGTATGTAATTTTAACATTCCGTTATGAGTATATGACAAATCCAAGAAAAAGATGAAGAAATTACTGAGCTAAACAGAGTATTGAACTAGTCCTACTAGATAGATGGAGAAAACTTCATGGGGAAAATCAAAGAATGTGCTCTTTTCCACAGCATTCTTATAACTAATAAAAACATTTATCAAATATTTAGGCACAAGGAAAACATGGGCAAATATCAAAGAGTGTATTAGCAGACCATAATGTAGTAAAGCTAGCAATAAATAGAGATAGAATGGATAAAGAGCATAGCTCCCCTCCTCCTGCCCTCAACTTAAAAAAAGGATCAAATAATGACTGGATAAAAGAGAATTCTAAAAAAAATAACAGAAGCAGATTACACGAAAGATACTGCAATACATAACCTACATTCAAAATCTATGAGATGTAGATAAAGCAGGGCTCAGAAGTAGATTCATAGCCCTCATTTTTTTCAATGAGAGAGATAAAATTAATGAATAGTCTACACACACTCACACCCCCCACACTCCCACCCACAAATCTTAGACAAGGAACAAACCAACAGAAAAAGTAAAATAATCTGCACCATACCAGAGATCAATAGGATGAAAAAGAACAAAATTGAAATGATGAATCCAAGAGTGGGAGTTTTTTTTTAACTAAAATTAAATTGATAAACAATTAGCAGTCTAATCAACGAAGGAAGGGAACAAAGTTAAACCACCCAAATCAGAAATTGGCAAGGAGTTATCCCTATGAGGGCAAAAGAAAACAAGAGAATTTTAGATATTACAATACATAGTTCTATGTTCAAAAATTTAAGAACATAAAAGAAGTAGATGATTAGCTACAGAAGCATTAAACACAAAACAAAACAAAAAACTCAAAACACTACATTTTAAAGTATATATCTTGCAAAAGCATTAAGAAGAACGTTTTTTTGCACATATACACACACCCATAGACATTTTTTCATGATTTTTCACCAGTTTCCAATGGTGGCACTGCCACTGAACTAGAGGAAAAGAATGATTAGGAAAAATGGAGAGGGCTTCATGGAAAAGAAATGAGTCCAATGAGGCTGGAAAGCTAATTTTTGTCTATGAAACTTACAAGCGTTTAGGAAATGATGGTTTCAAATCCAGCAAAGACGTCTGGAAGAGATATATAATGTAATTAGGGTAGCTGAGACTGGATTAAATCAAAAGAGTGGCTTGGATAGCAGACTAAAAGACTGTGGAATTTATGACAGCAATGAAGTACAGAGACCTGGCAAAATATGTGCAAAATGAGGATATGTTGCAACAAGAGACATTGAAGAGGATATCAGTAAGTTACGGCAAGAGAAGCTACTTAGTTTGAAGTTCCAGATCAAAACGGTGAGATAGTAATTAGAGGATATTCTCCCTGGGTTGAATTCTTCTTTCTTTGCCTAAAAGAGAATACTGACCTGAGCATAGACGAATAAGAAGCCTTTCATTGTATATTGACAGAACATCTTGGCAATGAACAATGGTAAGCTGAAAAGGCTTACCAAAGTCCCAATGCTATGAAGCTCCTTGTTCACTTATCCTGTATGAAATTATGCCGGGCTAGGAAAAGCAGAGGATCAAACATTAAAAGTACACTTGCACTGAATCTCACAAATAATGTATTGGATTCATTCAGAACTTCCAAAACTTAGTCCAAACTCCCTCACCTCATATTTGAGGCTTTCAGTAATTTATCCCCAACCTGTTTTCAAACGTATTTCTCCTTTGCTCCATCCAGATGACTTAGCTCCCTGCCCCTCACACCAAATATGCCAGGGACTTTATGACATTGGTGCCTTTAACTGCAATGTTCCTTCCATCTGGAAGGCCTTTCTCCCCTCCTTTTTGTCTATTGACACCTTATCCTTTCAAGATCCAACTCAGTCTCTATCTGGTTCATGAAGTCTTCTCTGGCTACTCCAAACCACAGTGATTTTTTCTACCTCTGACCTTCTAGAATACCTGTGGTCAATACTTCTCATTTAACATTTACCTGTTGCCTAGGGTTGCTAGTTAACATGTGATATTTCCAGCCTTCTCAACCAAATTATGAGTTCCTTCATTTCAAGAGCAGCGCCTTGTATTTCTTTATGGCCTGAATCACAATGCCTTGTTTCAGTGATATAGATTGACTTGTTTCCACTGCTAGCATTTAGATAAAAAGGCATGACAATGAAAGAAGGAGGGAAAACAGGCCAGAAGTGGTTGGCCAGATTGGAAAATATTCCCCCAAGGAAACTGTTAACCTTGTTGTACTACTAAACTGGGGGTAAAGCCAGAGGTCTACAATTGCCACACCCTACCACCTACTCTTTCCCACTGGACTGTCCTGCCCTGCTCTTTTTAAACCCCAAGTAAGAACCAAAGAGCAGACATGGCTGCAGATGATCCCTGAGAGGAGAGATGGGTATCATATCTAGTCCCCCTGCTTTCATCCCCAAAGTAACAGCCAAGGATACTGGAGCAATACACATTGCAAGGGGATCAATATCATAGAAGTAGGTGACCAAGAGTTAACACAGAAGTGTCTAAGAATCCAAATCAATTCAGGTGCCTGAACTGAGAGCAAGAAGATGATAGGATTGGAGGATCAGAGTTGGAAAGACCTCAGATACCATCTTCTCCGACATTTTCATTTTTCAGACAAGGAAACCAAGGCATAGAGAAGTTAACTGACTTACCCAAGGTCATACAAGTAATAAGTGGCTGAGGTAGGTAGGTTCTTTGACATCAAATCCATTTCTCTTTTTTCCTAAACAATGCTACTACTCATAAAACTGAGTCTCCACAGAGGCAGAGTTGGCATCTAGGCCAACATTCTAATTTTATACATGAGGAAGCTGGGGCCCAGAACAGTAATATAATTGGCCGAGGTCACATGGGCAATAAGTATCAGAAACAGGATTTCAATCCAAGTCCTCATGACCCCAAAGTCAATGTTCTTTCCATTACGGGAGGGGAGGGAACAAGTATTTATTAAGGACTTACTTCGTGTCTGGCACTGCTGAGTGCTTTGCATACATTATCTCATTAGAAAACAAGAACCAAGTTCAGGAGCCCATCTTTAAAAATTTCAGAATGTCCAAATGCCCAACCTTCCCCACTGCAAAAAGAAAAAAAGAAGAATTAAAAATTTCAGAATGCGAGAAAGAGTCATGAAAATTGAAGCAAAACCGAAGAAAACTAAGAGCAGATTAACAATTGAATGACAATTTGATAGACTCATCACGTGCCTCCTTTTCTGGAAGATTTGTGAGCCAGTCACACCTTCTTTCTCTTGTTCTTAAGGCAGAGACACTGTCAAATGTAATGGGGTTATAAGGGGATGCATAGGGAGATATAAAGTGCCTGACATATCCCACGAGCTCATTTCAGTATTACCCTTGGGTAACCAAGGTTACCCAGGTGCTGCTATTTCAAAAGTAAAAACCTCTGGAGAGAAGGAACTTCTCTGCCCTAAATCTGTTAAATGTTTCATTCTTCAGTTCCAGTAATGGAAGAAGATGATGAAGAAGAACGAAAATGGAAAGGAGAGAGAATGGGGTAGGGGAGGAAAGGAAAAGAGAGATTTCTGCATGATTTTTCAATGTTCTATCCTAGGAAAAACCCAGCCAAGCCCCAGACACTCAGACACACAGCCAAAAACCAAGAGATTTAGTGCTGCAGCTGCTCCCGTGCCGTTGGAGCTGCAATCTACAATCTAGCAGTGACATATGGTTCTTTACGATCGGGCCTCAAAACACTAAACAATAAGGCCTGCCAAAGGGAAAATATTCATTTCAGAATTTTGGATGTAAATTTTCTGTCCCTTGTGTTTAGTGTGTCATTACTAATAGTATATAAAGAATGATCCAAATGTAATATAAATAATCATTTGGTTTTACAGTAAAAACAGCAGCTCTGACTTGTACAAGTCAAAACAAAGCAGTGCAAAATTGGAGCTCAAATCAAAAAGGTGATAATCTATTGGAGCGTCGGACACAATATTCACTCTGTAGATAGATCGGTGGATTTTAATACGCACCGTAAACCCAAATGTGAAGCAAGACTATGGAAGAAGGAGATCATTTACAAATCCACGTGTTGTTCAATGATAGAGGTGGTCCCGGATTATAGATGGCTTCTGTTCTGAAATCTCATTTGGAAGTCAATTACCGAGAATTGATTTTTCCGCTGCAGTGACATTATAGATGTGGTTAAGTAAATTTTTAGGCAAAGTCCCATGTTTTTGTCTTTTCTGTATACACCCAGTGTTTAGCACAGTGCCCAGCATGCAGTAGGTAATTGATAAATGTTTGTTGACTGACAACAATCTATTTTAGTCCACCTTGCAGTGGAACTACAATAATTTTTGCCACCTTCTTTCTGGGTTAATCAGGTTTTAGTCATGGAAACAAATCACTCCCTAGAACATTATTTTTCAGAGGAAACTGATAATCAAGTTCCTGCACATCTCCCCCTGAAATAGTAGGGATTCTTTCCCTATTCTCCTCCTTTTCACTCTTCCCTCCTATAGCCATGATAGGGAAGGGAACTAGTGATATTAACAGAGATATCCTTGAGAGAGTCTAAGGCTACACTCTGGGATTTTCCTACTCTTCATCCTGAAGCCTCTCTCTTGCCCTGGAATTTACAAATAGGAAGTATCCTCCTCCACTGAGGCCCATCATCTGATTGGATGGCTCCTCCTAGAAGATCCATTTAAAAAGACTGCTCAATCTACCCATGTCTCACTCCTTTCCAGCTACATTCCAGAATTCTCTTACTCCTAATATCTTTATGTCTGCCCACCCCCCTTTTCAGTTTCTTTTTATTCAGTGTCTTTCCCCATTAGAAGGAAAGCTCCTTGAGGGTGGGAACTGTCTTTCTTTCTACCTATATTTGTATTTGAAGTATTTACACAGTGTTTGGCACATAGTAAAAGTTTAATAAATGCTCATTGACTGGCTGACTGTCTCTAGAGATTCCAGCAGCAGCACCTCTAGAGGAAGCAGAAAGGGAATTATGTCTTTAATGGAAATGTCAGCAAGTGCATAGATCACACATTTGGAGCTGAAAAGGATCTTACACAATAAAATTCGTAAAGTTCTGGGCTTACAGTCAGTCAGGAAGACCTGGTTCCAATAGCTAGCTATGTGACTATGGACAACTCAATTAACCTCCCTAAGAACCAGTTTCCTTACATGTGTATCACAGACTACTGTGGCCCCCATTGCTTGAAGGCCAAGCAGATAAGTTTCATATCTCTCCCCAGGATTCTCAAGTAACCTTAAGGCAGGGGGGTGATTCTGGGATCTCTACCAATGGCTCCAGCCTGGATTGATGTTCCTTCACTTGTAGGAGGTATGTCCCTCGCTTCTTAATTCTATTAGCCAGTAACAGTCAGATTAGTTTTTACAGAGAAATATTTATTTCAAAAGGTATAATCACAAATATAAAAACTCACTCCCCTAATAGATGGCAGGAATAATTTTCCTCATCCCACTCTCCTGTTCCATCTTAGTCTCTGGGGAAGGGCAGTAGATTAGGTTCATAGTTTAGCTAGTTTCCCATAGGGCACACTCATAGGTCCAAGTGCAAAACCCCCCATGGGGCTTGAGTCCCAGGTACCCTGGATTCTCAGGGCTTCCATGCCAGGCTGACTAACTGTTCCATCCTGCCTACAATCTTGGGTCCAAGGTCACTATGGCTGGAGCTCCCAGTCAGGTGGAGATCATCAGGCACCTGAGAGTGAGGAAGACAAACAATATAGAACAGAAACAAACAGCCTCCAGGCCCATTTCTCAGAGCCAGGTGAAAAGAGAGGGAGCGGGGGAAAAAATAGTGTTTCCCTTCTCAGTGGTTCAGTTCATTTTGCCTAGGCTGTGGATGAACTGGGATCTTCACCCTCTGGATACAATAGATAAGAGCACAGTAGAAAAAAGGGAATGAGGGGCGGAGCCAAGATGGTGGCTGGAAAGCAGGGACTTGCCTAGGGCTCTACCCCAGGACCCTCCAAACACCCAGACAAATGTCTCTGAACAAATTTTAGAACTGCAAAACCCACAAAATAGCATAGGGAAGCAGGGCTCCAGCCCAGGGCAGCTTGGATGGTCGCTGGGTAAGGTCCATCGCTCATGGAGCTGGAAGCAGAAAGGAGCAGAGCCCAGTGTGGGTGGCACCAGCACCAACCAGACTGGAGTGGGACAGAACAGGCCCTAGCGCCCTGAAGCAGTGAGCTGTGGCAGTTACCAGACTTCTCAACCCGAAAACACCAAAGACAACAGAGAAGGTTAGTGGGAAAAGCTGTGGGTACAGAGTGCAAGGAGTTCACGGTTCGGTCCCTGCCTCAGAGGCAGCAGAAGTGGTGCAGCTACAGAACTACAGCTGCAGTTGCTTCTGACCCCAGCCCACCTGGTGGGAGGAATGAAGTGGGGGATCAGAGTGGCAGTGCTGAGCCCGTTTAAGATCTGAGTCAGGTCCCGGTTAACAGTTCTTGGGAAAGAAGAGTGCTAGTGTGGCAGAGCTTGCTGTGAGAAATAGCTCTGAAAACAACAGCACATCACCTCAATCTTGGAACAAAGTACTCTCTACTCTACAAGCAGTCATACCCCAAATAAAAAGTAGTCAGGTAGTTGGCTGGCAATATGGCCAGGCAGTGAAAATGCACTCAGATTCAGACTCAGATTTTGAAATCTTTCTTTGGTGACAAAGAACACCAAAACATACAGCCAGAAGAAGTCAACAAAGTCAAAGAGCCTACATCAAAAGCCTCCAAGAAAAACATTAACTGGTCTCAGGCCATGGAAGAGCTCAAAAAGGATTTGGAAAAGCAAGTCAGGGAAGGAGAGGAAAAACTGGGAAGAGAAATGAGAGTGATGCAAGAAAACCATGAAAAATAAGTCAATGACTTGCTAAAGGAGACCCAAAAAAATAATGAAGAAAATAACACCTTAAAAATAGACTAACTCAAATGGCAAAAGAGCTCCAAAAAGCCAATGAGGAGAAGAATGCCTTGAAAGGCAGAATTTGCCAAATGGAAAAGGGGGTCCACAAGACCACTGAAGAAAATACTACCTTAAAAAATAGATTGGAGCAAGTGGAAGCTAGTGACTTTATGGGAAATTGAGATATTATAAAACAGAACCAAAGAAATGAAAAAATGGAAGACAATGTGAAATATCTCATTGGAAATACCACTGACCTGGAAAATAGATCCAGGAGAGATAATTTAAAAATTATTGGACTACCTGAAAGCCATGATCAAAAAAAGAGCCTAGATATCATCTTTCAAGAAATTATCAAGGAGAACTATCCTGAGATTCTAAAGCCATAGGGCAAAATAGAAATTGAAAGAATCCACCAATCACCTCCTGAAAAAGAACCCAAAAAGAAAATTCTTAGGAGTATTGTTGTCAAATTCCAGAGCTCCCAGATCAAGGAGAAAATACTGCAAGCAGCCAGAAAGAAACAACTTGAGTATTGTGGAAACACAATCAGAATAACCCAAGATCTAGCAGCTTCTACATTAAGAGATTGAAGGACTTGGAATATGATATTCCAGAGGTCAATGGAGCTAGGATTAAAACCAAGAATCGTCTACCCAGCAAAACTGAGTTTCATGCTCCAAGGCAAAATATGGATTTTCAATAAAATAGAGGACTTTCAAGCTTTCTCCGTGAAAAGACCAGAGCTGATTAGAAAATTTGACTTTTAAACACAAGAATCAAGAGAAGCATGAAAAGGTAAACAAGAAAGAGAAATCCCAAGGGACTTACTAAAGTTGAACCGTTTTGTTTACATTCCTACATGGAAAGGTGATGTGTATAATTCATGACACCTCAGCATTAGGGTAGCTGAAGGGAATACACACACACATATATATGTATATATATATAGACAGAGGGCACAGGGTGAGTTGAATATGAAGGGACGATATCTAAGAAAAATCAAATTAAGGGATGAGAGAGGAATATATTGAGAGAGGGAGAAAGAGAGAGATAGAATGGGGTAAATTATCTCACATTAAAGTGGCAAGAAATAGCAATTCTGTTGGGAGGGAAGAAGGGACAGGTGAGGGGGAATGAGTGAATCTTGCTCTCACTGGATTTGACCTGAGAAGGGAATAACATACACATTCAATTGGGCATCTTACCCTACAGGAAAGAAGGAGGAAGGAGATAAAAAACGGGTGTATGATAGAAGGGAGGGTAGATAGGGGGAGGAAGTAATCAAAAGCAAACACTTTTGAAAAGGGACAGGGTCAAGGGAGAAAACTGAATAAAGGGGGAGTAGGATAGGAAGGAGCAAAATATAGTTAGTCTTTCACAACATGAGTATTGTGGAAGGGTTTTGCATAATGATACACATGTGGCCTATGTTAAATTGCTTGCCTTCTTAGGGTGGGTGGGGAGGGAAAAGGGGGGAGAATTTGGAACTCAAAGTTTTAAAAGAAAATGTTCAAAAAAAAGTTTTTGTATGTAACCAGGAAATAAGATATATAGGCAATGGGACATAAACATCTAGCCTTACAAGAAAGTAAGGGAAAAGAGGATGGAGGGGAGTGGGATGACAGAAGGAGGGCTGACTGGGGAATGGGGCAATCAGAATAGATGCCATCTTGGAATGGGGGGGAGAATAGAAATGGGGAGAAAATTTGTAATTCAAACTTTTATGAAAATTAATGCTGAAAACTAAAAACTTTAAATAAATAAGTAATGATTTTTTTTAAAACGGAATGAACAGCTGAGTCTCAGAAATTGTAAATATGCAAGCGGCTAATCAAAGGAATCTGACCCCCATCCATGTAGCAGGGGGTGCAATGAGCTCTACGCTAAGTAAACTAGGAATGCTCAAAAGGCCTCTTTAGGGTATCTCTGTGTTCAGAGACCTGGGCATATCCAGAGAAAGCCCATTTGCAAAATAAGAGGGTTGGACTAATGTTCTCTGTGGTTCCTTCCAGCTGTCATCTTATATTTTTATTAACTATTTGAAGGTCATCTTAACAAAGAGATGTCAAACAGTTGGCTGCTGCAATCCAGATCAAACTGTAATTGGGAAATTTTTAACAAAAATCAGTGAAAATACAATAGAGTATAGATATAGAAAATAATGTTACTGTGTGGTTTTCTAAATGAATATGTGGCCCCCCCAGAGATCCTTACATATGGCTTAGTGGCCCTTGTCTCTATTTGAATTTGACACCACTGATGTAGATCAATCTCTTTGTTTTATCGATGAGAAAACCAAAGCCAAGAGAAGTAAGGTGACTTTCCCAAAATCACAGACAGTAAGTGGCAGAGTCAGGATTTTAACTTCGTGATTCCCAGTCCAGGACTCTTTTCACTGTACCATGCTGCTTCTATCATGAGGTACAGTGGAAAGCCAGGTAATCCGGCATGAGTAATGGTGGCTTCAAAAACACTAATAGTAACAGGAAGGGACCCATTCCTATCACATTGTTTCTATGACTAGAATATGTGTAAGTTAAATGTTCACATCTCAGGGATTGCCTAAAGAAGGTTTGTACTATAATAGACACTGCAGGAACACAACACAGAGAATACAGTCATGCCTTTAATAACTTTATAGGAAGCAGCATATATGAATGGAAGCCATCATCTGGTGCAGGCCTTTGTCACCTCACACTTGGACTACTGTAATAGCCATGTGGTTGGTCTCCCTAACTCAAGGCTGTCTCTGGGTTAATCCATCCTCCACTCAGCTGCTAAAGTTATCTGATCATGTCACCCCCTTACTTCAATAAATTCCAGTGGTTCCCCATTACTTCCAGGATTAAATATAAACTCTCTTTAGAATCTAAACCCAGATCCTTCCTATCTTTCCTCCCTTATACATTACTTCCCTCCATCTAAACTGTGAACCAGCTATGCTGGCCTTCCTCACATAAAGCACTCTAATTCCCAACTCTTACTTTTCACTGGCTGTGCCCCCATGCTCTCTATCCTCACCCCTGCCTCCTGGCTTCCATGGCCTCCTTCCAGATACAGCTTACCTCCCACCTTCCAGAGAAGGCCTTTTCTAGTTGCTCAAATTCTAACACCTTCTCTCTGAGGTTACCTTTCATTCATACTCTGTTTCATGTACATAACTATTTGTATGTGATTTCTCCCCTTAGAATGTGAACTCTTTGAGGCCAGGGACTAGGATTTGTCTTCCTTTGTGTTCCCAGTGCTTAGCAAGTATCTGACACATAATAAACATTTAATTAGTGCTTACAGATTGCTTATCCAGTACAACTTTCCTCCTGATTTGAGAATTTTTTTCTACAACAACCCTGGTGGAGGAGCATTTAGCTGTAGTTTTTAGCACTTTGGCAATGAGGAGAACATCATTCTATTTTTAGGCAGCTCTCATTGTTAAGAAAGCAGAGCTAGGTGGTACAGTAGATAGAGTGCCAGCCCTGAAGTCAAGAAGACTTCCTGAGCTCAAATCTGGCCTCAGACACTTAGGCGTTGTGTGACCCTGCACAAATCACTTAACCCTGTTAGCCTCAGTTTCCTCGTCTGTAAAATGAGCTGAAGAAGGAAATGGAAAACCACTCAGGTATCTCTGACAAGAAAACTCCAAATGGTATCACAAAGTCATACATGACTGAAAAACAACCAAATGGCAAATTGTTAAGAACTAAGTCCTCATGAAACAAAATCCTCTCTGTTACTTCCATCCATTAGTGCTACTTCTACTTTTGAAAGAAAGATTATTTACTCCCTCTTCAATATGAGAGCCCTTCAAAAACTTGAAGACTGATATGCTCCTCCAGTCTTGTTTACCAGCTGAATATCCCCACTTCCACTTATTTTTCCTCAAATGGCATGATTCATAGACCTCTTACTACCTTGATCACCTTGCTCTGTATACCCTCCATTTTGTCTATTATGCCCCTTCCTTACTTGCTCCAGGCATCAGGGAATGGGGCTCAAGATGGCAACAGGAAGGATGCAACAATGGCAATAGCAAGGGGTTGAGTTGTGCTGAAGGGGAAAGTGGTGCAAAGACTAGCAATACGTAAGCCAAACAAAGATGAGGTCAGAGATCTCTGACAGGAACCGGACAAAACAGCAAGTGCCCTGTGTTCTAGCTCACTTCAGAGTGGGGAGGGGGGAGGGGAATAAGCATTTATTAAGTCCTACTACACGCCAAGCACTATACTAAGTACTTTAAAAATAATATACCATTTGATCCACACAACTATCCTTGGAGTGGGGGGTGTAGGTGCTATTATTATCCTCATTTTAAAGATGAAGAAACTGAGGCAAATAAAGGTTAAGCAACTTGCTGAGAGTCATGCAGCTGTTAAATGTCTGAGACTGGATTTGAACTCAGGTCTTTCCTTACTCTAGGTCTAGCACTGTACACATCAGGTGTCTATTCCATCCAGTTCTCCCTGATACGAGTGAACCAAAACCCTGACTCCAGAGATGCTTTAGGTACAATAAGTCTGTACCTAAAAGAAATATGAGTTGAATATTCCTATGGGGACGATACTTAAAATCTTTGGTCTGCTCAGACCTCAAATTGTACATTGCCCAGAACTCATGGGACCACCGTGATTCAGTGTTTGGGGGTGGTGTGGGGGTGGCAAAGTTGAATTTATAGACACTCAACGAATCTTATATGTGACTTATTTACTGATTCTCTGTGATTCCAACACGTAAGTCTGCTTCTGTGGGCAACCAACTCCATTAAGCCAGTCACAAAACTAATGGTGCTAGTCTTTTATATGTGCTGGAGTTCATTAAAAACAGCACTGTTCAGAGGGAGTTGGGATATTCCCTCAAACTAATGCCCAATGGGTCACGGACCCAATACTAGTGCTTAGGTTTTCAGATTTTTGATTAAATCACGTCTCCCCCATCCTCTTGTGATGAAATTGATTTTTAAATTTTAAATGAATTGACATGTATGCTGTCAATTTCATCTTGTTATTTTGGGTTCGTTAAGGTATTTGTTTTGCTTTACCCCTAATTCTGTCATATACAGCATTAACTTTCCTTCTCAGCTTTATGTAATCTACAAATATGATCAGGAGGCTTTCTGCACCTTTATTTAATAAGATAATGTATCCAATGCATTTTATGCCTATAAATGACTGTGGAGAGCTTTCCAGCATAGTTCTGATTGGGTGAATCCATAAATCTACATATCCCCCAGACAATAAGTAACCCCTTCCCTAATCATCAGTGAAGACAAGGACTAAAAGTCTTGGAACCTTTGGAAATAATAGAAAGCACTTCTGACCCAAGGAGACACAGGAGAATAGCTAATGGGAGCTACGTCAGAGAATAATTCTCAGTTCTACCTGGTGGTTAAATGCAAGTAACCATTTAGTATGCCACATAGAAGTAGACATAAAACTTCCCATTTCATTCTAAATAGCACAGAGGTATTATTTCCCTGAACTGGCACATTATACTTCTATTGATGTGGCTCAAGAATACATGAGGAATTTTTGTTTGTTTGTTTTTAGCAGCCTCTTCCACCCCTGATTTATGAGTTGGTAGCTAATTTAGGTGCTCAAATCTTTTTCATGTGCAGTGAATCATAGAATATTTGAGCTGGAGGTAACCTTAGAAGCCATTTTGTCCAGAGGTGTCAAACTCACTACAATAGGCATTCATGCAGCCGGCAAAACTCCCCAATGCATAAAGCAGATTAAAATGTAATTGGAAAATATTTAACAAAACAAAAATATAATATAATATAGATAATGTTAATTTGTGGTTTTCTAAATGAAACTGCAATTTGAAAGGATCCATTTCAATTTGACTCTAGCATCAATAAGGTAATCTATCCCCTTCATTTTACAAATGAAGAAAGTAAGGTATCAGAGAAGTTTTAACTTACAATTCTCTTGACTAATAGGTCATGGACACAATAATAGTGCTTAGGTCTTCCAATTTATGATTAAATCAGGTCTCCCCCTCTCCTCTTATGATGGAATTGATTTTTAAATTCTAAATGAATTTATATGTATTCTGTTCATTTCATCTTGTTATTTTGGGGTTCATTAAGATTTTTTGTTGCGTTTTGTTTTGCTTTACTCATAATTCTGTCATACAAAGTACTAACTTTCCATCTCAGCTTTGTGTTATCTACAAATATGATCAGGAGGTTTTCTGTGTCTTTAATAAGATAATGCACTGAAAGCACTTTATGACTATAAAGCACTACATCAATATAAGCTATTATTGACGTTCAACTTAAAATGTCAAATAGGACGGAACCATGTAGAGACTGTACAGCTACTCTGCTACCTTCCACACTCCTTTTCATCTTTTTCATGAACCCAGAAGTAGAGCTCCTGTGCATAATGGCAAAGTCAAGGGTATGACCATCTCTACCATTATCTGTGGTATGGTGGAAAAGTAGGTCATGGGCAATTAGTAAATGGAAGAACTGAGAGGTCAGGGTGTTTGAAAGAATATTGATAGGGATCTTGAAGTTCCTTCCTATGAAGGCAGGAGTTAGGGAAAAGAGAAAGACTGGGAGCCATGCACTGAACTCCTTGAGGAAGAAAGGAGAGTGTTCTAGAGGTCAGTAAATAAAAGCTGCCTGAATCTTGTAATGGGACGAGTTAGAGCCTACCCCAAACATCGTTGGACCTCCGCGTGCAGACGCCAACTGAGAAACCTCAGGGCTCTGTGGTATGGGAGGAACAAGATGGAGTCTGGAGGAAGGGTCTCGTCCTTGTTGGCAACGTGGTGCAGGATTCTTTTCCGGATTTAGCTGTGCACAGGTGAATCATGGGGAGAGCGTGGGAAGGAAAGGGGAGGAGAGTAGGCGGAGAGTAGGCGGACCAAGGCAGTCCTAGTACTATGTAATAAAGGCTATAAAATCTGGTCACTGACTTTATTAAACGGAAATATTCACCACCTTTGCTTCCCTCCTCTGCATTGCCTGCCTTTGGTGGACAAAGGCCTGGGAGTATGGGGTAAGAGAGACCCCTACAGAATCTTGATTGGGTAATAAATATGGATTGAATAAACCTCAAAGGAGAAGTTCCTGGATGATGTTGGTAGTGGGAAAATCTGAAAGTGGCAATGAGGAGCGAGGAATAGCCCAACAATTGGCAATGATTTGAGTACGAGTGAAAATAAAACCAGTGCTTGAAAAAGTGGCCAGGGAAGCTGTGTCATCAGAAAAGAGCAGGTCTCACTGAATGTAAGAAGGAAAGAGCAAAGAAAAGATTTAAGATGAAAGCATCTTTGTTACCTATGGAGCAGGCATTACAGAGATCACAGTGGAAAAGGATGGTAACATTAGAGCGGGACACTGTGGGGAGAGGGTTTATAAATATGGGCTGAATAAAGGAGAAATCCATGGGAGATGGAGAAAGGGGTTTGAACAGTGACATCCAGGGGTTCAGAATCATCGTGGTGGGGAGAGTTTAACAGGCTGGGAGTATATTTGTCACTGAGGAATGAGTTCAAGGAGGTTATCGTCATCCTGCGTGGTTTACCTATGGGATATTATCATCTCAGGTCATCAGGAGGTAGGGGAGGGAGGTAACTACAGGAAGTAGTGGGGGAGGCAACTGTTGTGGAAAAAGTATGGGAAACTCAATAGAATAGCCATCCCAGGGAGGCTAGGATACTTACCCCCTGCATGGCAGTTGGTGTGGAGTTCAGGGAATTCTTGTCTTTTGTCCCAAGAGAGGAAAAATTAGGAAAAAAGGGTGGAAGCTGCAGAAGTAAATTTCACCTGGATGTAAGGAAAAAACCTTCCTAATAAGAGTCACTGAAAGTATTTAAACAGAAGTTAGGCTGCCATTTGTCAAGGAACTTTTAGAAGACAGTGGAGTGGAGTGGAGTGGAAAGAGCAGTAGATTTAGAGTCAGATCCCAGGTTCGAGCTCCAATTCCATCACTTACTGTCTGTATGACCTTGAGTAAGTGACCTAAGTTCTGTGGGCCTCAGTGTTCTCCCTTGTAAAATGAAAGAACTGGATGAGATGGTCTCTAATGTAACTTCTTGCTCTAAATCTGCATTCCCGAGGGATTCCTAATCGGATATGGGTTAAGTGAAGTTCTATGATTGACACCTTTTTGTTGGTGGTGTTCAGTCATTTTTCAGTCATGTCTGATGCTTCATGACCCCATTTGGGATTTTCTTGGCAAAGATACTGGAGTGATTTGCCATTTTCTTCTCCATCTCACTTTACAGATAAGCAAACTGAGGCAAATAGGGCCAAGTGACTTGCCCAGGGTCACACAGCTAGTGTCCAAGCCTGCATTTGACTCATTGTGTCAATGCAAAATTGTCTCCTTAGTATGGCTTTTGTTCCTTTTGAGTGGAAGTACTTTCAGCTGTTAAGTGCTAAGCCCCAGACCCAAAGCCCTATCAGGTGTGAAACCTGTGTGGGTGTAGATTAATGACTTAAGAGGGGCCAACTCGGGAACCAGTGTCTCTGGTCGTTGCGGCGGGGCTTGAGAACGCCAGAGGCTCAGCCGCGAGGAAAGGTGAGCCAAGAGACAGTTTCAGCGGAAGCTGCTGCTGCGGAAGCCGGAAGCTACGGAAGTAGGAAGCTGTGGAAGCAGGGCTTACTCATGTGTAGACCCAGGAGTGCGAGCAGGAACGTGAGGCCAGTAAAAATGATTTGGCTAAATACTATCTTGTTTTTCTGTGGCCTCCTGGTTACTCTTGTGAGGTGGGCTTTCTGGGCCTGGAGTCTTTTTGTCAAGATGTCAGAATGGGGAGGCTGGTTCACGGTTCTGCTGCGGTGGGGCCTAAATAAATTTCTTGTT
>CM053622.1:576596345-576651793 GCA_028646595.1 Phalanger gymnotis
AGCCAGAAAGAAACCATTTGAGTATTATGGAAACACAGTGAGGATAACACAAGATCTAGCAGCTTCTACATTAAGAGATCAAAGGGCTTGTAATATGATATTCTGGAGGTCAATGGAGCTAGGATTAAAACCAAGAATCACCTACCCAGCAAAACTGAGTATCATGCTCCAAGGCAAAATATGGATTTTCAATAAAATAGAGGACTTTCAAGCTTTCTCATTGAAAAGACCAGGCTGAATAGAAAATTTGACTTTCAAACAAAAGAATCAAGAGAAGCATGAAAAGGTAAACAAGAAAGAGAAATCGCAAGGGACTTACTAAAGTTGAACCGTTTTGTTTACATTCCTACATGGAAAGATGGTGTGTATAATTCATGAGACTTCAGTATTAGGATACCTGAAGGGAATGTACATATGTGTGTGTGTGTGTGTGTGTGTGTGTGTGTATGGAGAGAGAGAGACAGAGACAGAGAGAGACAGAGAGACAGAGGGCATAGGGTGAGTTCAATATGATGGGATGATATCTAAAATAATCAAATTAAGGGATGAGAGAGGAATATATTGAGAGAGGGAGAAAGAGAGAGATAGAATGGGGTAAATTATCTCGCATATATGTGGCAAGAAAAAGCAGTTCTATTGGAAGGGAAGAGGGGGCAGGAATGGGGAATGAGGGAATCCTTGCTCTCATTGGATTTGACCTAAGGAGGGAATCACACACTCAATTGGGTATCTTACCCCACAGGAAAGAAGGAGGAAGGAGATAAAAAGGGGTGATGATGGAAGGGAAGGCAGATAGGGGAAGGAGGTAATCAAAAGCAAACACTTTCAAAAAGGGACAGGGTCAAGGGAGAAAACTGAATAAAAGGGGATAGGATAGGAAGGAGCAAAATATAGTTAGTCTTTCACAACCTGAGAATTATGGAAAAGTTTTACATAATGATACACATGTGGCCTATGTTGAATTGCTTACCTTCTTAGGGGTGGGTGGGGAGGGAAGAGGGGAAAGAATTTGGAACTCAAAGTTTTAAAAGCAGGTGTTAAAAAAAATGTTTTTGCATGCAACTATACAGGCAATGGGGCATAGAATTCTGTCTTGCCCTACAAGAAAGTAAGGGTAAAGGGGATGGGGGGGGAGTGGGGTGACAGAAGGGAGGGCTGACTGGGGAATGGGGCAATCAGAATGTATGCCATCTTGGAGTGGGGGGAGGGTAGAAATGGGGAGAAAATTTGTAATTCAAAATCTTGTGGAAATAAATGCTGAAAACTAAAAATATTAAATAAATAAATAAAAAGAAAAGTAAAAAAAATTTTTTTAAAAAGTGACAGCATTTATGCATAGGCAGTTCTTTGCTATAAGCAAAATGCCATTGGTTATAGAGGGCCTACCTTGTAGCAAGGAAAATCTGCATTCAAGTCCTGCCTATGGAGATTATTGAAAGCTCAATGGATTGGGAAATTTGCCTTAACTGCGGAAAAACTCTCAACAAGGGATAGGAAAAGAATAGTTTAATCAGATGATCAAGAGGATCTCAAAGAAATGCTCAAATGTCTTCTCTCTTCGATTGTCCCCAAAATTGTCTGAAAATTCACAATAATAGGCAACAATGAGGGCCAATTTGGGTGGTCAAAGCAGATTTTCCAAAAGGTGAGATAAAAGATGTTTTATCCATGAGAACTAACATATATTTAGAATTTGTCAATATCCAAAATGTATTTCATTTTAAAGAGGTAAGGAGAGGCAAGAACTCCTAAGTGTCCCAGGCCCCTGCCTAAGATTAGCAGTTTTATCTGATTCGACAGTCTGTATCTATCAAGGATATTTCCTTACTGGGATTTCCTGTATTAACGAAACTTGAAAAGACAAAAAAAATTAATAATTCTTTTAGACAAGCACTCTGAAAGACACCAGACTAGGTCCAGGCCACAATGAAAACTGCTAGAATACTGTTTTACCTCACTTCCTTCATCTTTCCCCAACCCACTCACATCACCCTTCTCCTACTTCCTTTTTCCTCTTCACTCTAAATTAAAGTTGATTTTGGTCCCAAAACACCATCTTACATTAAAGAAATCAAATCTTTAAAAGTCCTTTGGTTTCCACAGACATCATCCTGCCTTTGGTTCAAACTGTCTTCTTCTTGACTCGAAGTCAAGATTTGACTTCAAATCCAATGTTGGTGTTTGTCTGGCTTAGAGAGTTATGTAACCGAGGCTGGGAAAGCAAAGGGGGAGAAATTGACCTATTGACTGTAGATTGAGAATGTTTGCATGGAAAACTCTTAAAAGTGGCAGGAAAAAAATGTTTAAAAGCAAATTGTTGACAAAATGAGATAAAAATGGCTTCCATGGTATTTTAATAAAATACACAAAAGCCAAATATCCATGTTTGTATGAGCATTCCCAAAACATTGGCTCTTGGTCATGTAGCTATGACTCTAATCACATAGCAGAGTAATTATAGGAAGTTCCCATGTTTAAAATCTTTTTTTTCTGAAACTTACAGCTATTTTTTTTCTTCTGTAAAGCCTGTCAAATGGAAGAAATTTTTGAAAATAAATAAAGCCAGAGCCTAAAGTAAAATAATGATACAGCTTGGCTACTGAATGGACTAGATGGGAAATGTATACATGGAACAACACCAGAAAGAAAAAAAAGAACTGAACATCAGGGAACAGGGGAGCCACACAGAAAATGAATATGATATATTCAAGCTAATTTCAAAGTATTTCTTCTGATAGCCATGACAGCAAAGGTTATAACAGTATGTTTTCCATAAGCCCTTTGTACACAGAGAGAGACAGGGAGGGAGAGAGGGAGGTGGAGGGGGGAGAGAGAGAGAGAGAGAGAGAGAGCGCTAGTATTTCATTCTTTCCATCACCTCTTTCTTTCCAAGGAGCTATATACAAAAGAGGGAAGATAGGTAGTACAGTGGATAGAATGTCAGGGCCTGGAGTCAGGAAGACACATCTTCATGAGTTCAAATCTGGCCTCAGACACTTACTAGCTATGTGACCCTGGGCAAGTCACTTAAATCTGTTTGCTTCAGTTTCCTTATCTGTAAAATGAGCTGGAGAAGAGAATGGCAAACTACTCCAATATCTTTGCCAAGAAAACCCCAAATGGGGTCACAGCTGAAACAATTGAACAAAAACAATTTCCAAAAGAGCTGGTAGTAACTGAGATTTAGGTACATTGTACACAATTCACCTTAGTTTGATAGAAAACTGATGGTAAAGGTATAGTTAAGTGACATTAGTATGGGGAGAGAAAAGTGAGCAATTAAGACCTGATGATGATGGTGATGATGTTCAGTCATTTTAGTCATGTTGGATACTTCATGACTCCATTTGAGGTTTTCTTGGCAAGTGTTTTTGCCCTTTCTTTCTCCAGATCTTTTTCTTTAAAGATGAAGAAACTGAGGCAAATGGGGCGATGTGATTTGCCCATGGTCACACAGGTACTAAGTGTCTGAGGCCAGATATAGTATTGTAGAAAGACTCAAAGCTGTTATATGCTTCACTAGACAGTAGACCTGGGAGATATAAAAGCAGTCTCTTAAAACAGGACTCAGCTAGAATCAAATAGCCTTTATTTCTTACATACCTAAGTTCACTATTCGAATCCCACGTAAAGAAGATTCCACCAAGCAAGCTGAACTACTTGAAATTTTTCAGAGCACGATGGTGCTAGCATGTCATCAGCCACTGCATTAGTTCACAGTTTTCCCATTGTGACCCCAAGTTGGATACTAATAAGGCCTTGGAACCATAAAGTGCACAACAGACTAACGCATTAAGGAATTTTTTCATTATTCAAATTCAAGTATGGTGGTGATTATTCTGAAGACATATTTCAATACTGAGCAATATGCAGTCTCACTGATGTGGGTTCTACATCAATGCCACCGTCCCGCCCCCGTACAAATTGCAACACATCCGTGCCTTTTCAACAGATGTAATTTTGTCCGTGTCTTTCCATTAATTCTCCCCAGATGGTCCATCCAACATGCTGACAGCCAATGTTCTTTTTACCTCCAACAGGCAGCAATGCCACATGTGGGCAATATGGATAGGTGATGCCTCACTGTTCATATAGGAGCAGCCATTCTCCTTTTGTGGTAACGTATTTCTTTGGTCATATTTATGACATCTTTTGCACATAAGTTGTCACTGATGATATGCTGTTACTTATGTATGTCTACCATACATGGTCCATTGGGTTACTAAAAATGTTGATTCTTTAAAAATTATGCTATTCCATAGTTTTCAGCCATATATCATTACCAGAAGAAAATTAATGTCCCAAAAAATGCTTTCTTTTTTATTTGAAGGAGAAGTTTTGGGTCATTTTTATGTATTGGCCATTAAGCAACAATCTCATATTTAGAATCTCAATGGTCGAAATGGTGTTTGTAGGAGGTCTGTAAGCTGTGTAATTCTCAGCAGCCTCAAAGTCCTTTTTCCTCACTATGAAACAATCACTACAAGGGACAAGGATCTGAGGGGCCCACACAGAACCAAGGCCATTTTGTATTTTCTTTTCCTTCATGGGCTGTTATGGCTAAAGAATTCATTTGAATTTCAAGATGCAAAATACAAGAACACTTACAAAATCACAGTACAACCTAAATTTCAATACAACATCTAGAATAAAAGTTACCCATGTCTCAGATCACTCATTTAATTCGCCTCTACCTTACCTTTCATTCCTGCTCACAGGAAGCCTAGTTACATCTCAAGTTGGAAGTGACTTTAGAAGAAGAAAGTTAGGATGGCAATGGGGGCTTCTACATAAGTGATGACGCAGTGGCAAACATTCAAGGTATGCTGTCTATGGAAAGAAGACCTGCCTGCTTGCTGCTAAAGCTGGAGAAAATTGAGTTCAGAAACCAGCCTCTCTTCTGGGTCTCCTTTTTCCCATTCCAATGTCAAAACAAACAAACAAGCAAAACTTTCATTACCTTCCCTGTTCTCCGTTTAGTCAATACTATCAGGTAGCAATGGTCCTTTGAGAAATTTGTATAGATCTTGGGTCAGGATACAAGAAAGAACAATTGACTGGTATAGTAGAAAGAGGGTTGGGCCTAAAATCAAAATGATCTGATTTTGAATCCTGCCTCAGATATCTATTGGCCGTGTGACCATAGACAAATCACTTAACCTCAGTGTCCTCCCTTGTAAAGTAAGGAGGTCAGATTTCATGACCTCTAAGTGTGCTTCTAACTCTAAGTCAACAGTCTTATGATGATCCAATGAGCCATGGAAGTGTTTTTGTCAGGTGGCCAAAGAGAAATGCTCTAATTTCACAGATGCTAAATGCTTATGTCATTAGGAAATTATGTAAGAAGACTCCCTTAAAAATATGAGCAAGCTATTCTAGAATGTTTTGGCCAAAAGGATGATTAACTTGATACAGCTGCATATACCAAACAGCAAGTTAAACATTTCAGAGTAAACCAACCCATTCACATGAAGCATAGGACAATCCACTGAGGCTACTTTGGGAAGACTTAAGAGATTTCCACAGAAGATGCTAAAAGAAACAGGTGTTTATTTTGGAACCTTAATTCTAATAAGGGATAGAACTTACCTTGAGACCCCCATGAGGAGGAATGGGAAGGGGGAATGAAGGGAAGAGATGACAAAAATATATTCAGTTCATAGTTGCTAGAAAGACAAAAACACAACTAGATCTCTGGAGGGGCAACACCTATCTGTAATTCAGAGTCAAGAAGGGGATCATCCAACCTGGGGTGGAATGATTTTCAAGCCATAGCATGATCTGGAAGAAGAGCAGTGCACCCTTACAAAGGCCCTTCCAGGTCTTTACATCTGCCCTGAATCTGGATTTTCTTGGCATGTTGTTTCCTACAGTTAGACTGGGAGCTCTTTGAGATCAGGAATTATGTTATTTTAAAAACTTGTATGCTCAGCCTTTAGTATGATATTTGGCACATGATAAGTCCTTCATTAATGCTTTTTTACTTTTTTCATTCATTCATCTGGCTAGAGAAACCCACCAGGGCCAATGCCCAGACTGTGTCGGATTCTCATCATTCTTCCTAGTCTATAACGATCATTAAACACTAGGTGATCGAGCCACACACACAGTAGGGATGCTTCCCAAAGCAAGTAATGGCCAGGTGTTTTAGAGGGAGGGATGAGGTCTATAGCAGAAGGGAACTGGTGGCTATGAGCACAAAGGTACCAATTAATGAGGCTTTTGGGGTGTGAAAGTTTATGGCACAGAATGGCTCGGAAGATTCTAGAAAAGGGAGAGGGCATACAATACAGGAGGAGGGAGCATATCTAGGGTAGAGAGAGCCTAACACAAGCAAAGCTGTGGCCCAAACAGGTTTTTGGACTATTATACATGTACCCCTTAGCCAACCAAATTATACATATCTATGTATATGTATATGTGTATGAATATGTATATGTATATACATGTGTATGTGTATAGAATTTGTGTTTGAACCTACATTACCAGTGGGCATGATTTTATTCAGTACTTATCTTTCCTCTCAGAGGCAAACATTTAATCAAAACCTCTATCAGCCACATTGTAGTAATGCAAAGTATTATCCTCTGTGATACCGATGCTATCACTCATAGTGGAAAATGCCTTTTTAAAAATATTGTTATAAATAATTTTTGTCTTCTAAAAGTTCAACTGAAAATATTTTTTGTGATACACTTTCCCTTCCAGTAGCTATAGTCCAAACCCATCTGCTGGATCCCCAGCACCTAGAGCAAAATGGTAAAGAAGTGGAGCTGAGGCCTGCTAGTGATGGGGTCGGGGGTTGGTGCAAGGAATGAACCCATGAAATTTGAAAGGGCCTTTGAATCCCTCAAAGCTGAGGCCAAAAAAGAAAAAAATCCTAGCTATCTGAGGGTCAGGACCAGGTGAGTTGTGCAAGGTAGAGATAGGTGAGACTAGGGGTAACTGCTACCCAACAGTCCGTATGGACTATTCTTCTGATGAGCCTGCATCTGTGAGGGAGGCAGGACCTGGTACTTCCTCAGCTGCAGGGAGCTACCTAGTGAGTGGGCTAAGAAAGTTTTGGAACCATGTCAATGACCAAATCTAGGACTCATTGGATATACATTGTCAATTAAGCCCAGGAAGATTGGTGGTAACCTCCCATCAGACTTATTCATCACTCATATGTAAGGGTACCCCTCTCACAGATATTGATACATTAGAGATGAGGTATTTGATAGTAAATTCTGATTTAAGGCTCTAATAAGAGCTGGCATAGCTTAAACCATCCCTTGCTATGCCATAGCTCACAAATTCAATGGCTAGAAACCTTGGAGTGGTTCAGAAAGTTTCTTTGTGCTCGTGGAAGACACATTGTCCAATAAAGGGCTGTCTTCGGAGAGGTCAGGAATTGGCCCAAAGGTCAAATTATCCCCTTCTAAGCAGAATAGGTCAAAGGCCACCTTGCCTCAAGCTATGGGGAGGGAGGGAAGGAGGAGAACCTGAGAGCGAAACTCGATAAACCAATTTCCCTGGCCATGCCCCCTGAGGGTCTGGAAAACTCACTTTGTTGCAGGTAAGCAGAAAAGCCTAGTTCACCTGATTTTGTGTCCATAATTACTCTCCAAAGCCTCACCAGCTCAATAGAGATCTGATCCTACTGTCACTGTAGAGCCTGGATGGTACAAGTTTATTGATTTAGATCTAGAAAGCACCTTGGAGACCATCGAGTCTGACCACTCCATTTGATCAATTAAAAGCAACTGAGGCACAGAGAGGTTACATGACTGAACTCAACACCCTAATTTTTGAAGTGAGGAAACAAAGAGAGAATGACTTAGAATCATAGACTCATAGATTTAGAACTAGTAGGGACCTCAGAGACTATCTAGTCTAATCCCTTCATCGTACAGATGAGGAAACCAAGGCCCATAGAGATTAAGTGACTTTCCCCAAGGTCACCCAGGTCATGTCAGAGGCAAAATCTGCATCCCGTGACTTGAGTGCTTTTTAGACTGTTCTGTGCTGTGCAGGTGGCATTTGATGGTCACCAACAACATAGATTCTCTGACTCTGACAAATCCAGTGTTCCTTTCTCTTTATCACACTGGCTTTAGACATCTGATACATGACAGTTTATTTTATTCAGCTTCCTTGCCCAACAACAAATTCTTTTATGGTGGCTTACCAAACTCCAGTCTCGTTGTAATTTGCCAGTATTGCTCAATGCTCCCTCCTTTCTCTACCAACCCTGAATTCCCTTGCATCTACTTGCCACTTTTAGGTAAAATGGATATGAATCATCAGAAAGAGATTTAGGTGGCCCAGAGAAGAAAGTATTAGAACTGGAAAATGTGGGTGGGAAAAATGTATGCTTTGAAGGGCAAAGAGAATTTGGCAGCCACCTATTTTTATAAAACCATTTGCAAAGCTTCTTCGCCAAACACTTCAGTACGGATTAAGGCCCTACATTTGTGGTTTTTACAGGCTACCTACAAGTGGAAAAAATATCTTTAGACTAAGTACAAGGAGCCATAATGGAAAAATCTTCTTCGTGTACTAAATTCAAAAACATTTTCATTTTTTACTCAAATCTTTTGCAAAGATCATTTAAAAACTCTGATCCATAAAAAGCCCATTTCTATTGATGCTGATCGAGCAGAGAAAACAATTACGGACACCAACATCATTAGCTATAACAGCAATTGCAGAAATTATAATTGACCATTAAACTACTAACCTTATTCAGGAAGTCAGTTACAGAACTCTCAAAAGGCTATTAATGTTCACATTTCAGTAACAGCGTTTAGTACCTGTAACAAGGTGACAAGGAAAAATGGAACTACATGTAATCTATTATGGAGGGTGAATTATTAATGATTGTTTTAAAATTCACAAGTAGGTTTCCATATTTCACTTTAAGGCTATGACTACAAAAGTGAAGTGAAAGGGTGATTTAATGCAATTATCAGCATAATTGCTATACTAAAAAGAAGTAAGAATCAAGCTTTTGGAAAGACTTGAATTATCTGAATTAATAAATGTATTAATAAAGTACATTCTCATTTGTTCAGGAAACAAAGCCAAAGTAAAGTGATAAATCAAAACATTTGTCTGGACAGTTAGGAACCTTGTCTGGTTCTCAACATCGTCAAGGATTGGAACCCCTTTTAACATCGAAAAATATGAGAAAATAAATAAGAAAAAGCTACAATGAATTCAGTAAAGCCTTTAAATGAATTTGAATTTCATTTTGAAAAAAATAGTAATATATGTATGTGTGTGTGAGCAATATTATTCAGTTGACAAAAAGATATAGTGCTCATTTAGTATCATAGATTTAGTGCTAGAAGACACTTTGGAGTCTCTCAAATTCAATCCCTTTATTTCACAGATGAGAACACTGAAATACAATGAGATTATATGATTTGCCCAACATCACACAAGTAGTAAATTTCTAAGGTGGAATTTGAACCCAGGTCTTCCTGACTTCGAGTTCAATGTGCTACCAATTGAAGCATGCTACAAAAGATACACCTGCTTATTGATGAATTCAATAACTTTTCAATAACCCCCAAAATTCTGTAGCCCCAAGTTCTCTTCTAGCTTCCCATATCCCAAAGGTTAGAAATCCATTGACTTAGACAACGTAAGACTCCCCAAAGCACTTTCAGCTAACTGTGCCCTATTTCCTGAACTTAGAAAACTCTTCCCCTTACCTCTGTTCATTCTTTAAAGTCCAGCTTAAATGCTTCTTGTATGATCAATCAGTAATGATGTCTACCTCTTGGACCTCATACAGTACTTTGTTGGACCTTTCTCATCTAATTATGTGTTTTGTTTTATAATGATTTTTCTGAGTGCATTGTTTCCACTATTGTAAATTTTTTTGTGGTTATGGGAACAAAATATCTAAACACTGCATTTTCTCAATGCCTAAAGAGTGATTTTCTTTGATTAATTTAATTGCATTATTCCCTTGGTTGCTATTCTATACCCACCTTCACATATGTGACAATAATGAAAATAATGAGCATTTCTACAGTAGTTTAAAAAGTGCTTTGCATGTAATCACATTTGAGCCTTTCAACAATCCTGTGAGTTAGGGATTATAGACATTATTGTGGTTGGTCATAGTGATTCATGCTAGAAAAGGACCAAAATGACATCACTATTTCAGGGTCAAAGTACAGTGTGTCAGATTGGGGCTGATCAGATCAATATGAGTTCAGAGGGCTCTACCACAGGTCAGGCATAAATAGTCCATATGGACATTTGGAGTGGAGATGTTTCAAAATTTGTTCATCTTATGTTTCTTTTGAGCTACTGCTACTCTGCTTTGCTCACAGAGCACAGTGTCTTCTTTGATGTGGGCACACCACGCTGGGTTAGTACTGTGCCAAACAATTCCAATGTTCTTCAGGGAGACCTTGAGAGTGGCCTTGTATCTCTTCTTCTGACCTCTGTGTGAGCTCTTACCTTATGCTTTCCATAAAATAGTCTTTTAGGTAAACATATGTTTGGCATTCGAACCATGTGACTAGCTCACTGGAGTTGCACTCTACAATAGAGTTTGAATGCTTGGTAGCTAGTTCAGCTTGAGAAAGGACCTCAGTGCCTGATACCTTATCTTGCCAGGTGACCTTCAGATTCTTTCCAAGACAATTCAAATGGAAGCAACTAAGTTTCCTGGCCTGGCACTAGCATCCTGTCCAGGTTTCCATGAGGTTAGGTGATAGCTGTATAGACCTTTGGTTTGGTAGGCAGCCTAATACCTCTTTACTCCCACACTTTCCTTTGGAACCTCCCAAACACTGAACTAGTTTTGGCAGCATGTGAATCAACCTCATCATTTACAGGGTGTTCCTAAAGTCTGGACACATAGGCAAAAATGCATATTTTCAAGAAATGAAATGAATGAAATTTTCAACAACATTTTACTTAATTGGAATATTAACAAATAACATTTTCAATATGATTTACATCATTTGTGATGCAAAGGTTGATGTGCTTTGCAAGATTCACGTGAACTTGATGCAATAACTCCACATTACTGTCAATTTTAGCAGACTCACTCTTTATGTGCTCAATCAAGCATGTCACATCTGTGATTTTCATTGAATACATTCCTTTAGCATACCCCAGAAAAAAAATTCAAGGGGACTAAGGTCTGTTAATGTTCCAAATATTTCAAAATATGCATTTTGCCTATATGTCCAGACTTTAGGGACTCCCTGTATGTGAACTTCCCTGAAAACTATACTATCATGGTATCTTATTCACGGCATTCAAAATTTCTCCATTTGCTGTAAATTACTGTAACCAACTTACAGATACAGGAACTGAGGCTATCAAGGTCTAAGTGACTTGTTCATAGTTTCGCAGCTACTTAGTATAGCGTGGGATTTGAACCTAGGTCTTCCTGACCCTGGGTCCAAACCCAACACCATGAGAAGTGCTTATAGAAGCTTCTTCCTTTTAGTTCTTTGAAGACAGGGGTCATTTCAATTTTGTCTTCCTATCCCCAGAGCCTAATACAGCACCTAGCACATAGAAGGTTCTTAATAAATACCTGTTGCTTGTTATATCAACTCAGGTAATGCATAAAAAAGTCGTGTTGTTATCTGACTTTCCTGAGCAAGCTGGCCCCCCAAATGGTCACACAGATATAGTTCATGGTAAAAACAGAATTTACCTGACTGGGACTTCATTTTAGCAACAGTGCAGGTAATGTGTTATTCTATTTTGCCTGTTTCACAAAGGTCATCTGCAGAACTTTCATGTTGTACATGAACATAAGTGTATATAGAACAGTAACCAAGGGGATAATTCAATTAAAGTCATTTAGTTATATGTCCCCCTAATATACCGTAAGTGCTGGTGTACAGAGGCTGTCTTGTTCATTCTAACCAGGTGTCTCACACAGTGGTCTGAATAAAGTAGGCCTCTCAGAGAAAGGGTCCAATGGGAATGCTCCTCCAGAGTGTACCAACATCCTTGGTCCATAGTCTAGGCACATATGGTGGCCATATAACGTGTTAGACCTACAGTTTCATCTGTGGTAGACATCTCCCCATTGAGGAAACTCGCTTTACTAATACAGATTAATAACTTTCTGTTATTTATAGTTTTGAAAATTTCCTTGTTTACTGATAGATACTGATAGATAGGCTTGTCTAAAGTCACAGTTAAATATGTCAAAAATGAGACTTAAACCTAGGTTGTCTTGATTCCAAGGCCAGCTTTGTGTCCACTACTCAAGGCTGCCTTTCCTGGCAGGGCAAATGCTTTCAGATGGACAGCTATATTCACTAGAACTGTAAAAGGCAATAGCTCATTCATGGAAAAAATATTCTGACCCAGTTGGATTTCTTGAAAGGTCAACTGTGAGAGCTTCATAGTAATACACATAAGGAAGAAAATTACCTGGAGGATTAGATGAGCAGGGAGTGCAGAATTGTGCAGAAGTCAGTGGAAGTGACTAAGAGTATATATAGACAGGTATGTGTGGAAGACAGATGGAGAAAGGGAAGTTGGAAGGTGGGCAACGAGAACACAAGAATTACAGCATCTTCTGATTGATCTTATTTCCATGAGAGCCAAGAAGACTTGAACCGATTAAGTGAGTACAATGGATAACTATCAAGGATTGAGTGGCTCAGTTTTGGACTATGTACAACTATGAAAGGCGCAACAGGGAAAACTGGATAAAAGATGCTTTCCTAATCTCTGTTTATTCTAAGCTTTTCAAATATACCTGTGAAGGAATAGTTAGTGCAAGAGAATTCTTTAAAATGATGGAGGAAAAGGAAGCGGTGTCTACAGGGTATGTTTTACTTCTCATGACTCTTTGCCTTCCTTCTCTACAGGCATGATCAGAGAGGATACCAAGGATGTTGGCATCCCTACCCTCAAAACTCTCACCCAGGTGCCATGATGGATTCCTAAAATGTCACCATTGGCTATCCCATTAACAACTCCTCAGCTCATTTTAACACACACTACACATGCAGACACACACACATTGCTAAGAGATCCAGCCCAATAAATCACTAACAGTTTTCTATGAAATTATTTATGAACTCAGATTCTACAATAATAGAAAGGACTGGGGGCAAAAGGAGTTGGTCGGAAGAAAGGGGAAAAGAAAGACAGGGAATGAAAAGAATGTGAGAATGGAGGATGGACATAGAAATGGCTCACTGAAGCCAAATAGAATCTAACACAGAATGTCTTAGCTTCAGAATGTCCAGCTTCCCTGATACAAATAAGAATGCCAAAGTGATTGCAGTCATGAGCAAGTGACTCTCCAAGAGGGTAAAATATTCATTTCAGATGTAAATCTGATTGCGTTTTATCTCTAAGTCACAAAGGAAATCAATACTCTCAATAAAAAATACTGAGGGGATCTAGTATCTCTGCTTTATGAGATACCTTACCACTAAAAACTGCAATTGTGCCAGCCAGACAAACCCATCACATCTTCTGCCAGCCTTCACAAAGCCACAGAAATTCAGGAGCCCAGGCATAGCTAAGGTGCTGGGCACCCCAACTGGCTGCCCACCCTTCTACAGGGGGGTCACACCCAATACCAGTGAGGATGCTCCAGGAAATTGTTCTTCCCATCTGGCATAGCTTGTACAGAATACTCTAAAACCTGACACAAAATGCCTTTTTCCTTTACCCTAGATACTCTCTAGCTCTTTTAGAAAGTTATGTTCAGAGTCATGTCTCTCAAGGGACAAAATGATAGAAACCTCACACACTGACCCATTTGCCTCTATATCCTGCCCCAGGAGCAGCTAGTAGCCAGGCTCCATTCCTCTCTATTTTGGGTCTATATGTGTCCTTTCAGGCCAGCATTCTGGGCAATGGTCCAAGGGAAATGGGACTTGTCTTTTCTGTACCCAGGAGAAAGTCAACAGGGTTTAATGGCTACTAATGATAGCTGATCTCAAGGGTGATTACACATGATGCCTGCCTTCCTTCCCATCCACTTAACACACCATCCTAACTGTCCTGCTTGCTGTCATCCTATTAGGACATCACATCTTACGTGTCTGTGCCTTTGCCTGTTTCCCATGCCAGGAATGCTCTTCCTCCTTACCTCCACCACTTGGACCCCCTAGTTCCTTTCAGGGCTAACTCAAGAATCACCTCCTTTAAGGGCAAGAACAGATTCACCACCACTGCTCCCACCACTTCACCACTGCCACCCCACACACAAGTTGTTAGTGTTTCCCCAATCACTTTATATTTATTATATTTCTAAACTGTATTTACTTACCTGTGAATATGCCGTGTTCCTGCCACCACCATCGCCAACAGAATAGGTCAACCTTGAGGGTATAGATTGTTTTACTTTTGTATTTGTAGCCCTAGTGCCTGCCATATAATAGGTTCTTTAACACATAATAGGTTCTTTAACACATGATTGGCAATTGAAATATGACTCCCTCTACCCACATTAAAGAATGTTTCCAAGGCTCCATCTGTATTCAATTATAGAGGGAGCAAAAAGGGAAGACATCTTACCTTCATACACTCAATCAACAAAGATTTAGTTTATTAAGCACTCTCTATGGTTATAGCACTGTGTTAAGTACTATTCAAAGAACATTTTGGTACATAGCAGAGTCACCTTTTCAAGTAAAAGAACAGAGTTGCTACTGCACATAAGATGACCATTATATTACATGGGTCAAGTCATATATATTTGCGATACACTCGACACTCATATTCATTCTACTGCGGTGGTGTATGTGACATTTAAATATTCAGTTTGGCCAATGAGAGCATTCCTTTCAGGCATCCCAGCCACACACCCCCTCTAATTCCAAAGCCAACGGCAAGGGGCTCTCTCACCTTACTAACCCCTATTATCCTAATAAAGATGGTCTACGAGAACAGGATGAATTGTACCAAGAAATGGCTGAAGCACAATGGTTCAAAGAACCAACTGGGTGTTGTCATAGCCTCCAAGATAACCGACAAAACTCAGCTCCACAGAAGGCATCTGAAGCTTTTTCAGATCAGCGGAAATTGGCCTGTGCAGTGCCTGACTTTGAATCACAACCAGTCTGAAAAACAAACTCTGGTCTAGTATGGACATGCAGGAATCCTTTAGCTGAGAACCAGCTGAGAGTAAGACCACTAGCCCAGACGAGAGAAGACCCATGTTATCAGCTATACAAGTTGGATCCTTCTACTGACACTTTGGCAGTGTTCTTGTCTTGCTACTATAGCCCATCTTTTTAATACCAAAGAGCTTCCTAACACCACATGAGGAGCATACTTTTATGTTACTTAATTGCTTAATATAAATCTTTGAGATTTGAAGGTGAATCTACTCGATACTTTTAATATGAATTTATGAACCAGGCAGGGATATATTCTGGAAGTTAACAAAGGCCTCTGAATTATTTCTTTCTCATTGGAGAGGTTAAGAGTAGGGCTTTCTTGGACATGGAGTTCTGTAAAATTAGGGAAGATAAAGGGCTGAATACCGGGTGGTAAAATCTGTTTTAGCTGACTTTTTTTTCAAAGCACCAAGTTCATTGACTGTATCTCTTTTACAAATGAGGTTAGGGAGGGAGAGACAAACCCTATCTATTAGTAGAGCTCCATTATTGTCTGACTCTCTGAACTCAAAACTATATAGTCCTTCCTCTTTCATATACTTAACTCCTACAAAATAAGTTGTCTCCATTTTTCAACTCTTATTTGGCTTTTTGGTATCAAAAGTAACAAAAATGCCTTTGAATCTTAAAAGCATTTATTATGCATGTGTGTGTATATGCCTTTGTGACATTTAAAAGCCATCAGTCCAATGACGATAGGCCATAGTAATACAACAAGGATGTTGTCCATTGTCAGTGAAAAGCTTTTCACTTGGTATTGAAAAGCGCACATGGTGTTGAAAGGATACTGCTCATGTGTGGTTGTAAGGTGGGTGGTCTCCCACCCAAGCCAATGGTGGCCTCTCGAATGGTCTTCAGCTGAGATTCCTGAGCAGCTGCCTCAAATTCCAGTCTGATTCTCTCCAGAGGCCCAGTCAGCTCTGGATCAGTCAGGCTTTAAGGACGGGCACCACACAGGCCAATGACCTCTGGCTGAATTACTTTGCTGGGCCATTATGGACTTAAGACCTTAACGATCTCACAGAAGCCATGGCAGCACCCCAATAGTCCATTCTAACATTATGCTTTCAGCATTTGTTGACACAGTTCAGGCCTCGCTTGTGCAATGTCCTTATTAGGACGATGCTAGGGCAAAACAGGCTGAGTGAACTCCTAGTGATGAACCTCAGCCAGCCAAGAAGAGTGAGGGGGGAACACCTGGGTGGGATTCCAAATTGAATATTTGAATGTTATAAGCACAATAACAGCAGAACATGTACAATAAGTATTGTGTAAATTGCCAGATAATTTAATTTATCTATCCAATATATTAGTCTAGAATGCTAAATAGAGGACAAAATAAGTCAGAAAGGCTTTAAAAGACTCTGACAAAGCTTTCTCTCCCACCCTTTCCAGCTATCCATCTATGGATCTATGAGGCATGAGGGAAGTCATGAAACTGATTCTATAACTCATCCAGAATCAGTGTCATGGCTTTATGAAAAATATTATTTTCTTTTTTTATATAACTTTCATTCCCCATTACATCTCTATATCCTCCCCTACAAAGCAAATTATTTCTTATAACAATGAGAGAAAAAGAGGGAGGGAGGGAGAGACAGAGAGACAGAGAGAGAGAAGAAAAGTAGTAATCAAAAGATCAAGTGTCTGATAATATATGCAACATTCCACACTCATAGTCCCCCACCTCTATAAAGAAGGGAGGAAGTTGAATTTTCTCATGTCCTCTTTGGAGACATGCATAGTCATTATAATTACACTTCTTTGCCTTGTTATCACAGTTCAAATAATCATTCGCTTTAGCTGGCCAGGATGTGAGAGTTCCAACATAGTTCAGTGGAAAGAGATGTGGTTTCTGCTGTGGATCATGGAAAGATCACTAGATTTGAAATCAGAGGAACTCAGTCCTCCTGGATGTTTTCTAGTTGTGTGACTTTGGATGAGGCCCTTTTGTGTTGGGGACTTTGTTTCTTCATCTATGTATAATTGAGATAATATTTGGTTTTAAAAAAAAACAACATGCTTAACACAGTGCCTGACACATTGTAGGAGCTATATAAATGCTTATTCCCTTCCCATCCTCTGCATAATGAAAGTGCTTGATTGGGAGATCTTTAAAGTCCCTTCCAACCCAATTCTGTGGATTTTCATTATGACCCTGGCCAAATCATTGGACCTCTCTGGGCCATAATTCCTTTGCCTGTAAAATAATGATATTTAAGACCCCATTTTTGAGATTTTTGAGTTTTCCAATTATCTGCACCCAGTTGCCCATCTTTGTGCAAGAGAATATCTGAAGCAAAGTTTCTTCAACTAATCCATAGGGTTCTACTAAGAGACCTCAAAAGTCTTACCGGGGCATCTCTGAGCCTGTTACTACCACCTGCCCTCTTCACAATTTGCTGTGATTCTCAGCAGTCAGGGGAACTGAGCCAGCCATGATAACTCCTCTTTTGATCTTCTTAGGGATTGTATTATGTACCCCCTCCCAAACCAACTACACCAGGACTTCAAATCCCACCCTGCTGGGTGACCTCAAGATTTCATGGAAATGCAACACAGAATGTCATTACAAAGCAGTTGTAGATCCCTGGTCTAAATCATGCTGGACAGATGGTTTGTTTTCTTATTGAGTTTTAGGGATACAAAATTAGCACTGCTCTGCTGCAGACTAGCTGTGTTCCTTGACCAAGTCCTTTCTCTGTGCCTCAGTTTCAACTTCTGTAAAATGAGATAATTAGACCTGATGCTCTCAGAGGTCTCTGCCAGCTCTACGTACTGTTTAATGCTACATACATACAAAACAACCATTTTTCTCAGTCACCCCTTATAGTATTCTGTTACTATGACAATCAATAAATCATTGAGTGGCTGAATCAGTTGTCTCCTGACTCCTAGTTCAGTTCTCTTTCTATCACTTTTTCTGTAACTTCACCAAGTCACCTAACTGCCCCCTAAGATAGAGAGTCTGGTATGCTGCCAAGCCTGTGGCACACATATGCATGTATAACACATATATGGGTACATATGCAGATATATATATATACACATTTATGCATGCAAATATGTATATAAGCACACACATGTACTTTTGCCCATACCACTCAAGCAGAATGAGGACAAAGTGTTTTGAATGTTGATTATGTTCATTGGGAAGATTAGACAGGAGAGATAAGAGGCACTCTGAAGAGGTAGAAAATACGATTGGAATAAAAACTAGATTTTTTAAAAGGCTATATAATTAGGATGATGAGTTTTAATTAGCCAGTCAAACTTGTTATTCTTACCCCACAGCTGGGAAAACAAAATCCAGATCAGTGAAGAAGACAGTGTAGAAATGGAAAATCTGCTGTCAGCCTCCTCTTCCCCCACCCCTCAACCCGCCTCCCCTGCCCCTTTAGTACTATCTCAATATTCTGACTGCTCTGATTCATTAGACTTGATGCAACTATTTTCCAAACTTTCAGTACTAATGACAAGGGTGTATTTCAATAGACCCCTGATGTAATAATCAAAAGGGCACTTAAAATTCACTGTACTATTACAGTCTCATTAAGCCTAAATTAATCGCACATTGGAGTCCCTAAATTTCATCTGCTCCTCCTTTGCAGTGAGCACATGGTATATTTCCATTCTGATTCACCAAAGCCTTGCTGAGCTTCACACATGGCTGTGGGAGCAGTTTTGCTTACCCACGCTAACAAGGGGCTGGCTATACGCAGTGATTGACTGACATAGCCAATGGGAACTGGCGGCTGACATGATTTCCCTGCAACAAGCCAAGGAATAGGGAACAGAAAAAAGAGCAAAACAACCAAATGCATGAAAGCAACTGGCAGCCCCATGGCTGCTGCTCTTTCTCTCCCAGCTTAATCATTGTATAGGGAAGTCTAAAATAACTCGATTATTTCACTGAAAAGAAAAGAAACCAATCGCCTAATCACCAAGTTTCTGCTTTCCTTACTGTGCATAGCTCTTTCAAGACTCAACTAAGATCCATCTGATGAATTCTTCAATCCACAATAACAATAACAGTAATGATAATGGCCTTTTATTATTATTACTATATAAATTCCACTGATTACAAGAGGCAAATAATATTAATAATATAAATGTTAAAATAAGCCAAACTGTCTTCCTGCCATTCATTATTAATTGAAACGCATTGAACATTTTACAAAGCATTTTTGTCACAGCAACCTTCTGTGGTAGGGAATACAAATATTATTATCCCTAGAGGATACATGACTTACCCAAGGTCACATAGCTACTTAGGGTCTGGGACTTATATTCAATGTCTTTTATTCCAACTCCATTACTTCTTTTCTCTCAAAACATTTGTTAGTTATCAAATTCAAAGCAATTATGATGCACAAATGGCTTAGGAGGAAACTTACGGAAAAGAGGAAAAAAACAATAATCAATTGCTCTGTGGGTAGGAAAACCAAAAAGGCACCATGGTGAGGCAGCTGGACTAGCCAGCTGCCGTGTGGAATACTTTTGATGGATAGCTTCAGATGAGGACAATGGGAGCCCAAGAGGAGGAAGTCATTGTTCTTTTGGCTCTTCACCCCTTTCCTTTGACCTAGCACCACTGACCCATGTGCTGAGCACATGGCCTGCAGATATGGCCATTAGCAAATTGTATCTCTGCAAAATTGCTCAGGCCAAGGGAACAGTGCCTGATTCCCCAATTCATAAGGACTATTCCAGATTGGCCAGATGGTGAGAGGGTTGGAGGTGAAATCCTGGCCTAGAGAGAACAAAGTTTCTGATCACCATTTACTCCTTAATAGCCACTGACCACACAGACTGGGACCAGTAGGGATTCTCTTTTTTTTTTTTTACACTCAATTGGACTTTGCAAGGGAATATGCACAGGTGGTCACTTGAAGGCATAATTAATTTGGGTTTGAAGTTTTACAGCCAACAATGGGAAGAGTCTGGATCTCAGAATTTGACAAGTATTTTAATAATCAACATTATCATTTATGATCGGTTTAGGGACTAAAAAAGAGCATTGTATGGAGGATGAAACTGAATTCTAGAATTGGTTCTGCCATTAATTGGGATATTGAGGACAAGACACTAAATTTCCCTGGGCTTTGTTTTCTCCATCCATAAAATGGGGCTAGAAATACCTTCCCTTCCTACCTTATGTGATCCTTGCCCAAGGGTAGAATGAGAAAATAGAAAAATGTGTCTAACCAGCTAAAAACTTTATACTAACCTAACGGGTCATTATAGAATGTTAACCAACGTATAAAGTATACTAGAGTATATATGACCATTTTATAAATGCTGTGTTCTTGTTTAAATTTCACTGGGCACATTCCAGGCTACAGAGAACCTTAGGGGTGCCTCAGAGGTAAGACATGATAACGTGGTAAAATGGATGGAGCACTAGATGTGAAGGTAGGAAGATGTTGGTTCAAACCTCATCTTGACCACTATCTAGTTGTATAACTCTGGGAAAGTCACTTATTGGGTCCTAGTTTCCTCATCTGTAAAACAGGAGAGTTGAACCCAGTTGTCCCTAAGGTCCCTTCCAGCTCTATAGCTAGGATCCTGTGAATATAATCCTAGATGGCTTCTGAGACTTTTTTTTTTCCAGGTCAAGATAATCATCTCTATGAAAACAGCAGCCATATTTACCTCCACCTTTGTCCTCCTTCCCATCATGTAGGGTCACATTTCAAATAATCCACCAGTCATCTCTACCCCAATATGGTAGAACACAGCTATACTTTTGAAGTTCAGATTACAGAAACAGCATCAGGAGAGGAATGGAGGTGGGCTGAGATCCTTCACAAAATTGAAGTCCTAAGAGGCATACATCAATGGAAGAAGGGGCAGGCTTTGCCGAAGGGCATTGCAAGTTAAAGATCTCAAAATGAAGATTATCAAAAACAAATTCAAAATATTTTCCCGCAAACCTGATCATCTTCCTTCTCTGGATTTCAAAATTTCATTTTATAGCAATACAATTCTCTCAGTCACTCAGTCTCAAAATTTATAGTTGATTCTTCCTTCTCATTTGCACCCCTCAATGCTGTCAGGTGCCAAATGCTCTCCACCCTGACCTCTGTCTACCTCTTGAAGCCTCATTTCCTGTTGGTCCTAGGCAAGCCAGGCAAAGTGTGTGTTTAAAGCAATGTCCCAAATGCTGCCTTGCTTTCCCTCACTCCATCTAAATTACCATCTTATAAAAATTCATTTTTGCCCCCTCCTAGATCCCAACTTCAACTCTACTCCTTTGGTTAAGTCACTATGGTTTCAGCTGCTCACCTGGTATTGCCCCACACTGTGCTTTGGATGCTGGCTCACTTGCAGCACCTTCGGTACCACCCCTTCTAACCGACTGCTTTATCAGCAAAGGCTTTGGGGGGTTGATCTTGATATCCACAAGAGTCAAATACTATTGCTTCTAGTAAGAAGTCATTTATCTGAATAGTGGGAGCTTTAAGAAATCCAAAATAGACTCTTCTTTCAACTCTATGTATAAACATGATGTCATTGGTCTTTTTCATAAACGAAAGATGAACAACAGCTTAACAATTGGGTTGTGCAGACAAAAGATAAATGAAGTGGTTATAAAATTGAAAAAATGAATGGATAGTATCATAATTATGAGATATGGAAGTACTAAGTGAAGAGATTGATGAAGGTTTGGTTAGTGGAACAAAGTGACTGAGTTTGTAATTGCAATATTCTAGGAATAAGCACCAAAGTTGAGACAGTATTTTCTGTTGTTTTACCTTGGAAGAACATTATTTCCTGTGGGGCAATATTTCCCCATAGTTTCTTCAGTTTTTCAATACTCATTCTACTCACAAGCCTTTGCAGCGACACCAGGTTTTCTAGATGTAGAGCAAAGGAACAGGTCTAGGGTCTTAATTCAATAACTCTAAACCCTTGAGGATAAGAACAGTTTTATTTATCTTTTTATCCCCTACCTGGATGAGAGAGAGAGAGAGACAGAGAGACAGAGAGAGAGACAGAGAGAGGGGGAGGGGGAGAGGGAGAGAGACAGAGACAGAGACAGAGAGAGAGACTGTGTTGGAGGAAGGACTGCAGAGCACTAAAGTTCATCCTAGGGGCCTTTTTGGGGTTTATATCAAGTAGGATGCTTGGGGTTGCACAAGATGCCAACTGGTCTACTCCAAAATACTCTGCTACTCCACTTTAATTGTTTATCAGAATGTGATAGAATTTATCGTTATGGCATTAGGTTGCACCTGGTCAATGAAATAATAGAGAATGTACTCATAGGAAAAGAGTAAAGTCCCCTCCAAAGTCAACATTACCTCCTTCTTTAAGTCTTTTTCAGCTCCCAGATTTCTCCCATCACAGCAAAGGATTGGGGGGGGGGGGGATGCCTTCTTATAGCTATTCTTTAAGGCTAAACTCAATCATAATTTCTCAGCATTCAGTTTTGTTTATATTGTTTTTTGTTCTTTTCATTTACATGGTTGCAATCATCATATGTATTTTTTCATGGTTCTGCTTACTTCACTTTGTATCAGTTCTATGTCTTCCCACAATTCTCTGTAGTCATCATATTGATTGTTTCTTACAGCACAGTAATACAGAATATGATATTTTCTAAAACAGGTCAGACTGAAATAATTTTTCAAGGACCTTTCCTATAATCAGGGAAATGACTCTCATATCAAAAGCCTGTATATCTGAAAATCTCCTTTTCTTTTCCCCTCACATTTTCAAATATGTTAATTTTGGTAGTGAAATTTCTTGATGTGAAGGTCACTTTTGACCAGGCTAGCAGAAATTGAGCCCCAAATCTGTCTACTTATCTAGACATATAGACTAGCTAGATAGAATCTAATCTATTCATTCTGCCCCTTAAATTATCAGCTAATATATCAGTCACCCCAGTGCACATCCCACTCCCCATAATTAATTCAGCTATTCTCAGCAGCTACTGTCTCTGTCTCAAGGGGGGAAAATGCCAGATGGAGAGTTAGGAGACCTAGAGCCAGGATCAGAGTTTTAGCCTCAGGTGAGAAATAGCTTGAGGCAAGAAGGGGAAGGCCAGTTTAGCTTCCTAAAGACACAAGAGGAAAGAAAAGGAACAAAGTGTTTATATGATAGAACACATTTTTATATTTAAAAAAATTTATCCTCTTTGAAAAGCAAAGCCATGTTACATTTCAAGGCCACCTTGTGTATTGTGTAGTCATTTATTTTCACATTTTTAGATCATTTTCTTGAGTGTTATTTATCCTGCGTCTCTTATCATGCTTCAATTTTAAGGTCAAAGACAGAGTGAGGGCCTTCATTCTTCCTTGGGTGGTATATCTAATAAACAGAGATTGGGAGGGGGGGGCAGTGAGGATGCTTAAAGTTAATCTGTCAGACAAGAATAGACTGCGACTAGCCTAGAAACAGATTTTAATGGCAGCTGTTCATAATGTCAACAACACAGACCAACTCTTCAAGTCTCCCTTACCACCCTACACAGACATAGACAAACAAGTTAATTCCCAAAGAATCCTTATTCTGTCACGAATACACGAGAAGACATGACTTGGAGACCAAAACGAATGGGTAAGGTCTGAAGCATCTATCCTAATACATGATGGGGCTTCCAACTATGCAGGTGAAGATCTCCTCAGTGTATGGGATCCATTTTCATAATTCTCTTGCATCACTCTAATTTCTTTTCCTTTCTTACATAATTTTTAAGCTCTTTTTTGAGCTCTTCCATAAGTTCTTTCTGAGCTAAAGACCATTTCCTATTATTTTTGGGGGTTTTGCATTGATGGAGGCCATAGGGACCTGGAAGCTTACCTGGTGTTGTGCTGGGGAACTAGTGGTGGTGCCTGGCATGTGCTGAGGCCCAGTGGGGTGTTTCTGCATTTTCCGGGCTACGCTGAAGCACATGGAGGTCTGGCTGCTAGCGGATGCCTGTTTGACCCGGGCTGTGCTGGTTCTCAGAGCTGGAATCTGCCAGTTCCCCTCATTATGCTAAGGCATGTGGGGGCTCCTGGTGTTGGCATTTGCCTGCTCCACCGCACTGGGTCTCAGGATCTCCTGCTGGTTTGCTGAGGTAGGGCTTCCTGGGATGCTTCCTGTCCTACAATGCTCTCTCTTTTTACCTGAGTGAGACAGATCTTTCTTGCAGATGTCTCAAGTTGTGTGGGCCAAAAGGTTGTATCACCCCATCTTTTTGCCAGTTCTGCTGTTCCAGGATTTATTTTGGGTGCTATTTTATGGTTGTTTGGAGGTGAATATGGGAGAGTTACAACAATTTACTGCTTATTCTGCCATCTTGTCTCCTAGAACAGTAGATGGGATCTGATGAAAGTTCCAATAGTGACAAATTGAGCAAGGACAAGCACTCTGAATGTTTCTCTACAGCCAGAACATTCGAGCCACTGGATATTTTTGAATTAGAGACCTAAAGTTAAGGTTAGAATTAAGCTTTGTAAATTACAGCTGATGGCAATATGTTCCTGCGTGCTTCTTTTTCCCACTTCCCCCCACCATCTTAACGTCTTTGCTTTCTCCTTTTGTGTTTGCTAGTCTTTTATGATACATATCTGTTCATGAAGTGAGTTAACTGAAGGGTGGAGGGTTCACCAAGAGAGCTCAATGTTGTTTATGCCCTCTGTTAAATAGCCAATATGCCTCAGAGAGGGATGGGTAAGGGTGAACCACTGACCAAAAATATGGTTTCTCTTTTGTACCTCCCCACAACTCCTAGTTGTTGTACTCCTTACACAGAGGACACTCAATAAATGCTGTTGACTGACATTCAACATTTGTTTAACACTAACAACCTCACTTGCGCAAGACACGGAAAAATAGGTCATCCATTTGGCAAGGCCAACAAAATCTGTTGGAACTGGTTCAGTGAAAGGTATAAATCAAGTCATTGAGTCTTTCAGAAAAGTTGCATCCTCATTGCAAGTGTGCCAGACTATCTGAAAATGGTTAAAACCTGGGAATTTTCCATAGATTAATGATATGGTTAAATAATTACAACTAAAGGTGCAGTAAAAGATTAGAAGCAGAAAAATGTTCATTATTTTCAGACCAAGATTAGTAATTTGCAATGTGATGCAGTTCCACCTACCCCACAAGCTAGGAAATAAAAGAAAGAAATCGAGAATGAACTTGTACCATTACAAGGAAAGGGAATGCGCATGACATATAGGCTTGACCTTGAGAAGGTTCTGGGAGAATAATCAACGAAGCCACATAGTGTCTGCTCTTTTTCCAATTTCACCAAAAGTTCCCAGGCTTTTATTATGGTCCATACTAGGTCATTTTAAAAATATTATTTGTTTTTATATATTTGTTATCATGTAGATTTCCCCATTAGACTTCAAATTTCTTGAGAACAAGGACTGGTTTTGTTTTGTGTTGTTTTTTTTTTGTTGTTTGTTTTGTTTTGCTTTCTCTCCCCAGGGCTTTGCACATAGTAGGCCCTTAATAAATAAATATTGATTTTAGTAGACCTTCAGAGGAATACTGTAGAAGAAGGACACGTAAAAAGCCATGTGATTTCCTCCAAGTAGCTCTTGCTTTTAGAAGTTTACAAATGCATTTCAAAGGGGCTCTAGTCACCAAAAAGGGGAGGGTGAGGTTGACTATGGAAATCGAACACAAAGCCTGATGAGGATGATGCTGATAATGATAAATCAACCACAGGAACCCATGTACAAGGAGTACTCTTAGCACTCAGTTCAACCAAGTGCCCTGGAAGAGTTTGGCTTTTGTTTCCTTGATTAGATTTGGGAGTCCTTAATGACCTCTTTGCCTCAGGGGAGGGCCTATTTTACACACGAGTTTGAGTGACATGTTTGTGACATCAGAGGCTTTTAGACCACGTGGGTTTAAGTTGCCTCTTCGTGACGATTCTAGGTCATGTAGGTGAGTCGCATGTGTGACTCACCCTTGACCCAGAAAAATCTAAAACCAGGGGTTGGCTTTCTCTTTTCTGTAACTCTTACCCACAGCCTTGATGGCACTCATGATTCTGGGCCAGCCCTTGTTATGAGCTCCCGGGCTGAACCTGGATGTTGGTAACTATGAATTTTATTGGGTCTGTCTGTCGATGTTTGTAATTTGTTTGTATTTGTTCTGAAATTCAAGGTGCTGGCTTTTTCCTTTGAGCTAAGTGTATAGTACTTGTATGCTGAATTAAAATAAGCTTGTTAACCTCTTAATGTTGCTTTTCTTAGTAAAGCAGATCAAAAGAACCTGGGCTTTGGCAGCGTTCCTGTTGTTGGACTTGTGCTGGTCTTTCATCCTCACAACAGCTGCTAGCCAGATTGTTGAAACAGCTCCACCAGCCCTCACCAAAGCCTCTGCAAACATGTGTGTGTACATACATTGGGCAAATGTCTACTGACTGAGTGTAAGTGGGAATTCTTACATGGGGGACAAGTTCCACAAGTTACCCTTGGGAAAAAGACCCCAAACAGGCTTTCAATTAAGCCAGGAGGATGAGACACTGCCTTATGGGGAGACAGAAGATGCTGTGAGGCCCTGACAGGGAAGGGTACCCAGAGGGGTGATGAAGAACCCCAGGCTAGGACAGCAGAGATTATCCTGGAGAGCCCTTTAGTTCCCTGTTTTGACTACTGGCTTATTATTGTAAACTAGGTGCTAAGATCTGTTCTTTTTTAGCTGCAGACGGACTCCAACTATGGTGTCCTTTAAATTCAGGGGACTGGGTCAAATTCCTGTCCCACATCCTATTTATGGCTCTTGCATAAAATAAAACCACTCACACATATACACACACGCATACATAAAGAGAAGCAACAACAATTGGCTTCCATTCTGAGAGAGATTAATTAGGAATCTATTTTTTAGATGGAATTTATGAGGATAGTTGCCCAATAAACTTGTCCAATAAATTCATCACGTCCTTGGAATGGCCCATAAATAACAAATAGTCCATGAGTGTAGGTGAGATAAAGAATTATAAATGGCCTCATATATCACACTACCGGATATTTCCCTAGCTCTAAATAGACTGTGTTACTAGAAGTATATACAATAATCCTTTTTCTGATAAGGGAAATATCACTTTTTTTTCTTTTTTCTTTTCTTTTCTTTTTTTGTTTGTTTGCATTAAGTCGTGGTTCTGTTTGCAGGCATGAGGATGGATTATAAGACCTCCCAAGGTTTTTGGTCTAGCGGAGAGAGTAAATGCTATGGAGTCAGAAGTTGTCAGTTTAAATCTTGCCTCTAATGCTCACTTAACCTCAATTAACCTCCTAACCATTTCCTTCTCCATAAAATGAGAAGGTTAGACTCCTTAGGTTGTTTGACCTCTAAAGTCCTGTCCTTGTAATTCTTCTCATGTATCCTCCCTTCTTTCTTTCCTCTGACACTGCCAGCAGCCTCATCACCTTTTGCCTATAATACTATAATGATCTTTTGGTAGATATTCCCGCCTCAGGTCTTTCGCCACTCCACTCCCGTCCTGTCCTCACCTGTCAGAATGATCTTCCTAAAGTTCAGATCTGACCATGTCACTTGCCACCTCCACCCCCACCCCCAATCCAGTGGGTTACTTCTAGGATCGGATATAAAATCCTCTACTTGGCTTTTAAAGTCCTTTATAACCTAGTCACTCCCTACCGTTCCAGCCTTCTTAAACCTTATGTCTCCCATCCCCTACTCTGCAAACCAGCAACACCGGCCTCCTTGTAGTTCCTTACACACAACGCTCCATCTCCATAGTACAAGCATTTTCTCTGGCTGTCCCTCATGCCCGAAATGTTCTCCTTCCTCATCTCTGCCTCCTGGCTTCTCTGGCTTCCTCCAAGTATCAACAAAAGTCCCTCTTCCTTCAAGAAACCTCTCTTAGGCCTCTTCAACTTTGGTGCCTTCTCTCTCTAAGATTCTCTCCGGTGTGTCCTGCCTAGATTATCTGTACATAGTCATTTTCCTTAAGAGCAGACTTTTTTTAGCCTTTCTTTGAATTCTAAGCACCTTAGCACCATGTCTGGCATATAGGAGGTGCTTAGTAAATGCTTATCTGGCTGACCTTTTAGCTCTAGGTCTATGATTTTAAGAACTAGACCTTTTTAGAATTTTATATTATGTCCTTATACATAAGTATCACCAAAGAAAAAGTCCCTATATTTTTGTATCATTCACCTTTTCTATTATTCTCTTCTTTCTGATTTAGCTAAGAAATCTTTTTCTATTTTTTTCCCCTTTCAAAGTTGCAGTTTATTTCTCTATAAACTCTTTCCATGGGAATACCCTTATGCTTCTCAATTAGGCATCACTCAGAAACTTCCTGACAGCTTCCTCCTCTTTCTAGAAATGGAAAGCAATTGTATACATATGTACTCAATGTACAAGTTCCCATCACCACCCTTTTTCCTCACTTCCCTCCCTTAACATCAAATTCCCTTTTAATCCAACAATCCAAACCCATGAGAAGGTTCTAGTTTTGCAAATCAAGTTAGACTCCTAATCATGCATTCTGTGCTCAGGCTGCTCATCGCACTACCTGTGTCTCATCTAATAATCAATACAATAAGCATGGATTAAGCACATTGAATAAAAGGAAATGTGTAAGGCACCAAAACACGCGCACAGCAAAACAAAAATAGCACTTGCTCTCAAGGGACATTTTCTGTTTTGGAAGAAGCAACATTTATAGAAATTCTTAAACACAATTTAAAGAGGAAGAAAATATCAATAACTAAGAGGATCAGGAAAGGCTTCCCATAGGAAGTAGCTTCCACAGGAAGAGCTAACCTGGGTACAATAGTGAGGGCACAGAAAGTTGTCAAGACTAGAATGTTGGGCTAATTCTAATAAGATGCAATATTCTCAAAGTCTCATACTTGGCTCTAGCAAATCAACTTCATAAACAGATATGAAAGAGATATCGGTATGCAGAAATTTGCATGAAAAAATTCAATGGCGGGGGTTCGAGGAAACTGCAGAAATCCAATATAAGCCAATATTGTGACACGGCAATCAAAAGAGATAACAAGATTTAAACTTGGAGTTAGGTGGCACAGCGGATAGAGAGCTAGACATGGAGTCAGGAAGACCTGAGTTCAAATCCAGTCTCAGACACCCACTAACTGTGTGACTCTGGACAAATCACTTAACCTGTGTCTGCTTCAGTTTCCTCAACTGCAAAATGGGGATAATAATAGCATTTACCTCCCAGGGTTGTTGTGAGAATTCAGTGAGATAATATTTGTAAAGCACTTAGTAGTGTTTGGCATATGATGTAGTTCAGTCATTTTTCAGTCATGTCCTACTCTTTGTGACTTCATTTGGAGTTTTCTTGGAAAATATACCAGGATGGTTTGCCATGTCCTTCTCCAGCTCATTTTACAGATGAGGAAACTGAGGCCAACAGGGTTAAGTGACTTACCAAGGGTTACACAGTTAAGAAGTGTCTGAGGCTGGATTTGAACTCAGGTCTTCCTGACTCCAGGCCTGGTACTTAACCTACTCTGTCATGTAGCTGCCTGTAGGAAGGAGAGAAAAACATTATTTGCTCCTTTTATTTCTACCTTTAGAGAGTACATAAGACATAAGGTGTAAGAAGATTGGAAAGGTAGGAAGGGGTCAAGTTATAGAGACCTTTCAGAGCTAAACAGAGGATTTTATGTTTATATTTAATATCTGTACAACCTTGTACAAGTTGCTTGACCCCTCCGTACTTTAAATGTTCTCATTTGTAAAATAAGGAGGTTAAACTAAATGACCAAAGTGCATCTGGACCCTTCCTGTCAAGAGGCTCTGACATAAGGGTTATAATTATTTCAGTTTTTCCCTTGTTATTCTCATCTTCCCAACCAAAGCATGAGCTGCTTGAGAGCCAGGACCATGTGTTCCCCACAGCCTGCGCATATAGCAGATGTTTAATTAATATTTGTTGAATAAATGAATGAATAAAAATATCTCCATGCCCATTAGTCTGTGTAGAATTTTTATTATTTTGAATAATAGGCTTAACTTGCCCACAACGATGCTCATCTGCCAATTTTCTGCCCATTCACTCAGGCTCATAAGGTCTTTTAACAATTTATTTCTACCACTTTGTTATTCTTTTCAGTCATTTTTTAGTTGTGTCTGACTCTCTGTGACCCCATTTGGAGTTTTCTTGGCAAAGGTACTGCAGTGGTTTGCCTTTTCCTTCTCTGGCTCATTTTACAGATGAGGAACTAAGGCAAAACAGGGTTAAGTGGCTTGCCCAGGGTTATACAACTAGTAAGTGCCCAAGGACAGCTTTGAACTCAAGAAGATGTCTTCCTGACTCTGGGCCCAGCTCTCTCTATCTACTTCTTCATCTAGCTGCATTTTACTCTTTCAAATAGTTTAGTGTTATCTACAAGATTGCTCTGAGCATTTCCTCCCATCCATTGAGATGTTCTGATCACATTTGCATGCCTCACCTCCCTCCTGACTGAAGCAGAGAAGAGGAGGCCCTTCTATATCCAACAATGGTCAGCAATGATCATTCTTTATTAGAAAAAGAAGCATCTGTTGCCATTTTTCAGGCATCATACAACTAATGTCTTCGGGCTCCCTAAAGTTTAGTGCATTTTTATTGTGATTTGTGATTGGGGTAGTGTTCTTCAATATAATAACAATCTCTCCTCAAGCTCTGTAATTTCCATTCCTTACAGCCCCACATAATGGACAATGAGTTTTCATCATTAGCAGAGGTGTCCAAGATGTGAACAACTAAAATGTTTTCATAAAATGTGAAAATAAATGGAAGAAAGGCAGTAATCTGTGTGCCATTAATAATGAAATTGAAGGGAAGGTGGCTGGAAATGAGATTCTATTGCAACTGCTTCCTATTTGTTAGGATTCAAATCTCAATTTAGGGATAACATGTGTTTGAAGTGTCTTCCACTTTACCACATTATCGTTGATCCAACTTAAATATGTTCAGAATATCAATCTTTCTGCCTCCCTCATTTCTAGGCAAATTCTTTCCTTAATTCTCTCTATGTCTAGGCTAAAAGGACAGAATCAATCCTTTAGTTATTACACTTCACATTTTTTAAGGTCAGACTTCTAGCAACATTAACCCTCTTGAACACAATTGAGCACTAGAAAGTAAGTAGAAGAAATTCCTCTTACCCCCCTGCTCCAGATAATTGTTATAAAACTTCTAGAAGAAAGGAAGCCATGTATTTTCCTCCTTAGACCTCAGTCTTACTGAGTCTGACTTCCTAGAATCATAGACTCTTAGAACTGGAAGGAATCCTATGATCATTTCATGAAAACCTTCACTTTACAAATGAGGAGACGGAGTCCAGAGAGATGAAGTGACCTTCTCCAAGCCATAGAACTACCAAGTAAAAGAGCCAAGACTAAATTATGGGTCTCCTGGTTCTGAATTAAGGACTATTTCCACTATTCCATATAATTCTTAACATTGTTATTATATTGTATTCTGGCAGGTAGGTGGCACAGTGGATGCAGAGTGGGATCAGAGTTCAAATCTGGCCTCAGACACTTAGTAGCTCTGTGGCCCTGGGCAAGTCACTTAACCCTGTTGGCCTTACTTTCTCATGTGTAAAATGAGCTAGAGAAAGAAATTGCAAACCATTCCAGTTTCTTTACCAAGAAAACCCCAAATGGGGTCACAGAGTTAGACACGACAAACAACTAAACAACAACATTATCATATTAGTAATAATTAACCAAATATTGATTATCCATTTAATTAATATTTTATTAATTTGTAATTATCATTAATGATATTTAGTAAGATTGGTGATCTGCTTTCTAAACCAATAGCAGTTAGAAATAGGGAACCAAGAACTGTTGATTAGGAAAAGTTTACTAGAAAAAGATACAAATAGTCCTGCTTCTAGCACTCCAGTTCATCCTCCATTCATCTGTCAAAGGAATCTTCCTAAAGTACAGCTTTGGCCATGGCATTCCTTTACTTAATAAACTTTACTTAATAAACTCCCATCACCTCCAGGATCAAACAAAAATCCTCTGGTGTTCAGAGCCCTTCATAACCTGCCTCTCCATATTTCTGGTCTTCTTACACCTTACATCCCACCACATATTCTACAGCGTAATGACGCTGGCTTCCTTTCTGTTCCTCTAACAAAACACTCCCTCTCCCAACTCTTGGCATTTTCACTGACTCTCCTTCATGCCTGGAATGCTGTCCCTCCCATCTCTACCTCCTGGCTTCCTACAAGTCCTAGATAATATCTCGCTTTCTATAGGAAGGCTTTCCTAATCCTTCTTAATTCTAACACCTTCCTTCTGTTGATTATTTCCAATTTATCTTATGCATAGTTTGTTTATGCAAATGTAAGTGTTTGTACACTGTCTCCCACACTGGCCTGTGGTCTCCTTTAGAGTAGGGACTGTCTTTTGCTTTTCCCTGCATCCCTACTGCTTAACACAATGCCTGGCATATAGTAAGTGCTTAACAAATATTCATTGACTGACTAGAAAGGAGAACAAAATATTAAAAAACTAGCATAGACCTCCAATAATGTAGTATAGTGATAGATTTCCCCAATGACTTTGAGTCATAAAATATAGGTCAAATCATGTTTAGTATCTTCTCCTTAAATAGTCATTAAAGCATATATTATACTTTTACCTGTAATTGATGTCTTGTTTTTCCATCATTTCTAGACATCAAGGAGGGAAGAAGCTCCCTCCTAAGTAACCCTCCTTCATAGTCAATAATTAATCGTCAATAAACTTTAATTAAATGCTGACTACTCACCAGACTATGTGCTAAACTCTAGGGATACAAATAAGAAAAAGACAGTCTCTGCCTCAAAGAGCTTACAATCTAATTGGGGAGGGGGATAATAACCAAAAGCAAAGTATAAAAGAAGGGGGGCACATATACCACCATAAGGTACCCAGAGTGAGATCATGTTGATGGAGTGCAAACCAAGCAGAGCACTGATGGAAGATGAAGAATTTAGCTGGGAAGTTGTTGGCCCCATATGAAGAGAGACTTTGGGAGGAATTGCTTGTTCTACTCTAACCCACCAATCAGAAGGGAAAGGCAGCTGAGGGTGCTAAGGAGGCGCTGAGTATCAAAATTAAATCAATGTCCAGGATGATGAGATTTCGGGTGATGAGTTTGTCCTGGGGTAGGCATGTTGTTTTTGGAGTCAAAAACATGCAGAGCAGCTGATGGAAAATGAAGAATTATAACAAACACAGTTAAGTACAAACAATTGATGGCAACCTTGTCTGGCAATGATTGCAGTATTCTGCAACCATAGCCCCTCACCTCTCTAAGAACAGGAGGGAGGTACATTTCTTTATCTCTTCTTCAGGGTCAAGACTGGTCATTAAAATTATCAGTCAGTCTATAAACATTTATTAAATCTACTATGTGCCAGGCACTATTTGGCACTGAGTTCAGTTTCACTTTGTATTCTTTTGGTTTACATTACTATAGTCACTGTGTACATTGTTTCCCAGGTTCTACCTACTTTGAATGTTGTGAATAAGTTTACTTACCTTGGCAGTGTACTTTCCAGGGATGTACACATTGATAGTGAGGTTGACACATGCATTACCAGAGCCATCTCAGTGTTTGGGAGGCTCAGAAGGAAAGTATGGGAGAGAAGAGATATTAGACCGATTACCAAACTGAAGGTCTACAGAATCGTGGCACTGACTTCATTGTTGTATGCCTGTGAAACTTGGACAGTCTATAAGCACCATGCCAGGAAACTGAATCGCTTCCATTTGGATTGCCTTAGGAAGATTCTGAAGATCACCTGGCAGGATAAAGTACCAGATACTGAAGTCCTTACTTGAACCAAGTATTCAAACTCTGCTTCAGAGAGCAATGCAAAAACGTCAACTTGCCAAAAAGACTTTTATGAAGAACTCACAAAGGGTAACCATTTACATAGTTGTCAGAAGAAGTGATACAAGGACACTCTCAAGGTTTCTCTTAAGAACTTTGGAATTGATTATGTAACATGCAAGACACTGGCACAGGACCACCCACCCTGGTATGTCCACATCAGGGAAGCTGCTGTACTCTATGAGCAAAACAGAATTGAAACAGCTCAAAGGAAACTCAGGATGCACAAATTTAGAGTATCCACCCCAAATGTTCACATTGGTCGGATTAGTCACAGTTGGATGCATTGAAACCTTGACTCTAACATAATGATGTCATTTTGGTCCTCTTGAGAATGAAGGACAACAACCAACCTACTTCACTCTGTATCGGTTCATCCAAGTCTCCCCTTATTTCTCTGAATTTCTTATATTCCTTGTTTCTTTTGTCCAGCCTCACAATTTCATTGGCATTGGGAGTTCCCAGATGAGAAAATTCTCTTTGCCAACATAAACCAATAACTATTCCGAATAATATATTCAGAATATATTCCGAAAAATATAGTCTTAAGAGAATTATTGTAGCACTGAGGTTAAATGATTTTCTCAGGACTGATTTCCAGTACCTATCAGGGGCGTGTTTTGAACCCAAGTCATCTTGGTTTCAAGATGAGCTTCTATTAGTTATATTCCATGTCTCCTCCAACTCGACCCCATCTCTTGTTTCTTATTCCATTACATTCATACACCACAATTTGTCCAGAAACACATGAATATACACCTATTTTATTTCCAGGCTTTTTCTGTTACCACAAGAAGTGTTGCTATGAATATTTTGGAATATATGTGACTTTTCTGGGAAATACACAATGCATTTCAGTAAATTATTCATTATAAATGGTTAAAATAAAAAGGTTGGTCACTTAAAGAAATTTCAGTTACCGAGAACATTCCCTTGAATGGAACACTACCGTCTCTGACAAGCCCAGATGAATGAGTTTCAAAGATAGTTGCTATAGGGCCAGGTTGTCAGGCAACATGCAACAGCATTTTAAAGGCATGTCAAGAGACTACATTTGAAAAAAAATCTTTTTTTGAATACATTTAAAGTGACCCTAAACCTTGGAACTTAGTCATGTGCATTTAGGTATTAAAGAAATCAGACAACCATGTACAAACCCGACAAGATAGCATAGACCTTATTTTCTCTGTTAACTGAAGCAATAAAATGAAGCAAGGAGCCAAACAGAAGCAATTATTCCAGGCAGCTTCCATAGCACATTTAATGCACTTTAACTTGAAAATGTTTCAAAGCACTACTTGCTGGTGAACCATGTGAGAAATCTGGCTGCCTGTTGATGAAGGGTTAGAAAAAGGAAAATAAGTCAATGAAAAGTTGAAGACAGGTAACTCAGGGAGCACTGATCAGATCAAACTTGTTTTCTTTTCAAGATCTTCCCCTGAAGTCTTATTCTGGTGTTTGATCATTGGAGCTCTGGGTTCTCAAAGGTTATGTCATAAAAACACAAACTAAAGGTTGTCATACGAACACAAACTCTGGGAGCATCTAACAATCTGAAAAGTCCTAAAGTATGAAACCAGCCACAGACTGTGTACCTCTCATCTGAGGTACACTAAATTCAGCGAAATTGATCGTGAGAAAGTTGGCCACTAGAGAGAAGGAAAGGGAAGGGAAGGGGGCATTTATTAAACATCTGTAAGGTATCAGCCACTGTGCTAGGCACTTTACAAATATTATTGCATTTGATCCTCACAAACCCTGGGAGGTTGATATTTTCATAATCCCCATTTTACAGTTGAGGAAAATGAGTCAGGCAGAAGTTGTAGCTTGCCCAGGGTCACACAGCAAACAAGTGTCTGAGGCCACACTTGAACTCAGTTCTTTCTGACTCCAGGACCAACACTTTACCCACTGGGACACCTTAGCTACCTCTAGGGGATAAATGTCATTGTACAGTCATGCATGGAGACTACTAAGAGAGATTATATTGTTATTGGTGAAGGAACTGCCCTAATACTTTAACAAAATTCACACTTCTTTTGAAGTATTGAAACAGATATCCTAATACAGAGACAGTGCCATGGGTGTAGAGCAATGCCTATTTTTCTTGAATTAATTCCCCCCTTCCTCCCCCTTTTTTTAATCACTGATGGCTCTAAGGGAAGAGCGAAGGGGACTGAAATGTTGTTGAAATATAGGTGATGTAAAAGCAAGTGGAAAAAAATACTTTAAAACATTCAAAAGAAAGAAAAGAAACTGGTACCACCATGCTCTTGTCCTTAACATGAGGCATGGCAACAATTCATGGAAAACTCATGGCAGTGGACTTCAGAAGCTGATTACTTCCATTCAAAGGGCCAGACCCTTAATCTGGAAGGCCAGAAAAACCCCATTTTGATCGGCCTACCAAAGAGGAAAAAGCCCACTAAGTGGCAGACACTATACTATGTGCCAGGGTTAAGAAGACAGAAATGAAGCCTTTCTAGCTGTCAAGCAGCCCATGTTCTAAAATATCCAAACATCATGTGATCCAAACAACAGCCCCTAGGTGTTACTGAAGTGGCTTTTTCTCTGTATTCTTGGCACTCTTGACCAGAAAGGGATAAGGTCTTAAAAAAAAAATCCAGACTGCCCTATCTCTGCTTCTTGGGCAAACTAAGGTGATCTAGTACCCAGGACCCCCTCACTTGCTCCTAGTCCCTTCCTCTCACTTGAGGCTTGGGGAGAAGGGAGAAGAGGTGACTCTCCTCACCTGAGGGACATAGAAGATAAGACAGCTCATAAATTACACCTCATGTGGTCTCCTTAACTACCAATTCAGGAGTAAGGCGCACCCCCCATAAATTCTATGTAATATAAAACCTCCTTAGAGCAGCAGAGCTCCCTCCCCTCCTCCCCACCTTTTGCATACTTGGGCTGCATTTAGAGTCACTCTCAACAAAAGAAAACTCTTTATGTAAAGTGAAAAATCCTCTAGGTCATTGTTTTGTGCTATACTGCTTCTTCCTCCTAAGAGTGGAGTAGAAAAACAGCAAATACTGCTTTAATAGTGGTTTCACTTAGTCAGGTCCCAATTTAAAAAGCTTACATGGTATTCGTTTTTGACAAGGAACAGCCAACCTCACCCGCAGCTAGTTGTCTACACAGCTTACCCCCATTAACAACAGTAACAACAAGGACACTGCCTCCATAGTAAGGTGAATTTTATCCTACGGGAAAGATGGAGCCACTGAAACTTCTGGAGCAGTTTACATGGCCAGACCTGTGCTTTAGAAATATCACTTTGGCAGCTGGGTGGAGGATGGACTGCAGAGGTGAAGACTCTAGGCCAAGAGACCAATTAGGAAGCCCTTCCAACAGTCTTGGCAGGAGCCAATGAATCCCAGAATTAGAGTTGTAGCTTTGTGAGAATAACTTTATTATCAGACTCCCATTCCCCCAAATGTATAGTGCTCCTCAGGTATGCAATTTCAATATGTCTGGAAAATTGAATGAACACAAATATTTTCTTGATGAAAATACACCAAGCTTATTCATTTGTTGCAAGCAGCTACTTTCCAAACTCTTTATTTCTCCAGCTGACAGCTACTATCCTCATATTTTTTTAATGCTCCCTCATCTTTGTATTCCATACCAATTAAAATTTTGGGATTCTAGTCTGTCTCTCTGTACCTGGTGGGGGGGGGGAAGAGGAATGGTGTAATACAGTGAAGATAAGGTATGCAGCTTAATGAAAAGACATCTTGAGGAGCATAAAGATTGTAATTTACAGGAACCAAAGTCCACATGACTATAATATTCATTAGAATCAGCAGCCATGAAGTGGATACACTATAATCACCCTGGTTCCTAATGGTTTATGGAAGACTTGATAAGCTATGTTTCACTTCTCTGACTCTCAGTGTCCTGATCTGTGAAATGAGGCATTTGGACTGGATGAGCACCAAGGTCCCTTCTAACTCTAAATCTATGCTACTGGTTTTCACAATTTGCCCTGAGCACTGGGGCAAGATGGCCACCAACCTCAAGTGCCTACTTCATCAACAAGTCCTGTGAGTTATAATTCAGCTACAGGTAAAACTGTCATCTAACCAACCAGAATCTTGGTTGTTTAAAACCAGCTGGCAGGAGGCAAATGGGCCTTATTAGATGATATATGGTAGTAAAGTAATAATAAATGCTGGACCTGGAGTCAGAAGAGGCTCAGATTCACAGTTTACCCTCAACACCTGCTAAATATATGACCATGAAAAGGTCTCTGAGCCCAAGTTTCCTCATCTTGAGTAAATAATGCCAAGCATGTTATTTAGAGAAGCTGGCCATTCCTCACCCACAACTCCCTACCATCTGAAAAATCTATTCCTTTGCATTGGCTGTTTCAGTTCCTAGAATGCTCTCCCTCTCACCTCTCCCTCTTAGACTCTGACTTCTTTTCAGACTTATTCGACCACCTTTCTCAAGTCCCCCAGCTTCTAGTGCCTTTCCTTCCAGACTTTCCATGATCATATATATCTTGTATATGCTTATTTATGTGCATGTCTCCTTTATCAGAATGAAACCTCCCTGAGGGCAGAGACTGCTTTTGCTTTTTCTTTGTATCCACAACACCCAGTCCAACACCTGACACATAAGTACTTTCTATATGCTTGTTGATTTGTTACAAGTTTTACAATAATTATCTCATATTAACCCTAGAGGCAATATAATGGTCCATAAGGTCAATGTGATTCTCTCCTCTGCAGCTTTAGGGAGTTTTAGACCAAAAGTTATGAGCTAAATCATAATTGCTTCAAGCCTCTGTTTAGAAAAAGTCCTAACACTTAGACAGAGGTTAGTCTCTGTGCCTAAATTTACATTTACATCTATTTCTAGTTAACCTATGGGCTTTTTGTGCTTGAGGCAAAATTCAGTATCCAAACCTGTCATTCTTCATGGTGATGGGATTTCAGGCAATCAGGTTACCCTAGGAGAGAGGGGATATTTTCCCATGGAGTGGAAGCCAAGAATAGCTGCTGATTGAAAATGGAGTAGATAATGGAATGGAGAGGGTAATCAATAGAGTCTCACCCTTCCAGATTGATTTGTTGCAAGCATTCCCCAAGGGAAGAAGGAAATCTGAGTTCTCAGACACAGTTCAACTAGTAAACAGCTTTCTACCAGCTGCTCTCTCTCATCTCCAAATGCTCTCCCCCTTAAGGCCATCCAGAGGAACAAAATACAGCCAGGTGAGAGAGCTCTTTTGTGACATGAGATGACTCTGTAGCTGTACTGTTCTTAGAGTATCAGGCAGTGAGCTCAAAGGTAGCCATTATAACGTGGATTCAAACCAAGGGGTCTCCTCCAGCTACTTCTTGTTGCTTGTAGCTAATAATAGCAGCTTGCACTTATATATGCTTTAAGGTTTGTGAAGTGCTTTAGAAATATTATTTCATTTTATCCTCATAACAGTTCTGAGAGATAGATGTTATTATTGCCTCTATTTTTCAGATGATGAAACTGAGGCAGACAGAGGTTAAACAGCTTGCCTAGGATCACACAGCTAATAAGTATGTGAGACAGGGATTTGAACTCAGTTCTGTCTGACTTGAGGTCCAACCCTCCATTCACTCTGCCACCTATCTATTCTTTTGCCACACTACCAGCCCTTCCTGCCTCTTTGTTTATCTCATGATCCCATGTTGTCTCAGAGGTACATTTTCATTCCTACAGTCTCCACACCAAGAATTGTGGCTACGTCAGATAGGCACTTTTTAATTTGATCACCATTTTGCCTCTTTTTTCTCATCTGTCCTCATTTGTACCCTGGCCAAGAACTACATCATTTATTTCTCTGTTTCTTTAACTCTTCTTGTAATGTCTTGACCTTATAGGCAGAAGGCACCTACGGCACATTGCTCATCAGATGCGGTATCGATGTCACCTCTGCCACATCACCATCTTTCTGGCACTGCCAAGGGTCTTCCAAAGTAGTATGGATCCCTGGAATCACTTCTCAGTACGGGCTGCTCTGTTTGCATCATTCCATCACATCTCAAAATGTCACTGCCTCTATGAAACCTTTCCAGATTCATTCAATACCAATCCAGTATACTGGAAAGAGCCCCAGAGTAGTCGTGAAGAGACTTGGGTTCTGAGTGTCAATTTTGTCGCTAACTTACTATGTGATCTTAAGTCAGTCATGAAGCATAGAAAGTTACAAGGAGAGCTATTTTTGGTCAAAGGGCCTATAGCACTTTTCAGGCAGGCAGCCATCTACTCTGACCTGCTGTTAGGGCCATATCAAGAAATGTTGTCCTAATGAAGGCCCAGGAGTATTATCAGAGGCATAAAGATACCAGTAATGGGGTAGAAGGACTTCTAGCTCAGGTGGGATAATAACTCCTAATGTTCCCTGTGGTCACAGCCCTGATTGCCTGCTACCACGGCCATTGAATTGGTGCCATTTGGTCAAGATGGAAATGGGTGGGAAAAGAAAGAACTCACTACAAAACTGCAATCACTATACAAGATAAAACTCAAGGCCCCACATCCCAATGTTGGCCATCCTAATTCCAAAATAAATAACTGCTCACGTTTCTGTTTAGAGTTTACAAAACATTTTTCTAGCAACCTCATCCGGCAGGTAGTGCCAATTATATCATGTCTTATCCACTTTAAAGAAAATGAAACTAAAGTTTAGCAAAATCTAATGACTTCCTTAAGATCACAGATGTTTAGAGACAGAGCGAGGATTCAAACCTAGTACAAATTCACTGTTCTTTACACTACAAAGGACAGAGTGAGTCAAACAAGGACATTTACTCAATTACTTGGTCAACTATTTGCAGCCCAATCACAGAAAGAAAGAACCTCTCTTCACCCACAGTTCTCCCTTCCAGGAGACATAAACATAAATTTTTATTTAAATATTGACTCCAAAGCACATAACATTCAGTTTTGCCATGTTGTACTATTGAATGAGAAGCGTTTTATATATTCATGAATTTGAAGGATGAATAGCTACCAAATCTAACCATAAAAAGTCATTCTAGACCATAAAACATACTTGATACATTTAGATTCATCTAGAGAGCTAAGGTTTAATTTTAAATATTTATGATCATACTTCATAGTAAATATGTCTAATGTGAGAAGGTTTGGTAATGTGAGACTCTGGAACTCAAATCTTAATTATTTACTATTTAGTTTAAAGGCAATTGTTTTCCAAAAGTTATGGGTTTTATGTATTGATGACATGAAAATAATCTGAATTTTGCTATGTTGTAGAGGTAATGGCACTAAAATTAGGAGTTGACAGGGAGAATGCAGATAGTGTTGAAACTGAGCCAAGAAGACCGGATTTCAAATGCTGCCTCAGATATTTATTAGCTACCAGACCCTGGGAAAGCCACTTAAATCTCTGTCTGCCTCAGTTTCCTCATCTTTAATATTGGGGTAAATAATAATACCTACCTCCCAGGATTGTTATAAGGACAAAATGAGGTAATATTTGTAAAGTGCTCTGCAAACTTTTAAAGATCTATGTAAATTCTAAATTAAAAAAAAAGCTTAAAAACTTCATTTCACATTTTAATCTATACCAGTAACCTTGTTTTCAATCCTAGAGGTTTCTTTTTTCTTAGTTTTTCTTTTGGTACAGACTTGCAGTTTTACAAGCTCATAATAGATTCATAGCTTTAGAGCTAGATGGGACCTTTTATGTTTTGTTGTTGTTGAGTCATTTCAGTAGTGTCCAACTCTTCATGACCCTAGTTGGGGTTTTCTTGGCAAAGATACTGTAGTAGTTTGTCATTTCCTTCTCTGGATGAGGAATTGAGGCAAATAGGGCTAAGTGTCACACAGCTAGTAAGTATCTAAGGCTGGATTTGAACACAGATCCTCTTGACTGCCAGGCAGGCTCTCTATCCACTGAGCCGCCTAACTGCCCTTGGGGTGGAACCCTAGACATCATCTAATGCAACCCTGTTATTCTTTTCATGTGATGAGACTGAGGCCCAGAGATGAAACACCTGTTATTTAGTCATTTCGGTCCTGTGTGACGCTTCCTGACCCCATTTGGGGTTTTCTTAGCAAAAAAATAATGTAGAGATTTGCCATTTCCTTCTACAGTTCTTTTTACAGATGAAGAAACTGTGGCAAAAGGGTTAAGGGACTTGCCGAGGGCCACACAGCTAGTAAGTGTTTGAGGTCAGATTTGAACTCAGAAAGATAAGTCTTTTTGATTCCAAGCCGAGCACTCTATCCACTACGTCATCTAGGTGCCATGGTGGTTAGTACCATAATTAGAATTCAAACCCAAAACCTCCTTCATTTTTTCCACTGTACCATGATTTCTCCACCGTCTTATTGTAGTAGGGAACTTTGGGCGAGATAACTTTCTCTACTAGTCCAGGTGGGTAACTGTTCTGCAACTTAATTTTTTTCTTTTTAAAAAACTTTTATTTTTAACTCGTGGAATAAAACAAGCATCTCTATGACATAATACAGTTTTTTAAAAAGATGATTGCACATAAAACTGCAAATTTATGCACAACTTGGTATTCCTTTCAAATATACAAAAAATTATCGTGTAAATTTCTTTTTTTCCCCTTTTTTCTTGTGTCCCGTCTCCCACCTTAGATTAGAGATGGCTAACATTAGACACAAATAGGTGTGTGTGTATATATATACATACGTATATATAAATACATAAATTATATATATAAATACATATATATATATGTATATATATGTAAAAATTATTCTATACATGGGTCTTTTTATTAGTTCTTTCTCTGGATGCAGATAGCATCTTTCTTCTCATGTCCTGTATGGTTTATTCGGGTATTTATAATAGACAAAATAACTTACTTGCTCAAAGTCATTCTTAAAATAATATTGCTGTTACTGTATGCAGTATCTCTTCTTTCTGCTCATTTCACTCTTCGTTATTTCACGCAAGCCTTTCCATACCTTTCTAAGGTCATTGAGCTCACCATTTCTTATAGCACAATAGTGTTCCATCACAATCAAACATTCCCCAATTGATGTGCATCTCTGCAATTTCTAGTTCCTTACCTCCACAAATAGTGCCGCAATAAACATTTTGGAACATATAGGTTCTTTTCCTTAAAATTTTAGATAGTTACCTAGGGCACAGAGAGGTAAGTTAAGGTCACACAGCCAGTATGTGTCAAAGGTGAAACTTGAACCTCCACATTCCTGACCTCAAGTCAAGCTCCCCATCTCTAACCACTGGTATCAAACTCAAATAGATTCCCTGGACTGCATATTGACTGGGAAATTCACAAGTTCACATCATCTATGTTTTAGTGTAGTTTTACTTATTTTGTGAAAGGTTTTCTATCGTATTTTAATATGGTTCGGGCCTCACCTGAGAGTTATCCAGCCAAACACCTCTCTACCATACCCTCTTGCCTCTCTCGTACTTCTTTATATGAACTATCAAGATAAAGGAAAATAGTCATACTAAAATGTCATTACTACATAAAAAATTTTATACAATTTAAATGAAAATAAAAATCTTATGATATACCATTTTATTAGTAGCCTATAAATGTTTATGGCAATGACCTTTTCATTTTCTATAAAAAGAGACGGAGAGAGTAATATGGCCACTCATGAAACAACCTTTTTTTTTTCCTCTCCATATTGTAAGCTTGGTTTTCTTTTTGTTTGGGACAAGTGAGAAAACAACAGGATACTAAGTGATTGAAACCTTAATAAAAGCCATAGATACAACTCTGTGGCCAGCTGTGAAGGGGCCCAGACTCTGGGTTAAATGGACTGTGACATATTTATAAATGAAAGCGGGCAACATAACCTTTGGCTTCCCCGCAGGCTTCACATGAGGGACTCGGCAGTGATTTAGAGACATTTCATGGAGTCATCCTGGGGCCCTCCAACCCCAACTAAAATTTATAGACAAATGTTAGCTATATAAAACTTCTGAAAGCATAGATATTACTTACAACTCATTACATGCTAAATAAAGAAAATAGCTTTAGAACTTAGTAGGCCTAAATGTTAGAAACGACATTTTAGAATATGAAGGCAGACTCTAAGATCACATCTTTACCCTAAAAATAATGAAAAACTAGTCATTCAAATGGGCCCTTTGGTGGTCTTCTTTAATGTGCTTTTATACAAGAGCCTTTTCCAAATACCTTGGAAGACATTCCACCAATATCTTGGATATTCTGAAAAGCATTGAGATGTCTGTGTTGTTTAGTGACAAGTCTGCAAATACAATGCAATGTCCTTAGCATATCTCGGATCTCACATGGTATTCAGTTCTGGGCTCCTCAGCTTAAGAAAGGCATTGATAAAATGGTGAAGCTCAGAGGTAAGCAACCAGGATAGTGAATGGCCTAGAGTTCATGATCTCAGAGGAGTGGTTGAAGGAACTGGCTACACATAGCTTGGAGAAAAGATGATTCAGGGAGGACATGATAACTGTGTTCAAGAATCATTTTTTGCCTCTGATTTAATATTTTATTTTTTCCCGTTTACATGTAAAAAATAATTTTAAAATTTTGTAAAATTTCAAGTTGCAAATTCTCTCCCTCTGTCCCTTCTCCCCTCATTGAAAAAGCAAGCAATTTGACATAGGTTATACATGTGTAGTCATGCAAAACACATTTCCATGTAAGTCATGCTGTGAAAGAAAGCACAGACAAAAAAAATAAAGAAAGTAAGGAAAAAATACCTTTGATCTGCATTCAAGATCCACCAGTTCTTTCTCAGGAGATAGACAACATCTTTCATCATAAGTCCTTCAGAATTTTCTTGAGTCATTGTAATGCTAAGAGTAGCTAAGTTATCCACAGTAGATCATCATACAGTATTGCTCTTACTGTGTACAGTGTTCTCCTGGTTATGCTCATTTCACTTTGCATCAGTTCATGTAAGTCTTTCCAGGTTTTTCTGAGAGCATCCTGCTCATCACTTCTTACAGAACAGTAATATTCTCTTGCAATCATATACAACTTGTTCAGTCATTCCCTTATTGACAGACATCCCCTCAATTTCCAATTTTTTGCCACCACTAAAAGAGGTGCTGCAAATATTTTTATACATATAGGTCCTTTTCCTTTGTGTTTTATATCTCTTTGGGATAAAGATCTAGTAGTGGTATTGCTTGGTCAAAGGGTTTTATAGCCCTTTGGGCATAGTTCCAAATTGCTCTCCAGAATGGATTGAATCAGTATTGTGTTCAAAGGTCTTAAACACTCCCTTATGGAGAAGGAAGGAGGCTTATTCCATTTGTTCCCAAAGGGCAGAGCCAAGAATAATAGATGAAATTTTCAAAAGGTTTGCAGTCAGGTGATCTTTTTTAACAATCTAAGCTATACAATAGTTTGCTTCAAGAAGCCATGGATTCCCCATTTGATCTTCAAGCAAAAGGTCAACATTTTGTCATTGTACAGATTCCTTCAGGTACAGGTTGGATTCAATAACCACTGACATTCCTTCCCATCTCCATTCTGTGATTCCACAGTCTCTCAGAAGCAAATTGAAAGATGGGGATAATAGAGGGGAGCATTAAAAGCTCTTAGGATTTGTCTGAAACTATGAATTAATTGTCTTATGAATCAGTAGGTGCTCCTTTCATTGACATAAATTACAAGGTATCCACACCTCACCCTGTGAATGTTTTGTCCATGTCTTTCTATGCCCATGTCCCTTTGAAGGAAGTCCTAACAAAAGCTGCCCTTCTTCTAGATCTCTTGTCATCATATGGATATCAATGGAGGACAAGCTTGTTCACCTAGTAGCTCTTGTATTTGCTACTCAACAGACCAATCTTCTTTTTGGGTCCTTCATCTCTCTGGGGCATCTTTGTTCTTCCTACATAACATCTCACTGGAAATTTGTTATAGCCTACTTTCTTCCATAATGTCGCTCTCCATTACTCTTGGGTGACCAATGACTCTAACACTTCAGAGACTATAGTATTCTATGACTCATAGACACACAGCATTAACAGAAGATAATTGATATTTTAAATAGCCTTTTTTCTTTCAGAAATGCCTGAGATTATCTAAAGTGCTGCCTATTTCTTTTTTAAAAAAAAAATAGAAGTTTTATTTGTCAACACTGCTATCTTTTCTTGTTGATCCTACCCACTCCACTTCTCTCCACTGCCACAGAACTCTCCCCGGTAACAAAGAATTTTAATCTAAACAAATCAACAGGATGGCCACATCTAACAACATAAACCTCAACTCAAGCTCTTGCACAGGCAAGCTTTACCATCAAATCTCTAAATTCAACCAATCATTTCATTGAGTAGAGTTCTGATAGAATTCGACTTTCCTTTTCTTTATATTATGTCTGCCGTGGCCCTGCCCAGTTTTCCAAAAGGAATCCAGCCCTTCTCTTCCTGTTCAATTCTGAGCCCCGTTCATTGTCAGTTTACAGAGTCTGGCCAAAATACATGTATTGATAAGTCTGCTTTCTGGGTTGTCTATTCAGTTGTATAGAATATCCTGGACAATAGGTATTCTTCCTTCACTTTCTCCTGCAAAGCTAGCTAGGTCAAACTCTTTTTCGATGATTATGGATCTCAGTTAAAAGGTTCCATAACAGTCTGACATGATGCAATAAGCACAATGTCATCCATAAAGAGAAACATATGGATGACCACTTAATTTAAAGGAAATCTTTCCTCAATATTTTGATTCTGCACTATATATCTTTCATAATGATGTACAAAAATACATCTTTCTGTTTTATGCCTTGTTTGGTATAAATAATCTGAAGGTCATTGAATAAAGTCATCTTTGATGCTACATCTTACAAAGAATGTTGTATGGTTTTGACATATGCATGGAAGTCACCCTGCTGGGAGGTGGTCTCTAAGATGGTATTTTGCTTGACTGAATAATTTTTTTAATATGGCCAACAATAAGCCCAGTGGGATCTTGCATTGTCTACATCTTTCAGTCAATTGTGTCACTGTAAAGATGTGTTTGTAGACTACCATTTATAAAAGCCTGCCTATTCCCTTATCAAATTTGTATCAAGTGCCCCCTCAATGTATAGGAAGATTATTCTTGTGAAAGTTTCATGGAGACAGAAAAGCAGTCATATGGGTAAGTAGTCGCTGCTATTCTCTTAATCGCCTTTTTATATTAACAATATAGTTTAAAATGTCCCTCTCTCCAAATATGTGGTATCCTCTTTGCTTTCATATATCTTGAGAATTAATACCTCAAGGGATGCCCATCACTTGGGGAATGGCTGAACAAGTTCTGGTATGTGATTGTGAGAGAATACTTTTGTGTTATAAAAAAGTGATTAGCAAGATGGTTTCAGAAAAACCTTGGAAGTCTTATGTGACCCTAAACAAGTGAAGTGAGCAGAACCAGGAGAACATTGTAGACAGTAACAGCAATATTGTACAAAGATAAACTGGGAATGACTTAGCTATTCTGATCAATATCATGATCTAAGACAATTCCAAAGAACCCATGACAAAAAAATTCTGTTTACCTCCATAGACAGAACTTATGAACTCTGAATGCAGATTGAATCATATTTTTACTTTCTTTAGTTTTCTTATTTGCGTGTGTTTTCTTTTGCAACATGACTAATTTGGAAATATTTTTTGTGTGACTTCATATGTATAATCGATATCATATTGTTTGTTTTCTCAAGGAATGGGGAAGGGCAGGAGAAAGGGAGAGAATGTAGAATTTACAATTTTTAAAGCTAATATAAAAAAGTTTTAAATATAATTGGGAAATATTTAATGAAATCAATAAAAATGTATTTAAAAATTAAAAAACAGATTGACAACAATGCTTTCCAAATTGTTTTGCATACAATGCAAATTCTGGATTGTATATTCTTGGTCTAGTCAAACTGCTTTTTCTCTGTGTTTTCTTTAGCTCAATTCTACTCCCTCAGGTAACACACTGGAGGCTATGAAGTTGGAATCCAAACATAGCAGTTCCACTGTTATTGATGGAAAAAAGAATGTGATAGAGAAGTCTTTACAGAGCTTTCCATTTTTCAGGTTTGTTGTCACCCTTCCAGTTTCTTGCTTAAAAGCCCTAAGGATGACTTGGCTTAGTTGTGTCTCTCATAAAGCTTTCTGCAAATTCATTTCCCTCTTCTATTGCTTCTGTTTTATGGGGCTGTTCCTAATCCTCTACCATCTTCCTCCATGAGATTTTACAAAGGGGTTTGGATTCTAAAGTGGTATTGACCTTGGCTGCCATCTCTTTTTTTGTCAGGATCAAGTATGTGCTGGCTGAGGGCATATTAGTTTTTTTGTTACTTTATATTGATTAAACTTCCTTAGGAAGCGGTGATTGTCTATGTTGCTGTTGGTTATGCCCCTTTTTCTTCTCCTACTCCTACCCTCATTGCAGAAACAGTAGAGTGCCTCACAAGACTCAAGTCTAATTTGCATTTCCCTTTTTTTTTCCCCCATGGACCGCAATAGCCAAAGAATTCAGTACCAAGTGGCCAGTCTACTGGTAATGAGACTCTGTATTTAGCTGGGAGGATCCTCAGAAAGAAAGCAAAGTCTGTTCTGAGTGCCAAAGGGGAAGATTTTCCAGGTAGAACCTGCCAAAGCTTGTGTTCTCTTAGAATCATCTTCAAGAACCCAGGAATACTTCCATAATGAAGTATCAGAGGAGAACTTTGTGCAGGTTAAGTCATTTAATTAAACTTTATCTCCATGTGGAACTTCAATTTCACTGCCTGCCATGATGGAATCTATCAGAAAATGATGGATTATATGTAAGCTCTAGAACCAAAGGTTAAAAACATAGTGATTTTTCCATAGTAGGTGATGAAAGTTTAATGAATGAATGGACAAATGAGTGAATGCTTTATGTCATTTGCTTTCATATAATAGGTCTATAATAATGTTTTTTGAATTAATGTTTTTGAAGAGGTAAGGAAACAGGTTGCCAAAAGAATCAGAACTGGAAATGTTCCCCTCAAACGCAAATGACACCTAGAAGAGCCAATTTCAAAGTCTTCATTGTGCATAAATTAGCCCATACAAATCTAGCAAACTGGAGCCAGAAAGGAATTTGAATCTGAATCATTTGACACAGAAATACCGCTAGGAGGTGAGCTCAGATTTCATGAGTTTTTCCGTCCAGGCTGCCTATGAAGATTGCCAAGTAAAAGCATAAGATCGAAATAATCCTCCACAATAGAACAAAGGATATTGGTTTAGGAGAGGGATCAGGGCCTTGGTGCTTACCCCCAAATGATGGTGTGCCACTAAGATGAGAACATGAAAATTCCATTCATGAAAAATATTTTCCTTTTCTTCAGCTGCATCTGTACCCAAAGTCAAGAGGATTCTGAAGATTTCCTTCCTTCTAGTTTTGCCAGAATGGGAACATCTGTTGGGGCCAAGTGGGGAGAGAGAGATATCTGTGGCTTGGGGAAAAGAAAACCCAGAACTTTACAGATGTCTTCAATCTGGGCCTGCTCATCTTAAAGTAATCCAGCAATAAGAGAAAGTTACCAATGAAGAATTACCTGGAGAGAGTAGGGAGTGCTCTACTCCCTGTTCAATACATGTACCCCTGGGTTCTAGTTGCTATTTGAATGATGCTGCCTAGGAAGGGGATGAGGAAAAAGGGGAAGAAGTTTCTTCTACTGAAAAAGACATCACTACAGATAATTTGCAGGAGACTATGGAAGCAGAGGAAGTCATTAGACTCCAGTCTAATTCTAGAATTCTAGTCATTTCCTCCAGCCTTTAGATATTGCGAGTCAGAAAAAGGATGCTATTATTTTCTGGTGTATTCTCTGCCTCAGATGAAAGGCATCAGTCTTCACAAATGCAGGAACATTCAGACAGATTCAGGAACAAAGTATTTTATATCAGCCAGCCATTTATCTAATAGGGTATCTTTATTATGCATTCTTGTACTTACTTTAAAAGGAATTTCTTTATCTTCTTCTGCTGGGTTTTGCCAGTAATGCACAGAAAACTGATGATTTGGGAAGGGGGTAATTTTCTATGTTGTTACTTTATTGATTATTAATTGTTAGGATTAATTTTTCATTAAATTTCTCAGATCCTTTAAATAGGTCATCATATCATCTACAAATAAATATTATTTTGCATCATCTTTGTTTCTGTTTATTCTTTCAATTTCTCTTCTTGCCTTATTGCTATAGATAGCATTTCTCTAACAAATAGTGGCAACAACAGTTACTTCTGATTTTATGAGAAAGGACCTTTGTTTTCTACTATGAATCTTGCTAGCACTTAATTTTAGATAAATACTGTTTTATCATATTAAAGAAAGTCCATATACTATTATGCTTTCTCATATCTCTAACATAAATCAGTACTATGTATTATCAAAGGCTTTTTCTGTGTCTACTGATATAATTATGTGATATTTATTGTTGTTATTAATATGGTATGGTATATTTATAACTTTTCTTAACAGTGAATTACCCATGAATCCAAGCTGGTCACAGTGAATTATTTTTAATATGTTACTTTTAGCCTTTTTGATAATATTTTAGTCAATATTTCTGCATAAATATTCATTAGAGATATTGGATTATATTCATCTTTGTCTTCTTTTGTCTCCCTAGTTTAGGTATCAGGGACACATTGGGATCATAGAAGAAATTTGGTTAGAGGCCTTTCAATCTCTTTATACGTAGGGGAGAGTTCGCTATTTATTTAAGATATTTATATGCTATACTACTTTTCTATACCTTACCTTTATCCAGCTTAGGTACAAGTCAAGTTCATGAAATATTTTCCCCATTTTCATGTTTTTTTAGTCTCCTCTAGTCCTAAAATTAAGAGAACTACAAAGATCTTCCCTCCTTCTACTTATTCCTTCTTTAGTGCATTTCTTTGTTTTTCTCAAATTTTGTCTCTCTCTTTGTTTTAAACACCCAACTGTTGAGTTTCTCTTTCTTTGTTCTCTCTGAATCTTGGAGATTGAAGGACTCTAAAGAGACATTTGCCTCTTCTTCCACTTATAGGATGCCCTTTTGAGAAGCTAAAATGTCTTTATCTCTCTAGGTTTCTCTTGTCTCCTGCAGGATTTCTCAATTGGAACATTTAGGAGTAATCTCTTCAATTAAAGGTCTATTTATTCTCATATGAGATTAAGCTCCAAACTGTAGGATCAATTATTCTTGGATGTAGGCTTTTTATCCTTTTACTTTTGCTATATTGTGTCCCAATTTCCTCTTTCCTTTCTTAATATTTGCTACATAATCCTTTGTGATTCCAATTATCCCTTGGTATGTGTTCTAAGATAATAGGAACATAGATTTAGAACATAGAGCTGAAGATATTGTAGAAGTCATCAAGCCAAATCCTCCCCTGTTTTACAACAGAGGAAACTGAGTCTCAAATAAGTGACTTGCCTAAGGTCACAGAGCTAGTACAAAGGTTTCAAACTCAGGTCTTTGTGATGCAAAGCTTAGTGTTCTCTCCCCTGGGGCACCAACCTGAGCACTTACCACTATGTCTTGGAAGCTCTGAAGTTTGGTGATCATATTTCTCTTGGGTGTGCTAAATTGGGAGATTTTTTTTTTTCATTTAGTGACCTGCAGAGTAAACCTATTTTTCATTTTGCTCTCTTGTCCTAGTAGGCCTGGATAGTTTTTGTTTTCCCTATGATTTCTTAAATTATGATATCTAGGATTTTTGCCTCATCATATTTTATTCTGTTTTGCTTTCAGGTTAACTGATGATTCTTAACTTTCCTAGTTCTATTTTCTAGGTCAGTTGTTTTTGAGAGTAAGTTATTTCATTTCCCCCCAATATTGGGATCTTTATACTTTTAATCTTACTAGAATTTTTGAGTTTTTTCACTGTTCTATTTATCAGAATATCCTCTAATTTTCTAAGATTTTTCTACCTTCTGTTCTTATGCGCTTACTCTCCCCCTGCCCCAAGGTTTTCTTCAAGAACTCTAATTTTATTCTTAATTTTTCCTTCACCTCCTCCTCCATTTCTTTTAGTAGGCTTTCTATCTACTCTGGAGGACTTGTGGCCAGTTCTTGTTGTTTTTCTCAGATGGTTTTACTAGTGATTATTGGGGAATTATTTGCTTCTCCTGGAGTTTTATCATGGTGTATTTTTTTTTCTTTTGTTTTGAGGGAATGTTTCTGGACCTATGATTTCATCATTGTTGGAAATTCCTAGTCTTGGAATTTTCTCCATGAATGCAGATTTGTAACTCATCCCTAATGAATGGTTATAGGGAGCTTCCTTGAGCACTGAGAGGTTGTTAGTCAGACAGTCACCAAGCATTTATTAAGTACCTACTGTGTGCCAGGCACAGTGCTAAGCTCTGGGGATACAAAAAAAGGCAAAATTATGATCCTTGTCCTCAAGGAGCTGACAATTTGTAAGGAGGAGACAATATGTAAACAACTATGTACAGATAGATATGTATCATGTAAAGGGGAGATAATTTCAAAGGGAAAGTGAAGTTACTTGCCTTTGTTCACCCACATGGTTTGCTGTCAGATAAAAGACTTGAACCCTATGCTTCCTAACTTCAAAGCCATCATTTCATCCACTATACTGTTCTATCTCTTTTAATGTACAGAATTTCTTCATTCTGTCAGAGGTTTTAGGGCAGCTATGTGGCACAATGGATAAAATGCTGGGCCTAGAGTCAGGAAGACTCCTCTTACTGAGTTCAAATGAGGCCTCAGTCACTCACTAGCTGTGTGACCCTGGGCAAGTCACTTAACCCTATTTGCTTTGATTTCTCTTCTCCGTAAAATGAGCTGGAGAAGGAAAAGGCAAACCAGTACTTTTGCCAAGAAAACCCCAAATAGGTCACAAAGAGTCCCACATGATTGAAATGACTGAACAACAAATATCTTCTGTTTGTCCTTTCTTTGGTCTCTCCACTAAGAAGAACTAATAAAAATTCCCTCCTTTGTCATTTTTTTCTAAGCTTTGTTTTGCAATTGTTGCAGTTACTATCATGCTAATTATCCCTTAGCCCAGGACTGGGCTGAGAGTAGTGTATTGCCAGCAGCCACACAGGGATCTCAGTCCCTGGCCTGGAGTAAAGAAGCCAGACAATTCTAACCATCTTGTACCAAACAGAATGCCACTATGTTGTTCCTTGCTGAAATGTTGAGGTTTCATCCATATGTGCCCTTTCTATTTCAATTATATTTTTTTACTCAGCACTTCCCAATTTAGTATCAGATGCAGTTTGAAAATAAGGTTTGTTTGTGTCATTATGAAGTTATTAAATAAGCTTAGACAGGGACTGAATCCTTGCAACTTTCCCATTCTATGGCAGGTCATAAATCACTACCTTCAGTTTATTTTGCTTCTGCACGTTGTCAGCTCCTATCATTCTGCTCATCTCGAAGTGAATTTGAATGAATCTTGTGTTTAAAGTTTCATGAGGCACCACATCAAATACTTCCCCAAACTTCCAAGTTAATCGCATTGGCGTCATTGGCTTTTGTCTACTCTTCCTACAATTTTATCACAAAATGCCTTCAGGTAGGCTTTGCATGATTTTTTTTTCCTCCTTTAGACACCCCTGCTGCTTATTACCCATAAAGCTGTTATCTTGAGATGTTTAGCAGCTTGCTTCTCAGGCTCAACGCTCTGCCTGACAGGTGACCAGCTGGCTCCGGCACATAATATATGCCTTGTACCTCAGCAATAAATCTGGCAGCCACATGCAGGACACCTTGCCCGGGGCTCCATGTCACCTGCAGATTCGTGCTACAGGACATGCTTCGCCTGTTCTGTGTCTCATCTCATACATATGCTATCCTTGTATACATGTAACACACAGTATCTGAGTGCAGCCTACCACAATGAGTAGTGTGGTTTTAGCTGTCTTTGTCCTGAATGGTGGGCACATGTGAGCAAGAGGATACAAAACAAGCATGCCATCTTCCTTTGTCACAGATAAGACAAATTACCTTGCCTAGCATCCTCTACAGCCATTCATAGTAAAAAACAATGCATGTTAATATCATCAAAAAGCATTGACACTTTTGCACAAATAGGTCCCCCTTTTTTATGTCTGAGATATAGACCTAGCAGTGGTGTTGCTGGGTCAAAGGATATGCACAGTTTGATTATTCTTTGGGCATAGTTCCAAATTGCTCCCCAGAATGTTTGGATCAGTTCACAACTCCACCCACAATGCATTAGTGTCCCACTTCTCCCACAACCCCTCCAACATCCATCATTTTCCTTTTTTGTCATACTAGCCAATCTGATAAGTGTGAGGTAGTACCTCAGAGTTGTTTTAATTTGCATTTCCCTAATCAATAGGTTTCTTTTTATTTAATGGCACTTTATAGTTTTATAAGGCACTTTCACATAGAGGATTTCTTTATGTCTTCATAAAAATGTTGCAAAGTAGGAGATGCAGTGGGTGGAGAACTGGACCTGGAATCAGGAAGACCTGAGTTCAAATCCAGCCTCAGACACTTACCAACTGTGTGGTCCTTAGCAAGTCACTTAATCTCTTTATTCTTCCACTGTAAAATGGGGATAATGATAGCACCTACCTCAAAGAGTTGTCAGACAGATCAACTGAGATAATGTTTGGAAAGCACTTAACCCAGTACCTGGAACAGTTGTCATGCAGTCATTTTTCATTTGTATCTGATTCTTTGTGACCTCATTTGGGATTTTCTTAGCAAAGGTATCTGAGTGGTTTGCCATTTCTTTCTCCAGCTCATTTGACAGATGAGGAAACTGAGGCAAACACAGTTAAGTGACTTGACCAGGGTCACACAGCTAGTAAGTGTCTGAGGCTAATTTGAAGCTCAGGTCTTTCTGACTCCAGGCCCAGTACTCTATCCACAACACCACCTAATGGCCCACCTGAAATAGAATAGGTGCACACTAAATGATTGCTGTCTTTTAAAACCCATCCAGAAAGATTTCGTCCAAGGCTATCCAAATAGCAGGTGGAAGAAACAGGACCTAAGCTTCTGATTCAGTCCAGCATTCTTTCTACTGTACCATGTCTCCTTTATCTGAGCTTGGGATTGAAAAAAAATGAATATAAAAACACAGCCTCTACTACCACTACGATATGCATGTGGATCTATATGCTAGACATGTTAACTTTCTGAAAGTGATTGGAACAAATATGTGAACTCGCTAAGACAGTAATAGATCATATTTACTGTTGCCTTTATAGGAAAGAGGACTGATAGTATCATTTTTACATATGCTTCTAGGGAGATGGGAAATCTGCAGATGGACAATTTGGAACCAGCTACTCTGGAAAATAAAGAACACTAAATTTGGAGTCAGAAGGATTGGACTAAAATTTGGTTTTACTCTTTTTTCCCACTTTTTTATGTAATATATTTAGTTTTCAGCATTGATTTTCACAAGTTTGAATTACAAATTTTCTCCCCATTTCTACTCTTCCCCCCACTCCAAGATGGCGTATATTCTGGTTGCCCTGTTCCCCAGTCTGCCCTCCCTTCTGTCACCCCACTCC
>CM053622.1:576652293-576722542 GCA_028646595.1 Phalanger gymnotis
GTATGTTTTGGTCTTCTTTGTCACCAAAGAAAGATTCCAAAGTCTGAGACTGAATCTGGATGCATTTTCACTGCCTGGCCATATTCCCACCCAACTATCTTGACCCTTGAGTTTTTCAGCAGGGTATGACTGCTTGTAGAGTTAAGAGAACTATGTTCCAAGTTTGGGGGGATGCTCCAGCTCTGCCACACCAGCACTCCTCCTTCCCCAAGAACCCCCGACCTAGACTGGACTTAGATCTTCAGCAGGCTCTTTACTCCTGCTCTGATCTGCCACTTAATTCCTCCCACCAGGTGGGCCTGGGGTCAGAAGCAACTGCAGCTGTAGTTCTGTAGCTGCCCCACCTCCAGTGCCCCTGGGGGCAGTGGCCAAACCTGGGGAACTCCTTCCACTCCCAGCTTTTCCCACTAACCTTCTCCGTTGTCTTTAGTGTTTGTGGGTTGAGAAGTCTGGTAACTGCTGCAGCTCACTGATTCAGGGCGCCAGGGCACGCTCTGCCCCGCTCCTGGTCTGGTCGGTCTGCCCTGCCCATGCTGGGCTCTGCTCCGCACGGCTCCACTCTGCTCACAGCTCAGGTGGGATAGACCTTACCCAGAGACCATTCAGGCTGTCTTGGGCTATAGCTCTGCTTCCCTCTGCTAATTTGTGGGTTCTGCAGTTCTAGAATTGGTTCAGAGCCATTTTTATAGGTTTTTGGGGGGACTTGGCGGGGAGCTCACGCTAGTCCTTGCTTGGAACTAGCCATCTTGCCTCCACCCCCCCTAAAATTTGGTTTTACTCTTAACCATGTCACTTAACCTCTTTAAATGTTAAGTGTCCTTAACAGGAAAATGAAGTGGTTGGACCAGATGATTTTAAGGTCTTTTCTATCTCCAAATCTTGTGTTCTGAGTAAGGAATAATTTTGGAACTGATTGGGAGAGGGAGAATTTAAATAGGTGTAAATATTGTGGTATAAGAGGCTATACTGTATGGATCAAAATATACAATTTTTACAGTCATATAGGCCCAGCTTCCTTAAACAAATAAGTCATATTCCCTTATTCATCCCCAAATAACAACTAAATGCAATTGCTTCCACTACACCTTGGATCATCATGTTTTATATAATGTGGCCTGTTTCCAGCATGAAGATTTTTAAAAACTATGTCTATTAATAAGGGATCTTAGATATCAGTAATTTTGCCTCAGGAAAGAGGAAGAAGGGGATAATGTAGAATAGTAAATACAAATTCAGCCTCCAAGTAAGGAAATCTTGGGTTCAGCTCCTGCCTCCGATGCTTACTAGTTGTAGGATCATGGACAATTCACTTAGCCTGTCAGTATCCCTGCATAGCTATCTAAGACTACAAGTTACAGATGAGGTCTTGATCTGTATTGCAGAAAGGAATATCCATACAGGGAGTTCACCATTCTGATTAAAAAACATACAAAAAATGCAGACATAATATTTCAAAACAGCTCCTTTAACACAGTAAGTATTTAAGAAATATGCATTGAATTGAAGTTTTTATTTTACTTCTGTCTTCAAATTTCTTGTTTCTTTTCTCCAAGGAGTTCAAAAGTTTTGTCCAGCACGTATATAATTAAATTTATGGACATGTGATTCATGAACGGATTAGGAATTTCACATAAAACAAGAAATTCTTTCTTTCCCAGAAAGGAATGGTTCCCTTGATTCCAGGTGGTATTTGAAAAATTGCTCACCATCACAGAGAAGAAAGTCTTAAACTCTTTCCCTGGCAAAGCCAAGGAAAAAGAGTTTAATCAGATCAGGTGACAGCTGAAGCTGCCAGGAATTTGAAACAATGAAAGCTGCCATGTAAATAAAGGATATGAATGCAAATGAGAGGCCAAAAGCAAAAAAAGTACAGATGGGAGGTACAGGTAGAACTAATATACAGGGACAGAACTCAGTACATGGACCTTTTCTAAAGCACGAGCCAAAAGTTACAGGTTCTGGCTCTGCCAGTTGATGGTGGTAGGTGCTCACAACAAGTATTTCCTCTTCATTTTAGAATGGCTACATCTAGGGACAGGAGATCTATTTGCTCATGAAAGGCTGATGGCTTTGATAAACTAAGTATATGTCTAATTTCCAGAGGCTGTTTCTCTTGGTTCAGAGCTGGTTGCTTGTACCTATAGAAAGAGGATAAGTTTAAAGACACTCCTTTTAGAAAGATCTAAAAGAAGGGAGGAATGGAGGAGGAGAGGAAAGGAAGAAGATAATAAGGGAGGGAAGCAGGGAGGAAGTGAAAGGAGGGACAGGAAAAGGAGCAAGAAAGGGGAAGAGAGAGGGGGAGAGAAAAGGAAAGGGAGATAGGAAGAACAGACTAGGTGGAGAGGGAGAAGGAGAGGGAGAAGAAGGAGAGAACAAATAAGGAAAAGAAGAAGAGGGAAAGAGATGGAAAGAGAGAAGGCAAAAGAGAACAGAAGAAATGGAAAGAAAAAGGGAGGGGGAGAGGAGGAAAGAGAAAAAAAAGGGAAGAGAGCAAAAAGGAAAAGGGAGAGTGAAGAGAAAGGAGAAAGGGAGAGAGAACAATGAGAGTGAGAGATAGAGAGAAAGAAAGACATAGAGAAAGGAAAGGGGAAGCAGAATAGTGAGAGGAAAAAGAGAGAGAAAAAAGGAGAGTGAGAGGAAGAAGGAAAGGGAATGGGAAAAAGAGAGAGAGAACAGAAGAGAGGGAGAATTTCCTTTTGAAACACAAGGACTCAGAAAGTATCCTGTCCAGTGATGATAACATGCATTGGGATGTTAATGGATGGCTTTGAGTGTGGGTGTGTGCAGGCAGACAACACCCTTCAGACTGTACATCTCTGTTCTGAACAGTCTCCACTCTAGGCACATGCACACACACCAACATGTTTGCATGCACATATCCACATGGATCCATGTTTTCAGGAACATTTTAAAATACTAGGCAGAGCTAGGTTAATAAAACATACTTGAGGCCGTGTGCTATTTGTTCACTGAACTATAGAACATTTTAAATGTATAATTAATTCTAGGCAAATTAAAGACATGACACTCACCATAGTATTTTACAAGAGAATTTGTGTTAATATCTTACATTTTTTCAGATTAAATCATCCTACTGAATGGTTTAACAATGGCTCCATATTTATAAGGGCTCACATGGATTTTTTTTTTCTGTCTACCTCAGGTGTCAGAGCATTTTGGGAAGGGTTCCAATTCAGCTATTTTTCCATGAGGTCCATAGGACTCCATACAGCAGCTTGTGATTATGTTGGCTGTGGCTGCACATAGCTGTTGGTTTCCTGTACTATAAATAAGAGAACAGCTAAAAATGCTAATGTTTTGCTTTTGCTGACAAAAAGTTTACAATAAATGGCAAGGGATTGCCCTTATTGGATAATTCAAGTGAAAAAGTTAAATGAAAACAAATGAGATAAGAGAACATTTAAAATATGTCACCTCCTTAAGACAGTGCTTCAGTTTTCAAATCTGTATTCATATAATTTATATATTTGTTCACCAAAGGCCATTCCAATTGATAAAGTCCTTAGGACATAATGTCAATCTATCTTTTTTTAATTAAAAATTCAATAAGTTAGGTAGTTAAAATCATTGACTAAGAGGTACAGCTAAATAGTGAAGTAGATAGAACACCGGTGCTAGAGTAAGGAGGACCTGAGAGTTCAAATCTGGCCTCAGACACATAATAGCTGTGTGAACCTGGGCAAGTCACTTAACCCTTATTGCCTCACCCCCAACACCCAAAAAAGTTTAAAAAAAACCCCACTCATTAAAAATAATGAGGCAGATTGAGGATAGTGGGTAGAATGCTGAAGTCAGAAAAAAAAAAAACAAACCTGGATTCAAATCTTGAGACACCTGTGTAACCTGGGCAAGTCATTGAATTTCTTTCATGAATAATTTGTTACCTGTAAAATAGGGAAAATGATATGTACCTACTACATAAAACTGTTCAAAGAATCCTAGAACTTGAGAATTGGAAGGGACCTCTGCAGCTATCTAATTGACTCCCATACCTGAAAGGAATTCCATGATAATATCCTGCAAGTTGGTCATCCGGTGGGCTTGCTTCCTATCTCAAGGTAGCCCATTCATCTTTTTGAGAGCTCTAGCTGTCTGAGTTGTGATTGTTTGTTTGTTTCCCAAAATCAAGCCTCAGTTTACCTCTTTGCAACTTCCTTCCATTGTTTCTGGTTCTGCCTTCTGTGGACTAAGGACACAAGCTAAATCCCTCTTCTGTGTCATTCAGTCATTCTTTCAGTTGTGTCTGACTCTTCGTGACCCCATCTGGGGTTTTCTTGCAAAGATACTAGAGTGGTTTACCATTTCTTTCTCCAGCTCATTTTTTTATAGATGAGGAAACTGAGGCAAACAGGGTTAAGTAACTTGCCCAGGATCGCACAATAAGTGTCTGAGGCTACATTTGAACTCGGGAGCACTCTGCCTACTGTAAGATTTGAATATAGCTATCGCTCCAGTCCCTCATCCTCTATTCTACAAGTTAATTGGAATGAAGACCTTTCGCCATCTTTAATATCCTTCTCTGGATATTCTCCAGCTTCTCCATATTCTCCATAAACTGTTATATGCAGAATTAAAGATGACACTCCAGATGAAGTCCAATAAGGGCAAAGTAGACAATCAATCCTTGTTCTCAGAAGCTATGCTTCTCTTAATGTAGCCCAAGATCACATTATAGTGAGGGCCCCAGTCGGTACAAATTATGAATTCCATCAAGTTGTCTTATATATTCAAATTCACACTATTCAAAGTTAAAATTATGTAAAAATATGGTCATTGACTTCAGCCCAGTGGAAAAATGCAGTTCAAATTCAAATAGGGCGACTGCTTGTCAGTTCTTCCCTAGCCCTCAACCATTGAATGGGTGTGGCCTCAGAAAAATTGAGACCTGGGAAAGACAATTTAAAAAGGTCAAGGTCACCTACTGAATCTGGGGCCAGTCATCTTGACCTTTGTCTTGCCATTGGACTGGATTGAATGACGGGAGGAAAGAGCGAGGCTGATGACTGAGCAGCAATCCCTCGCTTAAATCCAATTCATTTGCAAGACATCGCCTTTATGACGCCTTTATGATGCCTTTATGATTGCCTTTATTGGTCTTCTTTGAGAATGAAGGATGATCAACAACTGTTTGGCAGAATCCCTTATTTGCACCAATCACGACCTGCCTATAGCTTTTTGTGGCAACCATATCTCACAGACTTGGCAGGGAGTCCTAGGGAGGAATGGAGTTGGAAACAGCTACAGCAGTGGTCACTTGCTACTGAAGACATGTGCATCTCACAACTTTCTCATCACCAACACTGTCTTCTGTTTACCTGAATGCAATAAAACTTAATGGATGCACCCTCGCAGCAAACACTGGCATTTAATAGACTATGTAATTGTAAGGAGAAGAGACAGACAGCATCTGAGAGTGACAAAGGCAATGTGTAGTGCAGAGTGCTATAATGGCAAGCAAAGTGGGACTTTTCACTGTTTTTTCTTTTGGAGTGCTTCTCAGCTTTGAGGCAACAAAGTGCCTTTGATTGTCCCTTGCCTTTGGTTGAATCAAGAGTCTTTCATGACAACCAACCAACCAAAGCTTTTTGTGGCACCCATATCTCACTAGTGACTCAAATTGAGCTTATGGTCCACTGAAAACCTTAAATCTTTTTTCAGATAATTTGCCTCCCCGGATTGAACTTATAAAGTTGATTTTTCTACCCAAGTGTAACTTTACTTTTGCCCTTATTGATTTTCCTTTTACTAGATTAGCCCAATATCAAGACCATGTTGGATCTTGACTCCAATATGTTAATTATTCTTCTCAGTTTATTAAAAAGATTCACTTGATCTAAAGAGAAATCAAAGTATTTTATATCATCTGCAGAATTGATAAGCACACCATCTATGTTTTTGTCCCTTGATAAAGATGTTAAACAGCATAAGGCCAAGCACAGAACCCTGGAGCACTCCACTAGAGACTTTAAGTACTCTTCGTTTGACCAGCCAACTGGCTCTGAATCCATCTAATTATGTTATCAATATCTCTCTAGTCAGTATCTCTCCATCTTCTCCACAAGAAGACTATGACATACTTTGTCCAATGCTTTACTAAAATTTGAAATAAACTATATATCCAGCATTCTCCTAAATTTCTACTTTAATAACCCTGTATAAAAAGAAATAAGGTTAGTCTGGCAATAACCTGTTTTGGATAAAGACATGCTAACTCTTTTTAATCCTTGATTCTTTTTCTTAATCTCCACTAAACATCTCTTTCATGATCTCCTCTAGAATTTTCTTTGAAATAAAGTTTGCATTTCTCTTCCCTCTTTTGAATAATGACACATTTGCCTTTCTCTGTATAGTACCTCGCTCATTTTCCATGATCTTTCAAATATTACTGACAGCGGATGCAGCTCATCTTGATCAGATGACTTGAATTCATTAAGGACTAGTACGTAGGTATCGCTTTACTTTTATTGGGTATTGGCTTCCTGTTAACCTTTTTTTGTAGTGAAGTAAAAAAAAACCATCATTCTACTTGGCACAAAAAAAATCGAAGAAAGTAATAACTGAGCTTTTCTTTCTTCTTTCTCTTTTTAGTTATTATCATTCTATCCATCCTGATCAAATAGTGTATCCTTTTTCTGATTCTCCTTTTCTTCTAATATAGGTAAAACAGAAAGAAACCCCCTTTTTGTCATCTTTACCTTTCCTTGCCAGCCTCAGCTCTCTCTGAATAGCACTACTAAAACTTTTTAAAGACCATGCCATGCTGTTCATCATCTTCTACCTGACCCTGTTTCCATCTTCTCTTTCTCTCTCTCTCTCTCCCTCCCCCCTCTATATATATGTATGTATATGTATGTATGTATACATACAAATATGAATATATGTATATGAATATAAGTAGGCTACTGAGTTCCCTCTGCGTCTAAATTGGTCTCTTCAGACAAATCCCATTTTCCCTCTCTCATTGGTATTATTTCCTTGTATGTCTCCACACAAAACGAGATGTATTCTGGATAAGTAGATTTAAGAACCATCAGCATAAGGATGATTTCAGAAAAACCTGGAAAGACTTACATGAACTGATACAGAGTGAAGTAAGCAGAACCAGGAGAACAATGTACACAGTAACAGCAATATTGTATGATGAAGATTTGTGAATGACTTAGCTCTTCTCAGCAATACAGTGATCCAAGATAATCCCAAAGGACTCATGATGAAAAATGCTACCACTTCTATTGAAAGAACTGGTGGCATATGAATACAGACTAAAGCATACTATTTTCTTTCTTTCCTTCTTTTTTTCTTCCTTTCTCTTTCTTTCTTTCTTTCTTTCTTTCTTTCTTTCTTTCTTTCTTTCTTTCTTTCTTTCTTTCTTTCTTTCTTTCTCTCTTTCTTTCTCTCTTTCTTTCTCTCTTTCTCTTTCTTTCTTTCTCTCTTTCTTTCCTTCCTTCCTTTCTTCCTTCCTCTTTCCTTCCTTCTTCCTTTCTTCCTTTTTTTAATGATAAGATGACTTCTGTCACCACTGATAGGTTGGTTCACTCCCAGTTCCACCCTATTCTTTGTATTTCTCTACCTACTCAACACCCACCTTTCTACAATAGAGAAATTTCTACCTTGAGACCCTTCTTTTGATTGGTGACTCCAGTACAGACCCACCATGTCTGGACGGGGTCCAGTAATACTCATTTTGGTCCCTGGTTGACTTACTGTCCGGACTTCTCTACTTTCTCTCCAATTTCTTTGTGCCCTCAAGGATACTCTTTCCATCTCCCTTTCTTCCCCTTTTCAGCTCCCTTTTATGTACTGCATTCCCTAATTAGAGTATAAAGCCCTTGAGAGTAGGAACTATTCGTTTTAATTTATATTCTTAGCGTTCAGCACCACGTCTGGCACAAAGTAAGCACTTAATGTTCTACTAGCAGCTGGGTAGCGCAGTGGTTAGAGCATTGACCTTGGTGTCAGAATGACCTGAGTTAAAATCTTGCATCGGACACTTACTAGATGTATTATCCTGGACAAATCACTTAACTTGTGTCAACCAAGTTTACTCCACTGTAAAATGAAGATTAAAAATAGTGCTTCCCTCCCAGAGTTATTATGAGGATCTAACGAGATAGCATTTTAAAAGTGCTTTTCGAAACTTTAAAAAGCACTAGTTATTATTATCATTATTATTATTACTTTTCTGTCTTTGGATAACATAAGAGTGAAAGTTCTGATGGAAACAGTTTTTTAAAAAAAGAACCCTTCCATTTCCAAGAGGAACCTTAAATAATACAAGAAAAGGTTATCATGTCACAGAAAAGTCTTACAATGAGAGAAAACATGGACAGTCACCCTCCCTATGGGCCAATTCATTCTTACTTGCTAGAGAGTAAATACAGCTTAATAATGGCTGCCCTTTCCCCCAAGACAGTCATTTCAAAATGAATAAAAGCATCCACAGTAAAAACAGAAAATTTTGATTCAACAGATTGCCTCACTTCTATCTCAGCTGACATGGCTAACATTAAATTTTATGATATTCGCTGAACAGTACTTGCTGGAGTACTCTCATGAGATGTATTCTTAGGGAAAAAGCTTCCCAAGGGGAAGAGTAAAGGGTCATATATCTAACAGGTTACTCTCAAAGCATTCCGAAAATGCTTGGATCATTTGAACTTTGATTGTGTTTACAACAATGATTCCTCAATATAATAAATAGAGTCCATTGGCTTTTATCTTATCTTGCTCATCAGTATTCAACAGTTCATGAAAAATTTCACAAGGATTCATGCTATAAGGAAAATCCAATTGCCTAATTATTGACACTTCAATACTCTAAATCTATTGGGCATAACTATTTGTGAGTACAATGTTGTATTGTCTTTGTTTTATGGAAGGAACAATTGTTTCAGAATCAAGAGATATGGATTCTTATCCCAGTTCTACTACTAACTGGGACAGCTAGAAAGCCCAGGAAGCACTTCCTCCTGAGTTCAAATTTGGCCTAACAGTTGTGTGACCCTCAGCAAGTCATTTAACCCTCTTTGTTTCCATTTCCTCATTTATAAAATGAGCTGGAAAAGTAAATGGAAAACTACTCCAGCATATTTGCCAATAAAACCCCAAATTGGGTCACAAAGAGTGGAACATGAGTGAAAATGACTGAAGAACCACAACACAACTAACTAGCTACGAAACGTTAAACAAGTTACCTCACTTGTCAGTCCTTAGTTTCCTCCTCTATAAAATGGAGGAGTAGGACTAGATTGGAGTAGTTGGACTAGGGTAAATTTCACCTTGATTTACAAAGGAAGGTCACCCACTGCATCCTGGACCATCGCCAGTCATCTTGACTTTTGTCTTACCACTGGACTTTGACAGTTCTGGAGGAGATGATGACTTTGTGCAACTCTGCCTCTTAAATCCAATTCACATGCAAGTCAAGCAAGACAGGAATGCTACTATATTGATGGGCAAGTTCTGAATTGGTACTCAAAAATTCACTCACCTGTAACCACCTTTTGACCTCCCGATGTCACTAATAGGATAATTAAGAGACTAAATCATAATAAAGAGACTAAAGAAAAGGAGAAAAAGATCCATATGTTCAAAATATTTATGGCAGCTATTTTGGAAGTCCCAAAAAATGAGAAATTAAAGGGGCGGATAAATTATGTTATGCGAATGTGATGGAATATTATTGTACTGCTTTTTAAAATGACAAAAGGGATGGTTTCAGAGAGACCTGAAAAGACATATACATTGATGCAAAGCAAAATGAACAAAATCAGGATAACAATTTGCAAATTAATCACATTGTAGAGAAAAACAACTTTGAAAGACTTAAGAACTTTGATCAACAGAATGACCAATCCCAATTCCAAAGGACTGATGATAAAACTTAACAGAGAGGTGATTGACTAAAAATACAGAAGGAATCACACATTTTTGGACATAGCCAATATAAGAATTTGTTTTACTTAAGTATGCGTGTTTGTTACAAGGATAATGGTTTGCTACTTTTCTAATTGGGGAGTCGGTAGGAGGAAGAAAAGGAATAGCAACAGGATTGGCCAAGAAAAAGAAAAAAAAAAGAAAGAGGATAATTGAAGCATATTTTAAATAGCCAGAAGAGAACAGAAGGAAGGCCAAAAGGAAACATAGACAAAGCAGGATAGCTCTGAAAGTTACATGTTAAACTAGAAAGCAAACTGAACTTAGAAAAGATCTGTAATTTCATTTACCCTGCTCTTTTTCTGTCTTAATTTCTATGTGAGAATGCTCATTTTATTTGGTTGTCTTTTATTTATTTTGCAGTTCACAGTAAAAATAATATTTTTAAAAAATAGGTATAATACTACTTGTACAACTAGCTTCACAGGGTTGCTGTGAGGGGAGCAGTTTTGTAGACCTTACAGTGCTATAGAAGTATGCCCCTTCATCATTATTGTTATTGGCTACAGTTTTCTTCATATTTGATGACAACTCTTCTGCTTACTTTCTACATGTTAGATGAAGCTCAAAAGGCTAATCCATGATCTATAGTCTTTTGCATAGGATTGCTTAAGTATTTTTATGATCAATAAATTCTTGTTTATACCTGGAATAATGCACTTAGTTTTGACCTCAGCCTTCAAAAGGACATAACGAAATCAGAATAATTTTAGAAAAAAACAAAAGTATTTAGAGGGTTTCTCTAATCCTCCATGATCCCACAAGTCTTGGGATCAAAGAGTTTCTATCAGTCCAAGGGAGAATGTGAATAAGCACATAAAACATTTAAATGTATCTGAGGTTTAGTTTTAAAAAGAAGGAAGGAAAAAAAAGGGAGGGGAGAAAATGACTAAAGATATTGGGGATTTCTATCTGTCCCTATGCCCTGTCACTTCATATTCAAACCCATCGTATTTGAGATGTTGATTGATATTCCTAAAGCATGAGTCTCACCATGCCACTGTCTTGCTAAATAAATTCCAATAGCTCTCTATTTCCTCTGGGATCAAATGCAAGTCCTCTATTTGGCATTTAAAGTGTTTTCCAACCTGGCTAGCAACCTACCTTTCCAATCTTATTTTAATTTATTCCCCCCATACACACCACAGTACAATCAAAATTGCCTTCTTGCTCTGCATCACATACAACAGTCCATTTCACATCTCCAAGCGTTTTCAAAAAGCTGCCCCAGGGCCTCAAGTGCTCTCTTCATTTCTACCTCTAACAATGGACGGCTTCTTTTAAAGCACAGCCCCGATGCCACCTGCTATAATCAGTCAGTTGACAAGCATTTATTAAGTGTCTATTTTGTTCTAAGCAATAGGAATAGGAAGAAAGAAAGGCAAATATAGTCCCTAAGGAAGACAATATGGAAACAACTAAGTCCAACACAAGGATTTCCCTGATTCTCCCAATTCTCAGGTCTGCCAAAATTACCTTTATTTATTTCGTCATAGGAACATAGATTTATGGAAGAGATCATGGAGGCCATGTAGTCTTCGTATGTGCATAAGTTGTCTCTCCTGATAGACAGTAAGTCCTTGAGGGCAGGGACCCCAGACTTTCTTATAATTGGGTCAGTAGCCTTCCGAAGACACTGAGCTTTGAGGAGAAGGAGCTCATCATCCCCATCACCATCTGAACAACTGCCATCCAATTTCTAACAGGGCTGGCAAGCTAACCTAGCTAAAGCAGCATAGCACCTTGATATGTGCCAAGAAGATCGAACCTCTACCATGACCTTATTCACTACTTCCCCTTTGGATCCTGGTAGTGACTGCCCAGGAAGCAAAGTCTAAGAACCCCAGGAACTGCAGTACCTTACCCTAATGACAATTTAGATTTGAAGAGTTTTCCCACCCATTACTAGGCCATGTGACCTGCTTACATCACAGGAAGCCTAAGTCACATGTGGTAGGAGGAGCTTGCTGAGAAGAAAAGGAAGTTGTGTCACAAGAAATGCAGAGAGAGCAGTTAGAGCTGAGGGAAAGAGCAGACGTGTGGTGGCTGTGAGTGTGTTTGTGGGAAGGCCCCAGCAGGGGGGCAGATGGCTTTGAGATAGAGTGGTTCTCTGCTGTGATATTGTATATTGAATTCTTTGCTGCTATGATGGATTGGGCTTTTTGGTTTGGGGATCTGGTTTTCTGGTGTCTGAATAAATGGTTTACTTCTTCTACCTTCAATATGGAAAGTCTCTTATATTTTGTGATACAGAACTACATAGGCATATTCACAATTATTGTCTATACTGTCATTATTGCCTTGCTAATACGCTTACCTGGACCACCAGTCTTACTTCTAGTCTGGCCCCACAGCCATAAATAACCCTATTGGCTGTCATCCTGGCTACTATGAACATCAGACTCTTGCAGCCCCGCTCAGACCACCAGCCTTTGCTGCCAGCCCAGGCCCTATATCTATCTTCTAAGAGAGAAACCCTTGTGGAAATACTACCTTGTAAAGATCAGATGCTTTGGCAGGTGTTACAGCTCCTACCCCCTCAGCAGCCAAAGCTACTGAAGAGCAGAAAAAGAAAATTCTTGTTGCCTAAGTGCTAGGCATTTTCAAATGATCAGCATCAGAAATAGATATAGCTTGGTCAATGGAGATGGCATTAACCAAGATGCCTTAACATCTGCTTTGCCATTGTACCCCAAGGACCACTTAGTTTTCCTATCTTACAAATGAAACTTCTTATACGTGTTGTCTCTTGATATTACGATTGTGTGTTCCTTGAGGACAGGGACTCTTTTATCTTTCTATTTATTTATATCTTCATTGCTTAGATAAGTTCCTTGCATATAATAAAGCTTAATTTTTTTTTCATTTACTCATACTTTCCCATGCCTGACAAGAAAAAAAGGATAGACATATTGTGGGAATATTTTGACCACCCTGAGTAGACCTTGTACCTTCTACAGAAGCTACAAAAGCAGTAAATTTCTGATCTCTTTGTGTTCCTGAGGCAAACCTCTTTGATGATTTAGACATTGAAATTTTGCATGTTTTGTGATCATCAGAGGAGCAAATTATTAATCTATGATAGAGGTTTATTCCTCCAAAGTGGAATTATAGCCTTCCATTTCCATAGGCTGGGCAATGGTTTGGTTTTGACCATGGGTTTTAAGTTTTTGCTATCAAACTTTATTGATTTTCTCTGCTTTTCTACTTTAGGTAATGTATCCAATTTCATAGAATCTTATAGATATCTGAAACTCACTGAATTACCATATTAAACATAAACTAATATCTAGATCTCATGGGCCAGGGCAAGAAAGCAAACCTGTAGTTTGTGAAGTACCCATATCCTGGTCCATAATGTAGGATGTATGACTAAGGGAAAGAACACTTGATCAAAGCACCAAGGGTAGGGGTCAGACCCCAAACACACAAACACACATATTTTGACTATCAAAACTCAGTTCAAGCACCCACTTCTACATGTGGACCTTCCTGATCCATTCCCCCGATGGCTAGCACCTTCCCCCATGAAATTACCTTTCAATTTACTTTTACTAAATTGATATGCTTACATGTTGCTTTCCCTGCTAAGTTGTAAGAGAGGCATCATGGCGACTTATCTGGGGTCAGTGGACTTGGATTAATATGCCACCTCTGAAACTTACTACCTCTGTGATCCTGGGGAAGTCAGTTTGCTTCTCTAGGCCTCAGTCCTTCATCTGGAAAATGGAGAATGGGCACTCAGTGGCCTCTGGGGTTCCTTCCAACTGAAGAGCTATGATCATTTATCTATGATCACTGAGGTCAGAAACCATTTCATTTTTGTCTTTCTAGATCCAGTGCCTACCATATCTCTTCGGTACACAGCAGGTGCTTTGTAAATGTTTGTGAGTTTATTGATCCACTTCTACAAATTGTCAATAACGGGGAAAGAAATGTTTCTGTCTTTAATGACTAAAATAGGTTTCATAAATGGAGGCATGAGGCTGGAATTCAAGGTCCATCCCATCTGGCCTAAGGAGCTGTCTAATCCAGATAGATGATGTAAAAGCAGAGAGAAAAGAGACAATTTGGAAACTGATCTCTTCTGTTCCTACCAGTCATCAAGATACAGAAGAACACTTTCTCCTTTTCACATGTTTGTTCTCACCAGTTTGTACCATTTGCAGGTTTCAAGAGTTCCATTTAAAGAAATTAGTCGAGTTTTCTCCAAGAAGGATCTTATGGATCCTTTTCCTTCTACATTTTCTCCATGAATCTACCTGAAAATTAATAGAAAAACTTGAGCGGGCACACCAAGCCAAGCCAATCCCCCAAGTATCCTGCCTACAAAGCCAGGAACCCTGAATTCTAGAGCACCACTTGCTGACAAAGTAGCCAAGACAGAGCTCAACCAATATGCATTATGACTAATCAAATATAAAACTCCTGAGTGTCAATGACACCAGAAGGGTAAGAGAGAGGTTGATTGCTGCTTGATGTGAGCTCTTTATGGATATGTCCCTTTTCTAGAAAAGCTAGAGGCTCAGAACAGTGCGTATAGCAATTCAGCAATGGCTTATCCAATACCTTTAGGAAATCCAAGTAGTTTATATCCGCTGCCTCCTAACCCTCTGCTTTCTACATTATCTCCTCTTTTTTTTCCACTAGATTTGTCAAACAAGATTTACCCTTTTACGAAACCACAATGGCTAGTTTTTGTCAGCTCATATTTCTCCAGATGTTTCGTGATCTCATTCCTTATTAATGTCTCTCGGATCTTGCCTACCTCTGAGGTTAGGCTAGATGGTCTATAATTTCTCATCCCCTGCCACTCTAAATGGGTCCCTGGCTAACCAGCAGCCTCCTTCAGTGAGGTCAGCCAGGAAGAGACACGTATATATCGTAAACATGCCGCGAGCTGCTCAGCAATAACATTCAGAGGAGTTTTCTTTCATTCAATGGCCAAGGGGATTTGACCAAAAAAAAAAAACACAATGAAAATGTTCTATCAGGGTAAGCTTGGCAAAGTCAAATGCTAAGGAAAACTGGAGCCAGACTTTTGGCATAAGAAAAGGAAAGGGAAGGCATTCTTCCCATCTGGCTCTGTGGCTTTAAGAATAAGAAAACTGATATCACATATGAATGCTCATGCATTCAAACTATATTACTATAGAATTTTCTGGGATGTGATTTTTAAATTACAATTAGGACTTGGCCAACAGTGGCCATGGCCAGAAAAAGGAAGAAGTGGAAGTCCAAGCAGATCTATGGGTTGAGGAAGATGTCAGAGAAAGAAGCAAAAATGGGGTTGGAGGATGTCTTTATTCTACAGACAGGCACAGGAGGACATGCATCCAGAAAGCAGTTCAAAAAATAAGACAAGAAATGTAGCACATAACTATGACATACCAATGTTGAAGTAGGTCCATTAATGGCAATTCCAGTGAGTGATACCCCTGAATTAAGATCCACCTAAGATCCAGGATGTCAGTCCAAAAAGAACAGTGGAAATCCAAAAGGCAAGCAATTGAGAGAGTTCCAAATGAACAGAATCAACATTAGGGAGATTTGAGGAGTTAGGAACTTACCAATGGGAATAATGGGTCTCAACATGAGGTAACCTCACCCCTAGGAGACCACACAGGCTTAAAGAAAGACTGACAAGCAATGAGATTGACTTGCTGCTTAACCAGAGGTACTTTCATATAACTCTTTCCTAGAGCCAGGACTGGTTTCAATGTATGGGATAGTATTGTACCTAGAGGTGGGAGTTAAGTAGGCTTCTAGGATTAGTACAACCTGGGAGGCAGATCATTATACTGTTTGGAGAGCATGCTATTTGACTGGCTCACTTTAGCAAGCAGTAGTAATAGATTTTCATTGAACCATCTACCAGGCATAGGGAACCTGAGGCCTTGAGGCCACATGTGGCCCTCTAAGTCTTCAAGTATGGCCTTTTGACTGAATCTAAACTTCACAGAACAAATCCCCTTAATAAAAGGATTTGTTCTGTAAAACTTGGACTCAGTCAACAGGCCACACCCAAGGACTTAGAAGGCCACATGTGTTTCCCCACCCCTGATCTATACCCTGTTCCTCAGAATATTTGTAAGAAAATTAGCTGAGTGACTCACATAACAACCGATGATGTTGGCCTCATTAGTTCCGGCCTCTCATCAACTGAATTAAGGATGGCTAAATGCTACGGTACATCAGGGTTCCCATTAGTAGCCTAAAAAGAGGATTTCTATGTCTCCCCAAGGGCCTAAGTTCTTCTCAGGGAGGGACATGGGTGCCAGGGAAAATCCAATGCAATCTATTTTTCAGCAATATACTTATCAGTCAAGAAGTGTGTATTAAGCACCTAATATCTAATGCTGTTCTATTTGTATATAAATATTTCAATGAAATAGCCCTTGCACTCAAGGAGTTTACATTCTACTGGGCTTATATAGCATAACAAAGGAGGGATTCACCTTGTCACACTCACACCCCCAAACCTTTCCCATAAAACTAGAGCCAGATTTTGATAAAGTGATATGAAGCTTTATGACACTGAAGAGAAAGCTGGAGGTAGCTGCAGTTCAAATATAACACAAATTTTAACATTTCTGGTTAGACCTGAGGCCAGACTTCCACAAAATCGGAAAAGATGGATTTTAAGATTGTCTTGTTCTTCCCTTTGCCAGCTGCCTCCACTCAGACTCCCAGTGACTTTGTTTTGCTTTTTCACTTTCCAAGCCACTTGCTCTTATTCTCCACCTAGGTCTGTGCTCCCCAAACAAGTCCCCCCGCCCCCAATGATTCTCTTGCATTTTTCTCCTGCTCTCCAACCTATTATATTCTTGCTCTGTCCTAAGAGAATGTTAGAGAACTAATGCTAGTCTACTCAATTAGTTCATAATAAGGTGTTATTGGCTTATGATTGTTTAATGTACTACCCCTCTTTAAAAAATTCTCTTTTGGGGCAGCTAGGTGCCACAGTGAGTAGAGCACTGGTCCTAGAGTCAAGAGGACCTGAGTTCAAATTTGGCCTCAGACACTTGACACACTTACTAGCTGCATGACCTTGGGCAAGTCACTTAACCACAATTGCCCTGCCTTTCCCCCTCCAAAAAAATACACTAAAAATTTCTCTTTTAACTGAGGCCTTCAATGCCTCAGTTAATGAGAGAAAGATACTTCTTCAGTCCTTCAACATTGTGATCTGCTCAATAGGGATACTACTACTAATACTGTAGATTTCATTCTATCCACACATTCTTATCCTGTACAACTCTTGTCTTTCCATAAATCCTTTAGGGTGGATTAAACCAATATAGTAGAGGCCCTCCTTTACATCTTTTAACACTTTGTGAGTACTCAAGTTGTCTATCTCATAGCCTTCTGTTCTTACTACATGACCAACCCACTTCCTTTTCTGAGCATTCCTTTCTGGAATAACAACTATTCTACTTCGTGAATCCCAATCATCACTGGCAGTATGCAGTAGGTTTCTTATGTGTATCATGTACTCTTTCATTCCCCGTTGAGTCAGGTACAATTTTAATTCTTAAGATTCTGTTATGTTTCACAATTCTCATGTACTTTTTCTTAGCTGAAATGGCTAATGGGACGCAGTAGAAAATATTGGATGTAGAGCCGCAGGGGCTTGGTCATCTCCTGATCCTGCCTGGTTGTATAAGTTTGAGCAAGCTATTTAACATCTCAGACTTCATTTTACCACCTTTAAAATGTAGAGATTGAACTAAGGTAATTTCCAGTTTCAAATATGTTATCCTATAACTCTACATTGTTCACTGAACAGCACTTATAGTAGACTTCCCATGAGATAGACTTTTAGGGAGTTTATCAGCACTACAAGAGTACTGATGTGATGGAATACTATTGTGTAAGAAATTTCTTCAGGAGATGAGTTCAGAGAACCCCAGGAAGACTTGTATCAACTGATGCAAAATGAAGTGAGCAGAACAAGGAGGGCAATTTGTGCAATCACAACAGTATTGTAAAGACAATTTTGAGAAACTTAGAAACTCTGATCAATACACTTAAAATAACCATAGTTCCAGATCTTGGGATCAAACATACCACCTGCTTTCTGATAGAGAGCTGATAGACTCAGAGTACAAAATGAGGCTTTTGGGTTTTGTTTGTTATTATTTTTGACATGGCCAATGCAGGAATTTGCTTTGCTTGATCATAAATGTTTGTAACTGGTTTTGTTTTCTCATTTTCTCATGAAGGGAGAAGGCAAAAGAGAAAGGTGTAGGAGAGAGTATGCAGAGCTGAAAATAAAATAAAACTGAATTAAAAAAATACTGATTTTTTTAAAAAAAATAGATTCTATGTCAGGGAGCATCTTGAGATCGCTGAAGATGCTGCAAAATGTCCCAGAGATAATTTATCTTGCTCTGTTTCTCCCATTCAAGTCTGGACCCCCAGCTCAGTGCACCTCAGAAGTATTTGTCTATAATGTATATCCCGGTGGACTTAACTCAAATGTTGAAAAGCCTTCATCAAAATGTTTGTTGGTTTGCCTGTTTGGATAGTTAGACTGGTCTCTTTTCAATGCTAGGAAATCTCATGAAGGGGAACTTGTATTATTGTAAGAGGGACAAAAGTAGTGGAAATTTCAGATTCCTGGCCAGAGTTACAAAGAGAATTTGCGGATAAATGAGACCCTTTTGAATCCACTAAAGAAAATCATGCCATAAAGATAGCTACTTATTCTGTGTTATACCAGTTAGGTTGGTCAGGTAAATAAGGGAAGGGGTCAGGAAGGGACTTAATATACCCAGAAATGTAGAGAGTCGGGAACTGTGACTGCTATTGACCACGGCATAATACACTGTTACTGTGCTCATCCCATTTGTCTGGTACATCAGCAAATAACAGATGGGATGCTGGAGTATGAGGCATGCTCCCAAGGCCCTACTAAGGCTCTGATGGCCTGTATGTCTCTCTCTTGCCTCCACCCTTTCCTAGGTACTGTTCCAGATTGTCTCCTTAGTCTAGACTTGATGTAGATTAACCGATTAGATTAGGTTTTTGTGTCATGGACCCTTTGGCAATCTGGTAAAGACTGTGAAGTCCTCAGAATACTATTTTAAATGCATAAAATTTTATACATATACATATATATATGGGTATGTGTATAATACATAGAGATCTGTGTATATACATACATATATACATAATTATGTGATTGCAAAAGGAGCTAATTACATCAAAATACAGCCATATCAAAATATTTTTTGAAAGGATAAATGTGTGGACACCAGGTTATGAAGCCTCTGATCAATAACTCATCAGTCCATATCCTACTACCAGCACCCTCATTCTGCTTACTCCTGCCAAAGTCTTCTATGTGAAGTCATCATATTAGTACACTGCTTGATTGGATTTGGTAAAAATAATGATTAAAGTGTAATAACATATATGTGTAAATGTATATAGCTGACACATCTATTTCAGAAAAAGCGGCCATCTTAGTCCTCCCCCCCATCATGGAACCTGATCTTTATCAACTCCCTTTTCAATACAGATTTGAAATAAACAGACAATTCAGGGGTTTAATCAAACCTTCTCTTCTCACTGTTGCAGGGTGGGAAGCGTGTTTCACTCCCTCACCTAGCCTGGACTTTGCTCAAGGTGCAGTTCTTACTGGCTGTCTTAGGACTCACCCAGCTTTGATCCTGCCCCTTGGTGTCTCTGCTACTCTTTCATCTTGCTCCCTTTCCAGTCAGCTGGCTTCCCTGCTACTGAAATCGGAAGTTTCTCAGCCAGAGGGGCTGGGCACTGGAAGAACTTTCCCAGGGCCTCTTCTCCTGTGTGTCTATACCACCAGCCTTCCTTTTCCAAAAGCCCTATGCCTAGAGATAGTCATACATTGTAGACCTCAAGAGAACTCCCTACAACTGTCAGCCATAAAGCTGAAGGGACTTACTGGGCTAGTAAAGAAGCAAGGCCCCCAGCCACGGGCGGGTTACATTATTGATACCACAGCCCACCAGAATGGATATATGTGTGTGTGTGTGTGTGTGTGTATGTGTGTGTGTGTGTGTGTGTATTAGGCTGCCTAGTGTTCCATAATCCCTTTCTAAAACAGAAACCCAGTAGGCAAGCATAGCTTCTCACCAGTTAGATAAGCTGTTAGCAAAACCTTATCTTTCTGCATTTCATCATTGTTCGTTCCATACTGGTATAAGCACCATGGATGTTTGTAGTAACCTGGCCACAGGCCCTATTCCTAAACACACACCATGATGTCCATGTGGCAGGAGGAGCTCCTAGGCTCCGCATTCACATGATCTCGCTCTCCCCGGGTGGCTTAATCTCTAATATATCACAGGGTTCAGGTACTCAGCCTCCACCCTCAACTACCCTGAAATCTCAAAGCTTACACCCGGCATATCCCTCATATTCATTTGTAGTATCCATTGTGCCCATCTCACAGGGTCATTGTGAGGAACAAATGGCATGATACTCTGTAACTCTGAAGTAGAGGATGGGACATCAGCGGCATGGGAGTCTTGGGAAGTCAATGGGCAGCATGAGGTCACTGGGTGCCAGGGAGGAGTCTTCTCTGAAAGGGAGGAGTCATAGTGAGACCTGAAAACCAACTTAGTCTCTTTTCCAGTTTTGCTAAGGAATGGTCAAACTCAAGTAGAAACGATTCCTGCCAGACACATAGTGACTTAGAAAAATACAAATTAACATTATCTATGTTGTATTGTATTTTTATTTAGTATGTTAAAATGTGTACCAAATACATTTTAATCTTTTGTACATAACATTTAATCTACGTTGGCCATACTCAGAGAATTTGACACTTCTAATCTAGGAAATAATCAGATATGTTTGAACACCGTTCTATAATTGAATTGCATTGGAACAAATTCCTCTCCTACATTAAAAAAAAATTTTTTTGAGGGGGAAGGCAGGGCAATTGGGGTTAAGTGACTTGCCCAAGGTCACACAGCTAGTAAGTGTGTCAAGTGTCTGAGGTTGGATTTGAACTCAGGTCCTCTTGACTCCAGGGCCGGTGTTCTACTCACTGTGCCACCTAGCTGCCCCCATACATTAAAAAACTTAACTTCAACTTACAAAATTTCTATTTTTGTAGGAAAGTCCTTGCTTTTGGGAGGAATCTCACCCCTCTCGATAATGGAAATTATTAGATAATTTTGGGTAATGGACATGACTAGATGCAACTTGAATTTGGCTGTCAAAAGACTAATAAGAGAATCTCATCATGATGGACTCAAACCCCACCCTTGATACTTGCTAGCTAGCTTAGCTTCTCTAAGCCTCAGATTCTTCATCTGTAAAAGTAGGTAATAATCTCAACATTATCGCAAGGTTGTTGTGAAGCTCAGATGACATAGGAGCTTTTCAAACTATAAATTGGGGGGGGGGAATGTGGGTGTGTTTGTATGCATGTATGTAGCCAGGTCATCTGGTATCACTCTATGGGTATACAAAAATATTAGATACAATTATTATTACTCCATTTCTATATTCAACATCTCTCACTCCATCCTCTGGCTTCTCTGGCTTCCTTCAAGGCCCAGATAAATTCCTAGCTTCTACAGCAATCCTGCACAACCTGTAGTGCACAGATGTGCCAAAGGACTTCGGGCAGCCCGTAAAAAAAATGTAGAGGATGTTTTCCTCTACATTTTTTGTGGGTCACCCAAAATCCTTTGGCTCGCTGCAAGAGGTCCAGGGGTGGTAAGCAGCTCATGGGCCTCAGGCTGTGCAGGCCTCTTCTACTGGAAGCCTTTTTTCAGTCCTTCATTTTAATGCTTTCCCTCTGTTGATTATTTTCTATTTATCCTCTACAGAGGTATTTACATGCTATTTCCCCTATTAGATTGTGAATTGCTTGAGGGCAGGGCCTTTCTTTGTATTCCCATGGCTTAGCCCAGTGCCTGGCACAGGGTAGGCACTTAATAAGTGTTTATCGACTGGCTGACTTTCACCTGCGAATTCTCCTAAAACATATGGCCTTTAACTGAACTCTCTCAGTCTAGATGAACACCCATAAGTCATTGCAACCAGTGCATCTCTTTTTCTGCCTCTTTGCTCATGGAACTCAGGCCAGGTTAATCTCTATTTCATACATAGCAATGAAATCTTCTTCCCCCTTGGAGCTGCTCCCCCTCACCCCCAAAATAAAACAAACCAGTAGATGGATAGGTGTTTTTGTGGAAGAGGTAACATCTGTGCCCCCCCCCTTCCCCTGTCATCTCCAGGGCATTCCATGCCTCTGATAGCAAAAAGACTAAATGGAGACACTGTATGCTAGCAGAAAGAAGTCTGGACCTAAAGTCTGGATTTCAGGCTCTATTTCGGCCCTCATCCTAATCCTCATCTTTCATCTTTGGATTCTTGCCTTTGGGACACTGGATGCTGATAGGTAAGTTTTCCCTTATCTTACAAGAACCAGGCCTCCATATTACTCCCAGGACATTTTCAAGTCGCACAGTTGTGTGTGCACTGCCAGGCCCCTCTCCAGATCCCCTTTATGTAGTGTCGTCCTCTATTAGAATATAAATTCCTTGAGATAAGAGGCTATCTTGATTGCTTGTATTTATATCTCTGGTACTTAGCACAGTATGTAAAACATAGTAAGCACTTAATCAAAAGTTTTATTAGTTATTCATCTATTCATTCATTTTAACTGACATTTATTAGCTGTGTGGATAGTCATATAACCCTCTTTAGGTCTCAATTTCCTCATATGTAAAAATGAGAAATTTGGACTAGATGGCCTTTAAGATCCCCTAAAGCTTTAAGTCTGTGATCCTGTGATCCCACCTATCTCACTGGGTTGTTTTGTGGAAAGCAATTTGTTCAAATGAAGCAGTCCTGATTCCGGGAGTTTAAATATAGCTTTAGGGAAGGGAAGTTGTGGCCTTGAGGCCACATGTGGCCCTCTAGGTCCTCAAGAGCAGCCCTTTGAGAAGTTTGGGTTCTGTCAAAGGGCCACACTTGAGGACCTAGAGGGCCACATGTGGCCTCAAGATTACAGGTTCCTCACTTCTGATCATTGCTAGGACTGAAAACTGGAAAGAAGAAACTCACATGGAAAAACTAAAGTCAGGTGTTCCACTAGAGAATCCTAATTTCAGTTTAGGAATTTGAGAATTGGATCCTATAGTCAGAGAAGGAAGGGGAAAGGGACGAATAGAATAAGCATTTATTAAGTACCTACTATGTTCTAGTTTTTGTTGTTGTCCAGTTATTTCAGTCACGTCCCACTCTTCATGACCTCATCTGGGGTTTTCTTGGCAAAGACACTGGAATAGTTTGCCATTTCCTTCTCCAGCTTATTTGAAAGAAGAGGAAACTGAGGCAAACAGAGTCAAGTGAGTTGCCCAGGGTCATACAGCTAGTGTCTGAGGCCAAATTTGAACTCAGGTCTTCCTGACCCAGGCCTGGCACTCTATCCACTGCACTACCTACCCCATTATGTTCCAGGCACTGTGCTAAGTGCATAATTTGATCCTCCCAACAACCCTAGGAGGTATGTAAAATCCCCATTTTACATATAAGGAAACTGAAGCAGATAGAAGTGACTTGCTCAAGGCCACACAGACAGGGAACGTCTGAGGCCACTTTTAATTCAGGTCTTCCTGACTCTAGGACTAGCATCCAATCTGTCCACTGCACCATCTATCTGTCTCTATCTAGGAAGGGATGAATCACATCTAAATGATGCAAATGTAAAGAAGAGTAGAGGGTTGCAGCAGACTTGGAGTTAGGGCATCAGAGTTTATGTCCCAGCTATGCTGCTTTATTATACCCATGAGACCTTTGTAAAGTCACATAACTTTTCCAAGCCTCAATCAGCCAATGAATCAACAAGAATTCCTCCTTTATGAAATGAGAGGTCTAGACTAGCTAGGGGCAGCTAGGCGGTGAGGTGGATGGAGTGCTGGGCCTAGAGTCAGGAAGACTCATCTTCTTGAGTTCAAATCTAACCTCAGACACTTACTAGCTGTGTGACTCTGGACAAGTCACTCCTCTCTGTTTCAGTTTCCTCATTTGTAAAATGATCTGGAAAAGGAAATGGCAAACCCCTCTAGTATCTTTGCCAAGAAACCCCCAGATGGGATCACGAGGAGGCAGACACCACTGAAAGGCCATAAACTCCAATCTATAATCCTATTATCATCATTTCTAGTTGATCGATCGTTTCTCTCTCCACTTTCATAAAATGATCATAACATCATAGATTTACGATTAAAAGAACCCTTAAATGTTACCTAGTCCAACTTATTCATTTTACAAGTGGGCAACAGGCCAGAGAGACTGTCACTTAGATAAGAGAAAGAAGTAGAATTTGGAGTCCCTGGTCTTGGGACTCCAAATCCAGTGTTCTTCCCCTGTTGCCTACTGCCTTCAGTGTATATTTGTTACAAATTGGTGCTCTCTCTAAGGTATGATTCCAGGGGTAGAGGGTTAAAGGTACAGCTTGTCAAGCGGCCCAATGAAAGCAGAAATTAGGAAAGACTAGCTCTTCCTATTATTCTACGCATCCTAGAGAGAGAAATGCCTTTTGAAATCCCTCACAGTAGATGACATTTGTCACTGAAGAAAAGTTCCTCGTTGCAGATGATACGTATGGCAAGGGCTGAGAGTTATGGACACATTTCCTTCATCTCTGGTAGTTAAGGACATGCGACTCTTCTTTATTCTTGTAAAGGAAAATCCAACAGTTTCTGTTCATACACTCCCAGCAAGATCTTTCCCACCATTTCTTCCACCCACCCCCAATTTTGTCCCAATATAGGCAGCAATTCTCCGACCACCTTTTGTCAATAGCATTTTTGTGTTATCATCCCCAGTGCAGGAGAAAGGTTGCAAGTGAAATCGGCTGCTGGCATTGGGGACTTTTTTATTATTGTATTCTGGGAATTTTTTTATATCAGTGTCTCATCTATGAAATATACTTACAAGTTACAATCACATAGGATGCCCTTGAGGGAAAGAAGTAAAGGAAGGACAGAAACAAAATTATTGCAATATTGAGCTGGCATATCTACACTAGATAATAGGAGTTTTATCTTCAAATGCTGGCTTCCCTTGGCTAGAGAAAATATCTGCCAGTCGAGAAGAGAAAACCACACCAGAGAAAGGGCCTATTTCTCTCCACTGAGGGAAGAAGTAAGAGCTTAAGTTTTACAGGGCTCTCTCTAACTTTCCTCAAATATCTGTAATTACATTGTATGAGTGTTATGACTAAAGACCAAATGGCAATTAATATCCACAGAAGGGAAGAACAATTAACAAAACCATGAATTATATTTATACGTGTGTGCGTTTACATATCTATTCTTAAGGTTATAATTGTTTGCTTTTAAACTAGCACCTTGTGCCCTGAGCCCTCAAAAGTGCTGGATGATCCTGGCTCCCCTCTGTGAAATAAAGATGTGAAATGCTATATAGCTGTGGAAATCTATGTGCGCTTTCATTTGCTGATGACCTCCAAGGGCTCTAATGGAAGAAAAGCCCTTAAAGAGACAGCTCAACTTACATGTGTAAATATCAATTATCAAATATGCTTATTGCTTTGCTTTAATAGGCAAAACAACCGGTGCTCAGGTCTCAACTATAGCATTGTCCCGATCTATCTTTATCTTATGCTCATGCTCCTCGTTCTGACCAGGTGTATCTACTTAATAGACTTCCACCTGCAAGCCCTTGGATGGCCTCATCTTGGGGCCCGTGCCGGCCTTAGTAGAGTGTAGATAAAAAGCTTCCTACCTGGGACAGAAGAGTGATACAAAAATCAAGGTCTTATATGTCCTTTACGGAGGGGGAGGGGGAGGGAGGGAGTCTGTCCACATGGAACGTTGCATATATTGGCAGATTTTTGTCGTTGTAGTGATCAGTTTTCTGGGGTGGGGGGCGGGTTCCCCCCTCTATTCTTTTTTTCATTTATCTTTTTGAAAATTTCTTTCTTAAATAGGCTAGCTCTCTGGGAGAGAGAAAGATATAGGGGAGATATTTAGACAATATAAAAAGAAAAGATAGCAATAAACTTTATTTTAAGGGGAAAAAAGGTCTTAGTGCTGCTGACTTTTCACACCTTGTCCGAGCAACCTTCCTGAGTTCTCGACCCTGTTGCTCAAATGCATAGTGTGATCTGTGGGTGGACTATGAATAAATATGAGCCTCGGGTCTTTTTCAGAAATGTCGATAATAGCAAGACCTTTCTCATCCATATGTTATGTTCCTGAGAATGTGTCAGGTTGCAACAGTGGGCCTGTCCAAAGTGTAGTTCAAGGAAGTCCTCCAGACTTTGTCTGCTGCCCACCTTCCCTTTATCTGAAGAGTTCTTGGCTCCCCTTTCGTATGGGTTGCTGTTCTTTACTGCCTTACCCTACCTTTTTGGTTTTTGTGGATTTTCTTCTTGCTGCTTGCCTTTGACCATTCGCTTCTGTGAACTAGAAACATAGGTTCACAGACAGAGTAGACAGAGACTTTATAGATTGTCTTGTCTTCGATTTAACTGATGAAGAAACTGGAATTGAGAGAGGTTAAGTGATTTGTCCAAAGGCTAATAAAATAAGTAGCAGGTACCTTCATGGCCACTGGAAACAAATTTGTTCTCATCCAGCCATTATGCCAGAGGAAATCTTCACATGCTTGGGGTAGATGTCTCCCTGATTCACTGACAGATTTGAGGCCTGTTGGTTATGGTCTAACTGGTTTAGCCTGTCTGTAGGGATGGGAAGTGACATGATAGATCCAACCCCCAGAATTAACAACTAAGGAAACTAAGTTCCAGAAAGATAAAACATTTTACTCAAGGTCACACAGATAAGGAAGAGTCTAGACTTCCACCTAATGTTCTTTGTATTATATCACATTAGAGTCTATAGGTTCCCATAGTGGGCAATACTGCCCTCTGGGCAGCACTGGAATGATCTGAGGGGGCAGCAGTCGCCTCGGGTGCAATTGGGGGGTGTTGAATAAAAATAAGGGGGTGGTGGAAGCAGAAGGAAAAAAGAGGAGAAAATTTTGAAAATTTTGAAAATCTGTTGTATAAAAGAGTTAAAGTTGTAGTGATTATATTAGTTTTCAAATATGCATACAAAATGCAAGTTATAACCAATCAGTGGTCAAGTCCATCAACAAGTCTTAACAAGCAAGTATTAGCAGCTGAGCGTTTTGCATATTGTTCAGAAGTCCAGCATGCACTGGCAGGAATGCGTGTGTAATGACTTGTTTGCAATACGATAGTATACCATTACATCATGCAATATTGTGTCATCAAAATTTCAATGCAGGAAAAAGTCTGCACAAATTTACAATAAATTATTCAATTTAAGATGGGCCATTTAAAAATATACATATGATATTTTCAAATGATAAATTAAAGGGTTAAAGAAAGTAGATTTTCTGCAAATCAAAACAACTCTGAGGTAGCACATCACACCTGTCAGATTGGCTAACATGACAAAACAGGAAAATTATAAATGCTGGAGAAGATGTGGGAAAATTGGGACACTAATACATATTTGGTGGTGTTGTGACCTGATCCAACCATTTTTGAGAATAATTTGGAACTATGCCCAAAGGGCAATAAAAATGTGCATACCCTTTGACCCAGCAATACCACTTCTGGGGCTGTATCCCAAAGAGATCATACAAATGAGAAAAGGACCCACATGTACAAAAGTACTTGTAGCAGCTCTTTTTGTGGTGGCCAAGAACTGGAAATTGAGGGGATGCCCATCAATTGGGAAATGACTGAACAAGTTGTGGCATATGAATGTAATGAAATACTATTGTGCTATAAGAAATGGGGAAGATATGGATTTCATAATAACCTGGAAAGACTTATATGAACTGATACTGAGTGAGGGGAGCAGAACCAGAAGAACAGTGTACACAGTTACAGCAACATTGTGCAATGACTAACTTTGATAGATTTGGCTCTTCTCGGCAATGCAAGGTTCTAAGACAACTCCAAAAGGCTCATGATGGTAGAAAATGCTATCCACATCCAGAGAAAGAATTACAGAGTCTGGATGCAAATTGAAGAATGCTATTTTCTCTCTTTCTTTTTTGTTTCGTTTTGTTTCTTCTTTCCGTAGTTCATTCCATTGGTTATAATTCTTCTTTGCAACATGACTAATGTGAAAATATGTTTAATGTGAATGTATACGTAGAACCTATATCAGATTGCATGCCGTCTTGGGGAGGGCGGAGGGGAGGGACGGGGAGAAAATTTGGAACTCAAAAGCTTGTGGAACTGAATGTTGTAAACTAAAAATAAATAAATTTCTAAAAAAATAAAGAAAGAAAATTTATTTTGGGGGGGGGAGGGGGCTTTGAGTATTTTTTTAAAAGAGGGCAGTAGGCCAAATAAGTTTGGGAACCTCTGCACTAGATTATTGTCTTGAGCCATGCCCATTCCCATGCTGACCTTCTACCCTATTCTCTCAGGCTTGTCATGGCTTTCCCAGTCCTGGCCTCAACTGTGTATCCTAGGGTTCCACCACCATCCAAGGACCTCATACTGAGGGATATTTCTTTCAACAGCAATATAATTCAGTAAATGTTTATTAAGAGCCTACTGGGTACAGAATGTTGAGTTAGATCCTGAGGAAGATACAAAGTTTAGATAAGACAATATCTGCGCTCTCATGAAACTTTGTCTTACAGGTGATTATGATACATACACAAAATAATGTATGAGGAATGTATAAACAAGCTGTAATTAAAGAGCTACATGAGTTCCCAGGAGGGCAGGGTAGTAGTGGGAGGTCATTACCAACCGGAGGCATCAGAGAGATCAGTCCTAGAAGAGAAAGCATTTGCTTTGACTATAAAGAGTGGGTAGGTGTTCCAGTTCAGTTGGAGCATGGAGAATATAGGGGAAAGTTCCGTTTTCCATCTTGAATCTTTCTAAAATTCTTTGGGAAAAAAACCTTACTCGGTATCTACTAGGTGCAAGGAAGTACAGCAGGTTATTTGGAGACTATTATTTATAAGGTCATCATGTGAAATGTGGAGTCAGAGCACCTGGATTTGAATTCTGGAGCTTCAAATTATTACCCAGGTGACCTTGAACAAGTTACTTAACTTCTCTGATACTACAGTTAATTTATCTGTAAACTGAGGTAGTTACACTCTAAATCTACGATCCATATGAAGCACAATAATCACCTTTAAGCTATTCATACAGAGAGATATTTTGCATTGAGTTAAGAAAGACAAGCTCACCCCATAGTGTCTGCAAATTCAATTCATTCTCTGGTAATAAACGCTAACCAAGAAGTGACCCTGAAAATATTTTACAAGTTGATGGTTTCTGGTCTGGGTTCATCTGTAAAGAAGGAAGGGGTCAACCATGATAGGAATGTGTGATTATTTAAAAAGAACAAATTCCCTCCTAAAGCCTCAGAGGGGAATAAATTGATTCTCATGATAGGTTCTGAGCTAGTTGTTAACATATTCTCCCTTGGGAGAAAAGAAATAACAAAGTGCTCCATGATTAGTACCATTCTAGGACACGACCATAACCATAACTTTACAGATGATTCCCAGCAAGAAGGCAAAAATGAGCTGCCAAGATTCCAGTAACACAGTACAGCCCTAATGGAAGGGTTTTACAATGGGGGTTTTTTTGGTGAGGATGCTTACTGAAATATTAGATATCATGTTTTCATTCAGGTCCTCTGAGAATACACAGTGTTCCTTCTCCAAACTGACTACATAGCCTATTCACAATACATTTCAGCAGACGCTAACTAGTTTAATTCACAAACAGCCCTACACGTCAAGGACTGAGTTGAGGCTTGCAGTAGTATTATGTGTGATGTATGTTGACAAAGGTTCCAAGCCAAACACAAATAATAATGAATGATTTATGCAGGCAGACATGTTCCTTGTGATTATTTATCACAATTGCATCATATTGCTTTGGGGGGATAAGGGAGAGAGGAACATGAACTGGGGAAATGAGCCTTGTAAATGCATTTGACTATTCTCAGCACAAGCAAGAACTGTTAACATTTCTCCCCTCAGTCTTCTCAGGGAATTCCTGTCCACAGCTACATCATTCTGGAGGCTTCTGCCACATAGCAGTCTATAGACAGAGCCTGCCATTCATCCCCAGTGAGACTGGTACTTTGTGATTCATATCAGCATCTCCTCACCAGGAAAATGAGGTCAATGAGCTATCTGGGAGTTTCACCTGAGCAACGTGAATCAACAGTCAAGGCTAAGATTTGAGAATCTGAGCCTTCCTTTTCTGGATAACCTGAACGCTTTTCACTGAAAGGTTCTGGATTCAATGTATCTTTTTGTTCTGTTTTACTGTTTTAATTGCAATGCCATTTCCTTCCCCACCAGGTATAAGGAGTTGCTGTTTCTCAGTCCAAAATACCTATTTGGACCCTAAGGGATCATATTTGGCTTTCAAATAATCCTGACAAAGTCTGTCTAAGGCTTGGCTTACACCTCAGGATAATAAAATTATAGGAGTGGGAGCTAGAAGGGACCTTAGAGAACGTCTTTCAATCAAACAATCAACAGACATTTATTAAGTGCCTACTATGAACCAGGCACTGTGCTAAGCACCTGGAGACACAAAGACAAAAGGAAAAAGAAAAACCAAAATAATCCCTGCCCCCGAGGCATCTACATTTTAACAGGGGAGAGGGCATGTACACATATAAATATATACAGAATAAACACAAAACGAATACAAGGCAGCTTTGGGAGGCGGGGGCACTACCTGTTGGGGGGATCAGGAAAGCCTGGCTGTAAAAGGGAGCACTGGGGCAACATCTTGAAGGAAACCAGGGATCCCAAGAAGCCTATATGAGGAAGGAGATTATTCCAGGCAACAACTGGTGCAAAGGCAAAGAGTGGAAAAATAGAGAGTTGTAAGAACAGCAAGGAGGCCACTGCAGCTGGCCCTTATAGGGCATGGAGGGAAATGCTTTAGTAGGAGGATAGAAAGGGACTAGGTTGTGATGAGCTTTGAAAGCCACACAAAAGGGTTTGTATTTGATCCTGATTGGTTATTGTCCTTCATTCTCAAAGAGGATCAAAATGACATCACTATGTTAGTCAAGTCACAGTGTGTCCAACCATGGCTGACAGGTCAGGTACAAATAGTCCATGTGAACATTTGGAGTGGATTCTCAAAATCTGCACATCTTGCAGTTTGATCCTAGAGGTACTGAATTTTATTGGGTTGGAGCGTGAAATCTAGACCAACTCTAAGATTTTATGTATAATGCCCCTGTCTCTGTAACTGCTCCTGATCTACCCCAAGTCCCTGTTACACGGAGTAGTGAGAACTTTGGCCTGCGGAGGGGGAGTGGAAGTAGGCAAAGCAAATGATCGACACAGCTGTCATAAGGGGGTACTGCACCTAATGTCAAGGAGAGAAACACTAGGATTGCCGCTAGGGACGCTGTTCCTTGCTGGGGTTACCGCTCCTTGCTACTGAGTCCACTCACCCTGCTCCATGATGGGCTGGCTGAGACCAGAAGTGGTCAGAAGTCCCTACCAGCAAATGGACAGATGAACCTTGGGAAAGGTTTAAACTTCATGAATTCTGGTTTGTTCCAGACCCCAAGTACCATGACCCAGGCTGAGTCAAGATCTTGAGTCCAAAGACTAACCCTAATGGAATTGCAAACCCAACATTCTATAGAAATTCTGTTGTTTATACAAGATTCTTTGTTCACTCCAAGGAAGACTCCAACTTAGCATTTCCTTTAACCTCTAGATTTGAATTGATCTTGGATCTAGGGACTTCAGAGATCCAAGAGATCTGTAGGCATGGAGATGCTCAGTAGTCCTTTAGAATTAATTTTTCTTATTACTATAATTCACTGTTGATTTGTTAATATTATGTGGCAAGAACAAAAAAAATGCTACATAGAATATCTAAGAATGACTATCTTTTTTTTTTTTGGAGAATCGTCTCCATTGTGCTAAGGTCATTTGACTAAGACCCACTAAAATAAGAACAAGAGGAGTCATGATTCAGTCAGTAAGTAGGGATTCAGAGTTTATATCTAATCCATTAAATCCATAAATTCTCTCCAGGTGATGAATTGGAACTGACTAACAGAAGAGAGGTAGGGATGAAGATAGGTCAACTTCGAAAACCTTGGAGAACTCATACTTCCTGAATACTGTAGTGCAGCCAGGGTATGCAAATAACTGCCCCCCTGTGTTTGGGACTATAAAGGGCCAAATCCATCTTGCTGAAATACGGTAAGGCGAGTGGTTGGGCATACCACCAGATGAGTTCATATTAGTGGGAAAATTAAGACTGTCCCTACCCTCAAGGAACTCATATTCTAACAAAGGTAGACAAAGAATCAAGGGATCTAGAAAGAGGATGGAGAAGATAGTGGAGGCGTTGTCTTCAGTGGATATGGCAAGGCTTGGAAATGTGTGAAAAGAGCTGTGAAAGCCTGGAACTGAGCAAGCTAAGGCCAAAGCTAGCCTATCAAATTTCAAGGTTCAACAGCATCACAGGATTGAGAATAGAGAAGTTCACAATGACCAATGGGTTGAAAAATACAAATAAAGAAGTGACTACTTAGTCTGGAAGGGAGAAGGTTAAACGGTGAATAGTCAATCATCACATAGGATCAGGTCATACTTACCCAGAGTTCTTCATAAACAAAATGTAATTTGAGAAGCACTGAAAGTTCCGTCTACCCCAAAATACCAGATGCACACACCCCACACAGATGCACAAAGTTATTTCATTCTGTTGTTTTGGGTTATTTCCCCTTTGATTAACAAAAAATATCACAAAATTAGTCAAGGACACCTTATTACTGACTGGAATCAAACACAGACTTTTAGACCTGTTTATAGAATAATTAGCTATTAACTTGGAGAGCAGAGAGCAGGGTCCCAGGGAAAATGGGATACAATCCCAGTAAGTTTTGTTGGAAATGTCAAGTAAGCATAGGTCTGGGGAAATAGAATGTGACCCAAGTGGTGCAGGCCTAAATGTAGAGCATAGCGGTAGTGAGGGGATAAGAGAACAGTGGGAATGAAATAGGGACAGACCTAGACAAGGAAGGGGCAACATGAAGGCATGGGGCACATTGGGTGTGGGGGATGGGGGAGGAAAGGAAGTGGGGCACAGTTGAGTGAGAGGCAGTGTGCTATAGTGGAAAGCAAACAACTGGCCCTCAGAAGATATCTGTTTGAGTCCTGGCCACAGAACTGACTATATGGCATAGGGATAATCATTAAACTTCTTTTTCCCTCTGTTTCTTTATATGTTAAGGGAAGATAATGAGACTCCTACTACATGTCTCAGGATTGTGAGAAAAGCATTTTTCAAACAGAAAGACAGTGTGGTAATCAGAACATCTTTTATGTCCTATTAGCCTATGACCTATATCTGAGGCCTAGCCCCATCATTTCCTAGGTGCATGACCTTGGGCACATTGCTAAATGTCTTTGAGCCTCAGGTTCTTCATCTGTTAAATGGGCACAGCAAAAATAGCAGAGCCTTCTCAGGCAATTATAAAGAAAGTAATTAGCAGATAGAGAGGAAATGTGTGGATAGAGTAGAAGGAGCACTGGACTGGGTATCAAGGGAGACCGGGAAGAATTTTGGACTTAACTTTCTTTACCATTTTCAGTTAATTCAAATTTAAATGCACCATAATCTTTTCTAAAGTATTCCTGTAAAACATTTTTTTTCTAACGTCATTACCAAAAATAGAAAAAAATAGCCCTTTGTTGTTTTATCATTAATGAAATAATTATCTATTTGTATGGAATCAAATATCATTACATTTCTATGAGAGAAAGAGGGAGGGAGGGATAGGGAGAGTGAGAGAGAGAAAAAGAGGGAGGGAAAGAGAGGGAGGGAGAGGGAGGGAAAAGGATGGGAGGAAGAGAGGGAGAGAGAAGGAGAGGGAGGGAGGGAGGGAGAAAGAGAAGGAGAGGGAAGGAGAAAGAGAAGGAAAGGGAGGGAGGAAAGTGGGGGAAAGAGAGAGAGAGAGAGAGAGAGAGAGAGAGAGAGAGAGAGAGAGAGAGAGAGAGAGAGAGAGGGAGGGAGGGAGGGAGAGGGAGAGAGAGAAGGAGGAGGAGGAAGGAAGGAAGAAGACAGACAGACAGACCTTGGTTTGAATGCTACTTCCAACACTCATCATCTGGGTGACAGCTTAGCACAGTGTCTGGCACCAAATGCTAATAATTGTTTGTTGATTGATTGATTATGGGCAAGTCGCTCAAGCTCTCTGAGCCTCATTTTCCTTGTCCATAAAGAAGGTTTAATAACACATGTAGTGAGACCCAAATGAAATAATGTATGTCTAAGGCTCTTTAAACTTTAAAGTGCTATATAAATAGGGATAGGGACAGGAATACTGCTCGTAATCTCACTGGTAAAGGGAATTCCTGGAAGAGGAAACACCCTCCGTCAATGCAGGTTGACTCTTTTTGTGTAATTTAGAGTTCGAATGTTGTCCAGAGCAGGAGTTGGCAAACTACAGCCCTCAGACCAAATCTAGCTGGCGACCTGTTTTTGTATAGCCCACGAACTAAGAATTGTTCTTACATTTGAAGTAAAATGTATTTTAAAATGTATTTAAATAAAAGGGTGTATGAATAAGGCTAATTTAAGAATTTTTTTAAAAAAGCATTCTTAGTGTGCATGCCATACAAAAACAGGCAACAGGCCAGGTTTGGCCCATGGGCCACAGTTTGCCAAGTCCTGGCTAAGGCACTGAGAGGTTGTGACTTGCCAAGGGTCACACATCTAATATGTGTCAGAGAAAGTACATGAACCCAGTCTGTCTGACTCTGAGGCCAGCTTTCTAACCACCCACCTGGCTGTCTCTCACTATATAAATACAGGTCATTATTATTAAATCATAAAGTGCTATATAAGTGTGAGATATTAAGAAGAGAGAGAGTCATGGAAAAAAGGGAAGGTGAGAGGCAAAGACCAACTTTGCCTCAAGATTTGCCAAATGCTAATCCTTTGAAAGGTTATTATTAATAATAATTGCTTAAATTTATATAGTCCTCTGTAGTTAAGCTAAGGTAAATCTTATTAACCTAATATAAAGAAGAGGAAATGGAGCTTCTGAGAGGAAAAGGAAGTCGCCCATACTCGTACAACAAGTAAGTAGAGAAGCAAAGAGAAACGCAGCCAAGTTTCTCACTCAGCTTTTCTAAATTCAAGTTCAGTCTTCTTTCTACTACTTGATTAGCAGCTTTCTCCTTAGGGCCTGAATTAGAAATGGACTGAAATTAAAACAAAGGAGGATGTAGTTAAATAAAAAAGAACTTTCTCTGACAGTGAGAGGTTTTAAACTGTAGAACAGGCATAAGATTTATATATCTATGTCTGTAGAGATAAAGTAACTATCCTGATAGCTGTTTTATATTGATATCTTTTTGATGTCCTTGTTATTGCTGCAGGCAATAAGGGTTAAGTGACTTGCCCAGAGTCACACAGCTAGTAATTATCAGAGGATGGATTAAAATTCAGGTCCTCCTGACTCCAGGGCTGGTGATCAATCCACTGTACCACCTAGCTGCTCCTTTATATTGACATCTATATTTACACAGCTGTATGTTGATATATATATATATATATACACATATATATATATACATATACATATATATTGATATGGATGTAGCTATAGATATCAATATTGATATGAACTATCAACTATGATATGACTATCAACACAACAGTATTGGAGGATTTGGGCACAAATTTGGGAGGCGGTCAGGAGAATGGGACCAGTTGACCTCTTGAGATTTCTGCCAATTTTCTGCTCCTATGTAAGTGTTAAAATCTCCCCAGTCCAGGTCTGACAGATAGACAGAACACCTAGAGTTTAACCTACTATCCCAGATCAGGTGATGGAGAAGATTCCACCAGGTCCAGTCAGGTATCTGAGGCCCTGAGGACATCTCTCTGCTATTCATCTCTCTCCTTAGATTTACCCTCTTCTTGTCTATGAGCTAAATGAAGGTGCTCTTCCTCTTCTTTCATCTCTGATCTCTTAGGTTTTTGATTTCACTTAATATGACTGTATCTGCTTCCCTCCCAGATGCTTCATTTCTGTTTCCCCACTTATCCACATGATTTACACCCTAGGCTCCTGATTGGTCACTTTGCTTGATAATTCTGGCTGGTGTTTTTTTACCTATTGACCCAAGACTCTGATAAACCCTGTCATTAGAGCACATTAGAAATCAATCCGTTAATGATCATTTTTAACATATATAATTTGTAATGGGCACTGTGCTAATCACTAAAGATAACAATTTTAATCAAAGGTCTTATATTCCAATAAGGAAATATATTATGTGCACGGATAAGTAAACATAGCATACATACAAAATAAAAACACCATGATTGGAGTATGGGGAGGAGGAAAGGATGGTAAGGGAATAAACATTTATGAAGTGCCTACTACATGCCACGTATTATGTTAAGTACTTTATCACTATTATCTCATTTGATAACATTCCTCCCAATAACTCTGAGAAGTAGGTGCTATTATTATCATCCCCTTTTTACTCTTGAGGACACTGAGGCTGACAGTGGTTAAGTGACTTGCCCAGGGTCACACAGTTGGCACATGACTGAGGCTGAAATTGAACTTAGGTCTTCCTGATTCCAAGCCCAGTGTGCGCTATCCACTGCACCACCTACCTACCACAAGACTAACAACTAGAGAAATGAGGCCACATCTCTCCTATTGCAGTACCTGATACAGAAGCCAAGCCTTGAAGGGAACCAAGGGTTCCATGTAGAGAAAGTGAGGAGGGAGAGCATTCCAGGTGTGGGGGACACCTGGTATGTGCAAAGGAACATAGGCATTCTTTAATATCCCCTAAAAATGAGATATTTTCATTTTACTGTTTAAAAAAAAATCACCAAACTGCAAACAGCAGTGGGCCTCTATTTATCTGTTGGTCTATTTCCTTTGCCTTTAAAAATTACGTGCTTCAGTTCAGAAATCTTACAACGCATGCATGGTTAAAAAACACAATTAATTAAAACCTCTAAAAATCACCAGCAGCCACATAAACCAGCAGCAGCCTCTGACTACCCCATTGGGCAATACCAGCTTAAAGAGATAGGTCTCACACTACGCCCAGGAGAGCAATAAAAGGCCATATGTAGCCCAGAGATAGTGTAGGAAACTCACAGTAGTTAGAGGGTGACTCATTTGGTAATGATGTAATTGGATACCTTTAATGAGCACCCAAATAACTTTTTTTAAAGGGAGAAAGAAAAAAATAACATTTGCAATCATGCCTTTCACAACCGGTTCTTCTGTATTTCTCCACCTCTATAAAGGACAAAGGAAAAATAAAGTAATCATGTAATAATACAAGGATTAAAGAGCTTATTCAGGGAGCTTTGCATCTCCTTCCAGGGGAGCTTAAGGATATTGACCCAAAGGGCATTAAATAAGCCCCATGTTTTCAATATGACCTCCCTAGATGGGCATTTTAACCCAGTATGATGGGAGCTCTTAAAAATGTAGACACAAATAGAACACTTTGAATGAACATCTTGATACTCAAAAAATACAAATTATTATAGTAACACCTTGTATGTCTATAGAGTTCTTTATGTGTTAAGCTTTCATATATACAGGATGTCTCAAAAGTCTTACTGCAGCTTTAGTAGATTAAAACTATGCTAAGACTTTGGGGACACCCTGTGTATTCTACCCCCATAACTGTAAGGTTTTTTTCTTTTCTTTTTCTTTTCAGTCCAGACCTTTGAGTTCAACCATCTGGGGAACTTCAATGTGATAACTCCCTCCACCAATTCAGAACGACAACTGTTATATAACTAATAGTCTTCAGGGGTTGTCCAAGGGCACAGAGGTTAGGTAGCTTAGCCATAACCATATAATTAGTATATGTCATAGATGGGACTTGACCATGGAATTACTATCCACTGTACCACACTTTCTCTCCCACTCATGAGTTATGGATCATTTGACTTTTTTTTGACTGATAGTTGACTTTCATTCTCGAGATGAGGAAGCTGAGGCATAGAAAGGTTAAATGACTTGTCCCTAGCCACTCGGTGCCAGATTTCCTGATTTTTAGCCCAGTTTCATTCCACTAAACCAAATATTTCCCATACCCATTACTCAACCAGTTAACAAGAATTTATTAAGTGTTCCAGGCTTCTTTTTGTGTAGAATATAATTTCAAACATGAGAGGCAGGCTAGTATAAAAAATAGAGAGCTGGCCTTGAAGCCAAGAAGACCTGGGTTTAGGTTACATCTCTAACTCATCCTGGCCGTATGACCCCAAATTGTTTTACCTCTCAGTGCTCTAGGTAGTTATCTAATTCTACAAGTTGAAGAGAACATGCTAGCTCATGTTGGTAGTAGAGGTTCCTTCAGGACCTCCCTATCCCAATGAAATCATAGATCTATTCCCGTATCTCCCTACAGTTTCAGACGGTGCTCACAGGCATGCTTATGTGTTCTAACATCTTTTCATTTGTATTGATATACTTGGTTTTACATTTTCTACATTTTTTAATATATCCCTCCCTCCTATGTTCCCAGGGAGCCTTCTCATAACAAAGAATTTAAAAAGAAAAAAAAAACAAAGTTCAGCAAAATAAACCAAACCATACAAGTCCCACATTTGGTATTCCATACAGAAGAGAAGGAAGAGAAGAAACATCACTGGAAGCTTCAGACATATAAAGGAAATTGGCAGATTCCCCTCTTACGGACTTGAGAGGAGTAATTTCCCCTTGGGTCAGTTCAAGGTTGATCTCTTGGTTTGAGCTGAGATTTTTATCTGACTTCTATCAGAAGAACTCATTCACATGTATATTTTTTCTCATGTATTCTAATCCAGTGGTTTCAAGCTCAAACAGAAATCAATCCCTGCCTTTGCATATTGATTTAGAAAACCACAAATTAACATTATCTATGTTGTATTTTATTTTTATTTTGTTAAACATTTTCCAATTTAATTTTAATCTATTTCAGGCTTCTCTGAACAATTTTGTAACTGTGGAACCTTGGGCCAAGTTTGACACCTCTATTCTAATCTATATAACTTTTCGAATTTCCTTTTGTTTGAATGATATATAACCATTATTGGTGGGAAAAAGCCAAGCCAGTAGGTATAAGCTTAGTGTTCTTGTCCCCTCTTAAACTAAGGGCTAGCAAAGGAACAAAGGAACTGACTCTTGTCTTGATTCAATTGTACCCCCAAACTAGAAATGTTTCACGGATATTCTAGTCTGGCACCCTTCTTAGAGATTAGAGAAAGGAATACCCAGCCACAGCCCTTCCGCATCTGCCCTGCAGGGCTCTAGGGTACACTAATGGATTTGGGGTATCTATTCTCTACTGCCGTTGGCTCAAGGTCCTACTGGTTGGTTATGTCTGCCCCACCACATACGCATTGTTAGGGTCCAGTGACTAGTGCCCCATTTCCACTGAACCATTTAACATCAATCAACATTTTCAAAAGGACATTTATTTCAAAAATATGGCAAGAAAGAACATAAGAATGTTTCCTCCAATGCCTCCCCTATATCACTTCACTGGGGGTAAAGGGGCTCTTGAGTAGGCTCAATTTAGCTCAGTTTCTGCCCAGCATTGGTCTTCCAAGTTCACATGGTATTAATACTAGATGAATTTTTGTTCAACCACCTCTGGGCAAGGGTACCAAAAGCTACTCTTTGTTCCTCAATGTACTGATTCTGTGCTAGCTGAAAACGGATACTCTGGAACACCGGGATAGTAGAGTCCCCTCCTAACTTTTCAAAAGTCATAGGAACAAAGGTTCCCATCCCTTTGCCTAAAATGGAAAATAATAACTGGGAAGCCAAGGACTGAAACCTTTTCACATGACCTCAGAAGGAAGAAAGCCCCAAGGCCTTTCCCCTTACATCATTATCTCTCACCAAATATTGTTAGAAGAGTCATACCACCAAAGTTCAGCCAAAGTGAGAATGGCCAAAAAGGGCAAGCTCAATGCTGATGCAGGCCCTTGGAAGACTCCGCTATCCCAGCCCCAGACAATATAAAAATTAGACCAAGATCATCTACGAAATGTCTACACATGCTCTATACTCTCTCCAAAGCACTTCCATCCCATAAGTAAGTCCCTTAGCTTCTCCACATGGAGAGATACTATCCCAGGTACCCTGCACGTATGCCAGATTCCCATGAGGTAATTGGGCTAGATTACACTTGCTCTAAATCCAAAGATCCTCTTATCCTATGACCTATAATAGATATACAAAGAGTTGAAGTTCCTTTTCACAACTATAGAAGCTTTGTGATTTTCATCAGGAACTTATCATTTGATATCTCCTTCTGAATAAGTAGCATGTAATATACTCCCACCTCATCATCTCTCCTGTCTTCCCTTTATTTTATCCTCAAACACATGTTCTCCATCATTTTTCTTCCCCAAGGTCCAAGGATTTGCATATGAGTGTATTGTTTTGTTTTACAATGCCGCTTCTCATGCTCTAGTCATGTGTGACCAGCATCCCTGGTCATTCTTTACTGGACTCCTCCCAACTATGGGAAATGTCTCACTGAAACAACATTTGGAGAAGCTCAGAAACCATAATTCACATAGGTCACATAAAACAAAACTGATTTTTCAGCTTTTCATTGCTGCCCTCTGCTGGTGTCTCCCTGAATAAATGAGGTGACAAAAGGTCCCAGGGCACAACCAGGTCTTCCCACCACATTCACTTTCAGATCAGTACTCCATGGAGAGCTGGTATCTCTCTGGCTTCACAAATGTCTTGGCACAAACTGAATCTCTTTTATACTGTATAACCACTGAATCTCTTTTATACTGGGATCACTCTTCAAATAGACTGTTGTTGAATTCTCCAGGTACTCAACACATTCTCCACCCATAAATTAACTCTCCACCCAAGCTTCCAAATACAACCCCTGAAACAGTGTCACCATGCACCTAATCTCTCACTCTCCATACTCTACTTACTATAGGATACAATTGAATCACATCTTTTAAGTTCCTATTCTCAGGCTGGTCTATGAACACTTGCTTGATCTTAACACCAGTAGTGTGTGTCTAGACAGTTTAAAATAGGGCTGTGAAATCATAGACACCTGGCTCCCCATTAACCTTCTGTTCCTTCTATATTGTTCTGCCACCCCCTTTTATTTTATCTATTCTTTCTGAAAGGATATGTCTTTTTATTACCATATTCAAGACATAAGTTGCATCCTACTAAAATCCAGTAATATCTCTGTATAACCCTGATCAAGGCAAATTAATTTCCATATACCTCAGACAAGTCTCTAAGACTTATCTATCAACATCCCTGGATTTCTTGTCTATTACTCATCCTCTATGTATTACTCTACACATACAGATTATCCCTTCAAAAACATCATTTTTACTCATCTTTTCAGTTTCTTTTAGAAAGAGAAATTATTTGCACTTTATTGATCTACATTTGTTTCTTAACAAGTGTATGCTATGTTTTCATTTAGGGTGGTCTTATCTCCCCTGTTTGGAATTTCATTTTCTCAGCAACTAGGTCATTTTCTTTTTAAAAAGTATATTTCATCACTTCACAATAATGTCATTAAGATATGATCAAATGCCTCCTTAATATAACATTAAGCCTGAGACTAGACAGTTCATCAACCCCCTCACCTCCAGCAATCCAACATCACATCTCATAAGACCATGGGATCATAGATTTAGAGCTGGAAGGGACCTTAGAAGACATCTAGGCTTACTGCCCTCATTTCATAGATGAAGAATTTGAGAGAGGCCAAGTTATTTGCCAGAGAGATCTGAACCCAGCTTTGCGATTCTAGACTCGGTGCTCTTTGCTTTGTACAAAACTTCTTCCTAATGTGTTAGACTACTTTGCCAGTCCCAGCCAGGGGTTTTCAACATTACCACATCAGGTTTTCTTAGGCAGATAGAGTCATTAATTTAGAGCTAAGGGAGACCACTTGCTTCAAACTCCTCATATAATGGATGGGGAAATGGGTATTCTTTAGAAGGATTTTGTGATTTGAACTTGGGTTCAAATTGGGTTCCACTATTCCTTGCTCCAACCAAGATAGCACCCAGCTCTTCCCCCTACTCCATCACCATTCTAGTTGGAGATTCACTGTATCCTCTCCCATTAGTTTGGTTTTTTAGTAACTAACCACCCTTGGGAACAATATTTCACCTAGTATAATAGTCTGACTTCCTAACCATTAGAGCTGTCCAAAAATGCAATGGATTGCTTTGAGAGGTGGTGAGTCTCCTATCACTATGGGGTTTGGAGGAATTAATGTGATACACTGAAGGGAATGCTAGATTTGGAGCCAGAGGACCAAGGTTCAAATCCTAGCGCTATCACATATGTGATCATGGGCAAGTCATTTTACTTCTCTTAAACTCAATTTCCTCATAAGGAAAACGAGGGGGATCATAGTAGATGATGATTGAAAACAATTTTCGGCTAGTCACTGATATAGCCACATTTCAAAAGGAGAACTTACTGTGTCTATAACTCCACAGGTTTATTCAAATGCCCTTCCTCTGTCCAAAGAGAAACAGTGGAGGAAAGTACCTTCAGTTACCTGAGCCATTCAGGTATTACTTTGATCCACATCATCTGGTTAGTAGGACCCACTAGATCTCTCCCCCACCCAACCTCCAAAGGCAAGTTCAAAGGTACCATTTGCTTAGGTGATAAGATTATATTTCAGGATAAATGGAGTGGGTGGAGGAAATCACTACAGCTTCATTAGAAGAATTAATGCTGCTGCTTCACCCTGGGCTGAGGAATTTCACCAATTTTCTTTTGATGGGCTAATCATCTTAATGGGAGTTTGGAGAACACAGAAAATGTTTCAACTGTTCCATCCACCGAGTGTTTCCTAAAGCTCTTAATTTAATCTCAGGAATTGCCCTTTCCCACATAATATTGAACTGTGAAACTTCTTTGTGTTTATGTGTTGTAAGCTGCCCCCATTCTTATAAAGCCAACCATTGTGAGAGGTCTCAACACTGTGATGGGAGTGCTATCTAGTGGCTGAACCAGGAGCTTAGAATCTCATTCCTACATAATCTCCTCCCCCTCGTCTTTCTCTGTGTGCTTGAGGTTATAGAAACTCTCGCTACTCTACTACTCAGTTATCAAGGGGGGAAAATGACATCTGTCAAATCAACCATGTGGCATTCACAGTACTTAACTCAACATTTATGTTGAAAATTAATTTCAAGAAAGGATATTTGAAATGGAAAAAGTCCCAGAGAAAAAGTTTCCCACTGTCTATAGTAACAAATCTTGGAGAAACAGGAAGGTAGTCGGTGCCAGGTAAGTGAGGGGAGAGAAAAAAAGACATTTCTTTTATAAAATAGCCTGGGGGCAATTCTCTGTAGGGGAATGGAAAAGAAAAAAAAAAAAAGAAAACTTGAATATAGTCCCAGGAATGAATTTCCCTGTCAGTTCTTTCTTTTTAAAATGTATTATTTATACGTGTTTTACAATTCTTTTTTAGTTTTGAGTTCTAAATTCTCTCCCTGCCTTCCACCTCTCCTCCACCAATTAAGAAAACAAGAAGTATGATATCAACCATATGTATAAAAACATGCAAAATATATTTCCATATTATCCATTTTGCAAAAAAACAAAACATGAGAAATAAAGTGAAAAAGCATACTTCAATCTATATTCAGACTCCTTCAGTTCTTTCTCTAGAGATGGATAACATTTTTCATCATAAGTCTTTCAGAATTGTCTTGGATCATTGTATTGCTGAGACTTACTAAGTCATTCATAGTTCATCATCATTACAATATTGTTACTGTCTACAATGTTTTACTGGTTCTGCTCACTTTACTTTGCATCAGTTCATACAAGTCTTCTCAAGTTTTTATGAAGTGACCCTGCTTGTCATTTCTTATAACACAATGATATTTCATCACAATCATAAACCCCAACTTGTTCAACTCATTCCCCAATTTATTAGCATCATCTCAATTTCTGATTCTTTGCCAATACAAAAAGAGCTACTATGGATATTTTTCTTATGTCAGTCCTTTCCATTTTTCCTTCATGTCTTGGAGATATAGACCTAGTAGTGGTTTTGCTGGGTCAAAGGGCATAAACAGTTTTATAACCCTTTGGGCAGAGTTGCAATTTATTCTTCAGAATGGTTGAATCAGTTCACAATTCCAACAACTATGCATTACTGTTTCCACATTTCCTCCAACATTTATCATTTTCCTTTTCTGTCATTAGTTAATCTGGTATGTATAAGGTATACCTCAAAATTGTTTTAATTAACATTTCAGAAAATTTTTTCATATGACTGCAGTTAGCTTTGATTTCTTCTTCTGAAAACTGCCTGTTCACATCCTTTTACTATTTATCAATTGGAGAATGATTCGTATATACACATTTTAACCCTATCTTGGTATACTGTGTGAGTAGTTGGTCTATGCCTAATTTCTACCAAACTACTTTCCAGTTTTGCCAGAAACTCTTGTCAAATAGTGGGTTCTTGTACCAAAGGTTTGCATCTTTGGGTTTATCAAACACTAGATTACTTTGGTCATTTCCCCTGTGTACCTAATCTATTTCAGTGATGCCCCACTCATTTCTTAGCCAGTACCAGATTGTTTCCATGATTATCACTTTGCAATGCAGTTTGAGATTTAGTGTTTCTAGGCCTCCTTCCTTCACATTTTTTTTTCATTGATTCCCTTGATATTCTGGAACTTTTGTTCTCCTAGATGAATTTTATTATTTTTTCTAGCTCTATAAAATATTTTTCTTGTAGTTTGATTGGTGTGGCATATAATAAGTAAATTACTTTAGGTAATACTTAGGTAACTTCAGATTATATTTAGGTAACTAGGTGTCATTTTTATTATATTGGCTCAGCCTACCCATGAGTAATTAATATTTCTCTGTTTAGTTCTGTCTTTATTTGTGTGAAAAACTGCTTTGTAATCGTGTTCATATAGTTCCTGGGTTTGTCTTGGCAGGTAGACTCCCAAGTATTTTATATTGCCTGTGATCATTTCAAATGGAATTTCTCTTTTTATCTTTCCCTGATGGGCTTGGTTGGTAATATATAAAAATACTAAGGATTTATGTGGATCCTGCAACTTTGCTAATATTTTTGTTTCAACTACTTATTTAATTGATTGTCTCAGATTCTCTAAGTATACCATATCATCTGCAAAGAATGGTAGTTCGTATCCTCATTGCCTATTCTAATTCCTTCAATTTCTTTTTCTTCTGTTATTGCTGTAGCTAACATTTCTAGAACAATATCGAATAATAGGGGTAATGGGAAACCTTGCTGCTGATCTTATTTGAAAGGCTATTACAGATAATGCTTGCTGATGGTTTTAGATAAATACCACTTATTTTTAAGGAAAGCTTTATTTATTCCTGTGATTTCTAGTGTTTTTTTTTTAGTAAAATTAATATCATATTTTGTCAAAGGTTTTTTCTGCATCTTTTGAGATAATCATATGATTTTTGTTGTTTTTGATATGGTCAATTATGCTGATACTTTTCCTAATTTTGAACCAGCTCTGCATTCCTGGTATAAATCCCACCTGGTCATGGTGAATGCTCTTTCTGATATATCGATGTAATTTCTTTGCTAGTATTTTGTTTAAAATGTTTGCATCAATATTCTTTAGGAAAATTGGTCTATGGTTCTCTTTTTCTCTTTTGGTTCTTCTTGGTTTAGGTATCAGGATCATATTTATAGCATTAGAGGAGTTTGGTAGGACTCCTTTGTCTTTTTTTTTTCTAAATAGTTATATAATATTATAATTAATTGTTCTTTAAGTATTTGGTAGAATTCACTTATGAATCTATCTTGTCTTAGGAATTTTTTCTTAGGGAGCTCATTAATGATTTGTTAAATTTCTTTTTCAAAAATAACATTAAGTATTCTATTTCCACTTTTGTTAATTTGGACAATTTATATTTTTATAAAATGTTCATCTATGTCACTTAGATTGTCATATTTATTGGTACATAATTGGGCATTTAAAATAGCTCCTAATAATTACTTAAATTTCATCTCCATTTGGTGGTGCATTAACCCTTTTCATTTTTGATACTGGTAATTTGGTTTTCTTCTTTTTTTAATCAAATTAACCAAAGGTTTCTCAATTTTATTTTTTTTTCATAAAACCAGCCTCTAGTTTCATCAGTACAATTTTTTTAAACTTTCAATCTTATTAATCTCTCCTTTGATTTTTAAGATTTCCAATTTGATATACAATTGAAGATTTTAAATTTGTTCTTTTTCTAGTTTTTTTAATTTTTATGCCCAATTTATTGATCTTTTCAATTTGATTCCTTTTCTATTTTATTGATACAAGCATTTAGAGACACAAATTTTCCCCTAAGTATTGCATTGACTACATCCCAAAATTTTTGGAATGTTTTCTCATTGTTGTCATTTTCTCTGATAAAATTATTTTTTCTATGATTTGTTCTCTGACTCACTCATTCTTTAGGATTAGATTATTTAGTTTCCAGTTAATTTTTAATCTATGTTTCCATGGCCCTTCACTGAATGAAATTTTATTGCATTGTGGTCTGAAAAGGATGCATTTAATATTTCTGCTTTTCTGCATTTGTTTGTTAGGTTTTTATGACTTAATATATGGTCAATTTTTCTGAAGTTTCCATGTGCAACTGAGAAAAAAGATATGTTCCTTCTATATCCATTCAATTTTCTCCAGGGGTCTATTATATCTAATTTTTCTAAAATTCTATTCATCTCCTTAACTTCTTTCTTATTTATCTTATGGATAGATTTATCTAGTTCTATGAGCAGTAAGTTGGGGTCCCCCCACTGTCCATTTCCTCCTGTAACTCATTTATTTTTTCCTTTAAGAATTTGGATGCTATGCCATTTGATCCATATGTGTTTAGTAGTAATATCATTTCATTGTCCATGGTACCTTTTAGCAAAATGTAGTTTCCCCGATTACTTCTTTTAATTAGGTCTATTTTTCTTTTGTTTTCTCTGAGATCGTGATTGCTATCCCTGCTAAACCATAACAGATTCTTCTCCAGGCCCTTATTTTTACTATGTGTGGGTCTCTCTTTCTCCAGCATATTGCTGGATTCTGTTTTCTAATGCATTTTGCTATCTGCTTTGATTTTATGAGCAAGTTCATCCCATTCACATTCACAGTTATGATTATTATTATTATTGTGCATTTCCCTCCATTCATTTTTCCCGTGCTTATCCTTGTCTTTCTCTTTTTTCCCTGTCCCACTTCAAAAGTCTATTTTGCTTCTGATCACTGCCTCCTTTAATACATCCTCCCTACTGTCAGCAGACTCCATTCTCTTATTCTCATCCTCTCTTATTTCCCTATTGGATATTAAGACATATTTCTAAGCCCAAATGTGTATGTATATATGTTCTTCCCTCTTTGAACCTATTCTGATGAGAGTGAGGTTTAAGCATTGCCCACCATCCCTTCATTTTCCTCTCCACTCTAAAAGCCTTTCCTTATACTTTTGTGTGAGATAATTTTCCCCCTTCTTCCTCTCCCTCCTTCTCCCTCTTTCTCACTTCTATTTTTTTTTTTTTGGTCATCATCTCATCATAATCAACACATATCTATGTGTTCCACCTATGTGGACTGCATTCAACTGTCCTAGTAATGATAAAGTTATTAGGAACTGCATATATTATCTTACAACTTGGAATGTATATAGTTTAACTTTATTGAATCTCTTAAAACGTCTCTTTTATGTTTGCTTTTTTATGCTTCTCTTGAGTCTTGTGTTTGAATACCAAATTTTCTGTTCCACTCCAGTCTTTTCATCAGGAGTGCTTGAAAATCCTTTATTTCATTAAATACTCATTTTCCTCTGAAGAATTATACTCAGTTTTGCTGGTTAGATTATTCTTGGATGTAATCCAAGTTCCTTTGCCTTCTGGAATATCATATTCCAATCTCTCTGATTCTTTAATGTGGAAGATGCTAAATCTTGTGTAATCCTGAATGCAGCTCCATGATGTTTGAGTTCCTTATTTCTGGCTGTTTCCAATACTTTCTACTTGATCTGGGAGCTCTGAAATTTGACTATAACATTCACGGGAGTATTCGTTTTGGGAAGTCTTTCAGGAGGTGATCAGTGGATTCTTTCAAATTCTACTATACCCTCTGGAGCTAAGATATCAGAACAGTTCTCCTTTATAATTTATTGTAATATGATGTCTAGGTTTTTTATGATCATGGCTTTTAGGTAGTCCAATAATTCTTCAATTACCTCTCTTTGATCTATTTGCCAAGTCAGTTTTTTTCCCCGATGATATATTTCATTTTCTTCTATTTTTTTTCATCCTTTTAACTTTGTTTCCTTGTTTCTTGATATCTCATGGAGTCATTAGTTTCCACTTGTGCAATTATAATTTTTAAGGAGTTCTTTTCTTCAGTGAATTTTTATACCTCTTTTTCCATTTGACTTACTCTGCTTTTCAAGGAGGTTTTCTTCAGTGAGTCTTTTTGCCTCTTTTACATTATAAGCCAATTTGGTTTTTTAAGGTATTACTGTCTTCAAGATATTTATGCCTCTTTTACCAAGTAGCTAATTCCCTTTTCATAATTTTCTTACATCATTCTCATTTCTTTCTCACTCATTTCTTTTCAATTCTTCTACCACTCTTATCTCTTCTTTAACTCTTCCAGGAATTATTGTTGCACTTAGGTCCAACTAGCATTTTTCTCTGAGGCTTTGCTTGCTGCTGCTTTGAGGTCACTGTCTTCTTCTCAGTCTGTTCTTGGTCTTCCCTGCTATCACAGTAGCTTTTTATCATTAAGGTTTTTGCTGTTGTTGTTGTTGTTTGCCAGACTATTTCTTCACTTTTAACTTTGTATTAAAGCTGGGTTCTGCTCATCTAGGGGTGGTGAGGCATGGTCTCAAGCTTCAGGAATTTTTGTGCTGCTGTTTTCAGATCTAGTTCTGGGGGTCTGCAAGTTTTCGGTGTTTCCAAGGTGATATAAGCCAGGGAGAGGTGTGGTCTTTGCTCTCCTTGTCTGTGCTCTAGCATGTATCCAAGAAGGGCCCCTATTCTCCTACAGCCACAAGTGCTAGCACTCCTCTTTGTCCTGCTCTCCTTCTGCCACAAGCACTGGTGCCCCTCTCTGCCTTGTTACTGCTACCAGGGTTCCTACTCCCTTGTGACAGACCACAAGCATCCCTCTCTGCTTTGGATCTGTGACTCATAACTGTATATGGACAGTAGAGTTGCCAATCAGCACCAGCTCTACCCAGTGCCAGCAAAGGGTCCCCTGTAAACATTTTATGACCAGTTGTCCAACTCCCTACTATTTCTGGGCTGAGAACTCCTAAAGCTGCTGCTTCTGGCATGGTCAATTCTAAGTCCCACTGCTGGTGCTGCTCCAATGTGTGCTCCAGGCCAGCTCCTACCCCAGTGTCACAGATATCTCCTGCCAATCTCCTAAGCTGTCTTAGGCTGGAAAAATGTCTCACCTTGACTTTTTATTGGCTCTGCCTCTCCAGAATTCAATTTAAGGTGTTATATTAAAATGATTTGGAGGAGAATGCTGGATGAGTTCAGCAGGGTTGCTGTCTCAATTCCATCATCTTGGCTCCATATCTCCTGGTCAACTACTCATTTTCACTTACTTCCCTCCATCACAACCAAAGCAAACCAACTGCAAGTTTTGTCTGTCCTGCGTCTATGATATCACTCTCATCCACTCAGCCTTTTCATTCACTCAGCCACCACCCTAGTTTCAGCACTTGTCTTCTCTTGCTTAGACTATTGCAGTAGCCTTTTAAATGGTTTACCTACATCCAGTCTCTCCCTTTTCTAACACATCCTTCCCAAAGCTGTCAAATTTATATGTCTTAAGCATAGTTCTATGTGACTTGTGGTCTTAGGAGAACCACCTGGAACACCGAGGTTAATCAATCCACCCAAAATCACACAGCAATACTTGAACCCAGGATTTTCTAAAACCTGAGGCTGGACTGCTAACCACTAAAACAGGCTGCACATGTTTTGGCACATAGTAGGCACTCAATAGCTTGACTAACTAATAACTGTGGTAAAAAAGATTAATGCATATGAACACATACAGTTTTATTAACAACTAATTAAGTAGAATTCAATTATGTTCTAAACTGTACAGCAGACTGTAAGTGCTTCTAGGAGTTCAAAGAGATCAGTAAATGCTGAAATCATTAAGAAGTGATTCACAGAGACGATGCGATTTGATCTGGCCTTCTCAGGATGGGTAGGCCTTAGAGAAATGGAAGGGCAAAGGAAGTAGATTCCAGGTAAAAGGATCGACATAAAAGATTGCTCAATCTCAGCACCAACGTGGATCCCCAGAATTATCAGAGGTGCAGGTAGGTGGGAAAAGAGTCATGAATAAAAACATCATAGGCCACAGTATCCTAGTGATACAGATTCTGCTTACTAGTCATGAAACTTCCCATATCTTAATCAAAGCTAGCATTTAAACCACCATATATAGTGGTTTAAGGTTCATTAAGTGCTGCACATATGCAATCTTATTCGATCCTCACAGCAACCCTGGGGTAGGTGCTGTTAATGTCCCATTTTAGAGATGAAGCAACAAAGGCTGAGAGGATTTAAGTGATTTGCTCAGGGTAACAGAGCCCAGTAAGTGCCAGAGGTGGGATTTGAATTTAGTAAGTCTTCCTGACTCCATTGTGCCATTTAGCTGCCTAGTTCTCTCTTCTTACTGATTCTTCCCGGGCATCACTTTTCCTCACTTTCTTTTTCTTTTCTTTTTGGAAGAGTGAAGGCAGGGCAATTGGGGTTAAGTGACTTGCCCAAGGTCACACAGCTAGCGAGTGTGTCAAGTGTCTGAGGCCGGATTTGAACTCAGGTCCTCCTGACTCCAGGGCTGGTGCTTTATTCACTGTGCCACCTAGCTGCCCCTCTTTTCCTCACTTTCATTGCCTGAACCACATTCATCAGAAAACCATATCCTCCATTTTAGGTTTCCCTGAAAGAATTCCTTAGAGTGACAGTCTCCAGAATGGACTTTACTATCCACACTACCACTGTGCCCTTGGGATTTCTGGACCTTTCCATTTGCCATGCAGCTGAACTTTCACATGTTATCACCTTCAACTAGAGTGTGAGTTCCTTGGGAGCATGGATTGTGTCACTTTTCCTTTTTGTATCCCTAGCTCTTAGTACAGTGTATGACGCATTATAAATGCTTAATATTTTTTTTTTGTTTGCTCATTTCTTTTTGTCTGTTCTTAACACCTTGACACCAAATTATAAGTACCCACTAAGCCACCAAGCCACCATTTCTGCCCTACCTTTCCCTTCTGGAAATGTTAAAGCATAAAAATGGAAATGATAATCCTAGAATCACCTAAATTTATGCTTGGTTGCTCTGTTTCTAGTCCCTTAATATAATATGTAGTATTATATTACAATGAGAAAAAAAGCCAGAGACAAAGTACTCTTTCTTCCCTTATTTATTCACTACCAATTCTTCCTTCCTAACCCTCTGTTTTAGATGTCGCTTCCATGTTGCTCATGTTGCCTCTGTTGCCCATGGCACCCAACTCCAGTAATTTGTTGGGAAATACCCGCCTTCCTCATAGTTTGGCTATCCTGTGACTCAGTCCTTCAAGGTCTTTTTCTTTTCCCAAGATATGAAATTATTCTTTACAATTATTATTCAAGGCTAATATAAGTGATTTGGAGCTGAAGTAGCTGTAGTTAATCACCACAGAGCTACAGAAAAGTGTGTGAGAAGGAGCTCCAGAGTTTGTGATATGTACTCCATCCGGAAAAGATATGATCCCTCAGATGACTTTGAGCTAATGCAAATTAGATATCATCTACCAGGGCTTCTTAACCTGAGGTCTAAGAACTTGTAATTTTTTTTTTGTTTTGAAAGTTCTTTTTTCTATAAAATTGGTTTACTTTGTAATTCTACGTATTTTAATTTATACATTTAAAACATTTTTCCGAGGTGTCCATAGTCTTCACTAGACAGCCAAAGGACTACATGACATAGAAAAGGTTAAGAATCACTGATCAACCCTCTCATTTTATGAATGAGGAAATTAAGGCCTAAAGAAGTTAAATAACTTCCCATTACAACATAACTCAGGGGGCTTCTCCTACTCAAAGCTTCTGATCTCCCCAGTTTTTAGTTCTCTCTCTCTGAAATTATTTTGCTCTTGGTAATCTGACTACTCCCCACTTTTGTTTTTGACTTTGTATTCCCTGTGCCTTGAACCTAATGCGCTCTTCAGAAATGCTAACTGAATTAAACTAATTTACCCAAAATGGCACAGGTAATAAATAAGAGAAGTAGGATTTGAAGGAGAGCTCTCTGACTCCAAATCTCCAAACGCCGTTCATTGTAGCAAGTTGCTCTCCCTTGTAAGCATCCATACATCAGTGCATATTTGTGTGCAGCTGGAGGGATTTGCCGAATGATACTGAAATGATCTAGCTACTGGCCAGGCCTCAGTGGATAATGAAGCTAATCTGATGTCTGAGACATAGTGATTGTGTCTATACCTTAGGGTCACCTCTGAGTCCAACTCTCACTGGGTATTTTATACAGGGTAAAATGCAGAAAATTTAGCCACAAATGTTAGTAGCTCATTTTCAACTATAAGTCACTGCTAAATTTTGCCAATAGGGTTTGAGTCAAAATAGACTAGATTTGGGAAATAGTAAACTTGGGTTCAATTACCACCACTAAATATCTGTATGACCTTGAAGAAGTCACTTCAACTTTTTTGTGCCTCAGTTTCTTCATCTGTAAATATAGATGATAATAATACCTGCCTTACAAAGTTGTTGAAAGAACCAAATAATATGATGGTTGTGAAAGAAATTTGTCAAGATAAAAGTAATAACTCTAGGGTAGAATTCTAGTACCAACCAAACCAGAATCTATTATGAGGCCAAAGTGAGAGCAGAAGCTCTGGCAGTGACGATATCCCTGGCTCGCAGAGCTAACAGCACCAGTGGGACAGTCTCAGCTTTTAAACATGCCTATTAAGTGATATCTATCATGAATGCTGCACTAAGGAAGTTGGATAAATTTCACATTTCTTTTCAAATCCATCACCTGATGATATTTCAAAAGTAAACACCAAGCAATCAATGGCCCCATTATGATGGTATCAGTTCTGGCTGAAAGGTCTATATTGGGGAAAATTTAAAGCATTTCAAGGGGCAGTGAGCGTTCTGAAAATGACGGGAATGTGAGGAGGAACTTCTCTGTAACAAATATCTATTCAGGCTCTGAATATAACATATTGATGGACAGCTTGTATTGGGCACACAGAAAAGATAAAGGATTTATAAAAGGAAAACCTTTAGCCTTCAGTCGGCTTTATAGTGGGATAGTCGAAACTTAATTGAGACACACTGAACCATACAGAAATGTTTGCATTCTACGATAGGGGGAAGATGAAAGTGGCTGTTCTTACTTTTAGGTTTGCTGACTTTTAGAGCTTGAGATTTTTCTCCAGGAAGTATTCTTGATTGAATCCATTTGCTCTTGATTTTCTGTAAGTGTTCAAAGTTTATAATTGAATCAGACTCCCTTTTCTTACATACATGTATTTTCTAGTCCCTCTATTGTCATAAATCAATAGCTGGACATGGTTTTGATCATTGCATTTCCTTCTAATGAAAAGCACTCAACGGTATTTGGAAACACCTGGTGCTGCTTAGTATTTGTGTGACCAGGCAGATAAGGGGGAAAAAAAGCAGACCCATTGAGTGCATGAGATACTGAGCTCAGGAATTCAACACAAACAATCTATAAAGAGAATGAGAAATAAGACAATTGGCTTATATTTTGATAGGAAGACAGGTATGGCAGTACATTAAAAGTAGAAAATGTATCCCTACCCTATGCCCCACCCAACCAAATAGGAACTAGAGGTCATAATGAACCACTATCCACACATGTAACATTGTTTCTTTTTAAATTGTGTTAGAATATGTATAATCATAAAACATAAAAAAGATCTTCTAGTCCTAGTCCCTTATTTTGCAAATGAAGAAACTGAGGCTTACCCATAGAGATGAAATAACTTGCCCTAGGTTACAAAGGCAGTTAGTAGTAGAACCTAGAATAGAGCCTGGCTCTCAATTTTCAGCATGATGTTCTTTGCCCAAAACCACAAAACCTCTTAAATTTTTTTGTTGAATTCCTGCTATGTGCCCAGCACTGTGCTCGATAATGCGGAGAGTCTAGAACACAGTCCTTCCCCTATGGATTTCTGTCATAGTCTAAGCCTAATTCAGACCTGTTTCATTGCCCAGGTTCCATGTTAGAAAAAAAAATGAGACCCTGAGGCCATCCAATAATTAGGAGGTTGACTTAGCCATAGCTGAGAAAGGATATCCAGCAAGGAAACGGCATTGATTCAGTTAGACAAAGCTTTCCCGTGTTGGCCATACCTTTCTACTCGTTGGAAGCCTAAGGAAGGAGTCTCTGACCCCTTATGCCTGGTGGGTTTTTTATACATAGGTTAGTGGTAAACTCTGTTAGTTGTTCACACTTTTAGTCCATTGAGCTAATTAAATCCTGAGGATGGATATGATACCTTTAAGGAAAAACTGACCTACTCTATGTGGGGCCAGGCCATGGGATATTAGAACAAACTCACAATCTAGTTGAGAAGGGAAGAATCATGGGTGTTGTTGGTCCCTTCTCCAACACACAAACAAACACACACACACACACACACACACACACACACACACACTTCTCATCTGTGTATGTATTTTTCCAGGTTCCTTGAGGGTAAATATAATTTCATTTTTTTTGTTTGTATCCCCAGAACCCAGAACAATGCCTGGCATCCGTAGGAGGTGTTTAATAACTGCTTATTAGATTAAATTATATAATTAAATGCTAAAGTGAAGGGGGTAGAGGATTTTTTCCCCTTAAACTCTATTTTCAGGTTTAAATAACAAGAGCTTGTGTTAACTTTGAGGAATTTTGCATTTCTATAGCTCATAGCCACTTCCTCACTCCAGGACATCATTTCCTATCACCACTCAAAATGTAAACACCAACTCCCCTGGTAAGTGTACAGTTCCCAAAATTAATGAAGGGAAATTTCATGGGAAAGTCATAGAAAACTAGATAGAACTCAAAAAGAAGGAGACCTTGGTGGATGGGTCAGATTAGGATTGATGGGTTGTAGAAGAAAAGACATTCTAAGTAGAAGGAATAGCAAATGCACAGAGACTGAAATGAGTATAAACAAGTAAATGATTTTGAGACTGTCTATGTGTTGTCTAGACCTATCATTGCTATCACTGCATCAATATAGGGAACCCCCAGTGAGAAACTCCTGTACTAGTGATCTCAGCAGCTACCATGGATTCACCTACTCTCTCTGTGCAAGTCATTCTCAAACCTATCCAGCTGTTTTCTGGGCTCCAGTCTCACATCTCCAACTATTGGACATCTCCAACTGGTTGTTCCATAGACACCTCAAACACAATATGGGTAAAACTGAACTCATTTCCCTAATCTCCCCACTCCTAACTTCCGTATTACTTTCGGAGTTACTACCATGCCACACTCACTGTGGCAAAGATTTTTTTTTTTATATAACTGTCTAATTGATTCGCTGTTCCATTCACTTCAGTGGCTTTTTATACCTCCTAAATCTCCCATGATTCTCCCTCCCTCTGCCCTTTAAGCTACGAAACTTTTTTTTTACCTTTCAATGAAAAAATTGAGGCAATTTTCCAAGAGCTCTTCCTTATTCCCTCCTCTTGATCCCACATCACATGAATGCTTTCCATCATTATCTTCTCCTTCATCCCTATCTCACATCAAGAGATGACCCTTCTTGCCAAGGCAAAATCCTTTAACCAAGAAACTCTCTTCTGATCATTGTTTCTTCTGTATTCCCAGTGTTCCATCTTTTAATGCCCCATCTCATTTTTAACTATCAGAATGCAGAATAGGGTTGGAAGATATTATGATTGCTTAGAATCACAAACCATTAACCTCTAAAGCTGAACAAGACCTCAGAAGTCATCTAATAACGATGACTCACATTTCTATAGCAGTAAGGTTTCATACAGAATCACAGAAATACAGAATTCGGAGTTGGAAGGAGAATCTCAGCACCCTTTTACTCCAATGATAAAAGGCGTACACAAAATGAATCCTTGATATTAACATACCTCTCTCTCTGAAGCTTTCCAACAAGTTTACAAAGTTCTTAAGGCAGCCTAGGGCCAGTATCGTATTTCGTTTTTCATGTATAAGGAAATTGACTCCAAATAAGTTAAGTGACTTTCCCAAGCAGGTAAAGGCAGGATCCAAACCCAAGTCCTCTAACTCTAGGTCCAATATATTTTCCTCTCCACTACATTGCCTTTCGTGGCACAAAATTGAGAAAGGAAGAGGAGAAACAGGTTTGCAGGAGAAAAAAAAATTAGTTCATTGAGGGTTGTTGAAAAAATATATAAGGTTTATGAGGTGCTTTCCTCAAAGGCCTGTGGGATAGGCAACAGAAGCATCATTTATCCCATTTTACAGATGAGGCTAAGAGAGGTTAAATTACTTGCCTGCTGTCAGCCAGCTCAACTGGGTCAGACCTGGGGCTTCAAATCAGGTCTCCTGACACATACTGTTCTATATAACTGTGTTCATTTAAAATGGCTACTCTCCTAAACACATGGTACTCAGACAAGCACCTGTTGTGATCGATTTCAAAACATAAAAAATAAATAGTCAATCCATTGTCAACTTGTGGAAGTTTATGAACATAATCTTTCTGGTCCATAAAAGTACATCAGAGTCCTATGTTGAGTGTCAGGAAAGAAGGCAGAGCCTTACTGATGCTTGGTGAAATGGAAGAGTAGCAAATGTGAACTGAGGCATCTATATTTTACTGGCTGATGGCATCATAAAAATTGCCTCACGCTGTTACTGTCAGGCACTGATGCACTAATGCTCCAAGAGCAGGGCAGGCAGCCATGTGCAGAGCACCTCCAGCAGCTGTGTTATCCAAAGCCTGCAGCTGCCTGCCCACTGGTGCAGCCACAAGCCCTCTGAAGAAGCAATGGGGAAAGTTCCCCATCACTGCTTATTGTCTCGTCAGTGGCCCACCCTCCAGCGCCAGGGTTGCTTTTCAATGGTCTGGTACCCTGCAGACATCTCTCCTCCTTTCACGCAGTCTTGGGTCTAGTACTTCAGCATCTGGCTGACCTCTTCCTTGCAGCTGTCTAGCATTCTACCACCCTGGTATCATCCCAATGTATGTGAGTTCACTTGCACGGGCCAGGACTGAGAGCCTCAGATATGAGCCTGAGATCAGATTATTTCATCTGTGCTCCTGAGGGAGCAGAGGTTCGTTAGGAAACCATGCTTATCTGCTGTACTGCCTGGCATGAGAACTCATCAGATTCATGTAGTTAAAAGAGCGCTGGAGTTCAGATTTTAAAAACCAAATAACTGGGTTCAAATCCATGTTCTGCAGCTGATAAATGGTTGGCCTTTCCCTGACTTTCAATTTTCACACCTGAAAAATATAGAGAGAGGAAGGGAGGGAGGGCGAGAGAGAGGAAGGGAGGGAGGGCGAGAGAGAGGAAGGGAGGGAGGGCGAGAGAGAGGAAGGGAGGGAGGGCGAGAGAGAGGAAGGAAGGAAGGAAGGAAGGAAGGAAGGAAGGAAGGAAGGAAGGAAGGAAGGAAGGAAGGAAGGAAGGAAGGAAGGAAGGAAGGAAGGAAGGAAGGAAGGAAGGAAGGAAGGAACATTTAGGGCTTACTATTAGGCAGGCCTGAAGTGTAGAATGCTATACTGGCCTTGGACTCAGGAAGACTAGAGTTTTAATTCTGCCTCCTATACTGCTAGCTGTGTGACTCTGGGCAATTTACTTATCTACTTTATGCCTCAACTTCTTCTGTGTAATGAGCATAACAATAGGACTTACCTCCCAGGGTTGTTGCGAGGGTCCTTTACATTTGTAAAGTGCTTTACAAGCCTTGAATAAAGTGCTATAAAAATGCTAACTATTTTTATTATGTGTCTAGCTGGTACAAAACCTGGTAATACAAACAAAATCATGCTAGATAGTCTGGCCTTCCAGGAGCTAGAATTCTTGTTAGAAAAAAAAAAAATATTGCATGCATCACATGATGGGGGGGGTAGAGAAGGGAAGAGAAAATAGCGAACCTGTGGTGGCTTGACTGGAGATGGTCAAGACATGCTGTGGACACCTAGCATTAAGCTGAAGCTGGTTCACCAAATCCTAGGGTGGCTTGAGAGGCAGAATCCAACTTTCAAGTGGGGAGTGGAGGTGATGACCCAAATAGAAATAGAACAGATTTGCAAGGTGTCCCAAAAGTTTTAGTGCAGTTTAAAACCATTGAAGTCCCATGTTGCCACTCCAGTGCATTGAGATATCTTATATACATATCTGATTGAAGCAGCATCAGCCTAGGGAACTTAAGAGACCTGAATTCTAATCTCTATCCTGACGCTACATCTGGGCCTTTATTTTCTCTTCTGTGTTGGAAAAGTTGATCACTGAGGTCCCTTCAAATTCCATCAGTCTAGGAATCTATGAGCTTTGAGTTCCATTTGAGTTCAGATCAACTTAACTTCAATTTCAGTTAGAACTGAATTAGCTTTCCTCTGGGATTCTGGGCAATTCACTTCTTCCCTTGGGTCCCATCTTCCTCCTCCATAAAATGAAGGTATTGGAAAAGTTGATTCCTAAGATGTCTTTCAGCTTTAATATTATACTTTGAGGGCTTTAGACATGGGGGAGACTTCAATCATTTTTTCTACCTCCTCCCTAAAAGCATCTGTTTATTATGTTACCATTCTACTCTCAAACTTACTATCAGACTTCTTCTATGTCAGTGACAATAATAGCTAACATTCATATAGCACTTTGAAAAAGTTTACAGATTCATTTTGAGCCTCATAAGAACTCTGGGAGGTAGGTGCTGGTATCATTCCCATTTTAGAAATGAAGCAACTAAGACATATAAAAATTAAGTGACTTGTCCAAGGTCATTCATCTAGTAAATGTCTGAATCCAGATTTAAACTCGGGTTCTCCTGACTCCTAGATTCTGTCCACTTTGTCACCTAATTGTCTTAGAAATAACTAACTGCAGCAACTGGTTATCAGGGATAGTTAATTAAAACAGGAAGCTACCAGAGGGGTCAGTTGGCAGTGTAGGTCATGGAGGTAGGCAACCTTATCAATGGCAGCTTCATGGTATCCAAGTTTCTCTTCCCATAAGTGCTAGTGTCCCAACATCTTCTTCTCCCCTATGGGAGGAACATTTCCCACCTCCTCTGCAACATAGGGTATCTCCCATGCCCATTGTCAAGATACCATTTGAACCATCAGGTAAACAAACATTCTTAGTTAGGTTCTGTATCTTACAAATGGTCATTCCAGCCTCCACTTAAAAAACAGCCAAGGCAAATCGACTACCTTTTCAAATTTTTTTTTTCCTTATGTCAAATGTAAACTTGCCTCTGCAGCTTCCATCCACTGTTCATAGTTCTACTCTTTGGACTCAAGCAGAACTAGGCTAACCTATCTTCCCCGTAATGAACCTTCAGGTTCTTTAAGAGAGGTATCATATCCTGCCTAAGTCTTCCCTTCTCTAGGTTAAACATTTCCAGTTCCTTAAATCAATCCTTGCATGGTATGAACTCACGGCCCTTTACCATCTTGATTATCATCTCCTGGACATTTTCTAGCTCAGCAATCTCATTCTTAAACTGTAGCATCTAGAACTGAAATCAAGAGGGGGGGGGTTGATGAGGCTCAAGTACAGTGGGACTATCACCTCTCTATTTCTATAAGAAAATGGTGTCAGACTCACATAGAAATGGGGGTCACTAAACTATGTAAAGATCCCTTAAGGATACATATTGACTTGGAAAATCACATATTTATATTATCTATAATCTATTGTATTTTACTTATTTTTGTTAAATATTTCCCAATTACACTTTAATCTAGTTCAGGCTTTACTCTGGAGTATTGTGAGTTGCAAACTGTGTGTTTGATACCTCTGCTATAAGCCTGTCTCAACATAGTCCAAGATTGCATTAGTTTTTTGACTGTCATATCAAATGTCTGACTCAAACTGAGCATAACGAAATCCAGGAAACTTTCATCTATCTAGACAATCCTCATGTTTTATTTGTGATGTTGAATTTTTGAACCTGAGTAAGATTTTACATTTATCCCTGCTTAATTTCACCATACTAGATTTGAATGTCCAGTGTCTTTTTGGATCCTGATTCTGACATGCAAAGCATTAGCTTTCCCTCCTGGCTTTGTATCATCTTACAATTTGATCAACATGACTTCCATACCCTTATTGAAACATTGATGAATTGGATTAAATAGCTTAGAGCCAAACATATCTTTGGGATGGTCCATTGGAGATTGTTTTCCAAATTGACACCAAACCATTAATGACTACTTTTGTGATCTAGACTTTCAACCCATTCTAAATTCACCTGATTATACTAAATTCCAACCCATATCTGTCCCTTTCTTCTACAAAAATAGCACAAGGTGAACAGAACGTTGTGGCCTACTAACTATTGATGGATAGTCCATTGAGAAATAACAGTGGTATAAAAAAATCAAGAAACCATTGAAAACAAAGATTAGCACTTGTCAATATTTTTGCTAAAATCCAGGAAAACTATTTCTCCAGTATTCTATTCATCTACCTGCCTAGTAATCTTTTCCAAAAAGGAAGTGAGATTAGTCTGGCATAACCTGACTGAGTATGAAGCCACTCTGACTCTTTGGGATTTCTACTTCTATTTTCTATTTCTAGACATTCATTAGCTATCCCTTTAATAGTATATCTTACAATTTTACTAGAAATCCAGGTCAAGCATATTGGCCTGTAGTTTGCAGTCTCCTCTCTTCTCTTTTTTGAAAATTGGCACATTTGCCTTTTTTCCATTTGTGTGGCACCTCTCTCATTCTCCATCATTTTTCCAAGATCATTAACATTCCCTCAGCAATCCCATCCCTGAATTCTTTCAGTCCCCAACAAGGTAATCCTTCAAAACCTGAACTCAATGCACATGCTTTCTTATTATCTCCCTGTGGATTTGGGAGTTCAGCTCCCATTTTTACTCTTCAATCAATTCATGGATTTTTTTAAGTATTAAAAGATTATCTTATTGGTGGGACTCTTCAGTATGAGTCAGGGACTAATGATGAAGTTTGATTCATTGGCTAGTTCCTGAGACATTTTGTCCAATCTTTCAAATTCTACAAGCCAAGGGACTGCGAGGAGGTAACCCGAGTCCCTGAAATATTATTAATATTAAATGTTTTTCTTTACATATTTATAATAATCAATTAACTTGAATTGAGATTAGTTACTTCAAGGCTTATCAATTTGGTTTTTAAACTTTTTTTAAAATGTGTTTCTTTCACATAAAAGAAAGGGGCAGGAAATGAACACTATTGAAAAAATAATTATTACTCAAATATTCTGGAATCATGTCTCTTGCAGAAGACTGAGTGACAACAAAAAAACAATGTCACCAAAATGGTTTTGATCATGGATTTTTCAAATCCTTATGAACTGATATCCAGCCTTCAGGCTGAGAAATTTTCTGCAGCCAAACAATCCTTCTAATCTTCTTTGCATAAAGAGCCCTGTGTACCTCTAATGATAAGAGGTGGGTATTTTTCAGTTTGATTTTCTCATTCTTTTGAGAATATTGTTCCAAAGCACTTTATTTTTGTCTCTGCTATTTAACTAATGTGACTACAAGGAATGGACATGCTAATTGATATGGAGGCAGGTAAAAGAGTACTACATCAGCAAAGTCTGGGAAACATTAAAACCAATTCTGAACCTTCTACCTCCACCCTGCTTAATAAGGAAAAGGAAAATCAGAGTAGCTATAGGGATCATTAGACATTCACTCACTCCTACTCATTTTTATTCAGTCAGACATAGAGGACCTTTCAGAAGGCCAGGCTACCGATTCTGAGTAATTTAAAGGAAAGAACCACATTATGCAGAGCCTCTCATTTGAATTATAGAAAAATCAGAGATAAGCAGCTTCTCTCTGAGATGAGAGCCAAGGCCCATAATAGCCACAGAACTATTTTCTTAAAAGAGTTCTCATTTAAACTCCTGACAGCTGCCAGGTCTAGACACTAGTAGCAGTCTCAGGACCTAATGTGAACCCAGCTCCCAACCTTAAAGCAAAAAGGTAGGTAAGACCAGGACCAGGGAGAAGCTGCTCACACATTAGGCTCTAACATTACCTATGCTGTTATCCTCCAGTGTGAAAGCCATTAGTCCCAGGATCCTGCTGGGACCAAAATAAAGCTAGAATAGGAACATCTTTAAGTATGCAATCTGGAGGGTGAAGATATAAAATGTGCTTCGCATAGGATTGCTACATTCCTCTATTTAAAAGTGAGGAAATGATTCTTCAAGCATGCCAGTGACTTGGGAATATGGTTTTCTCTCAGGTCAGTCAGGGCTCCAGTGAACACTCAGCTCTTGTTAATAAAGGGTAGAAAAAGAGTCAGATCTGGCTTCAAGCTGCTCCTGCTACGTTGCATTAGGAATAGAAAAGCTAAAGCAGAGTTAAAGGACTCCAGGCTTGCTCCAACTCCAGCCTGAGTAGATCCTGTAATAAGAGAACATCAAGGCAGACTTTTATCAGCCCTGGAACAACATTTTGTCCTTTCCCCCAACCTGCTCCTATTTGTTTTTCCCAGAAATAGTGTATCATCATAGGATCATAGAGGCAATCTGGTCCAACTCCATCATTTTAAAGATGAAAAAATTGAAGTGAAGGGAAATTAAGTGACTGGTCTAAAGTTGTAATAGTGGGAGAAACTGGATTCTGAAGCCAGGTCCTCTGACTCCTAGGGCAATATTCTTCCTGATATTCTACTTTGCTTTCCACATGGGCCTAAACTTGAGTTGTTGCTTTGGGGTTCCTCTGAGTTGTTGCATCTCCAGCTGTGTGCCTCCTTCCCAAAGGACCCTCAGCTGTCTTTATGGTTTTAGGCTTGACCTTCCATTGCCTTTGAGTCTCTCACTTCCCTGATCTAAAAATGAGACTGCATCAAACATGGCTCAAATCAGTAAAATGGAAGCTTCTTGAGACCTGGACTAGCTGCCTTTTTTGTTAATCATATCCACAGCTCCTATTAAGGTGTAATGAATTATTATTGAATTGACTTAACTATGTCTGTTTGGCCTTTTATAATATGCCTCTTTAGTCTTCCTAGTCTGCTTAAAGGGAGATCTCTCTCAGTAAGTTAGTCAGACAACAGTCAATAAGCACTCATTGAGCACCACTAGTTCCAGCTGCTATGCCATGCTAAGCACTGGGGTTTCTAAGAAAGACAAAAACACTTCCCTCCCCTCCCCACCATACCATCCTCTTCTGGCTCTGCCTTCCTTCTTGTTTGCTACAAGCCTTAGCCAGGTGGCTGTGACATCTATCATCTAACAATCACTAGGATTGACTTCGGCTGATTAGGTTGACCAGGTAGGTGTCTCCTTTCTCCCACAGTGGAAATGACAATGGCTCTGGAGTCAAAGAATGTGATTTCAACACCCACCTCTGATGCTTCCTACCCTTGAGACCTTGGGCAGGGTGACAACCTCCAAGGCCCCCAGTTTTCCCATCTGCAAAACAGGGAGGAGAGAGTGAACTCAATGATCTTGGGGGTCTCTTCTGGTTCTACATCTATGATTTTATGTCTGTTTGACTCTATGATCCTAGGTACGTCCCCCATCAAGATGTACGTGTTTTTGAAGAAGGCAAGTTTTCTCAACAACAGTTAGTGGCAGAGATAGATGGCACCACTATACCACACTATCTTTTCTGTCTGGAAAACAAGAGCTATGAAGAACATGAATTTCTTATACATTCCTTATATATTCTTACATACTCCTTATATATTCTCATCAGTTATATATGGGAGTACAAGGGTACTGGCTTTCAAAGTTGCATTTCCGTGCTTGATTTTCAAATGGTTAGGGTTTTCATTCGCTGGGGTGTTTAATCATTAGCATAGCCTCTGTATTCTGAGGCTATGCTTTGCAGCTTGTGGCTCTCTTAACAGTAAAAAGAAAAAGAAATCTCCTCCCCCTCCCTTTTCCAGCAAAGGCTAGAAAAGCTGTGAAATTAATTTTGTTTTCTGTTCTATACCCTTACTCTGACCACAGTTCCTTCTTATCAAAGAGTCCTGAAAGTTAGATTCATTTAGTAAATGTGCCAAGTCAGGGGCAGGGAACCTGCAGCGTTGAGGCCACATGTGGCCTCGAGGCTGCCGGTTCTCCATCCCTGTGCCAAGTACTGAGATAATTGCCCCTTTTAGCATTTCAGAAACTGGAGATTTGGTGTCCTGACTTAAAAAACCATGAGAAGTATCCAGAAGATGAACAACATTACCATCTCTTTCCCATTGAGAGACAGGAAGCTCTACAGAGATTTATGAAAAAAGATCTCCAACAGAAAAGCCATATGAATATGCTAAACTATCACCACTCTAGAGATTAGAGGCAATATAGAATAGTAGGTAGGGTTCTTGACTTTCAAAGTCAGGAACAAGGGTTCAAATCCTTCCTCTGATACTTAAAAACTGTGTGACCATGGACAAGTCACTTAACTTCTCTGTGCCTCATCAGTAAAATAAAGATAAAAATCAAGATAAAGATAAAATAAAGAGGTTATACTAGATGGCTTCCAAAGTCCCTTCTAGCACGATATCTATGATTCTATTATTTATGTAGCTTTCTGAGATAAATGTTTGATTATTCTGTGATTCATATTCAAAGTTTTATTAAAAGAAGGAAAAATATTCTATGTTATTGTTATTATATGCTATCAAGTGGGCAATCAGCTTTAGTACTCCAAGCATACACTGTGCAAGGTATCCTGGGAGGTACCAAAAGTACAAGAAAATCCTTCAAAATGTACCTTTGCCTCTTGTGTTCTAAAAGAGTTTCTGACACCAGGATTATACAAACATGAAATCCCAACCCTTTCCTGGAGATATCACTAAACAATATCTCCAGTTGATTTATCTGGAAAGTTGAGCTATCCAGAACAAGTCTGGGAGCATCAAAATAAAATCCATTCACTAATAAGGTATTTGAAAAGAAAAAAAAAGACATCAGAAAGACTTTACTCCTACAGGAAAGAAATCTACTCAAGCCCTTGCTCAGAGCTTATTTGGCCTTATTATAGACATAGTCCAGCCAAGATTGGTTATCTGCTTTTCCAGCCCACAGTAGACCAAAGGAGTAAATTACAAGGATTGACAGGGATGGCGACTGTGCCAAAAGTGACAGTTGATAAGTCAGAAAACCTTAAGAAATCCAACAGGAACCCCCAAAGCATAATGCTCTAGGACAATTTGGTAGGGAATGTAGACAGAGAAACCTCAAGGACCCCTGAGGTAGGGGTGTGCCGGTAAATATTTAATGACTAGCTCTGCAAGAAAAAAAAATGTACATACCACACATTTTAATCTACATTATTGATATTTTTCCATCATTTCTGTAATTCTAGAAAATCAACAGAACAAATACATCAAGCCCTGATTTGAGGTGTTTGCTAAGCTTACATTGAAAATTTTCTTGAGCAGGTTCACGCTGATTCTAACACACACCTGTGAGGGTGTCACCGTGCAAAAGGTGGTGCTTTGGTACCTTGTGAGATCTTCATCACTTGTGAGTAGCTAATTGGCCCTTTCCTCTCTGAGATCCTTAGCCCTAGGGGGTATGGACCCCAAATGAACAAGTTCATTCCAAAGCAATATGATAAGGAGATCTCAGTTTCCAACACTGTTGGTAGGTTGAGGCACAGGGTGGCCACAGATATACTAGCCCTTCTCCCTCTTTTCCTTCCTATTCAAGGACTATCATTTCATCATCTGCCTTCTTACTCTTACACCCTAGCCACAATTTTCAAGAGGAAAAGGAATCATTAAAATACTGAATGGCAAACACCAAATTGTCCTCCTTTACATTAGTCAGTCAATGAACACCTAGTATGGTTCAAGCCTTGTGTTAAGCACTGGAGATACTAAACAACAACAACAAACATAAAATAATCCCTGATTTCAAGCAGCTCACAATCTAATGGCAGAAAAATTAACGTAACAGAATGAATTTTTTTATAAAGATGATCCTGAGTCATTAAGAAAAGGCATACTGCTTAAGAAAACGGGGAAGATTAACAGAGTTTATAAAGATATTTATCTCGTATAGTTAAGTCAAAAGTTTTAGTGCTTAAGGAAAGATACAAGTTTTAATTATCTGGAAAATTCATTTTTTCGTAACTCTTCATTCCCTTGTGAGAACCAAGCAAAATTACATTAGAAAAAAAAAAAGGAAAGAGAACAGAAGGAAAGCTAGACATAATCACAGAAAAGCAGGACAGCCTTGAAAGCTACATGTTAGATTTATTATATACTTGAAAAGCAAACTTTACATTATAGAGGCAGCTAGGTGGCACAGTGGATGGAAAGAGTGCATGGCCTGGAATCAGAAAGGCCTGAGTTCAAATGTGACCTCAGACCTTATTAACTGTGTGACCCTGGGCAAGAGATTTAGCCGTGTTTGCCTCAGTTCCTCATCTATAAAATGAGCTAGAGAAGGAAATGGCAAACCACTCCAATATTTTTGCTAAGAAAACTCCAAATGGGTCCACAAAGAGTGAGACACATCTGAAACGATTGAACAACAACAACATAAGAGAGATTCTCAGTTTCATGTACAATGCATAGAAATGCTGTTTTATTTGGTATCTGTTAAGTTCAGGATTTTTAAAAATGGAAAAATAAAACAACCCTGCAGCAAAATTTGATGAAAATATCCCTACCAGATAAGGAATCCACGGCCATGGTGTTTTCAAATCCTTTCCCTTTTGCCCTAGCTCTGACTCCTCAGTGAAATCAGAGCCCTACATATGCCAAGCTAGCTTCTGACTAGGGAATTTCATTGTATGCCTGTTCACTTTGATGTTGGTGAATGAGACATCTATGTGTCTGGTGTTTTTTGAAGGCTGGTGAGTGACTTCCATCCTTCAACCCAGGATGGAGCAAATGTACCTACTGCAGGTGCTCTGTGGAGATGGAGAAAGCTGCTGTCCAAAAATAAAACTATCTTCCCATCTCCACCTTGCCTCACTCCTCACCCCCCCAAAAATAAAGAAAGAAAAAAGGAGAGAGAGAGGGAGGGGCGATGGGGTGGGGGGGAAAGGGGAGGGAGGGAAGGAGAGAGAGGGAGAGAGAGAGAGAGAGAGAGAGAGAGAGAGAGAGAAAGAGAGAGAAAGAGAGAGAGAGACAGAGAGAGACAGAGAGAGAGACAAAGAGAGACAAAGAGAGAGAGAGACAGAGACAGAGAGAGAAAGAGACAGAGACAGAGAGACACAGAGAGAGAGAATGAATCACCAATACTACTCTACCAGGGACTGGCCAACAAAATTATCTGGCTATTCAGGAAAGATGCTTCACAGCCAGTATGAATCTTAATACAAAATAGTCTATTGTTCCACAAAACAAGACAATTGCCAATTGCTAAATAGTGATACATTTTGGGGTGGGGAAGCAGGTGGGGAAAACTAGGTGTAGCAGGATAGAGAGACTGCAAATTCCATCTCTAATCCTTTGGGGTTTAATGTCTGTTTCAATGCTGTTAAGATTTTTATAAGATAGAAACTGGCTGAGAAAAAATACTGTGGCAAAGAAAGAATAGTATAAATCTGTTTCTATAGCAACAATTCAGATAAGAGTAATAGTGCTACCTAGCCTGGAGGTAAAAGTAGTGAGATTAAAATATGCCCAAAATAAACACTTTCAAGGATTTTATTTTCTCCTTAAATACTTAATTTAGACATAACTTACGCCCGTGAGTCACATATATTATGTGTCTTGCCATAAGCAGAAAAAAATTGCCAGTCTACCTGTATATCGCTATAGAGTTTGGGAGATGAAGGCTCCATTCCTGCTGAGAATTTGTTCATCTTGAAACTTAAAAAAAAAAAAAAAAAGGAGATCACAGAACTTTGGAGTTAAGGGAATTTCCCCTAGAAAATGGAATGATCTCCTAAGAGAATTTCTTCATTTTGCAGAAGAGGAAAGTAAAACCCAGAGAGATTCAGTGACTTACACATTGTGACATGAGCAGAGCCAGAGCCAGAACTCAGATCTCATAATAACCCATTCACTATAGTACTCTTTCCGTTATTGATAACAATAACTCACACCTACATATTGTTTTCAGGCTTGCAAATACTTTCCTCAGGATAAACCTGTGGGCTAAGTAGTGGCAGTCTTATTTTCTCCATTCTGCAGATTCAAAACCAGATTTTATAATGTTTTGCCCATGATCAAACACCTAGCAATTATACCCAGGGGTACAATTCAAGCCTATGTCTCTTGAATTCAGTCCAGAACTCTATCCACTAGCAAACTATCTCTTGATACCATTTTGTCTCTCCCTTTAATAAAATTTAGACTTTAGAGAGGCCTCAAATTTAAATCATGCTATTAAATGAAGGAGAAAGAATTTATTAAATACTTGTTATATGCCAAACACCATAGTAAGCTAAGGATACAAATACCAAAGTGAGATAGTTCCCACCCTCAAGGACCTAATATTCTAATGTGGAGAGGGAGGGGGTGAGACATGATACCTAGGGGACTGTAGCCACATTGTGGTGTTTCAGTTTGGAGAGTCCAAGGGATAGTAAGTAGAGTCATAGAGAAATTGATTGACACACCCTTTTCACTAGTAATAGTAGTTCTGATCTAATTATAATTCCTGAGAAGCAGCAATTGAGATGGTAAGAAGATGGATGAGGTGGGCTATAAAGCATGTTTGGGGCTGGCCAAATAATGTGGCCATTCAACCTCACGGCAGGGACTCCAGAGCTGAGAGGGCTAAGTCCAGTCTTTGGTCTGGAATACATTAACCCATAAACATTTATTAAGTGCCTCTTATGGATCAGCCTCTGGGGAAACAAAGAAAAAAACTAGATAGTCCTTGCCATCAAGGAACTAACATTCTATCTGAGGAGATGTGTACATAAAGGATTACATGCAAGATAAAATGGTGGGGAGCACTACCAGCTGCTGGCAGAATCAGAGAGGGCTTCGTGGAAGAGGTGGCAATTAACCTGGGCTTCAGCAGAGGTGAGACATTCTAAAAGGGGGAAGTAAGTACATCCCAGGCATGGGGAGCAATCTCTGCAGTGGTATAGAGACAGGAAAAGGAATGGCATGTGTAAGGTGCTAACAGAAGAAAAGGCTAGTTCAGATATACTATGGAGTAGAAGTGTCAAAAACAAGACCAGCAGATGCAGCCCACAGCACTCCCAAGAACAGCTGGAAGGAGATTAAAACTGAATTGGAAGGCTGGAGCCAAGATGGTGGCTGGAAAGCAGGGACTTGCCTGAGCTCCCCTCCAGGTCCCTCCAAAAACCTATAAAAATGGCTCTGAACAACTTCTAGAACTGCAGAACCCACAAAATAGCAGAGGAAAGCAGGGCTCCAGCCTGAGACAGCCTGGATGGTCACTGGGTAAGGTCTATCGCACACGGAGCTGGAAGTGGAATAGAGCAGAGCTCAGCACGGGCAGCGACAGGACCAACCAGACCTGGAGCGGGGTGGAACAGGCCCTATTCACCTGAATCAGTGAGCTGTGGCAGTTGCCAGACTTCTCAACCCACAAACACCAAAGACAACAGAGAAGGTTAGTGGGAAAAGTTGCAGAGACAGAGTGAAGGAGTTCCCAGTTTGGCCACTGCCCCAGGGGCAGCTGTGGTATAGCAGCTACAGAACTACACTTGCAGTTGCTTCCAGCCCCAGGCCCACCTGGTGGGAGGAAGTAAGTGGCAGATCTGAGCGGCAGTGCAGAGCCTGCTTAAGATCTGAGTCCAGTCAGGGTTGGTGGCTCTTGGGGGAGGAGGAGAGCTGGTGTGGCAGAGCTTGCTGTGTAGAAATAGCTCTGAAACCAACAGCACATCCCCTCAAGCTTGGAACAAAGTACTCTCTACTCTACAAGCAGTCATACCCTCATGAAAAACTCAAGGGTCAAGTAGTGGTCTGGGAACATGGCCAGGCAGTGAAAAAGGACTCAGATTCAGACTCATACTTTGGAATCTTTCTTTGGTGACAAAGAAGACCAAAACATACAGCCAGAAGAGGTCAACAAAGTCAAAAAGCCTACATCAAAAGCCTCC
>CM053622.1:576722642-576733018 GCA_028646595.1 Phalanger gymnotis
TGAAGAAAACAACACCTTAAAAAATAGACTAACTCAAATGGCAAAAGACCTCCAAAAAGCCAATGAGGAGAAGAATGCTTTGAAAGGCAGAATTAGCCAAATGGAAAAGGAGGTCCAAAAGACTACTGAAAAAAATACTAGCTTAAAAATGAGATTGGAGCAAGTGGAAGCTAGTGACTTGATGAGAAATCTAGATATTATAAAACAGAACCAAAGGAATGAAAAAGTGGAAGACAATGTCAAATATCTATCTCATTGGAAAAACCACTGACCTGGAAAATAGATCCAGGAGAGATCATTTAAGAATTATTGGACTACCTGAAAGCCACAATCAATAAAAGAGCCTAGATATCATCTTTCAAGAAATTATCGAGGAAAACTGCCCTGATATTCTAGAACCAGAGGGTAAAATAGATATTGAAAGAATACACAGATTGCCTCCTCAAAAAGATCCCAAAAATAAAACTCCTAGGAATATTGTCACCAAATTCCAGAGCTCCCAGATCAAGAAGAAAATACTGCAAGCAGCCAGAAAGAAACCATTTGAATATTGCAGAAACACAATCAGAATAACCCAAGATCTAGCAGCTTCTACATTAAGGGACCGAAGGGCTTGGAATATGATATTCCAGAGGTCAATGGAGCTAGGATTAAAACCAAGAATCACCTACCCAGCAAAACTGAGTATCATGCTCCAAGTTAAAATATGGATTTTCAATAAAATAGAAGATTTTCAAGCTTTCTCAGTGAAAAGACCAAAGCTGAAAAGAAAATTTGACTTTCAAACACAAGAATCAAGAGAAGTATGAAAAGGTAAACAAGAAAGAGAAATCATAAAAGACTTACTAAAGTTGAACTGTTTTGTTTACGTTCCTACATGGAAAGATGATGTGTATAATTCATGAGGCCTCAGTTTTAGGGTAGCTGAAGGTAATACACATATAGAGAGAGATAGAGGGCATAGGGTGAGTTGAATATGAAGGAATGATATCTAAAAAAATAAAATTAAATTAAGGGATGAGAGAAATGTATTGACGAGGGAAAAAGGGAGAGATAGAATGGGGTAAAATATCTCACATAAAAGTGGCAAGAAATAGCAGTCCTGTTGGGAGGGAAGAGGGGGCAGGTGAGGGGGGAATGAGTAAATCTTGCTCTCTTCGGATTTGACCTGAGGAGGGAATAACAGAAACATTCAGTTGGGTATCTTACCCCACAGGAAAGAAGGAGGAAGGAGATAAAAAAGGGGGGGACGATAGAAGGGAGGGCAAATAGGGGGAGGAGGTAATCAAAAGCAAACACTTTTGGAAAGGGACAGCGTCAAGGGAGAAAATTGGATAAATGAGGATAGGATAGGAAGGAGCAAAATGTAGTCAGTCTTTCACAACATGAGTATTGTGAAAGGGTTTTGCATAATGATACATGTGTGGCCTATGTTGAATTGCTTGCCTTCTTAGGGAGGGTGGGTGGGGAGGGAAAAGGGGAGAGAATTTGGAACTCAAAGTTTTAAAAGAAGATGTTCAAAAAAAGTTTTTTTATGCAACTAGGAAATAATATATACAGGCAATGGGGCATAAACATCTATCTTTCCCTACAAGAAAGTAAAGGAAAAGGGGATGGGGACGGGAGAGAGTGGAGTGACAGAAAGGAGAGCTGACTGGGGAGTGGGGCAATCAGACTATATGCCATCTTGGAGTGGGGGGCAGGGTAGAAATGGGGAGAAAATTTGTAATTCAAACTCTTGCGAAAATTAATGCAAAAACTAAAAATATTAAATAAATGATTTAAACTCTAAAAAGAAAAAGAAAAATAGGAACAAAACCTCCCTACTATAAATAAATATATATATATATATATATATAATTTAGAAAACAAAAAAAACTGAATTGGAAAACATTTAACAAAATAAACAAAAATACAATAGAGCATAGATACGTGGATATTGTCTAAATCAATATGTGGCCCACATGGATCCTTACACGGTTTAGTAGCCTGGGGTTTCTGAGTTTGACTATTGAGTGAAAAGAGCTTGGTGTGTAATTAGCCTGGAAAGGTAATCTGGTGGTAGTTTTTGAAGGAAGGATTTTTTTATTTGATGCTAAGAGTAATAGACAGCCAGAGGTGTTAAGTGAGTAAGGAAGTAGGATGGAGAGCTTCAGAAACATCACTAGAGTAGCTATTAGAAAAGTGTATTGGAAATCAATAGGAAATTTGACATACAAGATCCTAGAGAAATATAAGGTAAATATCAAAGACTAATTATAAGGGACTCAGTAAAGACAATTACTTTTTATACGAGGGAACGTAAATTGCATGTCTAAGATTGCTATTAGTAATTGGGTAGTTCAAAAGAAAGATAGGGGTAGAGCTAACTATGATGTGATACTAAAAAGTTAACCATCTAGGAAAAGGTAAAAAGAGTAATTATCTTATACAAATGAGGCCTGGGAGGAAGAACTGACACAGAGGAATTAGATGGAGGAGAGGGGTTCTGGAATCCTACTCTCATCAGGAATGGGTTAAAGAGTGAACAATACATACACACACACACATACATACATATATATGCATATATATGTATGTGTATATATATATATATAAGCATAAAAGTCTTCTAAATTCATAAAGAAATGAAAGAATAGCAGGGGTAGGGAACCTGCTGTGGCCTTCTAGGTCCTTGGGTGCAGTCTTTTGAGTGAGTCCAGGTTTTACTAACTTTTATTAAAGGGATTTGTTCTGTGAAGTTTGGATTCCGTCAAAGGATGAAACTTAACGACTTAGAGGGACACATGTGGCCTTGAGGCTGCACATTTCCCACTCCTCTTAAAGGGATAGGTAAGGGGAAGAGGATAAGGGAGGGATTTTAGGGTGGAGCAGAGAGGGTAAGGTAGAAATCTTTAGTGGTAGGTTAAGTAATAGGAGTGCAAGGTATTGGGTAGAAGTAAAGTAGAGGAGTCAGGAGGGATAGGAAATAAGAGATACACACAAACATGAAATAACAATCAGGAGTAGAATTCATTAGGGAAAAAATACAGGGGCAATAATCATGATCTCAGACAAAGTTAAAGCTAAAAATAGATTTCATCAAAGGAGAAAAATAGAGAAATTACACTGTATGTCAACCATATTAATCAATATTGTTCTAGACTCTTCAAAATAAGTAGACAGAATAAGGTTGGAATATTGCTATGGTGTAGGAAATGATGAGCTGGTAGACCTAGAAAAATATGGAAAGACTTGGACATATGAAGGAAAGCACTATCCACCCTCAGAAAAACAGAGGAAAAACAGAGATATATATATATATGAATGCATTTGTCTTCATATTAGTATGATTATAGATATCTAAGTATATGTATATGTATGTACGCGTATGTATTGTATATGTATATATATATCTTTGTGTGTATATGTATATATCTGTATATATGTATACCTATATATACACACATATATGCACACATATATATGTATGCATATTTAGACTTAATTTTTGCCTTTCAGGGGGAAGAAGGAGGAAGGGGGGGAAAGAATTGAGTAAAAAGTGTACAGCAGAGAACAAAAAAAACTTACAATGAAGCAAAGAAAAGATGGACAGCTTGGAACACAATGTATAGTATTTATTATATTGATTTTCTTGAAACGGAAATTTCTTGCTGTATGTTTTGAATCCTCTCATGTTCTACTGTACATATGGCAAAGCTTTTTTTTCTTATTTTGTATTTAAGTTTTAGTATTTCAGTTTATAATATTTTTTTCTTTTCTTATTGTATATTTAAGTTTTAATATTTAAGTTTAAAATAAAAATGTTAAAAAGAAATGGTTAAAAAGGAAAAATGTATTGGAGGGGGGTAGACAAGGCAAGGAGACCAATTAGGAAAGAATTACAACAGTGTTGGTGAGAGGTCAGGAAGGCCTTAAAAAAGGTAATGGCCATACGAATGGAGAAAAATGTATGGATGAGAGAGATGTTGTAGAGGTAGAATCAACATGACTTGGCAACTTAATAGGTATGTACCACCTGAAGCCCTCAAACACCTCTTCTGTCTTATGACAGACCTACTCAGGGACATGGCATAAGCAAACTGAAGACATATCAAGTACAGTGCCTGAAAAGTTTGAAGATTTCTCAGAAGTTTTGCCCCATTCAGATACACCTACATCAGTGAAGTTATACAGGATAGTCCTCCCTCCTTCTAAAGTTAACTGGTTTCCATGTTGTCTCCCCTAATATTGCCATTATTCAACCTAATAATCAAAATTATTTGTATGAAAAAAGTGGGCAGAAGAGCTCCTAGACGCAGATAGAGCAAGGATTCCTAATGTTTTTGCTTGTTTGTTTCATGGACCTCTTCAGCAGTCTGGTGAAGTCCATGGACCCGCTTCTAAGTATAACCCCCATCCCAAAGCCCACTTGTATGAGTCTCTCCTTAATGGAGGACATGAATGCTCTGCCATGGGAGGCATGGGGCAGAGTTGGTGAGAGGTGAAAGAGCTTTCTTCAGTCTCTCTTCTGGACTCTTTAGGGTAAAAGGGGTAAAGCCTTGAATAGAGAGCTTGGGATCCTCCTTCCACCAAAAAAAAAATGACAAAGCAATCAGAAGTTAAATGGAACCTGATCATATCCCCTAGATAAACAATATTCAAGGGAGTAGACAGATATTCTTCTGGCATATTACCAACTATCTCTGAGGAGATGAAAGTGAGAGTCCCTTGTCCCCCACCTCCTGCCTCCCCTCATGGCAGGAATGAAAGTCTCCCTTGGAGAAGGGTGGGAAGAGGAGAGGCTAGAGATATCTCTTCTGCCTCTGAGCCACACATTGACAGCCCCCTCCTTGCCACAAATGGAACTCTCTACACTTGGGTCATGTAGCCCTCACTCCTTTGTTCATTTCATGGACTCCTTTGGCAGTCTGGTGAAGTCTATGAGCCTTTTCTAAGAATGATTTTTTTTAAGTAATTGAAGTAAATGCTAAATTGCAGTTAAAGGTTAATGAAAATAAAGATGTAATTTTTACCATTCAAATTCATGGAACTCTCTATTCATGGAATGGAACTTAACAGGTTAAGAACCACTGGAATGGGTATTCTTTCGGGCCCATCTTCCTGAAATGGCTTTATGAATGTCTTAAAACCTAAATTTGAGTGGCTAACTTCAGAATCTAGTACTAGTAGATCCTGGGAATGAGAACAAATGGGAATTTCTATCAGAGAACACTAAAATGTATGCACTTAAGAAAACGGTTTGGTAGCTTAGAATTTTTTTTAAATATGAATGGGATAGATAGTACAGATATCTAATAAATAAAAGATAAAGGGCAGTTAAAACACCAAAAAGCATAGGAATAAATTGATATTTTCCTTTATATGGTAAGTAGCATCTAAAAAACAAGAGAACACATTTTATCCAACGGAGAGAAGTTAGAGACCTTCTAATAAGATCAATGATAAAGTAAAGATGTCTATTATAACCAATGTTATTTAACACAGTGTTAGAAACAGTAGCTATAGCAGTAAGAAAAAGAAATTGAGAGAATAAACACAGGCGCGGGGGAAACAAAATTATCATTTTTTCAGATATTATGATGATCTAGTTAGAGAACCCAAAAGAGTAAAAAAAAAGCAATAAATTAAAACAAATGAATAAACTGAAACAATAAATTCCCTCAAATTGTAGGATCTAATAAACTTATATATATATCACCAATATTTCTCTATATTGCCTATAAAACTAAGCAGGAAGAAAGAGAAATTCCATTCAAAATCACTACAAAATATGTAAAATATTTGGGAGTCTATCTGTCAAGACACACAAAGGAGCTATATAAATAAAACTACAAAACGCTCTTTATAGAAATAGAGACATAACTCATTGGAGAAATATTAATTGTGCATGGGTAGGTTCTGTAAATATAATAAAATGGTATTGCCCACCGTAGTGCCAAACCAATTAAACCTACCAAAATATTATTTTAAAGAACTAGAACAAATTATAATGAAATTCATCTGGAGGATAAAAAGATAAAGAATGTCAAGGGAAGTAATTATTTTAAAATCATGAGAAATAAGAGAGTCTAGAATTACCAGATCTCAAGCTGTACTACAAATATGTAATCACCAAAATCATTTGGCCATGAAGAGGTTTATCAGTGGAACAGATTAAGTACATAAGACACAGAAGTGTAAAAAAAAAAAAAGAAAACCCAATAACAGTACTACCTTACCTCAAAGATCCCTATTGCTAGAGTAAGGACTCACTACTTTACAAAAACTTCTAGGAAAACAATCTGCTAGAAACTAAGTATAGACCAACATCTCAGACCATATGACAAGGTAAGTTCTAAATGCGTACATGACTCAGACCTCAAGAGTTACATCATAAACAAATTAGTGAAGCAATTAAGGAATTATCTTTTGGAACTATGGATTGTTTGTGATCAAGAAATGGAAATGTAATTCAGTTGTTTCTGTTGTGTCCAATTTTGGGTTTTTCTTGGCAAGGATAGTGGAGTGATTTATCATTTCCTTCTCTAGCTCATTTTGGAGATGAGAAGACTGAGGCTAACAAGGTTAAGTGACTTGCCCAGGGTCACATAGCTGGTAAGTGTCTTCCTGACTCCAAACCCAGCACTCTATCTACTGTGTCACCTAACTGTCCCAAACAATGTATAGAGGAACACAAAAAAATAAAATGGATAATTTTGTTATGTAAAATTGCAAAAAATTTTGTACAAATAAAACCAATTTGGTTAAAATTACAAGAGAAAGCATTAACTTGGAAAAAAATCTTTGCAGTAAGTTTTTCTGATAACTGTCTCATTTTCCAATATATATTTTTGAAAATAAGGGCTTTTCCTCGGCAGGATAAACATACAATTTTCAAAGGAAGAAATCTAAGCTACCAACACGAAAAAGAAATGCTCCAAATCACTAATAATTAAATAAATGAAATTTAATTCAACTCTGAGTTTCTATTTTGTACCAATTAGATTGGGAAAAACAACAACAACATAAGGAAAATGCCAATTATCAAAGGAAATTACATCGTTGTAGGACTATGAATTGGTCCACCCATTCTGGAAATCAACTTGGAATATGTTCAAAAAGTCATTTAAGTGTGCATACCCTTTGACCTAGGGATACCTCTATGGGGCCTTTACCTAAAAGAAATAAAGAGGAATGAGAGGGCTCCATGTGTACGAAAATATTTATAGCAGCTCTTTTTGTAGTGGCAAAGAATTGAAAACTAATAAAGCATCCTTCAACTGAGTAATGACTAAACAAATAATGATATATGAATGTGATGGAATATTACTATGTCTTAAGAAATGACCAAAGGTATGGTTTCAGAAAAACCTGAAAAGACTTGCATACTGATTCAAGTTGAAGTGGGTAGAACCAGGAGAACAATTTGTACAGTAACAAAATTAGGAAGAAAGTCAACCCTGAGAGACTTGAGAACTCTGATTAATACAATGGTTAATCACATTTCCAGAGGACTAATGATAAGCATGCTACCTACCTCTTGAAAGAGAGATGATGGATTCAAGAAGCAGAATAAAATGCATTATTGGTCAAGGCCAGTTTAGGAGAATTTGCTTTGCTACAAAGGTTTTGTCTGTTTTTTTTTCTCCTCTCCCCCAGTGGGTAGAAGTAGAAGGGAGATGGAAAACAGGGTTAATACAGCAAACACAAATGACAAGAAAAGAAAAGAAATTGGAGTTTTTAGGCATATTTTTAGATGCACCAAAGAGAAAAGAAGGAAAGCCAAAAAGAAGTAGGGAAAAGCAGGGCAGCTTTAAAAGCTACATGTTGAATTTATTATGTACTTAACAATAAATGTACATAATATAGATCTACACATAAAAGAAATCTGTAGTTTCATGTATAATCCTCTTTTTCTGTCCTATTTCTAAGAAAATTTATATTTTTTGGTTGTTAAGTTCGGAATAAAAATAAATTTTAAAAAAGATACAAGACAATCAAGTTGAATTGAATGGGATGAAGAAGGTAACAAACAAAGATTTCAGCTGATTAGGCTTCCTGTACATTATCTGGCACCTGAGGTCTCCTCTACCATTCCCATCACTGAATCAGCCTTGGAAAGGCTACCATGAAACAATATTATCAATATAGCCCAAAAGAGCAACTGTGTTCTCACCAAGAATCCTTTAAATGGAAGGTGGATTTCTCAGAAACAATTTTTTTTCTCCCTTTGGGAGAGAAGTCAAATAGAGGAATGGAGAAGTTAAAAGGGTGGGAGAAACATTGGGGTTGCCAATTTCTGTTTTTATACAAAGAAGAAAATAAAAAGAGGATCACTAGAGCTGTTTAAATGGTGAAAAGAGTGCAGAAGGTAGGTCAATAGGAAACAAAGAAAGGCAGGATGACTTTGAAAATAATACACAGAATTTGTCTTGGAGGGTGAAACAAGCTGTATGTAATTCACATTCACAGCTGGATGCAGAATCCTTTCTGTTCTGTTTTGTATATGAAAAAAGTTCCTTTTATCTGGTGTTTGTTAAATTCAGGATTTTTTAAGAAGGCAAATAGACTTGAGAACTGGAAGAGGATAACCCCAATAGAAAAAAGAAAAGGAAAGAAAGAATGAAATGCTTTTTGCCAACTCATGGCAGTTAAAGAGAATCACAGACTGAGAGCTGGAATGGATTTTGAATGTCATCTAGTATTACAGATGAGGAAGCTGAAGCCCAGAGAAGCTAATTAACTTGTTCAAAAGCAAACAGTAAGTAGCAGAGGATCTGCACACAATGTGACTCATTTTTCTTTAAACAAATATAATAGAGCTTAGTATTCAAGTGACTATTGTCCTTAGAGAGTGGTCACCCTAAAAAGATTTTCCTAAGGACCAAGATTTGCACTATTGAGGATATTCAAAAGAATGTACCATATATGGACTTTGAAGGTCATTATGGTCTGGCCCCACAATTTCATTAGCCTTATCACCCATCCCTTATTTGTATATTCTTTAAGGTTTAAAAATTAGATTCCTCACAACTCTATAAGGTAGGTAGTAAAAGAATTTTTATTCCCATTTTATAGATGAGAGATTTTCTCAAACTGTCTTAAGCAAGGGAAACTGTGCTAGAATACATGTAGTCCCCCAAGGTCACTCTTTGAAGTAAAAAATATTGACATACCGGGTGGAGCCAAGATGGCAGCTGGAAAGCAGGGACTGGCATGAGCTTTCCGCCAAGTCCCTCCAAAAACCTATAAGAAAAGTGGCTCTGAACCAGTTCTAGAGCTGCAGGACACACAGAGTAGCGGAGGGAAGCAGGGCTCCAGCCCAGGACAGCCTAGATGGTTGCCGGGTGAGGTCTTTCACGCATGGAGCCGGGAGCAGAGCAGAGTGGAGCAGAGCCCAGCATGGGCTGCACAGACCAGCCAGACCAGGAGCCAGGAGGAGCATACCCTAGCGCCCTGAATCAGTGAGCTGTGGCAGTTACCAGACTTCTCAACCCACAAACACCAAAGACAACAGAGAAGAACTGGAGAGCCCACAAAGTGGAGGAGGGAAGCAGGGCTCTGGCCCAGGACAGCCTGGATGGTCTCTGGGTAAGGTCTATCCCACATAGAGCTGGGAGTGGAGCAGAGCAGAGCCCAGCATGGGTGGTGCAAACCAACCAGACCAGGAGCCAGGCAGAACAAGCCCTAGCGCCCTGAATCAGTGAGCTGCAGCAGTTACCAGACTTCTCAACCCACAAACACTAAAGACAACAGAGAAAGTTAGTGGGAAAAGTTGCTGGGGACAGGGAATTTGCAGTTTGGCCACCCCCCCCCCCAGGGGCAGCAGAGGTGAGGCAGCTACAGAACTACAGCTGCAGTTGCTTCTGGCCCCAGGCCCACCTGGTGGGAGGAATTAAGTGGTGGATCAGAGCAGGAGTGAAGAGCCTGCTGAAGATTAAGTCCAGTCTGGGTTGGGAGTTCTTGAGGAAGGAGGAGTGCTGGTGTGGCAGCGCAACCACCCAAGCTTGGAACATAGAACTCTTTAGTCTACAAGCAGTCATACCCTGCTGAAAAACTCAAGGGTCAAGTAGTTGGCTGGGAACATGGCCAGGCAGCAAAAATGGACTCAGATTCAGACTCAGACTTTGGAATCTTTCTTTGGTGACAAAGAAGACCAAAACATACAGCCAGAAGACATCAACAAAGTCAAAAAGCCTACAACAAAAGCCTCCAAGAAAAACATGAACTGGTCTCAGGCCATGGAAGAACTCAAAAAGGATTTGGAAAAGCAAGTGAGAGAAGTAGAGGAAAAATTGGGAAGAGAAATGAGAGTGATGCGAGAAAACCATGAATAACAAGTCAATGACTTGCTAAAGGAGGCCCAAAAAAATACTGAAAAATATACTGAAGAA
>CM053622.1:576733518-576772079 GCA_028646595.1 Phalanger gymnotis
AGAATAGATGCCATCTGGGAGTGGGGGGGAGGGTAGAAATGGGGAGAAAATTTGTAATTCAAACTCTTGTGAAAATCAATGCTGAAAACTAAATATATTTTTTTAAAATTCCATTAAAAAAAGTCAAAAAAAACCAAAACAAAACAAAAAAGAAAATATTGACATGGGTGTGTGAGCATGATATATTAGAAAGAAGGTAGAGATTATTTTATTGGTTATTTTAATATCCTCAGCACTTAGAGCTTGGCATTTAATAAATGCTTTGTATATCTAGTATCTCTCATCTATTTAACCACTCTGGACCTCAGCCTCATCTCTAACACTCTAAGGATCAGATTTTAAGAACACCAAGAAGGACCAAGGCCTCAGACACTTAGTCATTTGTCTTACTGAGTCAGAAGAACTCAGACAGTTCCTAATCTGTAAAATTAGCTTGAGAAGGAAAGTCGCAAACTACTCCAATATCTTTGCCAAGAAAACCCCCAACGGAGTCATGAAGAGTCAGACACAACTGAAACAACCGAACAACAACAAAAGAAGGATCAAGTCTGATCACTTGACGCAGTCCATTTGCACGTACTAGAGATAGTAAGATGAATGTTTTTATTTCAAAGTAAGAGTATAATGTCTGCTTGGAATTATTTACATTTAAAGGACATTTTCACAGAAAGAAAAGATAATATTAAATTATGATAAAATTATAAAAATTATTGTATAAATGGCATACATAGTCCAATAAAATGGTGGGGATTCTATGATCCTAAATTCTAATGCATTAACTTAAAAAAACCAAATCAATTCTCTTACTTGATACTCCTCTCTCTCTCGAAGTCAGACCTATAGAGCAGATATACTTCTGAAGTTCATCTGCCTCATTCACCAATTACCTGAAGCTTGTCTGCTACAAGAAGGCCAGTCGCAAGCAAAACTGGGAAATCAGCATATTGACTGGATGGATGGGAGCAAAGTGTACAAGAAAGAAACAGAAGCTCTAAGGGTCTCCCAGTCTAGCTGGAGACATCATTCAAAACCTTTGAAAAACTCAGTTATAGAACCTGATTCTTGCTCCCTCAACCACTCCATCCCAATAAGAAAGCATCTGAAAAAGAAGAGAGGTCTGGGTTTACCATTGAGTTTCTAATGAGCTCGCACCTGTAGGTAGGATGTAATTATGCTTACAAAGAATAAGTTGTCTATTAGGAAATGGCCTTAAGTTAGGAAACTGGCAGGGAACAAAGTACAAAGGCAAGATAATCACCCCCCACTAGCAACCTGGACCAAATAGCTCACCTTCAAAGTAATCAGGGTTCCACTGGGCCCACAGTGCAAGAAATTACTACTGCCCACTGTGTCAAAACTGTTGTTTCCCACACTCTACTTCTCCTTTTTGAGCCCTAAATAAAATGGGAAAACAGGTGTTCCTCACTTTCCATCAGCCCACCCCTCCCCTACCAAGGCCTAACTTCTACTCCTGTTTTTCTAGACTTTTAAGAATCTCTGGTCCCACAGTTTGGTGAACTGGACTTCAGAGTTTGAACATTTGAATTATTTTCTAGTTTTGAGAAAGTTACTTGCTCCTTTTGGGCCTCATATCCCTCATCTGTCAAAGTGAAGATGTAGGACTAGCTGGTCTTGAGGTTCTTTTCACTTCTAATATTCTTTCAAACTATAAAACTTTCTTAAAAAAAGAATTTGACCTAATCCTATTATTTCATCAGTGTAGTGTACTTCCAGAATGGACATTCTCTCCACTGAAGGGGATGGCACTTCATAATCCATTTATACCGTGTCTTAGAGACTTACCTGAAGAACTTAGAAGTTAGATGACTTGACTGTGGTTACACAATTAGTATGGACTTGAAGCCAGGGTTTCCTGACTCAAAGGCTGGCCTGGTATCCACTACAACACACTGCTCTCTAAGTCTGCTTATCAAACTTCATTTCCCATTTCTCCCCAACAGGAAGCTTCTGTTCTGGTCAGAGGAGTCTTCTCACTACTTGCATACCAACATCTAAATCTCCTTCTCCTACTTCCTGTGTTCTGTGCTTTTGTTGCTCTCTCTTCTCTAAACAAACCTCAGGAAAGGCTCAGATTTCAGTTATTTATACATTAGTAATAATTTTAGATGACCACTACCTCTGTTGTAAGATGTTTTCATCAACCTTAATTTTAAGATGAGAAGTTATATCCCCAAAGAAATGTCATAATCGAATATATTAGTTGAAACACTTGGGGAACAGAGGAGGCTGCCCCAGTGCTTCAGCAGCCATACTACATGGGCAGCCCCCTAGTCTGCTTATAAGTAAATCTAACAATGCCCATCAGGAAGGGGGAAAGAAATAAGCATTAGTATAGCACCTACCATGTGCCAGGTACCACACTAAGTACTTTTTACAAATAATAGCATTATTTGATTATCTGATTATCCTCTCTGGATTTGAGAAAGTAATTGTATCATCTAAAGTATTGGCAGGTAATCAGAATTAACCCTGGAGGTCAATGGAGCAGGGATTTGTTTATGCCATTTAATGTGAATAGCATGAAATGTCCCTTAGGGCCCCTTTCAAACACAAATATGCTATAGTATGTGAAAGTGTATGTAGAACCTATGCCAGATTACATGCTGTCTTGGGGGGTGAGGGGGGAAGAGAAGGAGGGAGAGAAAATTTGGAACTCAAAAACTGAGGGTGGTAAACTAAAAATAAAAAATAAATTTAAAATAATATGCTACTGTAGAACTCTTTAGCATGCCAGCCACCATTATCACAGTAGCATGGTTAGAATTCCATTTATGTAGTACTTTGAAATTTACAGCATCCATTCCTTACAATAGCCCTTGAGATAGGTAGTGTTGGTGCTATTATTCTCATCCTAAAGATGAGGCAATTGAGGCTCTGATAGATCGAGGTATTTATCCAATTCAAGCAGAGAGCCAATGTTCAAGCCAAGCACAACTTTTCTATCCTGTAGACCTGCATCTGTTCCACCTAACTCATGAGTTTCAGTTCCCATCACAGAGTATGGATGCCTATTTTGTTTCAAGGAGCCCAACTTTTAAAATGCAAATACTCTGATCAAAAGATAGCTTGGTACAATGAGAAAAGCACTGGCTCTGAAATTAGAGGAACTGAGTTCAATTCTTGTCTCTTTGACCTTAGGCAGGTCACTTAACTTCCTAGGACATCAATTTCTTCGTCTGTCAAATGAAAGGGTTGGATTAAATGGCCCGTAAGGTGGCTTCCAGCTATAGATATAGGGCCTCCAGGGACCTGCAAACTCAATGGGAATCAATGGTATAATATGGCAAACAAAGAAACTAAGAGTGCTGAGGGGTACTAAAAAAGGCATGGTTAGAACAAGAGTAGAGTCCAATTGTGCAGGGTTCTAGTCAGACCACATCCAGAGTACTGTGTTAAGTTCCAGGCACTTCATTTTCAAAAGAACATCTGAAAGTTTCTGGAGTAGGAATGTACAGGATAGGGAGGAGCTGAATGAAGGCCAACCATGCTCTACGGTTATTGAAGGAACTGAGGGCATTTCACCTAAAGGAAAATCATAGCACAGACATAATAGCTATCTTCAAGTATTAAAAATACTGTTGGGTAAAAGAAGGACAAGATAGTACTATGTTTGACCTAGATTAGGGGTCTTTTAACTTGGGCAGGGGGAAGAGCGGGAAGGCATTCCTGAGCTTGCTGATAGATAGATAGATAGATAGATAGATAGATAGATAGATAGATAGATAGATATAGATAGATGGATAGATAGATAGGTAGATAAAGAGTATTCTAATATAATTGGCTTCCTAAGCAATCTTATATATTCTATTTTATGCATTTAAAAAGATTATACTGAGAAGGAGTCCATAGGTTTCTCCAAACTGCCTAAAGGGTTCAGGATGCACAACAGAGATTGAGAATGCTTGGCCTAGAGAATCGATCTAGGAACAAAAGAAAGAAATTTCAGAGAAGCGTGTTGTAAATAAAACCTTCCCTCCCAGTAATTAGAGCTGTCCAACAATGGAAGGGGGTCCAGAAATATAAGATTTTCAATCATTCAGGGTCTCCAAGTAGAGGCCATATGAGCATGAAGGAGGTGGGGTATAGAGGGGATTCTCTACAGGTATAATTTGGATTGTACAGATGGTCTCAGAGCTTCCACTGAACTGAGATTCTATGTTTTTCATTATTATTATTATTAATTATGACAACTCACCTTTCCATAGCACTTTAAAGTTTATGGGGTACTTTCTTCCCCACAACCCTGAGAAATAATACAAGTAACCTTATTTGTGAAGTATGCTAGGTAAGGGAAATTATGCTGGAATTTCATAATTTCATAATTTCTCCGCCAAATACCCAAAGCAAGCATTAGGACTCCTACAGTGCTCAAGATGGAAACACAAAAGCTGTGACCTTGTTTTTCCCCCTTTTTCCAGGAATGCTCAACATTCACCTCACTAGTTCTCTTTTCCTCTGTAAAATGATTTAATCCGACATGCAAAAATGACTCGTTGGAGGTATAATGAATAAAGGGCTGCTATCTCCTGTCACCCACAGAATAAGCCTGGGGGGAGGGAATTAAGCATGAGCTTGGAATTGACTTCATGGGAATCGAATTAATTCATGGTTAGTGGATTAAATTTCTGTGGCTGAAAGCAATCTTTGAATCAGGAAACAGAATCATCAGCTGCCAGGTGGCAGGATGCTGGGTTTGTGTGAGCCAAAACACCTGCAAAATGAAGCCACCTCGGGTGGATTCCTATATGTTGATATTGTTTTAGATATGTTAGCCTTAACATCAGACGTCTTATGTGCTCTAGGCTATGTATGTTCCATCACCTTACTGTAATATTATTAATATTTTTTTTAATCTTGAGTTTGCCAAACACTAGATTACTATGGTCACTTACTACCGTGTGTATTGTGTACCTAATTTATTCTACTAACGTACCATCCTATTTCTTAGCACCCTTCTCTTTTCCCCTTCCTCTCCTACTTCCCTGTAGAGTAAGATAGATTTTTATACCCAAGTTATGGTGTATGTTATTTACCCTTTGAGCCAATTCTGATGAGAGTAAGATTTAAATGTTGCCCCTCACGCCCCATTTTCCCATTCACTAAAAAAGCTCTTCCTTTTGTGCTTCTTTTATGTTAGATGATTTTCCCCATTCTTCTGCCTTCCCTCTTTACTCAATGCTTCCCTCTTTCTTGCTCCTTAATTTTATTTTTTTAAATTTTTAATTTTTTTAAATTTTATTTCAGACAAACACCAGAACACAAATACAGAATAGAGAAAAGAAACAAAAACATATCATAAACTTAAATATTGGAACTTAGATACAGAGTAATAAAGGAGGGGAAGCATGACATGTGCATAGCAGAACATGAGAGGACTCAAAATAAGTAACAATAAATTTTCATTTCAAGAAAGCCTGTATGATAAATACTACATGTTGTGTTGAGAGCTGTCCATATTTTCTTTGCTTCCTTGTAGGCTTTCTTTTGTTCTCTGCTAGCACTTTTAAAAAATATTATTACTATTACTAATGTAAGGGGTGGTGTGTGTGTTGCCCATGTAGCTTCTGTGTGTCCAGTGCTTCTGTCAAGCTGTGGCTAACAGACAGGCCTGAGTAGACCTCTTTTGAGTCTCTCCCACCTATCCTTCTGTAAGGGAGGTTTTGCTTCCTGCCAAGAGGGAAAGTAGCAGGTTGGGGCCAGAGGGTAGTCACCCTGCTCCCCTTAGAGAGGAGTAACAGGCTACAATTACATCATCTGGCCCCTGAATATTGTTAGTCTAAGGGAGATAATTTTCAGGTTCAAGTTAGACTCCTGATCACTATCCTTTAATGAGGAACTCAAGCTTCCTATGTAATGCTTAATGCTTTTCCTGACAATTTCCTGTTCCACAAAAACCACATATATCAAATATTAAATAAACTCATTTATCCAAGCCTATAGCAAACAGAAAATCAGAGGAAGTATATATGTGAAAATATATACCAGATGATACACAGAATAAAGGAGTTACACCATTGGAATCAAGGTAACTCAAGGCTCTACCAAGAGAAGGGAGGTAGAATAAGCATTGTACGGCACCTACTAAGTGCTAGGCATGGTGCTGAATAAACACTTGTTACAAATACTATATTATCGCATTTTATTCCCATGACTATCCTGCAAGGTAGGTACTGCTAGTATTTCCATTTCACAGTTGAGGAAACCGAGGCAAACAGAAGTTAAGTGACTTTCCCAGGGTCTATAGCTAGTAAGTGTCTGAGGCTGTATTTGAACTCAAGTCTTCCTGACTCCAGGCCTAGCAATGCCACCAGTTACCTTCCAGATCTCATCCAAGGGGAAATTCCTCAAATTCTCTAATGTGGGAAGAGGGGTATAACCAAGGTACTATCTCCTTTGTACGACAGCTTCTTCCCAGAGGCTTTTCCTCCTTTCAGGGACCTGAACAGAGTCTGGAGCCCTTTGAATCCAAACATCACAGAACAAGGCTTGTCTGAATTCAGTCAAAGGGCTGTACTTGAGGACCTAGAGGGCCACATGTGACCTCGAGGACACAGATTCTCCCCTCTTCTGTACTGAGCTATAAACAAAAATTTAGCCAGTAGATTATCACAAAAATGCTAAGCTACATGTAAGCTAGCTAATTTGTAGTCATCAAGTCTGGTCAAGTTTGAACTGACTTACCAGAATGGGAGAGGTATAAAACTGAGGAGATAAACCATAAGTCCAAGTCCTTTCTTTGCTACTATAGATGTGATTCTCTTCTTCTGCTCCTTGATCAATTCTAGGGGCCTCCTGGTTGTTGTTTGGTAACCAAGTGGCATGAAGATACCCGCTGCTAGGCAAATCCAAAGATTTACTTATGGAAGATCATAGATACACTCTCAGGCCAAAGCGGCAAGGCCCAACATCACAGCTCAGATCTCCTCTTGAATGTTTTTCCTTTTGGCTCTGAAGCCATACAAGTCCTAACCATGGACTATGCAAGGCACTTAAGAACACATAGACATAACACACTATTCAATTCAGTTTCACCAGCCCGATATGTGGAAGGAAAAAAAAAACTGAAACAGTCCCTGCCCTCAAGGAACATACTTTCTATGGGGTCCTGACTGTCTTACCTGGAGTCATTGGAAGCCAGAGCACCCCAAAGGGAAATGGGGAAGGCCACCCCACAAGCCAAGCCATGGAGAACTTCTCTTACCTTAATTTCATTTTCCTTACTCTCCTATAGAGTGCACCCTGACTCTCACCAAGGACAAACTGATCTGACCAGAGTATACTAACCCTTAATGCTGTGCAAAGTTGGCTTAAGTTCCTCTTCCTCCTCTAAGCTAGTTATGGGTAGAGGCCTAAATGTTCATAAAGTCTAAGCTATGCTCCCATGTCAATAAGGCAGCTCGATGGAGCAATGGATAAAGTTCTGGGCCTGGAGTCAGGAAGACAAGAGTTCAGATTTGGCCCAGATATTTCCTAGCTGTGCAATCCTGAACAAGTTACTTAACCTCTTTTTGCTTCAGTTTCCTCAGCTGTAAACTGTGAGTGGCAGCACCTACCTCACAGGGTTAATGAGATAATATTTATAGAAAGTGTTGGCACATTGCTTGGCACATAGAAGACACTATATAAATGCTCATTCCCTCCTCTCCTTCCCTCCCATGCCCATTGCTAATACATACTTCACTCTGCTCTGATTTTTATAGATTTTATCATCTTAGTTGCTAACTATTTTTGAGGACTTTCTGGTATCCATTAGAAACTTTTCATTTTATTTGCTTGTTTCTTGTCTACCTCATTGATATCTAGAGTCTTGTATTATCCCCTGGCTTCAGAACACTACTTATTCCATTCATTTGTATCCATTGTGATCTCCCTTTCCAAATGAGAGTGTGGAAACAATGCTTGGGTTCATGAGATCGTAGCTCTGCAAATGGAAGAGATTAGTGACCATTTAAGTTCAACCTCTAATTTTATAAGAAAATCAAGTCCCAAGAAGATTAAAACAAGTCACATTTATTAAATACCTACTATGTGCTAGGCTCTGTGCTAAACTTTGGAGATACAAAGAAAGGCCAAACCAGTCCCTGCCTTTAAGGAGCTCACAATCTAATGAGGAAAAAGTTTAAGTAACTTGCCCAAATATCAGAGGTGAAATTTGAACTCAAGGTCTCTGCCTCAAGAGCCAGAGTACTCATTGGTGCCTTGTTCTAAGGGGTAGAACTAAGAAAAGACATTTCTTTTCCCATAGCCAGGGAAGGTATAAAAGCATCAGAGTGCCTTATAGAGCCTAAAAGAAAATCAAGCTCTCATCAGCTCTAAAATTCAAATCTATGTCACTCAACTCATTTACATTTCTAGTTAATTAGCAAAATCCAATCATAAGATGTGTAGGCACTTTTAAAAAGGGTTTAGCTTGCTACGAAGTGGGATGAGGGAAATTAGTAGGGATTTAACATATCATTACCTTTATGGAGTGCATGTGATAGAATACTATTAAAAATTAATAAAGCAGACCACTTTAACAAATAGAGGGAGAATGGAATAGGGACTGTTTAACTGACCTTATACAGCACCCACTACTGTGTTCTGTCCATCTCTGAACCTAATTAGGGCTATCAGCCCCCCTCCCCAGAAGATAGGGCTAGATCATGTTGTGTTATCAGTAAAAGTAGAAGTAATCTGAAACTTAACCTGTCTGAAATTGAATTCATCTTCTGCTAGTAATCCTGACCCTCTTCCTAGCTTGCCCATTTCACTTGTTGACACCTCTCTTTTTCAAAGAACCCAGACTCAAAAGCTCAGTTACATGTACTCTTTCCTCTCCTTGAGCCCACATATCCTGGCTATCCCCAAATCCTATTGATTTCACCTCCTCTGCTTCCTACTTTCTTTTCTACCACTTTCACCCTCAGCTAGACTCTTAGAATAGCCTTCCAAGGAGTCTCCTTGCATTCCGTTTTTTTCCCCCCTGAGATTGCCTTCATACTGCTATAGAAAGAATCTTTGTGGGGCAGCTAGGTGGTGCAGTGAGTAGAGCACCAGCCCTGGGGTCAGGAGGACCCGAGTTCAAATCCAGTCTCAGACACTTAACATACTTACTAGCTGTGTGACCTTGGACAAGTCACTTAATCCCAATTGCCCTGCCTTTTCCCCTCAAAAGAAAAAGGAAATAATCTTTGTAATGTATACATTCAAACATTTTCCTGGCATTCAAAGACTCCCACAATGTCTTACATGTACCAGTTTATTCAGATGCATCCCCCATTAGAATGTAAGCTCTGGGGGAGAAAAGGGCCTGTTTTTGCCTTTCTCTGTATCCCCATTGCTTAGCAAAATGCCTATATAGTAGGTGCTTAATAAATGCTTATTGAATATTTCCTCCTTTCATATTATGTTCTAAGCAAATTGGGCTATTCAATACTCCCCAATCTTAACCTAGCCTCGCCTACTTTTATATCTTTACAAACATCATTGACTGTGTCTGTCCACTCTTGCTTTCTATCAGTTAATTCATTGTGCCTTGCTCATTCACAGTAGCTGTGACTGTAAGCAGTGTATAGTTTCAGTCTTGATGTGCCCAGTTTATGACTAAAGGAATGAGACCCTAATGGGGTCCTTTTGGGTAAAGGAAGACAGATGCACCTGGGTTTTTTTTTATTTTTTGGATATTCACTGGGAAAGATTGTGATGACAGCAAGCAGGAGGCTCACTGGGAGGCGAAATGGGAAGTTCTGCAGGAGAATCCTCCAGCAACTATGGAAGCCCCAACCCCCACTCCCCCAAGAAGTCCTCTAGGCACAGGGCCAAGGGAGTAGCTAGAACCCAGAATTAGGCCCCAAGCTCCACCAGCAAAGGAGGAACCAGCCTCCAAGGCACTGTGTTTCCAGGAACCTGAACACTGGTAAATATAGCCTTCAAAGATACCTCTATTCTAGTCATCTCAACCTTGGGAACCTGGGGACATGTAGTGAGACTCATTGGGCTTATTCTACCTAAATTGACTTGTCTTAATCAGTTAGCCCAACACTCTATCCAGGTGCAATGTGGGGTCCATCCAGACCCATGCACTAACCCTCATATCCTAGTCGCCCTCACATGCCTAGGAGAATTTTGCAAGTACCTCACAGTGCTAGCCAGAGTACGGGAAATGCAGAACTATGTCAATCTCTTGGAACTCACTGAGTTGTGCTAGTAAACTAATCCTAAAGTGTTGCTGTTACCTCTACTCTCCTAGGAAAAAAAAATAGATGAGATATTGTTCCCCTGGTTACTGATCAAAATAGAGAGATTCAGCATGAGTCACATGAACAGCCAGGAAAAGAAGATCCCTCACTATTGCAGACATAGAGGTCTCTGGTTTCCATGGTTTTGCAACATTCCTCATGAAGAGCCTGTTGTTAAGTCGTATCTAACTTCATGACCCATGTGGGGTTTTCTTCACAAAGATATTGGAGTAATTTGCCAATTCCTTCTCCAGCTCATTTTACAAATGAGGAACCTGAGGCAAATAGGGTTAAATGACTTGCCCAGGATCACACAGCCAGTCAGTGTCTGAGGCCACATTTGAACTCAGGTCTTCCTGACCCCAGACCCAGAGCTCTAACCGCTGTGCCACCTAGCTGCCAAAGAGCCGATAGCATTTCTCAATCAATCCTGTGTGATTGGAGACAAGCAGGTAGGAAGATCATCTCAGAGCCTTGCTGCCTGTCAATCTTTAAAAGATTGTGTGTTATCACAAGGGAACGAATTGACTCTTTTCTGCTGTTTGACTCCCACTCTATTTTCTTCCCCCATCCCCTGTGTTTAGTTTTCTTTGTCCTGGCATGTTTGGACAACTCCTTTTTCCAGTATTCACAGTGCTTCGCATGGTACTTCACGCATGGTAAGCAATTAATATACACTTTTCCATTCCACGTAGCAGGGGCACGGCTTCCTCTGAACAGACGCCAGCTTTTAATGACACAGGTGTCTGCTGAGAGTGGTAAGAAGAAGACCGTTGGTATTGCTCCTCAGACTGAATACAATATTCTAGATGAGGCCTGGCTAGCATAAGTTACAGTAGATTATACTCATGTCAGCTTTACTTGACAAATACAAAAAAAAAGCTAACATTGCTCTTAACTTCTTAATTCTCTCAGCCCAGTCAAGATTAAAATGAAAGCCACAGGACTGATTTCAGGATTTAAAACATAATTAACAGAAATCATGGGAGGCCTTCCTTTGATAGCCAAATGAAGAGCCCTCATCAGGCTTTTCTTAGCAACAGTCACTGAACCCCAACCTGCCTAGCTGACCTAATAATAGCCTGTTTCAGTGAAGCATAAATAAAAGGCCAAGCAAAACTGATCCAGTGGGTAGAAATAAGACTGTGATTTTTATCCAGATTGCAGGCTCATATTGTAGTTACATATTATATATTTCTGCTTGGGACTACCTGTTGATAACCTAGCCAGAGCAGTGGATAGCTGTAGTAGGACAAAATCAGGGAAGACCACAAAAGCAGGCAGTCATTGAGGATCAAACCAGGGAGATAAAAGTCACTGAGATTAAATGGCATCAGGTGAAATCAGGCAGCTAGAGCAGGACTTGGGTCGGGGAAGATAGCTAACAAATGTAGTAAGAGAAAGAAAGGCAAGCATCAAAGTAAGCAGAAGAGTAGATCAGACAAAGGGAAAGAGACCTCTAGTCCATTCGGTCTGAAGCTTTAGGAAGGGAAGAGAAAGGAGAGGGGCGCAAAAGAAGTTTCAGACCGCTAAAACTAAGTTTCTATAGGCTTCCTAGAGTATCCTGATGATTTATTACTGTAAGTCTCACACACTGCACCGCAACTCTACAAAATGATAGGCAAATTTGACAATGATACTCCACCGAATAGAATGAAATCCTAACTTAAACATGTCTTCTTCCTCAAATAGGTGTAGGTGAATGCTTAGAAGCAATTCTGCATGTTTCTCTGCCCCCATCACCTGTTGCTAAAAGGTGCCTTACTCAGTAACTAAAAATGGAAGCAATGGAACCTGAATTCCAAAGTTGCAGGATTATAAATGAATAGGTACTGAGGTATGAGCCAGATTCAAAAAGCAAACAGGCAACAATGCATCAAGATGAATCAAAGAAACAGAGGGGAGGGACCAGCATCAGGAATGAGAGAATCAGTCACTTGTGAATGAGCCTCAGTCACAATTGGAGGTGACAGGCCATTACCCAATTATAAATGTCTTGGTCTGATCTTAAACTTTAAAGAAACTTGTTTGCTGGGATTCAGGAACCAGATAGGTAGAGAAGAAATAAAAATAAAGGCTACAGACTGAAAAACAAAAGAAGCAGGCCCAGGCCTGAGTAAATCACACGAAGTAGAGGCAAGTGAAGCACAATCCAAAAGGCTGGCCTGAAGCCCAAACTCAAACCAGGTAACAAGCAAACCGTTCAAAGGTATAAGGGAATTGACAACCAAAAGGGATTTTTATTTAATCAACCATGGTGGCACCAGCACTCTTACTCTGTGAATTTGAAAGGTCCAGGACCTTACTGATCTAGAACTTGATAATTCTATCTTGTACAATTTTTTTCTCTTGATATGTATAAGTATTGAGTGAGAAAACTATAATTGAAGAACTTGCATTTTGTGATGAAAACAGAATGCATGGCGATGGGACCATTCTCTGACTCCTTAATAATGTACATGTGCTCAATGAAAAGCTCTGAATTGTCTCCATGGTCTTCAGTACTTGGGGATGTGCAGATGATAATGATAATTAAGAAAAAAGAGCAACCCTTTCCAGTGTGGTGTTTGGGATTCTGCCACTTCTCCCTCAGAATCATGAGGAGATGGGAAGGATAGAATCATCATCATCTTCTTTTTCTCCTCCTCCTTCCCTCTCTACCTCTCCCTCTCCCTCTCCCTCTCCCTCTCCCTCTCTCTCTCTCTCTCTTTTTCTACCTCCCCATCTCTCTTCCTTGAAGGAGCTATGGAAGCTACACAAGTAGTCATGAGAACATGACCCTTGATTTCATGTTCCTAGTTGCTTTTTCTACTTTGTGTTTCTTTCCCTGAGCATAAGTGACAGGATAGTGATCCTGATGCATCCATTTTTAGTGGCTACTTTATGAGTTATAAAGGCCCAAGTGCAAGCAAAAGGAAATGCTTTCTGAAACCTGCACCTTTTCTCAGAGGAGAAGAGGTCCACTTATATGAGGATGAGCTATACATGTCTCACTGGCCAGAAGATGGGGACTTTGAGTGAGCTGATTGGACTACATCGAGCTGAAGTAAAAGGGAAATACCTATTCAGCTGTCCCACAAGACTTCTAGGCGTCATGCTCACCTACCAAGAACAATAGGTTACTGTTTTATGTTTTAAGTATTTGTCAATGCATGTTTATGAAAATTTTGCATTTAAAACATTCCTTTGTGGTAAAATAAATACCTATCTATTTACATACTACTTTGTACACTTTATAACTTTTATAGAAGAAAGTCTGTCAATCTCTTTGGGGGAGAACATAGACATGAGCCAAACCTAAGCATTAATAAATTTTATCCAGACTTACCCTAGATTGCAGGCCTAATGAGCTAGACACAGAGAAAGTTCCCAGAATTGAATCTAGGCATTTGACCAAGGCCAGAGCCCCTAAGATGAAAAGAGGTTACCTGGCCACAGATATTTATATCTCCCCCTACATCTGCCACAAAGACTAGATAAAAGATAGGTGTTCAATAAATGCTTGTTGTGTTGGATTGGATTTGACTCTATACCTATCTTGATATCATTCTCTAGGATCCCATCCCAATGGTCTGAGGCTCACCATTTAAATACTTTCCATTTTTTTCACTACTGTTCTATAAAGTAGGCTGATATCTAAAGTGAATAGTTTTTGAGCAAACAATAAACCATCATTTCTTGAATATAAGAGAAAGGTTTTTTGATGAATCTTTTTTGTGGGCAAATAAACATCTTCTCCTACTCCCCTACATCCCTACATCTCACAAAGAAATCAATGCTTTTTTTTCAATGAAGGTTCCAGAGAAAGGCAATGAAACATACCTATCTCCTTATTGCAATATGTTGTTGTCTACATTGTAGAGAGAGTCACCACACTGGATGTTTTTGCCTAATTGCTTTTCTTTGTCACAAGAGTGTGTGCAATTTTGAGATGCAAGGAACATTTTCCTTCAGAAATGACTGTGATATAAAGACTAAAAACATCAATAAAATGAGTTTAAAAAAAACCAGAATGCTGAATGCTTTTAAAGAAACCTTTCAAGAAAGGAAATTAGAAAGATAGAAAGAGTCCTGGAGTACGAGCTAGAAGACACGGGTTCTAGTTCTGGCTGTCATTTACTTGCTAGGTCCCCTGGCAGGCTACTTTAAGTCCCTCAGCTGTAAGATTAAGGATTAGATGACTTTTAAGAGTATTCCCACTTGGTAAGTGTATATATTTTTGTTTTCTCAATTGAAAAAAAATCAGAGTGGCCTCCTAGGATGAGAAATAGAGAAAACCCTGCTCATCCCTTCTAAGTATATAATCAATAACTGAGGAGAATTAGTTTTCATTTCCTTCTCTTAAAGTTAAATAACAAAGCAGTGTTGTGTCATGGTGCATTCTCTTTCAATTATTACCCCATGATATAAGCAAAGGATATCGTCTATCTACATTTTCTCAGGCCAGGCCACAATCTCTGTGATGGAATGTTGACCACTAGAAAGACTTCCCAGGAAGTAGTTTTGTCCTAATGAAATAAAAAAAACATTGATTTAGAGATAGCTAATTGAATTTCACGGGAAATGGGATCTCACTTCCTAGAATTCCTAGGATTTGTCTTCCCATTTCCCCATCACCACTTTCGTACGTCTCTGGTTACTAGGGAAAGCTTTGTCATCTCAGACGTCGTCTAGGCAGGGATGCTTCTATATCCCCATCTATTCCTATTCTTTCTAGTTCTTGATATCTTAACATTGACTGGGTCTTACATTCAGAATTCAAGGGTGATGATTTCCTGCTTGTGAATAAATGATCTTGTATTTTACAATTCCTCTGGATCCTTGAGCTTGACCTTGGGAGTGGGCCTCAGTAGCTGGGGGTGAAGATTAATGAGACAATTATTTTTTACAAGGAATATAAACTGCTTGAATTGCCCATGTTAAAAGCAGTCGTGACATTTGGTGCTCCTTCACAACAGGAACTTGCTCTTTGAATTCTGAGTAGTGAAAAGTCAATGCATACTGCTCTCTCTCTGATAATAGCTTATAATTGAGAAAAGCAAATGAAGAGATGGTTGGGTTCCATTACAACAAACACTATTACTATGAAAATCCCTGTCATTTCAGTCAATACTTGGAGTAAAGAATCAAGATGATCATCTTAATGGAATTCTTCTCTGAATGTAGTGAATTATACTTTATACCTAGTGTGTTAAATAAGTAACTGTACAAATTGCATAGCAAGAAATCCTTTCCATCTACAAAGATTTTTTTCTTCAAATCTGTCAAGCATTGCCTTCCACAAAGACTTTCCTGAGATGGAAAAAGCTTTGAAAACCTCAAAGCACTATGTAAATATTACCTGTCATTATCATAAAGGGGGTGAGCTTGAAGTTGGACCTTGTAGAACTTAGATAAGAGAAAGGAAAGATGGAAGTTATGTCTTGCAGGAGGAAGTGAACAAAGATATAAAAGCAGGAATGTGGCACTGCATATCAAATTAAGATATATATGTATATGTATATGAGTATGCATATATACATGTATATGTGTGTGTGTGTGTATGTTTGTGTTAGTAGTCCCTGAATTTCATGAAATCCTTATGGAAACAAACTTAGGTATCATTATCATATGTTAAAAGGTGTCACCCATTCAATAAAAGCCTTCAAATCAAATATATCATATTATACTATTTATATATAGGACAGAGAGGAACATTGTAGATATTATCAAATTGATTGTTTTGCCCAATATATGTATGTATATATGTGTGGTGAGAGAGAGAGAGAGAGAGAGACAGAGAGAGAGACAGAGAGAGAGACAGAGAGAGAGACAGAGAGACAGAGAAATGTAATACCTACTCAAAGAGGGAAAGTATGGCCTGATTAACTATGTGTATAACCTTATACAAGCCACAACTTGTTTGAGACTCGCTTTCTTCACCTGTAAAAATGAGAATAATAATGATTCATAATAATGATAATTTATCCACTTGTATAATAGTTCACAGTACATTAACTTTAAAAGAATGATGGTGCGATCATGACTTCTCATGGGACCATTTCTACCAAACATCAGTGTAAAAGATGAGAATAAGGTGATGATACTAACAAAAAAATAATGAGAAATATGAGAATAGTACCAATGACAAAATGGGAATAAAATAATTCTACTAGTTTGCACTTACATAAAATTTTAAGATTTACAAATCATTTAGCATATAATACATTACTGGGAAGAGGTAGCACAGCCTAGTGAATAAAGGGCCAGCTCTAAGGTCAGGAAAAACTCAATTCAAAGCCTGCTTCTGACTAACTAGCTGGATGACCTTGTGTAAGCCACTTAGCTTCTCAGTATTATAGTCAACTCTCGAACTATAAATTGTAAATGAGTTGTTGATCTAGAGAGAGTTCCCTTACACTAATGAACTCACAGCTCTAGTGGAGGAAAGAAATCTGATTGGGGAATAATGTCTGCTGTTTTTGCCTCATAGGATTGTTAGAAAAATGATATTATATATATGAAAATTTGAAAAAATGTAAAGTGCTCTGTAAATCTACTGTATAATTACACTTTTAAATTTGTATTTGTTGGGGGATTAGTTATTTGCTAAATTATTTGCCCAGGATCAGCTGAGGCAGAGTAGATCTAACCAAGCCAGTGCAGAAAGGCATAGAGATGGGCTGACTGAGGCTTACACCACCTCAAAAGACCCTACTCCTATTCCAAGGACTTTACTACATCTCAGGAGAGAGACTCACAACAAGGAAGGATTAGTTCTGCTTAGGGAAAGCCTTTAAAAAGAGAAAATGCTTAAGAAGGAAGACTGGCAGAGGAAAACTCTGCTCTGAAAGGGTGGTTTAGGTTCACAATTTGGGTGCTTCAAAAGATCCTAGCAAGAAGAAACAGACTGCTCTGAAATCTGACAGGAAGCTAATTGAAAATCTTGCCCCCCTTAACCCACAGTGGGTACCAAAACAATATTACCATATATTTGTTGATGGAAATTTACTCATTTAAAAAAAAATAATCATAGCTGCTGTATGTTGAAGACAAAAATCTATAATTCATTACTGACTTTACAGAAAATTATGCAAACATGTTTTGTAAAATATGTTTCATTTTAATAACCATTGAGGAAAAAAAGAACGTGAGGATATTAAACATTCACATACTATCATGGTGATTATACAAACTAGTAGGAAGCAAAAACTAGAGCCCTCTACTTACACAGTAGTGTACCAATATTAATCAATAAATATTTATTAAGCACCTTCTTCATGCTGGTCATTCAGGTACTAAGGATATAAAAGAAAGAGGAGACCAGGTACCTGCCCTCAAAGGGCTTGAGGTCCATTTGATAGATAAGAATTGGCCATCAACAAACAAATAGTGTATTCTACCTCGTGATTTTAATAGTGTATTCTACTCTGTGTTTTTAAATAGATGCTGATGCTGATAATAATAATCACTAACATTCATCTAGAATTTACTGTGTGCTAGGCACTGTACTAAGCACACTTTACTTTATTATGTCATTTGATCCTCAACAACTCTGGGAGGTAGGTGCTATTATGTTCCCCATTTTACAGATGAGGAAATTGAAGTAAATAGAGTTAAAGCAATTCACTCAGGGTCACACAGCTAGTGAGTGTCTAAGGCTGAGAGATGGGCTGACGGAGGCTTACACCACCTCAAAAGACTCTACTCCTGTTCCAAAGACTTTACTATATCTCAGGAGGAAGACTCACAATAGGGAAAGATTATTTCTGCTTAGAGCTTTTAAAAGGAGAAAATGCTTCAAAAGGAATGGCAGAGGAAAACTCTGCTCTGGGAGGGTGGTTTAGGTTCACAATGTGGGCGCTTCAAAAGATCCTAGCAAGAAGAAACAGATTGCTCTGAAATATGAACTCAGGTCTTCCTCACTCCAAGTCCAGTACTGTATCCATTACACCATATCACTAACCTTGAGCTCTGAGAGGAAAAAAAGGGTTCATTGTGGGCTTAGGCTCCCAGGAAAAATATTGGAGAAAAAGTGGAACTTGACTTGGGCCTTGAAGGATAGGACTTAGATAATCACAGAACTATAGCATAGGAAGGAACATCAAAAGTCATCCACTTCAACCCTTTCTGAGCCACAAATGACATCCACAGCATCCTGAGAAGGGGTCCTTTAACCTCCTCTTGAAAACTTCTAGTGAGAGGAACTATCTAGGCAGCCAGTTGGAATTTTGGACTGCTTTAATTGTTAGAAAAATTGTCCTTGAATTGGGTTCAAACCTGGCTCTTTGTTGTTCCAACCCAATGGTCCTGATTGCCTAATTTCTGTTTTCTAGGGCCTACCAGAACAAGCTAAATCCCTCTTCCATATGACAATCCTTAAAATATTTAAAGATGGTAATCATGGTGCCTCTATCCCTAAGTCTTTCCTTCTCAAGTTAACATTTCAACCAATCTTTCCATGGAATGGTTTCCAGTCCTTTCATCACATGCTCTGACTTACCGACATCCTTCCAAAAACTATGGAATCTAGTACTGGTCACAATATAAAAATATCAGTGTACTACATAGATATAATACTGGACTTGGATCTGGCTGGGGTGGGGAGGTCTGGGCTCAAGCAGTGCTTCAGGGAATGACTAGGATTTGGGGGATTTGTGTTTGCTTAATTATGCTTATTTGTTGTAAGGATTGGGGGCAGGGTGGAAGGGAGAAAAATGAATGCTTGATAATTGAAAAAAAAATTTAATTCTATAACTAAATCGAGTACCACACCTGAAGGTTAATCAAACAAGGGGCTAGGGGATGAAGGAGAAAAGATGATTCTTAACCACACACTTATCTGGGATACCTGGGAAAGGGTAACTAAAAACTGTAAAATCTTTTCTCATTAAAAAGAGAAACTTAGTTATTTTTGTTTGTTTGGTTTTGAGTTTTTGTTTTGTTTTGTTTTGTTCTTAAGATATTACTAGCAATAGGACCCTGGGCAGGTTACTTGAGTTCTCTTAGCACCGATTTCCTTTTTCTGTCATTGGAGATACAATGTAGAATACTAACCCTCTCCCCCTAGTACTTAAATGAAATCATTTATATAAAACAGCTAAATGGTACAGTATACAGCGCTTCTCTTGGAATCAGGAAGAGCTGAGTTCAAATTTGGCTTCAGGCACTAGATATTGTGATCCTGTAGGGTCACAATAACTGTCTGCTTCAGTTTCCTCATTTATAAAATGAGAATACTAATATCACTTTCCTCCCAGGGTTGTTATGTCCATTCGATTGTAATCTCCTTTCTTGCAGGGACAATATTTTACCTCTTTTTTGTATCCCTGGAGCTTAGCACAATACCTGGCACTTAGTAGGTGCTAAATAAATGTTTGTTGATTGATTAATTATAAGGATAAAATGAGATAATATTTGTAATTTGCAAATCTTAAAGTGTCACATAAATGCTATTATTATAAAGCATTTTACAAACTTTTAAGCACTATATGCATGTCAGTGATTATTACTTTGAATACACCATCTGTGTTCTGACCAAGGTGGAATAACATTGGAACTATAACCTCCCTGAATCTAAATATGATATATACCTCTAAAACAGACTATTCTCTTGACTCATATTGACTTTGTAATTCATTAATCAATCAATAAATAAACATTTATTAAGCACCTACTATGTTCCAGGAACTGTGCTAAGCTCTGGAATTCCCACATTTTTTTTCTTAAATGAACTACATATAGCCACATCTCCATCTTGCTCTTATATAGTTTATTTTCTTAAACCCAAGTGCAGGACTTCACATTTATCCCCATTGATTTTTCTCTGGTTATACTCAATCTATAAAATTCTACTATGTTGAAATCTCTTTGTGTACAAATTCTCTGATACATTAGGTTAGCTAGTCCTCCCAGCTTTGTAACACCCAAAAATGTGATAAATATATCCATCAATACCTTTAACTAAGTTAGTTCATTCCTTTGTTCTTCTCTGTGATCCTTTCCTAAATCTCCATTCTTCTTTCTCTGCCATGTCACCACCATCTTCTTATCTGAGAAGCCACCTTCTCTTCTGTGCTCCAGCAGACTTCATATCCAGTAAGAACCCTCTTTCCTTAAAGCCTTCTCAAGCTGAGAGTCCTCTGGCCCTGTAGCTCCTTCCTCTGATTGATCATTTCCTCTTGGAACCTCCATTTTAAGTCTCAACCCAGGCTAGACATGTTCATTCTTTCATTCCTCCATGGGTCCCCACTCTTGAACCTCTAGGCTTCTTTCTCCACCATTCCAGCAGCCTTCTCACCCTGGAAGCTGCCTTCTGCCCCAAGCTCCTATAGTAGAAGATATCTCTGTTCCTGAAACCTTCTCAAGGTAGGAGATACTGTTGACTCTGCAGCTCCTTCCCCTGATTGGTTATTTCTTCACAGAACCTCCATTTTAAGGAGTCTTCCCACCCCACCCCATCAATCATTTTACTCCTTCATTCCTCTCTGACCCCAACTCCCAATTTTTTGGACATCTTTCTCCACTATGCCCTTTTGTGGGTCCCTCGGCCCACCCCATCCCCTGCTTTTCAGCTTCCTTCTATGAATTATCTTCCCTCTTTAGAATATAAGATTCTCAAGGGCAAGGACTTTCTTTTTGCTTCTATTTAAATCTCCAGATCATAGCACATTGACTTACATATAGTGATCACTTAATAAATTCTTGTTGACTGAGTAAAAATAATGTTAAACACAAAGCCAATGGGTTTAATAAACATTTAATGAAATACAGGGGGTAGGGTGCAATGGAAAGAGAGCTAGATTTGGGATCAGCTTGTCCAGGTTCAAATCCTAATTATGACACTTGTTGTCTGACTTTGGACAAGTCTCTCCCTTCAATAGGTCTCAAGATTCCTCATCTGTAAAATCAAGGGTTTGAACTAGATGACCTCTAAGGACATTCTCAGCTCTAGATCTATGATCCAATGAATTGAAGCACAGCTGCCTGACACATTCCATTAGACATCTCCTTCCATGTTGACCTTGCTTCATTATTCACTTGGGCCCTTCTGGTCAGCCAGTAACAAGCACACCTGTCTATTCTATCATTTGGCCTACATCTCTCTATATTTTCCACAAAGACCTGGTGAAATACTTTAACATAATGAAAAACAATGCCTTGCTGACCTCCAGGTAGGCTGTCAGTGGAATATCCTTGTTCTACAATTCCAGTAACCTCATCAAAAAAAAGAGGAAATTAGTCTGTTAGTTCTTATTCTTAATGAATTTGCACTGACTTATCATGCTCACTATTGCTCTAAGAGTTCACAAACCACCCTTTTAATAATCCTGCCTACTATTTTTCTAGAATTGATATTAACTTCCCCAGACTATAGTTTGAAGAATTCACCTCCTAACCTTTTTTTGAAAATTAAGATAAAAATCTTACTCCACCTTTGGATACCTCTCTCCATCTGAATTCTACAAATACTCAAACCAAATTTTAGCTGTAAGCAATACCTCCTTTGGTTATCTAGAGTAAAAACCTGTATCTTTTCTTTTGCTTTGTTAGCTAGCATTAAGGGAGAGACAGAGAGAGAGAGGGAGAGGAAGAGAGAGGGAAGGAAGAAAGGAGAAAGGGAGAGAGGGAGAGGGAGAGGCTGGTTCAAGCAATTCTCTGATGCAAAGATAAGATCAAAATGTTTGCTACCCAATGTAGCTTACTTTTCAATCTTTCAGTTAAAACCAGAAAGCATTTATTAGGCACCTACTGTGTTGAAAACACAGTGCTAGGTGCTACAGTTACAAATATGAAAATGAAAAAGTATTCTTGGAAATAATTTTTATTAATTCATACATTTCTATAATACTTTCAACTACGAAAATACAAGGAGAAGCAGCATGAAATTTTAAAAAGAAAACTAAAAGCAACTTTCTAAAATAACAAGATATAAATTAAAAGGAAAAGTCAAGAAAAATGAAATTCAACTGAAACTTTTCTAATGGTAAAGTCAGGTAGAGTGAGTATGCCATGTTCCTACAATAGCAAGAAGTATTTCATTGATTTTTCCTTTATTCTCTCATAAAAGTGTGTGTAAGGGATGTAGAGGCAATCGTTTAGACATTATGCTCCCTGTAACAATCATAAAAATGGTTCTTCTTCCCCTTCCCCTAAATCCTCAGCAATTTGAAATTTTCTCGTCTATCTTCCCTGTGCCTGCTCATATGTAAGTGGTCCAGAGCCTGTGCTGACCTATGAGCTGGTCAGTCAATGACTTCTATGCAAGCTGCCTTTAAAGGTTTCTAAGGGAGTTTACACAGAAAGCAGTACTGGCCATAACTTCACTTAAATTTAAAATGCACTTCTCCTAATTTGCATTCACAAATCAGTCCAAGAAGTTTCAAAATTTCCAACTCGGAGTTGGCAAAATAAATAAGAAAGAATGATAAATGACCACATGACTATTCTAAAAGCCACCTGGGGCTGCTCTCATCCTTGGGGGAAGTAACCTCTTCAAAGGGGAATGCTATTGATCTCTAGATCAAAGAAAAGGCAGAGCAAAAAATCCACACAAATCTTTCACTCCATTGTGTACATCCTTCCATTTAAAAAAAAAATAGCACAGTACATTTGTGGCAATAGCTCTCATCCTGGGCTGCTATATAATATTCCTTTGTATCATTAGAGATACAGCTGCTGTAAGTTTTACAGGGCAGACAATTTATTTTTCTATAATAAAATACTTTTCCCTCAATTAGATTCAGAAAACACATATTAAATACTTACTACATGTAAAACACTGTACTGGTCACTGGGGGAGGGAGCTTAAATAAGACAGAGGGGGACCTTGAAGGGGTAGAATGGAATACGACTCTAAACTTCTCAAGGTCAGAGATGGCATTATTAGTACGTAGAGTCTTAGTGTGAGAATCCAACCCCATTGAGACCGCTGGGAGAATTGCTCCATTTTGGAATATCACCATCTAAATAGATTGGGGGTTCTTAACCTTTTTTGTGTCATAAACCCCTTTGACAATCTAGGGAAGCCTAGGTACTCCTCAAAATGATGTTTTTAAGTAATTGAAGGAGATACTAAATTTCAGTTAGAGGTTAGTGAAAATAAAGATGATTTTCCCCCCATTCAACTTCACAGGCCTTCTAAAATTTAACCACGCACCCCTCATGCTAAGAACCTCCAAATTGAAGGCTTTCTCCTTCCTCAGCTATTTATTCTCATATACTCAACAAATATTGAGCATTACTGAAAAATTTCTGATTTTGTGTACTCAATAGCATAGACCTTAGTTATAATGAATATTTTTCTTGCTAAGTAATTCATTGAGCGGTAGCTAATAGAGCTGTCTTCAGAGACAGGAAGACCTGCATTCAAGATCTGTCTCTGACAAATGCTGCTTGTATCACCCTGGCCAATTCACTTAATTTCTTATTCCCCACCCCCGCCCCCACCCCCAGGCAATTTTATAAGGCTATAAGTTGCAAAATAGATTGCATAGTTAGGGAAGCACTTGTCTGCATAAGATAATTCTAGAGACAAGGTTTCATTCCCTGATGAATCTTCCCTACCCCATATCTTTCCCACATCCCACTGACATTTCAATGTCATGGCTTAATATCCCTTCACTTTAAGGCTTTGATTCTGCTTGAAATGCAAATAAGCCTAGCAGGGATAGCAATTTGTACAATTATCAGTCATTTATAGCTTGGAGGATTTGAGATAGCTTTGTTAGAGGTGGAGGAGGAGTGAGGGGAAAGAAAGCCTGAGCACCTTGAAAGTATGGGGAAAGACAGGACAATAGAAGAAAACTTTCCTGACTCCACATTTTGGGATTATCACTAATAGTGGAATTACATGGAGGAGGATGGGCAAAGTATTTCTCAATTCTGGCTGAGCAAGTGACAGGAGGTCTGTGGTACATGTCATGTGGACTCCTCTGAACACTTGGAAAAGTAGGCCTTAACATTGCCAGAGCAGATGACCCCTTGAGGTACTTTTCATTTCTAGAATTCTTTGATTCTGTACCAGGCTAATAGAATTAATTATATTATTAAAAGATAACAAGCAGATCCACCAGGCAAGCACCAGAACTAAGTGAGCCTGGTTTGCTATAGATCTGTGTCTTCTGATTCAGTGACTTGTGAACTAAATGAAACCAAAGATTTGCACGTTTAACTTTCTTAGACAAGGCACTAGCCCATTCTTTGGAGTTTCTTTGGCCCTGGGAAGAACTAAAACAAAGATGAAAATTATTACTGTGCCTGACAACCATTTTCCCAAGTAATGTAAGAAATAGCATTAACGTGCTAAATGAGGTCCCAAGGTGGGCTCAGAGTCAGGAAGACTCATGCTCATGAGTTCAAATCCAGCTTCAGACACTTACTAGCTGGGTGACCCTAGGCAAGCACTTAACCCTCTTTGCCTCAATTCTTCATCTGTAAAATGAGCTGGAGAAGGAAATGGCAAACCACTCCAGTATCTTTGCCAAGAAAACCTCAAATGGGGTCACAGAGATGGACACAACTGAAATGACTCAATAACAACATTAAATGACAATCTCTTCTAAACCGATGTTTGCGGCTGCCAAATATATAAAGCCCTTCTCAGGATGAGAATCTTAGTTCAATTTTCTTCAAGGGGTCTGGTAACTTACACCCATAAATTAAGTGCCTCCTAGGTTAAGTTCTACCATAGGCACTGGTGATTGAATTACAGAAGTGAGAATCTCTGCCCTCAAGTAGATTCCATTCTAATTGGGGTATGCGATATGTTCATAGACAATTGAATATAGGATATATACTAAATAAATGCAGTGATTAGGAGGGGTACTTGGAAAATAAGGAAAGGCCTTTTGAGGGAGGCAGCACTTGAACTAAAATTTGAAGGGAGCCAGGTCCTCCAAGAAGTGAAAATGAAGATGAAGAATATTCTAGACATGGAAGACAGCCTATGGAAAGGCAAAGAGGCAAAAGACAGAATATCACATGTGGGAAACGGCAAATTCAATTTGTCTGGAGTGTTGAGTGAATGAAGGGATTGTTGTGTAATCATCTTGGAAAGATAAGCTAGAACCAGGTAGCAGAGAGTTTTAAATACCAAACATAGGAGTTTGTATTTTATCTTAAAGGGAAGTTGCTGAAGTTTCTTGATCAATGGAGTGCCATGGTCATACTTGAAATTTATGAATATAAATTTGCCAACTGTCTGGAGAGGTTGGAAAACTGGATAGCGGGAAAACAATTGGAAGACTGCAATAGTCCAGGAAAGAAGTAAAGAGAAAAGAAGTAACCATCATATGGCAGTTGTGATGTGAGTATAGAGAAAGATATGAGAAGAGGGAATCAATGAGGCTTAGCAACTGATTGATTGGTTATAAAGTGTAAATAAAATTGAAGAGTCGAGAAAAACTAGACAGAAGTAGAGAAGCTGGAAGGGTTGACTTGAGGGGTAAAGATGAGTTCTGTTTTGTACATGTTGAGTTTAAGACACAATAGAATAGGGGTAGGTAGGTGCCATAGCGAATAGAGCATTAGCCCTGGAGTCAGGAGGACCCGAATTCATATCTGGCCCTAGACACTAGCTCTGTGACCCTGGGCAAGTTGAGTTAATCCCCATTGCCTCAAAAACAACCACAGCAGAACATCCTGCTGAAGATGTCAAATAGTAGTTGGAAATGCAGGAGTAGAAATCAGGATCAAGATGAGGACTAGGTAGCTTTTGAAGTCATCCGCCTGAATATAATGGTGGTTGAATCCATTGAAGCCTTTGAGATCAATCACCAGGAGAGAGTGTAGAGAGAGAAAAAAGGTCCTCGGAAGTACACCTACAGAGAAGGATCAGAACACGGATAATAAAACTGCAAAGAAGTCCAAGAAAAACAGCCCTACAGGTCAGGAGAGCCCCACAATAGGGCAGCATTACAAGGAAAGACTACCCAGAAGGAGATGGTCAGTAATTTAACCTGTTGCAGAGAAGTAAAGAAAGATAACAACTGAGAAGTGGACTTTGAATTAGGAATAATGAGATTATCATTAACCTTGGAGAAAGCAGCTTCTATCAAGATATGGGAATAAAGCTAGAGGGTAGATGATTGAGAAATAAATGGGAGATGATTAATAAATCATCAAATATTTATTGAGCACTAAGGCCTTTTAACTGTGTCCAAGTTTTACACAACAAATCATTTTATTAACGGGATTTGTTCTGTAAAATTTGTATTCAGTCCAAGGGCTGCACTTGAGGACCTAGAGGGCTACATGTGGCCTCAGGGTTGCAGGTTCCCCACCCCTGTACTGGATGCTATGAGAGTTACAAAGAAATGTAAGACACAGTTCTTGCATTTGAAGACCTTAGAACATGTGCAACTAACAGAAATATATAAAAGCAAAGACCATTTCCCAATAGATAAATGGTCAAAGGACATAATAGTCAGAATTTATGTAGTGTTTTAAAGTTTGCAAAGTGCTTTACATATGTTATCTCTTTTGATCCTTACAACAACTCTGTGAAGTAAGTGTTGTTATAATCCCCATTTTACAAATGAAGAAACTAAGGCTGAGAGACATTATGTGATTTGCCCAGGGTCATTCAGATGGTAAATATATGAGACAGAATTCCCACTAATCTTCCAGATTCCAAGTGCAGCATTGTAGCCACCATACCACCTAGCAGTCTCTAACCAGCTGTCTTCAAAAGAAAAAATAAAATAAAAACTACATGAAAGAATACTCCAAATCACAAATTGGAAGAAATGTGCAAATCAAAATCACTCTGAGGTTTTGTGTTATACCCAGTATATTGGCAAAAAATGACCAAATATGGGAATGATCAATGGCGAAGGAATTATGGTAGGATAGACAAATCAATGCACTGCTGGTTTAACTGAATTGATTCAACTATTCTGGAAAGAAATTTGGAATTATGCAACTAAAATGGCTAAAGCATCGATAGGCTTTGTCCTAGAGATTGTACTGCTAGTCATACACCCCAAGGTCAATGACAAAAAAAAGAAAGCTCTTACACCAAAATATTTATAGTAGTAGCAACTTTTTATAGTAGCAATGATCTGTAAAGGCAATCAGTGAATGGAAGATCTTTCCCGCCCATTCACTGGGCTTCAGGGACGGGGCTCTCAGGGTCCTGGGGGGAGTGGCTAGGACTGGAGCCAATGGTAGGGGCCTGAGTTCTGGTCCACGTGATGATATGAAGCCTGTGATGGGAGGAGCTTGCTGAACGGTTGGAGCAGAACTAAGAGGCAGTTGGTGAGAGCAGTTAAGAGCTGAAGGAGAGAGGAAGCAGTCAGCTAAATGGGACACAGCTTGGAGATTGCTGCGGTGACGGCTGCAGGTGCTACAAAGAGAAAAACAGGACTGACCCTCTTGGAGACCAGATAGTGCTGAACAGGGCCTTGAGGCCAGTGGGTCGTCTTCTTGCTGGAGGACCCTGGCATTGAGGGGGAAGCACCAGTATGGCTTGGATTGCTGCCATAATGTTTTTCTGTGGCCTCCTGGTCACTATTGTGAGATGGGCATACTGGTTTTGGAATGTTCTTGCCAGGATGTTGAAGTGGGGACACTGGTCCATGGGTCTGCTACTTTTGAGTTTCAATAAATGCTTTAACTCCACTGCCTTCTACTTAGAGAATTCCTTATATCCTGTGATTCTGGACCATTCAGGCATATTCATGGTTATCTTTGAAGTTATGAATTCTGCCTTAATGATATATGATCTGGAAACAAAACAGAAGTTCCTCAATTGAGAATGGCTAAACAAACTTTAATACATAAAAATTATGTCGCTCTAAGAAATGATGAATACTTATGAACAAATGAAAAGTAAAGTCAGAAAAACCAGGAAAAAATACGTACAATGACTACAACAATGTAAAAGAGAGTAATAAAAACAATCAAAACTGAATGGCAAGAAATTCTAGCAACCAAGTGTGATGCTAAAGAAGAGATGTGAGATGGTATCTTGCTACTATGCCTTTGCATAGGTGAGAGATGTTGGGTGCAGAACATTACATATAACACTACATATTTTTGGTATGTTAGTTTTGCTGAACTTTTCTTTTTCCTTTTTTATTCTTTGTCATAATGGATGACCCTCTGGGAAGGAGAGAAGAAAGAATAAATTGGGAAAAGCAGATGATATGAAAAGATAGAAATAATATATTCTCTTTTTGTTATATATATAACATATATTTTTGACTGAAGATGCAGAATTCATCAAACTTTTTTCTTTGTACTAGAGTTGTGATTTAATTGACAGAGGGAATTCCCAGTAAGGAAACTTCATTTACTTATGAGATTAGCATCTGTTCCACAACAGTCTTAGAGAATTGCTTGGGGCAATGAAATGTTAAGTGATTCACCCAGGGTCGCATAGCCAATGTGTCACATACTGGACTTGAATTCAAACTGTCCTCATTCCAAGGCTCTCTATCCGCTACTATCCCAAAATATGTCCACCTTAATGAGAAGGAAAAGAAGGATGAAGAGGACAAAGATGAGGACAGGTATGAGAAGGAGGTTTTGTATGCAGCTTGAAGCCACTGGCCTTCAAGTTTGACACCTCTGGTATATACAGTTGGATTTGTTGAATATAACTCTAGGTGTTTTTTCTCTGGATAGAGCCTATGAGACAGACAACAACTGAGAGTAAAACCAAATTTGAATTTGAACAATGAAAATGAACCACATTCAAATGAATCCAACGACAGCATCAATGAAGAAGCAACGAACAAATGTCTGAGCCATGGGAATTTTTTTAATAGAAATGGAAGTGTTCATGACATTGAATCAGATCAGGTCATTGCCATTAGAAATTACATAATGGCTGTCCTTAAAAAGCCCAGATTTATGGTTTAATGTCAATTATGCGATGAAATGGTAAAAACTGTGCAACATAAACACTGCAGGTAGCAATATTCTCATTCAATTATAAAAAAGTCATTTTAGGTACTGGTGTAATAGTCCACTAAATATTAAATAGAATAATAGCAGCCCAGTGATGCCCTCAGACCACATCAACCACATACTAAAAATGCTGAAAAGAACAAGGTAAGGGTGATAATAATGATAATTCAGGATTAGGTTATCACCCCCAGAACTACCAAAAGGTTATCTTCAAGTAGCCCAAATTTATTGGTCAATGAATATTCTGCCAGGAAAGAGGCAGTGTGGTGTAGTAGATAGAGCACTGGATTGGAGTCAGGAGGAGCTGGGCTCCAATCCCATGTCAGACATTTAGTAGTTGTATGATCCTGAGTAATAAGATCTTTTCCAACTCCCAGTCTATAATGCTATGAAATGTTAGAAACTGCAACACCTCATGACAGGTTGCATAAATTTTGCACCTACCAAATGCCTGGCAAATGTGACCTGGTGTCTAAAATTAAACATCAGAAGTTCACAATATTATTAACCAATAGATGACAAATACTTGTTCTTCAAACAGAGACCTTAATATATCCTGGAAATTCAAGAAATAAATTCTACTGGAAGTAGACCATTAACACAATCAAAACTGTTGCCTGTAATTGCTTAGACATTCTGTCACATTGATCTATAAGAAATTTAAGAATGTTTTCAGAAGATATCTCCACACTAAATAGTCATTCTCTCTGAGCTATATAGAAAAGCTTTAAAAATGTGGAGGCATAGCAGAAGAAATCAAAATCTCATGGGAACAGGCTGAAGCACACACCATTGCCATCATTCTGCTACTTGAGTTGTCCCAAAGATGCTTTCAGTGACCTTACAGAAGCTGAATTTACATCCTAATACTTTTTATTCAATTACAAAAAGCAGTTATTTGATCCACTTTTCGCAACTGTCTGAAGACACTAAATAAAACAAGTAATAGTCAGATAGTGATTTTTTCTCCAAGACTGTTCCTATCTGAATGCTACGGAAAAAGATGAGATGAACAATAACTCACAAACTATAAAGTTTGAAAAGGAATTTATTATATATAAATTGTGAAATTATGCTTCTATGAACAGCAATTTTAAATATTTAAATCATCTTAAGTTTCTCCATTTTGCTCTAAGATTTCCCTGCCCTCCTTGTCCTGCCTTTAGAGTCCTCCCAGAGCTGGCAGTTACAGATACTCTATCAAGATGTCTAAAATCCCAAAATGTCCAGTGGATGAGTCTTTTTGGGAAATGAAGCTATTAAATAATAAAAATTGAATACAGCATTTCTGAGGCTGGGCCATCTTCATAGCAAAACATCTTCCTCCACTTCGAAATCTTCATCTAGCTCATATCAGGTTAAAAATAAACATCAAGGATAGCTTTGAAAGGAAAACTACATAGCAAAGAAGTCGATAGGCTAACTGTGGGTTTGTGCTGAAGGGGAAGGGGAATAAGATTCCCAGGCAATCAGCCCGAGTCCCTCAAGTACTTGATGAATGTTTATGGGCTGGATGTCTTTCATTTTCTCAAAAAGGACCAATGACATCATGGGTGATGTCTTGACTTGCTCCTAACCTGGATTTAAGGGAGGCAGAGGTGCACAAAGTCCAAAGCCTTACTCTCTCTTCCAGAGTCATTGAAGTCCAGTGGCAAGACAAAAGTCAGGACAACTAGCAATGGCCCAGGATATAGTGGGCGCCCTTGGCATCTTCAATATCTGACCAGCTTCAGCCACATTTATTGCTATTGGAACAAATTGACCTCATCTGCCCATTCCACTGGGGAAAGTCTTCACATGCTTGGGGTAGACATCCACCTAATTCACCCACATGTTTGAGGCCTGTTAGTTACCCTCACCTGGTTTAGCTTCTCACCAAGATGACTTTACTGTGGTATGGCAGCTGCATGTGCTACAGCTTCTTAGAGCCACAAGTAAGAGTTGGGTGACTGGTTGGACACCAAAGGTGGATGTGCAGGCCTGAAAGAGGCTTGGCAAGTCCTCACACCAGAGGAGCTAGTCCTCACTTAATATCCCTTACACCCAATATGGGTTGACTACATAAAAAAGCAACTCAAATGCTTTCTTTGATTCCAGGTCATAGAAATACCTCCTCCTCCTCCATTGCCTGGGACTTGCCTCTTAAAATCACTGGCTGCCCAGACATTCAGTTAGTTAACCTTCCCCTATCATCACCACCAAACCCACCATGGGGATTATGGATTCTGGCCTTTCACAGTCTTCATTTCTGACTGTTCATGGTCAATTAGTCTTCCGCAACCTCCTATATTGGTAAAACCATTTACCCTCTGTAGGCCTCAGTTTATTCATCTGTGAAAGCAAGTATGGGTGTCATCCTAATTTGTAATAATGTAGAGATGGTTCTACCTAGGATGGGGACAGGGTAGAAAATAAAAGAACTAAGGAAAGCAGGTGGTATAATCATGGAAGCCTTCCTGGAAGAGGTGAGTTTTGAGGAAAATTTTGAAGCAACTAAGAGATGACTGAGAAAATATAGACAAGGAAACTATTAGAATTGGAGCACAGAATTCATTAAAACAGGCCTACACAACATATGGCCCATGGGCCAATTGCGGCCTGCCAAAGTGGCCCACGGCCTGGATATTGTACAGGCCTGTTTTACATCCTTTACATTTTTTGTAGGTTGCCCAAAATGTTGTGCAGGCTTGATTTAAAATATAATACATTATCTTTTCAAATTCACAGGAGAAAATAATATCCATAGGCCTTTCAGAGGAAAGAAAAGAGAAGGAAAGATTCCAGGATTATGTAACTGTCACTGAGTAGCCCCAGAGAGACCTGATAAATTCAAAAAAGTTCCTAGTAGAACCAAATTCAAGAACCAAGTAAAGGTATATGAGAGAGAGAAGATGGGGTAACGACAATGGGAGATTGGAAGTGGACAGAGAAAATAAAAGAAAAACGATTTTTTTTTTTTGCTTAGAATTGTATAATCATTTTAAAAATCATGTAGACAGACTTCTGGGCATTGGGCAATGATTTTGACCACAAACATAACCCCTTCAGTTTGTCTTGCTTTTTTCATTCTGGTTTAGTTTCCAAGTGAATTCTATCCTCCTAGGTTCTCAAAGAAAGACACAAGAGGAAATGGACAATGGCAATGAAGCTGAAAGCATGGCTTAGTGATGATTCTGAGCATTAGCTCAAGCTGATGCTCATAGAAATGAAGGGCCCCATAAAGGCATCTGATGCTTCCAGTAAGGTGCTTCACATAACACTTTGTCTCAGTGAGAGGGAACAGAGAGGTATTAGAGAAAAGAGCTAGATTTGGCCTCACAAGACTCAAATTCAAATTCTAGCTCCTCTTTCTCCTGTGACCTTGGTGCATTGGCCTGACTGTGGATCACCGCTAATGCCAGAATTAAAAGGTGGTGAAGTGGTTTGCAGGAGAGACTTATAAGGCCAGAGATGTTCATTGAAGGATATATGGGCAGGATCACATGGAAGTTAGCAACCCCAGCATTCCCTATAACCCTGGAATGGCAGCTCCCTCCATCACAGGCATTGCTACTCCTAGGTTCCTGCATTCCAAGGTATTTTGTAAGCCTCACTCTTATCCCATGAGCCTGGTAACATACACGGATTCTGTGTCAAGCTTGAACCTAAGCTTAAGTTTAGGCCCCCCTCAAAGGAGGTGTTTTTTATAGTGCAAAGATATTAGAAAATGCTCTCCTGACATTTCCTTTGTTAGAAGTATAGAACAAACCTGTGCCTGTGGGAAATGACTTATCTGTAAGAGATGTCCTTAGGAGTTCAGGGTACTTGACTCCCTGTCACTATGGACTCAGGTCTTCCAAGTTAATAGTCAGTTCTATAATTGTCTATAAAATTAAGGGCTAGATGATCTTGGAAGTCTCTCCCAGCTCTAAATCTATGACCTTTGAGGCCCCTTTGAACTCTTACTACTGAACTCATTGAAAAGATTTTATGACAATATGAGCATATATTAAAACATAGTTAACCTAGAGACCAAAGTCCAGAGAGTAGGAATACCCAATTTACCTTTCCATTATTGAGGTGCTCCATATGAGAGAAATTTCCAGGAAACTGAAGTAAAGCCCATTGCCATAATGTGTTGAAATGGTTCCTATTTTAACCTTTCTTAAGTTAAACCTAAACTTTCTCAAGTGCATTACACATTTCTCTATTTTCTTAAACAGAAGCCGAATAATCCAAATTTTATTTAAATGAATGTGATTTAAACTTTTCTTAATGACTCAGGAACATTACGGTATCTCAAAGATGGTAGGAATACTTTTTAGAGGGGGGAAGGCAAGGCAATTGGGGTAAAGTGACTTACCCGAGGTCACACAGCTAGTAAATGTGTCAAGTGTCTGTGGCCACATTTGAAGTCAAGTCCTCCTGACTCCAGGGCCGGTGCTCGTACACTGTGCCACCTAGCTGCCCTGTGATGGTAAGAATCTTAAGAAATCATACATTCCATTACCTACCTGAACAAGATTACCTGACAAGTGGTCAGTCATCTTCTGCTTAAATGCCTCTAGAGAGGCAGAACCCACTACAACTATTTATTAGATTAGGTAACAATAGAGTAGCTTTCTCGCTTTTCTCCTGGGCTGTTAGCTGTCAGGTTTGCAATCAAATCCTCTCCCAACCCCCACCCCCTTTTAATTTGTTGTTTCTAATCTGCTTCAAAGCTAAAAAAAATCAGATAATCAAAGTTGGTAGAATTGTATGTAAATTAAGAGTCAATAAACCTTGAATGAAAGCCTTAGGGCTTTCCCTAGAAAGTTGAAATCTAAGGGTTTTAGTGTAATGGATCCTCTGAGGTTATTTTTGCTTACTTTCAGATTCTCGTCAGCATTCAAGGTAGCTGAGGTTCGAGGAACCTGACCTTCTGCAGAAGTGGGATGTTAGTTAATAATGATCTAGAGAGAGAGAGAACAAATGTTCTTCCTACGGGATTCCATAGGCACAAAAGACACTGTGATTGTTAGGCACAATAACAAAACATAATCCTGGAGTCAGAAATGAATTTTTCTTTCTTTCACTGAAAAATCTGTGAATAGTTTTTTCACTTGGTATTGGAATAAATAGAATAAATGTGTTCTGAACCGGCCTCGCCTGCCAACACTGTGGTCTCCCCCATACACTTCTCCACATGATAAAATGATCAGAATGGTGACTGCTTTGAGCCTTCACAGCATTCATCTCAACTTAATCCTCATTGTTGTTAGGAGATAGGAAGCAGGGAGGAGAAGGGAGTTGAGACTCTCTGATCTAACCTGGCCTTTTTTAGTTTCAAATTTCTGGGTGGTAAACGTGTTAACTGAGATGGTACTGGAAGTTGGAGAGACAAGAAGACAACAGGAGATAGAAGTTTCATCAGGTCATCTGACACTCATCTGGCAAACAAGTAATCTGATTCAATGAAGCTCTTTATTTTATCTCCTGCCCTCTGTCACTCAGCACCCCTGACAGGCTCAAGTTATCCCAGGGCAGGATCTCTACACCCCTCCCCCACACAGCACAGGGACATACCTGCAGGTCAGGAAGCCCCCACTGATGGGTCATGGTAAGCTGAGCTGTGCCTTAAAAGGTGACTGTTCCCCTTGGGTGGTGTGTCAGAAGGCCATTCCTATGATGTATTCTGTTGCCTAGATCTTACCCCTTACCTCCACCTATGCCTACAGATTCACTGTCAATCCTGGGTCTCACTTGGAAAAGGGATAATTCTTTGGTCCTGATCTAAGTATCTCCATAATAGTCACACTGTTGAGGGCAGAGTTTTGGGAGAGCTGGTTCAGGTATGAAAGAATTCACTTAACCCTTCTCTTTTAGCCAATGGGAGCTTTTAATTTTATGCAAATAAGCATCATGGGACTCCTTAACAGGAAAGCTAAGTGAGACCCCAATATTTTGGGGAGATATGCTCATATAGAGGTTTCAGAAGGATGACATAGTTTTAGAGGTTTTTATGGAGGTTAAAGATTAAAGACAGGGCAGGATGAAGGAGACAAAGGGAATTTTTTATGGTTTAAGGATTTAGGGATAGGGCAGAAGGATACAGTTTAAAAAACTGAAGGACCTGGGGAACACAATGATAAGAGAGACAAAAGCAATTCTTTTGGTACAGGTTCAAGATAAGGAGTGAAAGGACTTTAGGGCACCTTCAAGTTACAGAATAAGCAACAGGGCTTCACAAAGTACTGGAAAAACAACCTTTAATATTATTTTTAACCCTTAGGTCACTGTTTGTTTCCACATCATTTCCCCACTCAACCACTAGGCAGGAAAACTCTTTTGGAAAAGGGGCCAAGGTCATTGTCTTCTTTGGTCACTTTTCTAGCTGGTCACATCCTGGTCTCATCTCCTGTCTCAAGTCCTGCTTGCTCCAACTGCCTTAAGCATTCTTTTCTACCTCATTAACACCACAGAAAGAGACTCTGCCATATGTGCCTTTGTCCTGCCCACTTCATGTATGTCCGCTGCTCTATTATTTCCAAATGTTCAGAGACCTTCCCTACTCACAAACAGTAAGCCCTAAGAAGAATTCTTTCTAGGGTACAGCTCTCTCCTTCTATATTCTCTGCTGCTAACTTTGTTTATTTAGGAAATAATAATAATATATAATAATTAATAATTATAATAATAATATAATAACAACTAGGAAATAATAATATAAATATTAACATAGTGTTTTAAATTTTGCAGGACTCTTTACATCTATTATCTTGTTTGATTCTCACTACAACTCTGGTGCTATTATTAAATGCTTTTATTCTGCGTGTTTTAAGAGAAAGAAACTAAGGCTGATAGAGGGTAAGTGACTTGTCCAGGTTCACAAAGTATCTGAGGCAGTGTTTGAACTCAGGTCTTCCTGAGTTCAAGTACAGAATTCCATCTTAACTTCTTAGGTAAGAGAAAGAAGATGGCTCTGACTACATGTTGACTATAGAAAAGACCAAAGATTAATATACATAAGCTTGTCCACAACACTCACTTCTACCATGGCTGTGGCAAAACCCTTCCCCCTTTTCATGTGCACCACTGTCAAGATGCATGTTTCCTTTCAAAAATGTTTCCTTTCTTTTCAGTAATGTTGCCGGAGATGTTACTGTATTAACTTGTTAAGGAAGGGCCTGTGGCCCAATGGAAAGAGTGCAGGATTGAAAGATTGAGCCCCTGGTTTCAAACAGTAGCTCTGCTCTTTATGTGACTTTGAGCAAGAAAAGGAATCCCTTTCTTGGGCTCAGTGTCTTCATCTGTGAAATAAGGGTAGGAGGAACTAAATTATTTCTAAGGTTCCCAACTCAAGATTCTGCAAGCCTATGAACCTAGCTTTCCCTTCCTTCTCCCAATGAAGGGCTCAGGTGCTCTACAGTCTTCCTGATATAGCCAACTATCTCAGACCCTGAGCTCAGGCCGCCACTTCATTCTCTTCAAAATGACTGAGCTTTCACCAAAGGATGATTAGGGAGATGGAGTAAAGGTAATAGATTCCTCAGTCATTTTTTTTAACTTACTGTTCCTAACTCTAATAAAGCTTAAAAACAAGAAGGGAAGAAAGCCAGTGATGCTTGGCTTTGGGTGTCATAGAGTTATATGGCTTATCATTACCACAAAAGCATCCCAGCCTAAGGACTCCAGCTCAAGGAGTCACAGAAATTCAGAGCTAGAAAAGACTTTCAAAAGCATTTGGTCTAACCCTCTAATTCTACATGTAGAGAAACCAGGAGAAAGATCAAAGAAACATCTAGCTGTTCTATGTCTCTGAGGTGGGCTAAGAGACAAGACCACCAGCCTTTGCAATCTTCCCCAACCAGCCCAGCCATTGTGATTTTTGTAGAACAGAGGAGTATCAAGGACTAGAGGAGATTAAAAGTAACTTGGTCACCATGGTTTCATTTAGCTATGCCATTTGAGGAAGTGGAGCCCCAAGAATTTGAGGAATTCTTACCGCTCCAGGGTTATGTGACAAGAACATGGGATTAGAATGAGTTGTGTTTTTTTTGTTTTGTTTTGTTTTATTGTAAGTCAGAGGAGAGTTGAACTGAGAGAATAGAGAGATAGGAGATTAAAATAACAAAACAAACATGGCCTTAGCTTGAGCATCTGCTTGCTTCCTGTACTACAGTTTGACAGAGGGGCAATGGTTCATAGCAATTTGGTAAAAAGCTATTGCCCTTCTCTCCAAGTCACAACCTTATTCACCACAGCAGCTTAACAGCATGATTACTGTGAAGTAACCCTATAAGACTGCATGTCACCTGAAGATTAGAGGTGAGGCACAGTGAAGCATTAAAAGAGATTTATGAAAATGCTATAACTTTCCTCTAAAAGAAAATGATTAATTAATCATCATGGCCCAGGTTCTAGACATTTCTAGAAGAGTCAGGTTGAGGCTTAAAAATGATAATTCTTGGGAGCCAAGATGGTGGCTGGAAAGCAGGGACTTGCCTAAAGCTTTCCCCCAGGACCCTCTAAACACCTTTAAAAAATGGCTCAGAACAAATTCTAGAACTGCAGAACCCACAAAATAGCAGAGGGAAGTAGAGCTCCAGCCCAGGACAGCTTGGATGGTCATGGGGTAAGGTCTATCACATGGAGCTGGGAGCAGAGTAGAGCACAGCCAAGTGGGGGCCATGCCAGGACAAACTAGACCAGGAACATGGCAGGACAGGCCCTAGTGCCCTGAATCAGTGAGCTGTGGCAGTTACCAGACTTCTCAACCCACAAACACCAAAGACAACAGAGAAGGCTTTGGGGACAGAGTGAAAGGAGTTCATGGTTAGGTGGTGCACCTCTGAGGTGGCTTACAGAACTACAACTGCAGGTGCTTCTGGCCCCTGGCCTGCCTGGTGGGAGGAATTAAGTGGCGGATCACAGCAGGAGTGCAGAGCCTGCTTAGATCTGAGTCATGGTCTGGGTTGGCAGTTCTTGGGGGAGGAGGATCACCGGTGTGGCAGAGCTAACTGTGTAGAAATAGCTCTGAAAACAACAGCACATCCCCTCAAGTTTGGGACAAAGTACTCTATACTCTACAAGCAGTCATACCCCACTGAAAAACTCAAGGGTCAAGCAGTTAGCTGGGAACATGGCCAGGCAGCAAAAACAGACTCAGATTCAGACTCAGACTCTGGAATCTTTCTTTGGTGACAAAGAACACCAAAACATACAGCCAGAAGAAGTCAACAAAGTCAAAGAGCCTATATCAAAAGCCTCCAAGAAAAACATGAACTGGTGGAAGACCTCAAAAAGAATTTGGAAAAGCAAGTTAGAGAAGTAGAGGAAAAATTGGGAAGAGAAATGAGAGTGATGCAAGAAAACCATGAAAAACAAGTCAATGACTTGCTAAAGTAGACCAAAAAAATACTGAAAGAAATAACACCTTAAAAATAGACTAACTCAAATGGCAAAAGA
>CM053622.1:576772579-576794901 GCA_028646595.1 Phalanger gymnotis
CATACATACATATATATATATATATATATATATATATATATAGACAGAGGGCACAGGGTGAGTTGAAGATGAAGGGATTATATCTAAAAAAAATAAAATCAAATTAAGGGATGAGAGAGGAATATATTGAGAGATGGAGAAAGTGAGAGATAGAACGGGGTAAATAATCTCACATAAAAGTGGCAAGAAAAAGCAGTTCTGTAGGAAGGGAAGAGGGGGCAGGTGAGGGAGAATGAATGAATCTTGCTCTTATCAGATTTGACCTGAGGAGGGAATAACATACACACTCAATTGGGTATTTTACCCCACAGGAAAGAAGGAGGAAGGGGATAAAAAAAGGGGAGATGACAAAAGGGGAGGCAGATAAGGGGAGGAGGTAATCAAAAGTGAATACTTTTGGAAAGGGACAGGGTCAAGGGAGAAAACTGAATAAAAAGGGATAGGAGAGGAAGGAGCAAAATATAGTTAGTCTTTCACAACATGAGTATTGTGAAAGGGTTTTGCATAATGGTACACATGCGGCCTATGTTGAATTGCTTGCCGTCTTAGGGAATGTGGGTGGGGAGGGAAGAGGGGAGAGAATTTGGAACTCAAAGTTTTACAGGACGACATTCAAAAAAAAGTTGTTTTTGCATGCACCTGGGAAATAAGATATACAGGCAATGGGGCATAGAAATCTATCTTGCCCTATAAGAAAGTAAAGGGAAAAGGGATGTGGGGCGGGGAGTGGGGTGACAGAAGGGAGGGCTGACTGGGGAATGGGGCAATCAAAATATATGTCATCTTGGAGTGGAGGGAGGGTAGAAATGGGGAGAAAATTTGTAATTCAAACTCTTGTGAAAATCAATGCTGAAAAATAAAAATATTTAATAAATAAATAATAATGGAAAAAATGATAATACTCTCAACTATCTTATTGCTATGTTATTTAATTAAATACCTTCACTAGCAAAGCCATTAGTGAGGTTTTTTGAATCATGGTTTATGGAAGACTTTAACCCACGAAGTACCCACTTAGAACCTGTGATGGCTTTCTAGAGGCCCATAGGTGAAGAGAGTGACAAGTTTTACAGACAAATGAAGAAACAAGCTAAAAAAAAGTTAGTTACCTGAGTGCTCCAAAGCATCCAAATACATTAACTTGTAGCCTAGTGTCCTTTACTCTATACAGAAACTATTACTTAGCCTTTTCTGTATCATGGACTCCTTTGGTACTCTGATTAAATCCTATGGTTCCCCTCTTAGAATAATATTTTTAAATGCACAAAATTAAATATAGGGGATTACAAAGGAAACTAAAGGTTAAGGAAAATGATTTTTTTCCATCAAAGTTCACAGACCCCTCGAAATCTTCCCAGAGACCCACATTGAGAAAGTCTGCTCTAGTACTTAACTTACTGAAAGACTCAGAGGACTCTTTAGATCAACATTCCTTGGGAGGAAATGATTAACATCATCTTTTTTGGTGCTGCAGATGGGACTCAAGGTAATAAGCTTAAATTACAGCAATCAAGACTCAGGATAGATAATAAAAAGAACTCTAAATGTAAATCAAAATATATTTGAATGTCTACTTCGGTCTCCTATAGAGTTTCCTTTGCTAGAGTTTTGGTTTTGCTTTTAAGATAAAAAGGAAACAGCTCTCTTTGATCATGGTTTGGACATGGGGCATCATTCATTCAATCGATAAGTATTCAACAAAGGCAGATTGGGGGTAGGGGTAATCAGAATACACCCTGTCTTGGGGTGGCGGGAGGGGAGAGATGGGGAGGAAATTTGGAACTCAAAATCTTGTGAAGTGAATGCTGAAAACTAAAAAGAAATTAATAAATGCCAAAAGAAATTATGAAGTAAAGTAAAATAAATAATTTTAAAAAATAAGTATTCAATAAATGCTTACTATTTACTGGATACTGTGCTGAGAGCAAAGGATAAAAAGAAAAAGAAAAATTCGACTTTGTCCTTCAAGAACTTACATTCTAATGTGCGAGACAAGAGGCATACAAGCAATCAACAAGTATTAGGGGGTATCCCAGGAAAACCTCAGAAAAGACCGAAGGTCTTCGGAGGCTCAAATAAAGAGACTTTGAAAGGTGAAGGGGGCCATCTTCAGAGACAAAACAGACTTTGCCTATCCTAGGAAGGGTAGGAAACTTGAAGATTTTATTTCCCTTTGAGGAGTCCAATAAGACAATGAGTGCCTCTAGGGCATAGACTTCATTCATACCTTAGTCTCTAACTATTCAGCCGCATAAAATTCCCAGTGGACTATGGGAGGTAAAAATGACTGAACTGAAAGTAATTATTCTAACCTTACCTGGAGTGACTTATGGAGAGAAGGCACTTTTGAGTCAGGAAGAATTTGTCTATAGAACAAGGGAGCATTTTCCTGTCTAGAGATTACAAACAACCTCAGACCTGGGGTTCTGATGAGTCAAAGGAAAGAAGCTTCTGTTGATCCCAGGGGTCATTGCCTTAGTTGGAAGAGCTTTGTAGTACTCAGGATGAAAAAAATAATATCATACTTCAGCTGAAGAGTGTAGTGCCACATAGCCCAGCCAACTGCTAATGATAGGCAAAGACTGTAGCTTATTCACTAAACAGTGGGGCAACTTGTAGGAAATATTGTAAGGATCTTCTGGAGAAAGCAAGAACATGGAGGCTTTATAGTTAGAGATCTGTGAGTCACCTTGTCCAGGTATATTTCCTTATCACTGTACCATAAGTCTGTGCCCTATGTTTCTCCCTCCTCGACTCTATATTTGTGGGAAAGTGTTCCTCTGGTTAGTTGAGTTGCTATGCCATTGCATACATGGCTTCGCTAAAGAAATTAGTCCACCAGCTGATTGTTAAGAGAAAGCACATTGGTGAGGGCTTGTGAGCTAGAACTTAGGAGAATAACCACTGACAGGATTACCCCAAGAATCCTGGGACACTATTCCTCTAGGGACCAAATGAACTAGTGATAAGCAAGTGACTAGCATTTGGGGGATGGGAAAGGCATCTTGCAGAATGTTATTTTTGAATTGAATCTCTAAGGAAAGTGGATGCTAAAAGGCAGAGGTGAGAAAGGAGAGCCTTTTAATCCATAGGGTACAACCTGTATAAAGGCATAGAGAAAAGAGACAGAGTGTCATCGGTGAAGAAAAGCAAATAGGCTCATGGAGCACAGAGCGCACAGAAGGGGAGTAATGTACAAGAATACTAGAAAGATAGGAAGGGGCCAGGTTGTAAAGAGTTTTAATGTCATATGGAGGAGTTTCTATTTGCTCAAGGTAATAGAGAGTCATTAGGGTTTCTAGAATAGGGAGGAAGCATGGTCACCTTGTCAGCAATGCAGAGGATAGATTAGTATGTGGAGAGAGCTGAGACAGGAAGATCGATTTAAAGGCTATTATTGCAAGAGTCCAGGTAAGAAGTGGGGAGAGAGCAAAACTAGGCTGGTGGCTGTGCTAATAGAGAAGGGAATGTATCTGAGAAATATCATGGAGAAAGATAGATCGTTATTTTGGATTACAAATGCATGTGTATTTGATTACATATGCATAATAAGCGAGAGCAAAAATTCAAGAACAACACCAAAGCTGTGAACCTGAGTGACAAGAAGGGTCACAGTATCCTTGACAATAATAGGGAAATTTGGAAGGGAAATAGTTTTGATGTGACAGATACTGAGTTCTATTTTTGACATGGTGATATCTGCCTAAGAATAATTAAACACCTTAGAACTGACAAGATCACCACCTGGGAAAGTACAGAGTAAAAACAGAACCTAGGACAGAACCTTGGGAGCCACTTATAGTTAGCAGGCATAACATAGATGGAGGTCACCTACAGAGGTCAAGAAGGAGTAAACAGATGGGTAGGAAGAGAACCCAGAGAGATTAATGTTGTGAATAACCAGAGAGCAGAGAGTTTCTGGCAGGATAAGGTATCATATGCTCCAGAGATTTAAAAACAAAAGATAAGGATTGAAAAAATATCATTAAAACTGACGCTGAGTGAAGTGAGCAGAACCAGGAACACATTGTGCATGGTAACAGCCACGGTGTGTGAGGACTGATTTTGATAGACTTAGCTCCTCTCACCAATGCAAGGACCTAAAACAATTCTGAAGGGCTCATGATGGAAAATGCCATCCATATCCAGAGAAAGAACTATGGTGTCTGAATGCAGAGCAGACTATTTTCTTTTTTGTTTGTTTTTTCTTTCTTTCTCATATTCCTCCCATTTGTTATAATTCTTCTATACAACATGACTAATGTGAAAATATGCTTAATAGGGATGTATATGTAAAGTCTATATCAGATTGCAGGCACTCTTGGGGAGGGAGGGGAGAAAATTTAAATTTATTTAAAATTTAAATTTAAAACTTATAGAGATGATGAAAACTCTCTTCTCTCACCCATTCTGACATCTAACCTCACCATTCAAAAGAAATGGTCCTCTCCAAAATTACCAAAGATGTCTAATGAGCAAATCTAATGGTATTTTTCTTTCTTTTAAAAAATTTATTTTTAGTTTTCAACATTTTCTTCTCCTTCCAACCTCTACCCTTTTGATGAACCAGTTCATCTCTATACTATCTTCTACTTTCATACCCCTTTTCCCTTATTCACTGCCAAATCCCAATGCTGAATCATTCCTTTTTTCTGACTTCTTGCTTCTATTCACATGTTACCAAACAGAGACTGGGGAAGTTACACAATCAGAGACTGGAAAAAGAAGGAAATGTTGAAAACTAAAAATTAATAAATTAACTAATTTTTTAAAAGACAGAAAAAATACCATTAGATTTGCTCATTCAACATGTCTAGTAATTTTGGAGAGGACCATTTCTTTTGAATGGTGAGGTTAGATGTGAAAATGGGTTTAGTGTGAGAGGAAAGGTAGAGGCACTGACTGCAGGTGGATTTTTCAAGGAGTTAAGCTGAGAAAAGGAGAAAAATAAGATGTTAGCTAACTGGTGGGCATAGTTTGATCTAGTGAGGGTTTTTTTTAAGGATGTCAGAGACTTGGTTGTGTTTGTAGACAGAAGGGAAGGAACTAATAGATAGAGATTGGAGATTAGAGACAGAGTGGGACACCAGTGGAGGCAAATGGCTGGGGAAGACAAGAAAGGATCAGATTAAGGATATAGGCAGAGATGTAGGCCTTTCCAAGGAGAAGGACCACCTCTGTGTAAGAGATTGCAGTGAAGGAGGAGATATTGGGGTGATACTGAAGGGATGTGAAATGAAAAGAAGGGAGGAAGAGGGAGCTTTAAGTGAACGGCCTCAATTTTTTTCAGTCAAGTGATGCCCTCACTGAGATGGTTTGGAACAGTTGCCATGGGGAGTTGGAGGTTGATTAAGGAGAAGTAGAAAGGCAGCCTTGCTGCAGTGAGGGGCCTGTCAAAGTTAAGTAACATAAATTTGTAGTAAACATAGTCAGCATGGTTTTGTAACTTCTCCAATCTCTGTTTGGTAGCATGTGAATAGAAGCAAGAAGGCAGATAAAAGAAATGATTCAACATTGGGATTTGTCAGTGAATAAGGGGAAAGTGGTATGAGAATAGAAGATAGTATAGAGATGAGCTTGTTCATCAGAATGGTAGAGACTGGAAAAAGAAGGAAATGTAGTCATAGCAGGAGTGATGACCCAAAAGGTTGTTAAAGGATGAAAGCATTGAAGGTCACAATAAGGATGGAAAATAAAGTGAAATTTTACTTTGTCACAAGAGACTTCTTATGAAGTGGGAGAGATAGAAGAGGAGAGAGAGGGAGAGGAAGGAAGGAAGGAAGGAAGGAAGGAAGGAAGGAAGGAAGGAAGGAAGGAAGGAAGGAAGGAAGGAAGGAAGGGAGGGAGAGAGGGAGGGAGGGGGGAAAGAAAGAAAGAAAGAAAGAAAGAAAGAAAGAAAGAAAGAAAGAAAGAAAGAAAGAAAAGAAGAAAGGAAGGAAGAAGGAAGGAAAGACAGAGGAAAGAAAAAGGAGGAAGGAAGTAAAAAAGGAAGGATGGAAGGAAGGAAAGAAGGAAGGATGGATAGAAGAAAGGAAAGAAGAGAGGAAAGAAGAAACAAAAGAAAGAAGGGAGGAAAAAAGAAAGAAGGAAGGAAACAAGGAAGAAAGTAAGGAAGGAACGAAGGAAGGAAGGGAGGAAGGAAGGAAGAAAGAAAAAATAAAGAAGTTAGGGCTTAATGCATAGGGAGAGATGGAATGATAAAATATTATTATGAGATAAAGGAATTTCAGAGTACTAACACACAGGGGTAGAACATTTGTGGGTGGTGGGCAAGATCCAGGGTATGACCATCCTTGTGTATAGCTGAGGTAGAATGAAGTCATGGGAGTCGAGCAGATTAAGGAAACATGACCATGTATATAGAAGTCTTCTAGTATGAGGTCTGAAGCTATGTTGGAGAGACAGACTATGAAGCAGTCATTGAACTCATTGACAAAGGAGGAAGAATGTTAGAGAGGAATTGAAAGATGATGTAATGGTAATAAATGTGGATATACTAATCCTCAAAGCAGGAGAAGTTACTACTAAAGGATTGTAATAGAAAGAAAGTCTGGTATTGGCAATGGGGAGATAGATATAGAAATGGAAATGGGTATGTATTAGATGACCTTTGGAGGTGCCTCCTAACTCTATAATTTAATTATTTAGCTATCAGCCTTCATAGGATAAGGCTGTAGAAATTATTTTACATTGATGAGTATATCTACCTTTTTTAAGTCAATGACTTTAGGAAGGACAGATTGATAGAACATTTATTAAGCCTTCAAGTTCTAGGGAAACAAATAAAAGCATTCTGGACAGTCCCTGGCCTCAGGAGCTTACCTTCTAATAGGGAAGATAAGACAGAAAGGAGAGTGAGAAAGGACCGAATGAGAGGAGGATATGCCTGCAAGTGCAGTGGGGGCCTGGAGCCCAACAAGATATAGCCAAAAATGGAATATTAAAGCCCAGGGAGTTTTCACGTGTAGAGTACCATTTTCTGGTGATATCTGCTAGAAAGTTGAGATGACGGCCAGAGTGGGAATGGCTTGGCTGAAAATGTGTAGGGAGTGAGAAACAGAGATTCATTTGCCCCAATATTATGCAGCAAATGAAATGACCCAATTCTTCAGACTCCCAAATCAAATGCACCCTCCATCAACCACTAATGCCCCCTTTATTACAGTAATAGCTACTAACTTGCAACATGTCTGGTCTGAAAGTCAAGTGCTTGGGAACATGGACAGAAAGGACATAAAAAGACAAATTAACCTGGGAGCCATAAAATCCTTGTTATTAAACTAATAATCAAAGCAAATGTAGCAGAAATCATTTGAAGAGGGAGAGTCTCCCCTCCCATTGATGTAAATTGGTTCCCAGGCTGTAAATGTTCCATCTGGCTCAGTGATTATGTGGCAGGGAGTCTCTGCAGGCACAAGGATGGATGATAGCCAAAGTGGCCTGAATTGACTGAACCCCAGAGTCCCAGCTTCACTGGAGTCTGATATGGAGAGACAGGATGAGCAGAGATTGAGGGAGAAAGGTGAGGAGGGTGGAAGAGCCAATTTCATGAGGAAAAAACTGGACCCTCAGCAAAATAAGAGGCCATTTTCATGACATACTCTTGGAATGAACTCTGAAAAGTCACTCCTGTCCTGGTCTCTGGCCCTCCCACCTTTCCCTCTTCCCTTTTCCACGAACAGATCTGGGAACAGTTACCAAATCCAACCTACCTTTCCCAGAAGGGATTAGATTAAACTCTCATTTATATATAAGCTTCCCAAGGCCAAAAATTATCCAGAATGCTTTTATTTGTATCCCCAGAATTTAAGGGCTTAATAAATGCTCTATCTATCCTTCCTAAAGTTATTAACTTTACAAAATAGTGGATGAAAACACTCACCAACATAAAATAATTTCTACGTCCTTCTTCTCTAAAGGCTGCTACCTAAATAATTAAATTATAGAGTTAGAAGACACCTCCAAAGGTCATCTAATACACAGTTGCTCTTCAATTAGTTGCCCTTCTCCACTCACCATCTCTGTCACATGCCTGACCATGATGTCCCTCGTTGGGTGCTATTCCCCTGCTTGTCTTGTCTTCCTTCATTAGAATGCAAGTTTCTTTTTTTTTAATCTTTTTGTTTTATTTTTTCTCAATTACATGTAAAGACAATTTTAACATTCTTTAGAATGTTGAGTTCCAAATTCCCTCCCCTCCCAACTCCTTGAGAAGGCAAGCATTTTGATAGATTATACATGTGTAGTCACATGAAAAACATTTCCATATTAGTCATGTTGCAAAAGAGAACCCCCTCCAAAAAAAGGACTTGGGGGAGAAAAAGAAAAACAAAGAAAGTTTAAAAAGTATGCTTCAATCTGCATTTAGACTCCAGCAGTTATTTCTCTGGAGGTGGATAGCATTTTTAATAAGTCCTTCAGAATTGTCTTAGATCCTTGTATCTCTAAGACTAGCTAGGTTGGTCACAGGTGATCATCATACAATATTGCTATTACTGTGTACGATGATCTTCTGGCTCTGCTCATTTCACTTTGTATCAGTTCATATAAGTCTTTCCAGGTTTTTTTGAGGGCGTCCTGCTCATCATTCCTATAGCACAATAGTATTCCATCACAATCATATACCACAACTTGTTCAGCCATTCCTCAATTGATGGACATCCCCTTCAATTTCCAACTCTTTGCCACCACAAAAGAGCTGTTATAAATATTTTTGTACATGTAGGACCTTTTCCTTTTCCTTTGGTCTCTTTGGGATACAAGGCTAGTAGTAGTATTGCGGGGTCAAAGGTTCTCCACAGTTTGTTGGATCATTTCAGAACTTCGCCGATGTTGTATTAATGTCCCTATTTTTCCACATCCCCTCCAACATTTGTTGTTTTCCTTTTCTGTCATATTAGCTGATCTGACAGGTGTGAGGTGGCACCTGAGAATTGTTTTAATTTGCATTTCTCTAATTAATAGTGATTAAAATGCAAGTTTCTTGAGAAGTCTAGGGACTACCTTGTTTTTTGTGTCTGCATCCTTAGCACTTAATGCAGTGCTTAACACATAGTAAGTACTCAATAAATATCTTCTCTCAATCTCTTTTGCGCACTCTTATGGTGGACCCAAGATTGGAATCCAGGTCTTCAAAAGCCCAGTGTAACACAAATTGTCTTCAGTCTGATCAATGACATATCAATGGATGGAAGAGAATAGTTTAGTGGAAAGGTCACAAGTCTGGAGGTCAAGATCTAATCTTAGCTTTAACAGTAACTATCTGTGTAATGTTTAGCACATCTCTTTTTTGCAGCTTGGTCAATTCTTGAGTCTATTGAAGTAAATAATCATACCTGAGCTACTTAAAATTAGGGATACAGAAGGTGAGGTATGGGAGGCTGATGAAGTAACAGATTGGAAAGCACTTTGAAAAGTTGAAAACATTATTCATATGGGAAGGATTACTATTTAGAGATTATAAAAGAAGTTAGAAACTAACTGAATGAAAGTCACTTATGCTTTGTGTCTCAGGTCAATACATTCCATGGAGGGAGAAGAATATGAGGCCCAAGTCCACTGAGGGAAGAATTTTCACTAGTCAACCTATGGAAGCTTCAGCCCAGAGAAAGCCAGGTTTTCATGTCTTCCGTACCTAGAGGGAGCCACCATATTCCTCTGCATTTCCCACGCTCTTTCAATACCCTAGAAACCAGAACTGATTTTACAGAGAGCAGGGAAAGGGTAAATTCCCAATTTGCCCAAAGGCCCCTACAGGCATGGCTGCACCTCCAGAGTTTTCTCAGCATTAAGATAAGAGGCATGCAAAGATTCATTTTTCTTGTTCAAACCAAAGGCCATCTCAAACTTTTTTCTCCCTGTAAGTAGTTGTTGACCTTCTTATTTATGGTTGGAAATATGGGCTTTGGCCTACAAGTCACCGTCAATCTAGCAAAGATCAAGATCCTCATCTGTCCTCTCTATCCCTTGACTAAGCCCACTTCCCATTCTGAGCGTAGAGCTTGCCACTCTCTCTTCCATCTGCCAATTAATCAACAAGCATTTACCGAACACTTGCTTTGTGCCAGGCATTGCACCGAACACAGAGAAGTGCTTCTTGACTGATCTACAAGATACAGACTAAGTGAAAGGAGGTCTTGAAGGAGAAATCTCTAGCAACTGTAGTGATCAGGAAGGTGTCCTTTAGAAGGCAGCATTTGAGTTTGGAATCTTGAAGGTATTCTAAAAGGCATAAGTGAAAAAGGAAAGCATTCCAGGCAGAGGAAGCACCGATGCGGAGATATAGAAATAGAAGATGCTAAGGTATGGAAATGGGAATAGAGATGAATCACAGAATTCATGGAAGTCAAATAAAGTATTGTTGCTTCTAGGGGGTGCAGTGGTTAGATTACAGGGCCTAGAGCCAGGAAAACTCATCTCTCTGAGTTCAAATCTGGACTCAGACACTTACTAGCTGTGTGACCATGGATTCATTCACCTCAATAAATGTTTATTAAGTGTCTACTCCCAGTTGATCAATAAACATTTATTACATGCCTACTATGTGCCAGGCACCATGCTAAGATGCTGGGGATAAAAAGAAAGGTAAAAAGACATCAAGGACAGGTAGGTGGCACAGTGGATAGAGTGCTGGGCCTGAAGTCAAGAAGACTCATTCTCTTGAGTTCGAATATGGCTTCACACACTTACTAGCTGCTTGACCCTGGGCAAGTCACTTAACCCTGTTTGCCTCAGTTCCCTCATCTGTAAAATGAGCCAGAGAAAGAAATGACAAACCACTCCAGTACCTTTGCCAAGAAAACTTTAAATGCATCCATGAAGAGTCAGACATGACTGAAAAAGTGACTGAATGATAACAAAGTATACGAAGAATGGAAAGGTAGGAAAGAGTCAGGTTGTAAAGAGCTTTGGACGCCCAAGAACTTGATGAGATGGCAGCATCTAGGTTGTAGCTGCGCAGGGCCTAGGACAGGACCTTGTATTTACTGAAATGCTACATGGATCTATCATTTTGTCACTCTGAGTGTCACCATCTTTTTAACACCATAGTCTTCCAATGTTATTTTATGATGATGTATTTTACAATACTACAACCCCTGAAGAAATGAACATAAAGAGATGCTAACCACCCAAACGGCAGTGGAGAGGGCAAGGTGGTCATCAATGGGCTGCAACTCATCACATTTGAGAAATTGTGCAAGAGAAATGGTGTAAAGGATCTCATAAATATATATGATCAAAATAGAAGATGGGCTGATCATATAATGGAAGCTAAGGCTAGATAACCATTGGATGTCTGATGGTATTTTCTAGGTGTCAAGACACTGTGAGCATGGACCCCAGAATGTCGTGTGGATCTCCTCTGGCAAACTCATGGGAAGACATGGAGGAGAATGGCACAGGAAGGGCAGTAACCTGCATCACTTGTGGGAATTCCCACATCGGTGAGATCACTGACCCACTGGTATAGTCCCTCCACCAGTGAAGATCGATCACATGCCCCTTTCCCTTAATGAATCATCTTTGAAAGTCTTTGTGACTAAAAATATATTGTAGTCATTCAATCAATTAGTCATCAAGCATTTATTAAGTGCTTACTTCATGCCAGGCACTATGGTAAACTCTGGGCATTCAAAGAAAGTTCCTGTAGTCAACTTGGTCATGAGCCTCTCTTACCTTGGTTTCTCTAGTCTTTAAACAACAGAGTTATAGTCCAATGCCCAGGGCCCATTTGGAGGCTCTCTAGATACTTAGGACCTTCTCAAGCTTCAGCTCTTCCATCACGGCCTTCTGGGGCCCAGAGTCACCTGTTTACCATAATGAGACATCAAAGTCACATTAGTGAAGGCCTGATATTTAATAGGCCTCAAGTAAATGATTATTGTATTTGCTGGATTGAAACAATCAATGTCAACCTCAAGTAATTGTCACCACTTTGGTGTCCTTGACTTCTCTATCTAGGACAAAATCCTATTGCTACTTCCTCCCGAATGTGATTTTCTTATCTTCCTTCTTTCAGCTAAGCTTTTTTTACCTTTTGGTGGAAAAAATAGTGCTGCAAATTTTTTCTTTCATGGAGACATCCACAAAGCAATATAGCAGTGTTTGTACTGCTAAGAGATAGTCACTATTGACTGACCCATCTAGGAAACCAAATGGAACTATTTTTTAGCAAAAGAGGTTGGCACAAATGGTCCAGCTAAGTTGATTCACCCTGAGAGAGTGGTTAGTATCTTGAAGCTAATTTTCCTAAGGTGCAAAGTGAAGCCTAAGAAAGTGAAAGCCTGTCCAGCATGACCCAATTAGAATAAAATCAAAGGTTTTGTTCTGTTTGCCTCCTAAATGTTTCAGCCCTTTCCCACTTCACCATGTTTATGCTGATAAAGCAAGGATTTAGGATCATAAATCTAGATCTGAAAAGGACTTCAATGTCCATCTAGTCCAATTCCCCATTTTTCAATTGAGGAAACTAAGGCCCATAAGTGTAAATGACACTTCCACAGATAATTAGGATTGGAGGTAGGATCTGACTCCAGAGTTAGGGCTCTTTCCACTATAATAAAAGTGAGGGGAATGCAAAAAAGCAGGGTGGTTGTGAATAATTTCAGTTGGAGAAGTTGGGAGTGGAATCCTTTGTCCCAGCATTTTAAGGGGGAGAGGGAAAAGGTAATGGGATAATTTAGAGACTTTCTGGAAAAAAAAAATGAAATCGAAGCCCATCTTATGCAACTCTTCAAGTCCTGATCAAGTTCTGAGTTACTTGCCCAGAATCATACAAACAATAAACTGAAGGATGCCCAAGCAAGTGCCTGTGTTTGCTCTTTCAGCACAAACCCCACTCTACTGCTTTGAACCCCATGGGTCCCTTTGTAGAGGTTGGTGCCTGACGGCACAACAGCTTCTGACCTCCAGGTCTTAGATCCCAGGTCCCAGCTCCCTTAATCCCCAAGGTTTGGCTTTAAACCCAAAGAACACTCTCTCCATTTCCCTGTGACTTTTACTCAGGGTTTTCATCCTAATCATAGCCCTGAGTTTTTCTCCACTTGTTCTCTCCCCATCACTAATCCCTTCCTCCTTTAAGTTATTAGAGTCAGAAAACAGAATCAAATGTATTAATTAGGACACTCTCTCAGGCATCCCAAGGCAATTCCTCAAACCCCTAAATTAAGTTCTGCAGTTGCTTAAAATGAATGAGTGTACAGTGGGGAAATTCTACATTCTAATTTTGAAGAATTTAGTGTATTCTTTTTTGACAAAAACTATTCATTAAATATAGCTTATCACTCCCCATGTGGAGGTTAATGGAATTCAGCAACGAAGGGCTTCATGGAGTGCTAGAGGCCTAGAAGCCCTGGTGATCAATCCAGAGGCTTCATAAAACCTTTTCAAGGAACAAAATGCTCTAGTTTTAAACACACACTTAAACTGGTCAAAGGACTTTTCCCAGGCAAATATTACCTTCTGGCAAAGCACCCTAATAAAAAGGAAATGATCTCTTCTCATGAAAAAAAATCTGTTTGCAAAAAGCCCCCCAGACACCCATCCATGATGTTGTGAAGTGAGGGGATTTCTACTCAATAGAGTTCTAAATTTATGTGGCAGAGAGCAAACGGACTCATAGATTCATAGACTTGGTTAGAAAGGACCTTCGAGGCAATCCAGTCCAACCCCTACATTTTACAGATGAAGAAAATGAATGACACTCTTAACATTGTACCACATTGTATCCTTACCATCACCAAAGGTCTCCCAAAGAAAGGTTAGAGAAAAGAGGCATCAATGGCTTTGGAATTAGAAGACCTAGGTTCAAATCTTGCCTATGTCATATACTGCCTCTATAGTTCTGAGGAGAACTCCCTTAACCTCTCAGTGACCACAAGCAATTCCCTAAGACTATAAATTGCAGACTAGGCATGGATGTGAAATAATAGGAGGAATTTTCTTCCTTGGAGTTGCCTAGACCAACGAACTCAAAAGTCTAGTCCAAGAAAAACCAAAACCAAAAAAAAAATTGTTTCTATGGAAACTCATACCCCTCATAGCTATATTTAATGAATAGCTTTTGTCAAAAAAGAATGTCACATTTTCAAATAACTAACTAGATTAACAGGTCTAAAGTTGGAATGAACCTTCTAGATCATCTACCCTAATTTTCTAGGTAAGGAAAGCGAGACTCAAAGAGGTTGAGTAACTTGCTCAAGGTAAGTTAATTACACATAGCTTGCCAGTAGAAGAGCTAAGATTTAAACCGAGACCCCCTGACTCCAAATTCAGCACTGTTTCTGCTGTACTATGCCAGATTTCAGGTATAGCTTTCACTATATTCAGCAGCCTAACCAGGACCATGCAACTAGGGTGGAGGGAGTCCATTCTCCATCTGTAAGACATTAAAAATGAGATGGGTGTAGAACCGAATGTGAACACCTGTGAAAAGCTTAGTGCTGCTTAGAAAATAGACGTCCTGCAGAGTTTACCATTATAGTGACACAGATAATACTTGTCTCTATTTTCTTCCCCAATAGGCATCCATAGGTATTTATTTCTGGATTGCCTTTCAGTGTGTTCTACACTTAAGAAAACACACACAGACCTATATCAAGCATTAAAAGATTTTTGGCAGTCAAGATTGGTGATGAGAAATAAAACACATACTAGTTGCATCTATCAGCATTTCTCAAGTTTTCCCTCCTTCTGGGAGGATAATTTAAAGGAGGGATTTTTGCACCTGGTCCCAAAACTGGGGTGACCAGGGTTCTGTTGTCCTCCCATGCAGGGTGCCTGGCAGACAGCATGTTCTGGCAGTTATATTTCAGAAAATAAACAAAGATAAATGATGCCTGTACTTGGCAAGTTCTAAAATAGAAGAACTGAGTTAAAGCCTGAGAGCTGGAAGGGACCTTAGAGATCACCCAGGCCAGCCTTTTTTTAAACAGAGAGCTTAGTCACTTGTCCAAGGTCACACAGCTGGTTTGCAGCAGTTCCTCCCCTTCTACCCCCACTTTCTGTTTTTTACGATAGTACTTTGCTTTAGCAGAATTCCTACTGAATAGGTCTTAGAATCCAACATGACTCTTTAAGTAATTTATTCCCTGGAAGTAATTCGGACACATTCGGAGGTTAAGTTCACCCTTTTTGTTCCAATATGCTCAGTGCGAACTTCCTGGCTCTAATGCTTGCCAAATACCACTTGCTTGGGCCATATGTTTACACTCACTTGAATTGATCATCTGTGAGCCAATTGCCAAGGAGCATATCAGAGAGCTGGATAGTCAATGTAATTTAGTCATTAAAACAGAAACATTTTGAACAGTTGTTTAGTCATTATAAGAACAGAATCAAATTTATCCTTTCTCAGTCTGGGCTACTTCTTGACACTGAGCCATTACAGTTGTTGGAAGCAACTAAGTTTCTAAGAGGAGAATCTTTATTGAGTGCCAACTATGTACCTAAAATCCTAACAAGTTTTATGAAAGATAAAAAAACCCCTCTGATTTCAACCTTGACCTCAAGGAATTTATAGACTAGATAGGAACATGTCAGATTTACACTTGGAAAGAGTTTTAATGGTCATCTAATCCAGCCCCATCATTTTTACAGATGTAAAGACTGACCTAGAAGGAACTTTAGCCCAATGTTCTTTCTTTAAAATTGAGGAAGCTGGGAAGCAGAGAAGTGAACTTGTCTGACATCACTCAGACACCTTACCCAACTCTCTCCTCCTTCACCCATCTTCTCTAGCAAATTGCCCCCACCATCCTCATTCTTTCACTAATCTATCTTTCTCTGTCTGCTGGTTGTTACTGCCACACACATACCCATGTCTCTCTCATCCTTAAAAAAATGTTCCCTTGATCCATCCATCCCTCCTAGTTATCATCCTACATCGCTTCTCCCTTTTGTAGCTAAACTCCTAGAGAAAGCCATCCACAATGGATGCCTCCACCCCCTTTCCTCTCACTCTCTTTAACACCTTGTAGTCTGGTTTTCAGCTTTATCATTTATTTGAAATTTGCTTTCTCTGAAGTTATCCATAATCTCCTAATCACCAAATCCAGTGGCTTTTTCTCAGTCCTCATCCTTTGTAACTTCTCTGTAGGCTTTGACATTGGGGATCCCCCTCTTCTCTCTGGGATTTTGTGGCATTGCTCTTTCCTGATGCTTCTCCTCAATCTCCTTTGCTCGATCTTCAACCAGATCACTCCTGATAAAATCGGGTGTCCCCTAAGGTTCTGTAAAGGGGCCTCATCTCTTCTCTCTGTATATCTCACTTGGTGAGGGAAAGTATTCAAACACCTGCATGTGCTTCTCAGATATATTTATCCAGTCCTAGCTTGTCTCCTGACTTCCAGTCTCAGACTCCTCCAACTGATTAGGGGATTCCAGGAGGAAATTCTGCTCATGAATATCAGCAAATTCTTTGCAACTCTTAGTCTCAGTGGGTCACTTGTGTCATTGAGAGGTTAAGTCATTTGACTAGGGTCCCACAGCCAACTGATCAGAAGAACCCAGGACTCCCTGATTCTATGACCAACTATTCCTCCATGTTTCCTCTCCTCCTCCTTTTACAGAGAAGAAAAGAAGAACCAAAGAAGGCACATCTTTTACATTATGCTAACAATTCGAGTCTGCCATGAACCCAGCCCTATACACTAAGGCCTATTAAAGAGATGGTATTCCCTACATAGAAATACATATCAGAGTCTGGCTCTTTTAAGTAAGTGGCTTTTATGCCGATCATGAAAAGAGCAGGAATAGACCCTTTGGGCCATCCATATACTGTCTTTTAATGTGCATATATAACTCAATGCCATGGGACCTTCACACCTGCTGTTGCCCTTTAACTGTCTCCATCTGTTGTTCAGCATGCCAGACTGAATTGTTGGACTTAGTCTAGAAAAGTCCTGGTGACAATCTGAGGCAACTTCTGAAAACTCTTGGCACTAAATCCCAGTGTCTAACCTGAAAAAGACCATGGTGTTTTGGATGCTTCCAGCTCATTTTCCCAATTTCCCCCTACGATTACCACATAAGGAGAGAGTTTACAACCCCAGATGTTCATCAGCTGCCTAAACTTAGGGCCATTTGTGCAGAAATCATTGTGTTATCTTCCTTTCCCCATGGATGAGGCAGCCTTTGCAAGCCACATGCTCATCATAATTTTCTTCCTATTCATTTTTCTTCTGCTCTCTGCTGCTCTCCTTTCCTCTTTTTCTGACCTTCCTTTCTTTCTCTTTCACATTTCTAAAAATTCAAATTCCTTTCTGTCCTATGCTTTTATTACTCTCCATTTGTATGTAAGTTCTGTATGGCTTTACATTGAGAGCCTCTCTCCTTCCTGGGACAAAATGCCACAGCCCACTCATGTGATTAGTCTGAGTTCGGGCCTTCCTAATAATGTGGCCAAACTCAAGGTGTCTGGGACAATGGATTAGCTCCATCCCTGCCCCACCACATTCCCCACAAAAGAACTGATGAAGCTATCAGGCCTTGCTTGAAAAAAAAAAAGTGACCTACTGGGTACACACAACATGCAGCTTCAAAGACATTTAGAAATATGTACTTGCTGAAGAAAAAAACAAGAGTTTTATAGGGGCACTACTGGGAGCCAGGGAAGGCAAATGCAAAAGAGAATCTGTCTTTGAATTGGACCCTTTGAAAGATCTGTGAATTCTCAGCCCAGCTTCTAAGGAGCTTAATCCAGGCTGTGAGCCAACCGGCCATTTTGATAACATTTACAAAGATATCTTCAAAAATGATAATAATAATAAAACACTCACACAAATTCAATATATGTTTAATAGAGAGAGGAAGATTTGAGGGAGGGAGAATGAAGTTGGACCACAGGGGCATCTCCCAAGTGATTTCTGGCTTCGAGTGTGAGGCTTGATTGATGGTTGTGGAACTTAAAGCTGAAAAGGCCCATAAAAATGTCAGTTTGTTGACATCGTCCGATAGTATGGAAAGTGTAAGTTTGGCTCTGACACTCTGACCCTCTCACTGAGGAGGGTTATGGCAGCCAGGGGCACATCTCTATATTGTTTGAAGAGAGAAGGCCTGTGTTGTTTGCTTTTCTCTCTACCTGATTTTCTTCAAAAATAGAATGTTATGAAAAATGTATTAGCTACTCTGGCCCTTCCTGGGCACGCTGACTCACAAAAACTCACAGGGCAAGTAGTTTTGGCAACTTATCCAATAGCCCTCACTCATATCCTCACCTCTCACTTTGTCTCTCTTTAAAGAGAATACTTAATGAAGTCATCAGGCTGTATCCACTAAGTAGCCAGGAAGTAATTCAGTACAGTAGAAATTTCACTGGATTTGAACTGAATGGAATCTGAAATCAAGAATATGTTCAAATCCTGGTTCTGTCGCTGCCTGTATGCTAAGAGTAAGGATTGTGGTGCTCTTGGTACTTGTATCCCAGTGCCAAATAGTGCCTGGCACATAGTAGGCACTAAGAAATGCTTGATGATGATGACCCAACCTCCCCTATATTTTCTTCAACTATAAAACTAGAAGGTTGACCTCAATCATCTCTGAGGTCCCTTCCAATTCTAGACCTCTGACCCTATGACTTTTGTTACATGAAGTGTACTCTTCCCATTCCATCTATTCATTATGAGAAGCTGACCTTCCTTTCACATTTTTTGCTCTAAATAACTTACCTGTTCTAAAACACTTGCTACAAGGCATCTCATACTGAAGAGATGTTTTAAAGTCTTGGCCTCTGAATATAAATAAATGACATGGATCACTTATTGTGTAGCAAAGGTTTCAGAGCAACAGACCAGTGTTTCTGGAAGATGATGTGCGCCCCTCTCTCACATCCAGGGTGGCCTTTCCTAGTTCATGCTTACCCAGCTCAATTAGCTCCTCTCAGGTTGGTTTATAAGCTATCTAGTGCCATCTCCTGGCAGTTTTTCATCATGGCAAACAGGCTGAAATTTTCCCAGATGCTCAATTCACTAAGGCTGCATCAACTATGAGTCCAGTCAATTTGAGAAAAGAAGCAATAATTCATATAAAACTGCCTTTCCCACAAACATAGAATATACATCCAAGCCTGAAGAGTATCTTTTTTTTTAGTTATCAGAATATGCCCAGGAAATGGACCCATGATAAAGCTCCATGATTTCAAGTAAACTTTTTATGAATGTAGGTAAAAGTGAAGACCGTGCCAATTCTTGGGGTGATAAGTATCTCTTGAATTCACATGAGACAAAGCTGAACTTTAGTTTTCAAGTTTCAAGATCATCTTCCTATAACTCCAGATGCCAAAGTTTTATTTGTTCGACATCCTATAGGGTATTCCATATCCTCTGCGTTTTTCCAAGGGACCATAAGGGAGTAGAAATGACCAGAAATCCTACAAACTCTTTTAATCTGACAGTTTTGGTCTCTTACACAGAGCTCCTTCAACCATCTTTGGTGAATCACTCATTTACCATGGCTGCCATACTTCTAGCTGCTTTAATTTAGAAAGGCTTTTTATCCTTTCTACTTCAGGGGAGCTTTGTTTCCACAGGGTAATGTAGTTCAAAAAAGAAAGCCAGAGATTGGGAGTCAGAAGAAATGATATGAAGTTCCCAACTCCATTGCAAAATCACCCTATCTCTTTTGGTCCATTTTTTCATCCACAAAATAGAGAGGCTGGACTACATGGAAAGCCAATGCTGAGTAATGCTACTGACTAATCATGATCCCAGAAAGGAGATGTGATAGAACTCCCATACATGTAGTAGGGAATGGAGGAGTGACTCTAAAAGCAAAATGGTTTATATCCTTTCAAATCTAGTCACTTTTGCCTTTAGGTTTCAAGTGACTTTTTCTTTGTTATAATGAAAGGTTCATTTGGTAAGGGAAAGGGAAGTTGTATTTTTAGAATTACTTTAATATAAGAACCAATGACATAAATAAAGTTTTTTTTTTAATGAAGAAGTTGAACAAGATGATCTTTAAGATTCCCTTCAGGCAGAACCCACAAAATAGGAGAGAGAAGCAGGGATCCAGCCCAGGACAGCCTGGATGGCTGCTGGATGAGGTCTATCTCGCACGGAGCTGGGAGCGGAGTGGAGCAGAGCCCAGCGTGGGTGGCAGCAGGACCAAACAGACCAGGAGCTGGGCAGAACAGGCCTTAGCACCCTGAATCAGTGAGCTGCGGCAGTTACCAGACTTCTCAATCCACAAACACCAAAGACAACAGAGAAGGTTAGTGGGAAAAGCTGTGGGGGACAGAGTGAAAAGAGTTTGTGGTTCAGCCACTGCCCTAGGGGCAGCAGGAGTGGTGCAGCTACAGACCTACAGCTGCAGTTGCTTCTGGCCCCAGGCCCACCTGGTGGGAGGAATTAAGTGGCACATCAGAGCAGGAGTGCAGAGCCTGCTGAAGATCTGAGTCAAGTCCAGGCTGGTAGTTCTTGGGGAAGGAGGAGTGCTGGTGTGGCAGAGTTGGCTGTATAGAAATAGCTCTGAAATCAACAGTGCATCCCGTCAAGCTTGGAACAAAGTACTCTGTACTCTACGAGCAGTCATACCTCGACGAAAAACTCAAGGGTCAACTAAGTTGGCTGAGAATATGGCCAGGCAGCGAAAATGCACTCAGATTCAGTCTCAGACTTTGGAATCTTTCTTTGGTGACAAAGAAGACCAAAACATACAGCCAGAAGTCAACAAAGTCAAAGAGTCCACATCAAAAGCCTCCAAGAAAAACATGAACTAGTCTCAGGCCATGGAAGAGCTAAAAAAGGATTTGGAAAAGCAAGTTAGAGAAGTAGAGGAAAAATTGGGAAGAGAAATGAGAAGGATGGGAGAAAACCATGAAAAACAAGTCAATGACTTGCTAAAGGAGACCCAAAAAAACACTGAAGAAAATAACACCTTAAAAAATAGACTAACTCAAATGGCAAAAGAGCTCCAAAAAGTCAATGAGGAGAAGAATGCCTTGAAAGGCAGAATTAGCCAAATGGAAAAGGAGGTCCAAAAGACCACTGAAGAAAATACTACCTTAAAAATTAGATTGGATCAAGTGGAAGCTAGTGACTTTATGAGACATAAAGATATTATAAAACAGAACCAAAGGAATGAAAAAGTGGAAAACTATGAGAATTATCTCATTGGAAAAACCAATGACCTGGAAAATAGATCCAGGAGAGATCATTTAAAAATTATTGGACTACCTGAAAGCCATGAGCAACAAAAGAGCCTAGATATCATCTTTCAAGAAATTATCAAAGAGAACTGCCCTGAGATTCTAGAGCCACAGGGCAAAATAGAAATTGAAAGAATCCACAAATCGCCTCCTCAAATAGATCCCAAAAAGAAATCTCCTAGGAATATTGTCGCCAAATTCCAGAGCTCCAAGGTCAAGGGGAAAATACTGCAAGCGGCCAGAAAGAAACAATTTGAGTACTGTGAAAACACAATCAGGATAACACAAGATCTAGCATCTTCTACATTAAGAGACTGAAAGGCTTTGAATATGATATTCCAGAGGTCAGTGGAGCTAGGATTAAAACCAAAAATCACCGACCCAGCAAAACTGAGTATCATGCTCCAAGGCAAAATATAGACTTTCAGTAAAATAGAGGACTTTCAAGCTTTCTCAGTGAAAAGACCAGAGCTGAGTAGAAAATTTGACTTTCAAACACAAGAATCAAGAGAAGCATGAAAAGGTAAACAAGAAAGAGAAATCATAAGGGACTTACTAAAGTTGAACTGTTCTGTTTACATTCCTACATGTAAAGATGATGTGTATGATTCATGAGACCTCAGTATCAGAGTAACTGAAAGGAATATGCATATATATACATATATATAGATAGATATATATGTATATATCTATGTATATATATATGTATATATGTATATATACACATATGTGTGTATATATGTATATATGTAGGTGTGTATGTATATATGTGTGTGTGTATATATATATGTATATATATATATATATACATATATATATATACATATATATATATATAGACAGGGGGCACAGGGGGAATTGAATATGAAGGGATGATATCTAAAAATATAAAATCAAATTAAAGGATAAGAGAGGAATATATTGAGAGAGGGAGAAAGGGAGAGATAGAATGGGGTACATTATCTCACATAAAAGTGGCAAGAAAAAGCAGTTCTGTAGGAAGGTAAGAGAAGGCAGGTGAGGGGGAATGAATGAATCTTGCTCTTATCAGATTTGACCTGAGGAAGGAATAACATACACACTCAATTGGGTATTTTACCCCACAGGAAAGAAGGAAAAAGGGGATAAAAAAGGGGAGATGATAGAAGGGAGGGCAGATAAGGGGAGGAGGTAATCA
>CM053622.1:576795401-576845410 GCA_028646595.1 Phalanger gymnotis
AGTCTTTCACAACATGAGTATTGTAGAAGGGTTTTGCATAATGGTACACATGTGGCCCATGTTGAATTGCTTGCCTTCTTAGGGAGGGTAGGTGGGAAGGGAAGAGGGGAGAGAATTTAGAACTCAAAGTTTTAAAAACAGACTTCAAAAACAAACAAAAAAAGTTTTTGCATGCAACTAGGAAATAAGATATACAGGCAATGGGGCGTAGAAATTTATCTTGCCCTACAAGAGAAGAAGGGAAAGGGGGATGGGAGGGGAGTGGGGTGACAGAATGGAGGGCTGACTGGGGAATGGGGCAACCAGAATATATGCCATTTTGGAGTGAGTGGGAGGGTAGAAATGGGGAGAAAATTTATAATTCAAACTCTTGTGAAAATCAGTGCTGAAAACTAAATATATTAAATAAATAAAATTTAATTAAAAAAAAGAAAAAAAGATTCCCTTCAATTCTTTAAAAATATGAAAGTTTATAGGGCAAAAGAAATAAACAGGGAAAGAAAAGAGAATCCCTTTTTCCTCATTATTTCTAGTTTTCTCCCTTTCTCTTTCCCTTTTACTCTTTCTGTTCTGATTCTGTTTCTTTTAAAGAGAGAAAAGAAAAAAACCTTTCCTTATCTTTCTGTTTTACTCTCTTTTCTCCCACATCCTTCATCTTTCTTTCCATTTTGCTATTTATCTTTTGCTTCCTTTGCTTCTCTGTTTCCTTTTTCTTTCTCTTTTTACTCTCTTTTCCACTTTGTTTAGCTTTTTCTATTACCTTTCTATTACTAAATTTCTTTTTCTCTATTTTTCTCTTTACTTTGTCTTTGTGTCTCCCTATACATATCCTATCTTACTTTCTATTTTGCTCTTTTTTCTTTGTTTCTTTTAATGACAGGAAGAAAATATCTCATTCTGACTACCTCCTCCTCCTCTTCCCCTTCTTTTTCCTCCTCCTCCTCACCCCCTTCTCTTCTCTCACCTAGCAGATAGGTTGTGATATTGCCTAATATAGGTGACAGTAAGAAAGCAAGGGCAAGGACAGGGAATTCTTTATTTATCCTCCATGAATTCTGTATTGACATTCACAGAGCAGTACCTATTTTGAGGCAGCACCAGTTAAAATTCATTATTAGAGTACCATACTGCCAGTGCCCCATCCAGTCTTTGTTTTTGGTATTCTCTCCCCCTATTCTTATTGCCTCCTAGCTGTCCAAGTTCTACACTGCAGTATTTTATATTCCCAATCTTCTCTCCAATCTGACTCCCAAACCATCAAAACATGGTATTGGTCTGAATATAAGTAACCTGAATTTTATAAAAATATGATTTGCCAATGTAGGATATTGATTAATGGAGTTCCTTGATCATCTTGATAAATTTATAGGGAAATGAAACTTTGTTTCAGACTTTAAAAGCCTCTTCTTTGGAAGATATGGACATGTCTCTTACTACCTCTGGGAAGATGAGTTTCACTGATGGTAAATGAATTGAATGTCTCAATCTGATATAGAACAGATGGTTGTAGGAGGATCCACATTTTTGGTTGGCCTAGAAGAGGAATCCAAAAGATGCTTTTCTATCCTCTTATTTTTCAGCAAATCTAGGATCAGATCAGGGTCCTGGGTGGCATGGGGAAGTGTTTTCCCCAAATACTCTATACTGGAGGTGTCAATGAATGTCTTGAAGCAAAGTATGGAACAGCCTCATGATATCAACCACATAGCCATCCATAGAGAGGTGAATTATATAACCAGAACACCAGAGATGATAAACTCTCAGCCCAACAGATTCTAGCAGTTAGGATAGTAAGTAGAGTATCAAAAGTATCTGAACCCAGTACTGGAAAGACAGTTGCAGAGATGAACGTGTTCAACAACATACCTGGCAGTCAGGGAGAGAGGAACCATGAGACCTGGGTGATGGGAATTCTTTTAACCCAAATTCTGGAGGATTGTTGAGAGGTCCTTCTTGGGATTTGCCTCTCTGGCACCCCCAAATTCAAGAGTAATAGACTCCTATAGAGAGCAGAGGAGTTCACGACCAAAGTTAGATTCTTGGATAGAGGGGGAAAAATCACATTTGTGCCCTCTCCCCTTAAAGCTAAACCATGATATCAGAGACCAAGTATCCTGGACTTCGTGTTCAATTATGACAAATTATTCAAATGGTGTGGGACCAATTGAAAATGGGGTTACCTGTTTAGCAGTCCCAAGAATGATTCCCCTTCAGGAGAATCTAAGGTCTTGGAGTAGCACATAAGGCTAGATGAATATGAGCAGACCTTGAAGATATTAAAAATTTAGTTCTATACCATCATAATAAAGTAAATATGGTAATAAAATGAGTCACAAATTTACTTTTGTTTCCCAGTGCTAATAAATGCTTACATTATATGTAACATTATATGTTACATTATATTATGTTTACATTATACTGTGGTCTATTAAGCGTGCAATATATTTTGTCTCAAAAAATGTACATCCCTTAATTTAAAAAAAATACTTTATTGCTAAAAAGGGGGGCTAACCATCATCTTATTCTTCATTGAACCATAATCTTTGCTGGCAGAGGGGCTTGTTTGATGGCTGCTGACTGATCAGGATTGGGATGGCTGGGATAATTTCTTAAAACAAGAAAACAATGAAGTTCGCGGCATCGATTGACTCTTCTTTTCACTAGAATACTTAGAGACCATTGTAGGATGGTCTAATTTCAATATTGTTGTGTCTCAGGGAACAGGGAGGCCTGAGGAGAGGGAGAGAAACTGGCAATCACAGATTAGTGGAATAATCTGAACAAATAACATTGTTTAAGTTCTTTGTCTTATGTGGGCATGGCTCATGGTGCTCCATTACAATGGTAACATCAAAGATCACTGATCACTATACCAGATATAATAATAATGAAAATGTTTGAAATATTGTGAGAGTTACCAAAATGTGCCACAGAGACATGATATGCACACATGCTGTTGGAAAAATGGCTCTAGTAGACTGTTCTATGAAAGATTGCCACAAACCTTTAATTTGTAAAAAAAAAAAAATCTGCAAAGCTCAACAAAGTGAAGTGCAGTAAAGCAAAGTGTTCCTGTATATGCTTCTCTGGTTGGTGAAAATGGGACTCACTGCAATACTGATGCATTATCTAGAAACACCAAGTTCTTTTCTTTTATTCCCCCTTTCCCTTTCAGGAAGAATCCAAACAGCAGTGGATCATGTAGAACTCTAGGATCCTGTATAAATTAAGACTCACCAGAGTGGAAAAAGAATTGTATTGTTCATTTATGAGTTGCTATGAGGCTTTTGTGTTTTCTTTTGTTTTGTTGCATTTTCTGAAAATAGAATAAAGGTTCAATATTTTAAAGATGGCCTTTGAGACTGGCCTCAAACTATGCAAGCCCAGAACTTGTTTGTGCTGGTTCATAGGTTGCACCTACATTCCTGTTTTTAGAACCACAGACACAACTAAAACCTCCATCATCTCCTTAGCAACAGAAGAATAGCATTGGCCTATACTCATTCTCAAATAACCTGTGCCGTGAACTTCTATTACCTAGTGCTACAAATTAAGGGAGGCAGATTTCCCAGAGGCAGAGACAGAACAGTACAAAGCAGCTAAAGATATGGCTCAGACATCAGTATCTGAGGGAAAAGAGGAAAGTACACTTCTTCTCCTACTCCTCTACCCAATTACTGGGTGCCACTCCTCTGGAGTACCATGGCCAATATACCTTTCTCCCATGGCTAACTTTCGCATTGGGACAGACTGCCCACATTATACTGTCTAGCCTTAAGAACTGTGTACCAGATATGTAGAATCAGTACAGAAATCAGTGGAGGGAAACATAACAAAGGTGGCACAGAGCAGTGGTCATTTCTCTCTCTCTCTCTCTCTCTCTCTCTCTCTCTCTCTCTCTCTCTCTCTCTGTGTGTGTGTGTGTATGTGTGTGTGTGTGTGCGTCTTTCTCTGTCTCTATGTGTTGCTCTGTCTCTGTCTCTCCCCTCTGTATTCTCATCTATTGTTGGTTTATCCATCATCTATTCTTGGTTTATTTTTGTTTTGTCAGATTTAGGGGTACCTTGGGAAGAGAGGAAGAAGGAGTTGAAGTTTTTGTGGATTGCTGCTCCTTTTGTTCTTGTTTTTTGAGACTGGGTCTTCCTGTCTCAGCCAGGTTGGACTCCCAATACTGATTGTCACAGAAGTTTTAACCTGCTCTGTTGTTTTGCTTTTTCTTTATTTGTTTTTCACCTGGGCTGGTTCACTCCTCCTTAAGCAGCCTGGTGGCTCTCCACTCCCAGAGGATCATCACATGAGTGCCAGATTTGGTGTGGACCCCCGTTGGTTTCAGCCACATGACACCTCAGTTTCCATACTCAAGTGGTTGACTAGCCCCAGACTTCTACTAGTAGGGATTATACCTGAGTATCTCTCCACTATTATTCACAAACTCCCCTTCATCTTAAATCCCTTCCTCTTGCATTCCTTTCCTCTGGTACTGTCTCTCTCCAAAGACACCACACCTCTTGGCATGTTCTCCCAGTGTTTGCTGCTCCCTCACATTCCCTGACATAAAGGGCTCTGGAGGAAGATTTAGCATACTCCTTGCTCTCAACCCCTACTTCTTCCCCTTTTCTTGTTCAGCATTCTCTTGCCTTAAAATTCACTCCATCCTATCTAGGTCTTTGTTACTCTTTTCTATGAATAAGCAGGTCACTTCCCTCCCCCCAATAAGTTCAATACCTAACTTACAGTCCCCCTCATCCAATTTCCTATGCCCTTCCAACACCCTTCCAGTTCTTCCACTCCCCAACTCCTATAACCTCTGTCTCCAGTCTACTTCAAGCATACATAAACATAAATGGCCATACCTTAGACATCCCCCTACCTTTCACCACATTTGCAAGCTTCAAGAGATTGCCCTGTAACTTTGCCCTCATTCTGTTAGGAATTGGGATCTTACTGCCAAGCTCATCAACATCCTCTCCTTCCCTGCTTTTCCAGCATCCGTTCAGATAGAGAAAGCCTCTAGGAATGGGTTGATGGGGAAATCGCCAATAATTCTCCCCAAAATGTTGTATGTTGTCTTACAACTTAGACTCTACTTCCCATTTGTAAAGAGATGATGTTAAGATCAAAACTTTGAGTGAGAAAGTCAGGAATGGGAATTGTGAAAATAGTGAATCCTATAGAGTAGCAAGTGAGTGGTTGGTTACCCTATGGATCAGGATGAGAAGGGAAATGGCAAATTAGTAACATATATGTGTTAACCTCCTCCCTAACCACATAGACTCTTTTGAAGTTCTAGGGAATTCTGTCTCCAAAATGAGATGATAGGAAAACACAATTATATTTTCTATATACATACATACATACGTGTGTGTGTGTGTGTTTCCCTTCAAAGAAACAGACAAAGAATGTAAGGTTACTGCTCATATTCTGAAGTGGCCTACATTGCAACTAATAACCTACCTTTTCTATGGACCATTTCCTTAGGGTTTTGCTTTATGTTTTGGCAATGGGTTCATCAGAAAAACTGTTCCAGAGTTACATCACTAATGTGTTACACCTCCAGATAACTATATCTTAATGCATTTAAACTTCACAGCTCCTTACTTGAGGCATCTTTTAGTGAGAGAAATTTCTGCTATGAGAGCCTTTCTGGTATTCCTCAAACTATCCAGTTTACACTGTCTTAGGTTGGCATCTTTTTTGGGGGTGGGGGTCTGGGCTAATCTTACATTGGAACTGTGCATTCCAAAGGACTGTAGAGAAGGTATATCTATAACTAAATTTTTTTTGACCTAAGTCAAAAGCAGTTAGCGGGCAGGTTGAAAGCAAAGAGAACAGTATTACCAAAGATATAGTCGTGTTAGAGAAGAGAATGGTCCTGAACCTTCATCAGTATAGGGAATCAGGATTAGTAGAAATAAGGTAGGCCTAAAAGGGGGTGCCACAACAACGAGCCAGAGAAGACTGACAGAAGACTGTAAGACAAGGCATACTGACAATAGTCAGTGTACCAGTGGTCTCTGCAAGGAGAAAGTAAATGATCTGGGGGGTAGGGGGTGGGGGTTGAGAAGTATCCGTTTTCCAACTGTTAGTGACCTTGGACAAGGCTCTGTTTACCCAGAACTAATTCTAGCTCTTAGTAGTTCTGGGGAAGGTAGACTTATTATTTAAATAGAAGACTTTATTATTTAAATACATGAAGCACATAGCATAATTATGACAAAATTCATTCACAGATCTTGGTCCCAAAGAATTAGATGTGATAAACTATATAAATATGACAGAGCAATCATTTTTTTCCTCAAAAAATGTCAAGGGAATAGAATGGCTAACCAGCTATTTCTAAATTATTATTTAGTTCCATGACTTCCTAGTGAATATTGGGGTAGCCTTGTGTCACCACTTGAGGGCTAAAAACCAAGAAAAAAAACATTAAAAGAGTTTGGGGGTATTGTTGCTTTTTCTTGATCTAGACTTGTATTTTTTAATTTTCTTTGTATATACTTAACAATCATCAATGAATACAAACATTTCAATGCAATGAAGAAGTAAAAAAAAAGACTTGTATGAACTCAAGAACTGTCATGTAGATTGTTTTTTAAGTATACATTAAATTTAGTAAGGGAATAACAAAAATTACCTGGTTTGTCTGTGTCCCTTTTTGAACTTTCTCTTTTCTTCTATGTGTTTTTTATGTTTTATTGACACTTTTTTCTACTTCTATTATTACTCACTAACTTACTCTCACATAATCCCCACCCTCACTTCCCCTGACCACAAAAAACAAATTTAGTCAAGCAAAACAAATCAACGCATTGGCCATGTCTAAAAATTTGTGACTCATTCTGCACCTTTATGATTTCTTCAGTGTGGAAATTCCTTTCACTAAGACAGATGATCCACTGTCACTTATTAGTCTCAAGAGAGATGCTGGGGCATGAGAGGTTACATTACTAGCCAATATACATGAAAGATAAGACTTGAATTTAGGCCTCCCTAACTCCTAGGCCAGACCACATTGTCTACCTGGCTACCTCTATTCCCAAGGAAATAAAGTCATTGAGTGACTAACACACTGGCCTCTTTGCCATCAGGCCTATTATGAAAATTGAAATAAAAATCAAAGGGACAGAAGAGAGTGGGAGGGTTGGCACAAGGATTTTTTACGGTGTTATTTGTTTGTTTGTTTAATAAAGTCTCAGAAGAAGAAAGAAGATTCAAACCCTGAGCTGAAAGCAAACTGCCACATTTGTTAAAGAAGATGTATAGCCTTCAATGGAAGCAGGAAAGTTTAATGCCAATTTCAACTTTAAAATTCTTTGACAGGATACTGACCCCATAATCTTTCATCATTTGTAGGTGACTTTCCTGGTTTGGATACTTTGACCTCCTTCTGTGAAGCCTTAACAGACTCCTGAGTGTCCAGTGAGAGCTATCCTGGCTGGGCAAACACCCAAAGAAGGCATGCCTGTAAATTTTTCCCTTAGGCCCTCTGTTCCCAACACTAAAGTCCATGGTCCCAGACAGTTCCTGAGCTGGCATCATGTCATGCTACGTGACTGACATGTCTGAGCCAACCACACGGATATAAATATGCTTCCACGATAATTCCCCACCAAGACATCTGAACAGCTGTCTTTCTCTAAGCATGGGGCCCCCACATTTTAGCAATGAATAGGAGAGCTCCAGAGGAGGGTAGGGAATGAGTGGCATTACAATGAAGTCTGTGCTTTCCTTGGCTCTCCCTGAAAGGCACCCTCCTGATACACCAAATCCCAGACCTGAAAAGCAGCCAAGCTGGGTTTCCATAGGTCAGCAGGGTGCAGAAATCCCCTATCACTTACTGCTTTCTCCTGGCTTCTACCCAGTTGAGAAGTGGGGACAGTCAGGGTTTTCAATCCACGACCACAAAAGGAGCAATCTCACCCTTGGAAAATAAAGAAACTATGAACAGATGCATTGAGTCATGCTGAAAACATCTCCCACCTAACACAGAGGATTTGGGGTATGCTTTCTTCCTGAAGACAGTAACATATTCCTATCTCAAGCTTGAAGCCTTCATTTTTCTTCTGCAGTCCAAATATATCAATATTTAAAGACATGTAATTTTGTTGGTGCAGGTACCCTTTCCACCAAGGCAGATCATAACCCCCAAAACTAAGTAGACAGTCTTTAAGAATTGTTATCAAAAAACAATTCTTAACCTTCTATCCAATCTGGTAAAAAGCCTCTCAACAGCTTTAAAAGTAGGTAGTTGGGTGAGGAATTGATAGAGTGCTGGGCACGGAGTCAAAAAGTCCTAAGCTCAAATACTGCTTCTGACCCTTACTACCTGTGTGATCCTGGGGTAAGTCACTTAATATCTCTCATCCGCAGTTTCCTCATCTACAAAATGAGGAGAATTGGACTCTGACCTAAACGGTTCTTCCCAGCTCTAAATCCATGACCCAATGAATGGTATATGTCAAATTTATCATACATTTGGAAAGAAAAGTAAGATGACGTAATAGTGATTCACAACTTCATGTACAATCTTCTTTATCTGTTCTACTATATATGAAAATTCTCATTTTACTTGGTGAATTTACCTGGTCCTTGGACAACAATTTAACCATAAAAATTCAAAAAGTATCTATTAAATGCCTACTGTGTGCCAGTCACTATACCAGTCACTGGCAATATAAATTCAAAAATGAAACAACCTCTACTCTCAAGGAGTTTATGTTCTCCTGAGTAATCTATCCTTAAGTCCATATTTCAAACTAATATCTTTTACTTCTGACTCTCTGGATTTCATTGCCTTGGTTCTATTGCCTTCTCACCCTGGAAATTCTCTCAGTACCTTTGTCTTCCTCATCCTGGAACATCCCCTCTCCCCTTTGGCCTTCTTCTCCCCTGGAATGTACACTTTGAGGGAAAGCCCCAGACATCTAGCTTTCTTTCCTCTCCTTCCTCCACTTTTGACTCTGTAGACTGCCATCTTTCTTCCAAATGGATACCTTCCCTGTCATTCACCCCTGCCATTTTCAACTCCCTTTTGTGAGATAGTTTCCTTGAGGTCAGGAAAAACCTTTCTTTTTGTTTATGTTTTTGCCCCAGCACTTAGCATAGTACTTGGCACATAGTAAGTTGCTTAATAATATTTGTCGATTTGACTTGATAGAGACTCCCAGAGCTTATGCCCCTGGAATAGCCATGACAATCATTTTTTTCCCCATAGGGAATATCTTTCCATTTCCCACTTCCTTTTGATTCACACTCCTCACCAATACAATCTGCAACAAAGAGGTCAATGGGCCAGTAACCAGATCGGGGGAGGCAGTGGGAGAGACAAGGAGCTTGGTCTTCTTCACTACTCAGTTCTAGTAACCCAGTTCTCAAAATTCCAATAGTGACCCCAAAGCTCAGCAGAAAACACCCCCCCCCCTTGCCCCGCAGAAAGCCATAGAACTAGAAAAATCAGTGATACTTTATCTGAAAATAAATCCAGGCCACCAAGTTTTCTGTAATTTTACTACCTCCCGTGAATTTAACAGCAGCAAGTCAGTTCCTGCTAGATAAAATGAAGGAAGATTTTGCCTCTGGCTCACAGCTTTGCAGGGATTCTCCCACAAAGAGAGGAACAATTTGGAATCACAGTTTATGGAAGGAATTCCCCAAATGCACACATATCATAAACTATCATCAATGTTATTTGGGAAGGGAGGGGCCCAAATGATTTCACTGATAAACACTCTCTCCTCTTGCAGATTGGCAACTTCTTTGCAATTTCTTATCTTGAAGACTTGCTATCACTGTGATTACTGTTTTTGTTGACACGATTACTAAAGACAACTTCCTTTTATATAGTATTATTATCTAATTTCATCTTCAATAAGATCCCTATAAAGTAAAAAGAGGTAGTAATTATTTTGACATTTACCAAAGGTCATTTAATTAATCAACACTAGAGCTAGAACCTGGTCTCCTGACTCCCAATCTGGTATCCTTTCCATAAAATCTACCTTCCCAAATATGTAAGCCTGTTCTAAGGCCTGAAAATATATTTGCCTGGAGGAATCTCAGGGCACCTTTCTTTTAGAAGCTTCTGTATTTCTCCAGAGTTAAATGACTTCTATATTTCTCTAGAGCTAAGTAACTTCTGTATTACTCCAGAACTCATCTGAGATTTTATTAGCATAGGTGGCCCCCACTGAGGAAACTCCTTCTGCCAATATAGGTCAGTACTGCTCTGTAACTCACAGTATTGGAGAACTGAATAGGTCACTATGAGGTTAAGACTTGCCCAAGGTCACATACCCAGTGTGTGTCAGAGATTGGACTTGAACCCAAATCATCCTCCATCTGATGATAGCTCTCTACCACGTATGATGTGTTGCCGTTACATACATTAAAGAGGACATAAACACAATAAATAGCACAGAGAATGAATAAGTTTAATCCATACACAAAATCAGTTAATGTATGACAACAAAGTCTAGGCAAGCAATGGTGAGTCATTAAGGCTTGTCCCCTTGCAGCCTAGTTTAATAGAAAGGGCAATGGACTTGAGAATCAGAAGACCCAGGTTCAAGTCCAGTCTCTGACCTTGACTAAGCTATGTGACCTTGGAGTTGTCATAGGATCAACAGTCATAGATTTAGATGTGGAAAATACTTTAGAGACTATCTATACCCACAATGTCATTGAGTCTGAAAGAGGTTAAATAATTTTCCCAAGTTCATGTAGGTAGTGAATAGTCAGAGATTTAGAGTACAAAGGAACTTTATAAATTATCTAATCTCTTAATTTTAAGATGAGAAAATTTAAGTCAGCAGAGATTTGGTGACTTGCCCAAAGTCATGCGGGTGTTAAGTAGCGGAGATGGGACTGAACCCAGGTCCCTAGCCTTCAAATATAGCACATAGAACCCCAGAACATCCCAGTTGGAAGGTACCTTAGTTCAACTCAAATAATTCCTGCTACCACATTCCCAACAAATAGCCATTCAGTCTTTATTTAAACACCTCCAAAAAAGGAAAATCTTCCTGAAACTGACTATGCAACTTTGGGATAGCTCCATTTGTTAGCAAGGTTTTTGTTTGTTTGGTTTTTTGTTTCTTACACCAAGTTTAAATTCTCCTCTTTGCAGCTCTTACCCTTTGCTCCTAGTTCTGCCTTTTGAGGCCAAATGGAGCAAGTCTATTTTATCTTCATGAATGAATTGAAGGCAAAATGGTCGCCCTTCAAAAATATGGAGTCAACTCTCATATCTGCCCTGAGTCTTCTTTTCTTCGAAGTAAACACCCCTGGTTACTTCAGCTATTCCCCTTATGGCATGCACTTGAAGCCCTTCACCATCCTAGATGTCCTTTTTTGGATACTGTCCAGCTATATCAATGCTAAATTTGGCACCTAGACCTAAATGTCATATGTGATCTAACCAAGGCAGAGTACAGAATAATTGCCACCTGTTGCAACAATTCGGGTGGCAGCTGCTGTGGGGGTGAAAGACAAGCCGAACAACAAGAATGCTGCCAGCACAGATTCTTCTGATCTGCTTTACTAAGGAAAGTAATGTTAGGGGGTTAACAATCTTATTTCAATGCAATATACAAATATCATTCACTTAGTTGAGGGGAAAAAGCCAGCACCCTGAACTTCAGAGGAAATACAAACAAATTACAAACATCAACAGACAGACCTTGTCTGATTCAAATCTCAATGAGTAGTTACAGGGTTTAACAAAGTCCTAACATCCGGGTTTACAAGCTGGGGGGCTCTTAACAGCTGCCCAGAGCCTCTTCCAGTCACACACCACTCTTCCAGTGAGTGAGAGCCCCAGTGAATAGCTCTGTCTCTCTTTTTATACTCTTCAGCCGTCATTAAACGTCATCTGAGTAACCAGAACTTAGGCTCCTACTATTGGCTCTGGTCTTAGCAACTCCCCTTAGGATGCTGAGGGCGTCACACCTACATGAGATTAGCACCTAGTAGATAGGAGTTTGGGCCTGGGGCTTTGCACCTACTAAGGTGCAAACTATCATTCTAAAACAGTAAAAAAAAATGCCCCAACTTAATCGATATTATACCACCTCCTTAATCGTTGGAGTTATACCTCCCTTAATGTAGCCCAAAATCACATTTGTGTTTTTGGCTAACAAAACCTTTCACTTCTATTAAGTTTACAATACACTAAAAAAACCTGGAGCTTCTTCACACCAGTCCTTTCCTAACCATACCTCTCCTACCTTGTAATTGTGAAATTGACTTTTTGAGTCTAACTGTAAAACCTTCCATTTATTCCTGCTAAAATTCAGCTGATTAGTTTCAGCTCAATGTTCTACCCGTAGGGATCTTTTCTAATCATGTATCCATAATCTAGTATGTTCATGAATCTGTCATTCAATGTGTTAGCTATATCTCCCAGCTTTGTATTATCTGAAAATTTAATAAGTATGCTACCTATGCTTCTATGCAAGTGAAACAGTAAGGCAATAATAACAATGTAGATGATAGTTGTCAAAATGCCTATGTAGTTCTGTATTGCAAAGTATATGAGACTCTCCACATAGAAGGTAGAAGAAGTAAACCATTTATTCAGACACCAGAGAATCATATCCCACAAGCCATTTATCCAGTCTATTATAGCAGTAAAACATTCCACACACAATATAACAACCTGGAGACTCGCCATCCCCAAACCTCTCTGACCCCCTGCTAGGGTCTTCCCCAAAGACAAACTCACAGTACAGCTAAGTCAGCCTGTTCAGTTCTAACAATCACAAGGGCAGACAGTAGCAGCCATTAGTAGCCATAACTGTTCTCTCTCTCAGCATTTCCTGTGACATAACTTCCTTTTCCTGTCAGGAAGCTGCTCCCGCCACATGTAACTTAGGCCTCCTATGATGTAAGCAGGTCACATGGCGTATTAATGGGTGGGAAATATCTTCAAATCTAAACTGCTCCTACAGCTAGTCACTGATTTTTAAAAATGTTGTGTGGTCTAAAGCCACACACAGATCCCTGAGGTGGTCCACTGGAGAACTCCTTTCAAGTTTGCATCCAACAATTAATGATTTCTTTTGGGGTTTAGTAGCTGCTCTGAATCTAATCATATGGTCATTTAGCCTAAATATCCCCATTGTTTCTTCAAGAAAAACATGACTTTGACATAGAGGGACTCTAAATGGAAGTGAGGAAGGAAGGCCTTCCAGATGTGCCCAGCAGCAAGTACAAACCATAGGCTTGGCCCACAGAGGGCCAGAAATTGTAACCTTGTCCTGTTCATATAGAGTTCTGAATCAAGAGTCCATGAGCAGTACTGGCTCCCTAACATATAACAAGGACTGAGACTCCCTCCAAGAATAGTAATTAGCAGGCTAGGTGCATTCTGGAATCAGTGCAGCTGATTGTGTATGGCTGTCTGTTGTGGCAACATCCTAGGCATCATACATATCATGTTTGGTGGACTGTAGTTGGAGTATAATAAAGCATTAGAAAAAAGCCTGTCATTTTCCCTAAGTGCATCATATGACCCTTCTTCTTCCAGAAGCATAAGAGAATTCTTGGTCATCCATCTAAACCCCTAAAAAAAAAAAGACTTGGGAGTTAAGTATTCCATTTCCCTATACCTATAATGCACTCCCTTCTTCTGCTTCACAGAGTCCTTCTTTCTTTAAAATGCAGCTCAAGTACCATCTTATGCATGAAGCTTTCCTCATTCCCCCATCTGCTAGTGCCTTCCCTCCCAAATTACTTTAGTAGTCTATTTAACTACCTTGTATATATGTTGGATTTATTCACTTTACTTTTATACTGTATATATTTTTATATTTACTTTTTTGTTTCCTCCAGTAGGTTGTAAACTCAGTATGAATAGGGACCATTTCTTTCTTTATACTTGTATTCTTGGTGCCTAACCTAGTGCCTGACACATAGTAGGTGCTTAACTGACACATGTTGATTCACTGAAGGAAGCTGTTAAGGAAAGTCTTAATGCATTCGTTGCAAGGGAAGGAATAGGTACTGTGCTGCTCTGCAGACTTCTACAGAAGCTATCTTTGTCCTCAAAAAACTGCTAATCGAACACAAAGAGCACAACTGATAGACATGAGTTAAAGCCACATATACAAGAGGACAAATCTTGAATAAGCAAAAATAAACAAAATTCTAAATTCTGCCATACTTTAGCATCTCTGTTGATACTTCTTATACCTCTACATATCACAAGATCACAAGATATGCCTTAGTAGGTGGTTTAATGAGTAACTATTAAGTAACTGCTCAAATAGTGGCCAGTCTTGTGGTGAAGAGCTTCTCTGAGTTTAGATGAGGCAACGTGATATGGTAGACAAAGTGGTAGACTTGGTGTCAGGAAGAACTAGGTCCATCTGTCTCTGAAACTTTCCAGCTGAGCCATTTGGTCAAGTCATTTAATATCTCTGTGCATCAGTTTTCTGATCTGTAAAATGGGGATAATAACACCAGTATGCCTCAGAGGGTTATTCTGAAGTTCAAATGAGATAATATATGATAAAGGTTTTGCAAACTTAAAAGTGTTATATAAATGCTTGCTGTGGTTGTGGTTGCTGCTGCTGTTATTGTCTTTACATATAGACGTACAGAACATTACTAGTCTGAATTCAAAGCCTGCCCGGCTTGATAGGACCTGCGAACATTTTTGCTCTTCTACCATAACCTCTTAATACTCTCTCTCCCCCTATGCCTCACCACTACCAAATGCATTCTTCTCCCCTACTGAGATCTCCAATCCTTATCCCCCTCAATCCTTTCTCAGGCCATTCTCCCTTCTCTAACTTCACTTTCTTCCCTCAATTCTACATTATCCTCTATTCTCAAAGACCTTGCTTCCTTGTCCTAGCATCCTTCATCCCTTGCCAAACCTCAACTCCAGATTATTCCCACCATCCTCCTCTTCTGCTCCTTCTTAGGTTGCTCCTAAATGGAGTTGGAAGAATTCATACAACTATGCTAAGTGAGTGAATTATAAATCCATGTGATCTAGCCCCCTCACTCCAACTCCTTTCATTTCTAATTAATTTCACATGTATGTGAGTTTGTACGTACATATGTATATTTTTACATATGTGTATAAATATGTATTGTGTATGTATGTGTACATATGCATGTGCATATATAATATTACATATTGTGTATTATCATAGATCATTAAACTCCTGTTTTTCTTGTATTTTCTCAGTATATGTCCTGTCCTATCTTCATTCCTCTCCCCAATAGGTCTCTGTCTCACCTCTACATCATTTGTCCTTCCCCCCTCAGGCTCTCTTCTCCCCCCGACACCCTAACCCTATTTTCCACCTCTCTTTTATATGTTGTCTCCCCCCACATTAGAATATAAGCTCCTTGAGAGTCTCCTTATCTCCTGAGTGCCTGGCATAGATTAAACTCTTAATAAATGTTCTATCAGGTTATTCGCAGAAAGGCCAAATATTGCAGCTGAAGCTTAAATACTTTGGCTATGTAATAAGAAGACAGGATTCATTGGGAAAGACCCTGATGTTGGGAAAGATTCAGGGTAAAAGGAAATGAATGAAATAGTGTCATGGAAACAGTGAGCATGAGCTCAGATAGACTTTCAGAGATAATGGAGGAGAGAAGGACCTAGAGTGCTATGGTCCATGGGGGGCAAAGAGTCAGACATGACTGGATGACTGAACAACAACAAAAAAATCTATGGTCTTTCTGTTTGTCTTTGTAAAAGTTAATTGATGTCAACAGGTTGATTTGGAGGAGGGGAGCACATAGGTTTTGGTAATCATGAGTATAGAAATCCACGACACTCAGGGTTACCTAGTGATAGCCCCCTAAGAGGAGCAGTAGGGACTTCTTCTTCCATTGAGAGCGAGAGCTGCATAAGGGGGAGGGGATGGGGGAAGAGTTTTCTATCTATCTATCTGTCTATCATCTATCTATCTGTTTGTCTATCATCTACCTATCATCTGTCTATCTATCTTTCTCTCTATCTACACGTACATACATGTGTATGCCTAAATGTGTTTGTATCCAGTCCCAGTGTCTCCCCTAAACTTCGTTCCATATTATTGGTTTCCTCTTGGACATTCCAAAATGGATGTGTGGGAGATATGTCAAATCCAGCACACTCAAAACAGAACTTATAATCTCCCCCCAAAAAATACCTACATATCTCTCCCAAACTTTCCTGTTGTTGAAGGCACTACCATTCTTCCCTCAAGTTCATAACCTTGTTATTACCCTCAATTCTTCACTCTTACTCCACATATCCAATCACCTGTCAAATCTTGATGTTTCTGCCTCCATTACAACTCTCACATCTGACCCCTTCTCCCTGTTCATTTAACTACCACCTTAATTCAGGTCCTCATCATCTCTGTCCTCTGTTTCAAGTCTTTTCTTTACTTCACTGCATCTTCCACACAACTGCCAAAGTCATTTTCCTTAATTCCAGATCTGACCATGTCCCTTCCCTACTCAATCACCTCCATGGCTCCCTATTGCCTCTAGGAGCAAATATAAAGTCCTTTCTTCAGGCTTTAAAGCTTTTCATACCCTTGAACCAATTTTTCATTTCTTTTTTCTTGTGCATGACTACCCCTTTTGTGCTTTTCAATACAGCCATACCAACCTTTCTTCAGTTCCTCCCATATGGCACTCTATCCCACATCTCTATGCCTCTGCACTAGCCATTAGGCACATATGGAATTCCTTCCTTCCTCACCTCCACCTCACAGAGTCCCTTTATGTCAAAGTCTCTTCTCGTCAAAGCTCAAGCAGCAACTTCTACATGACACTTTCCTTAATCCCCCCAACACTTTCCCTCTCAAACAATCTTCTCTATAACTGCCTTGTATTTGTTAGCTTCATTTTTTGTATTTATTTTCTTGGCATAATTCATTTCATATATACTTACAAATGTACATGTGGTCTCCCCCAATAGGATGTAAGATTCTTGAGAGCAGGGACTTTCACTTTTGTCTCTGTATCCCTGGCACAGTGACTAGAACATAGAAGGTTCTGGATAAATAACTTCTGATTGATTGAAGAGATTTGAACTCATAAAATTAAAACGAAATAAAACTAAGCAAAAGAGACTCACTTTGATTGTCCCGCTATACTTTAACCTTTTTGCTTCCAAGCCTCATCTGTTGCTCTATCTTTATTCAGGCCGATAGATAGATAGACAGACAGACAGATAGATACATAAATAGATAGATAAAGGCCTTTATTCTTTAGAGTCCACTCCTAGATGTTTTTCCCATTGGTCAGACTTATGAAAAATTTGGAAATGTATCTCTGGTGCAACCTCTTAGCTCTGGTAAATTTTTAATCTACTCCAGGGATATACACATATACACATGTGTATGTATATATATATGCATACACACATAAACACACATGTGTATATATATATGTATTTATGACACATTTTAAAATTTTAATCTATATTATTAACAGTTTCTCCGTTACTTTCTTAAGCCTAGACAATCGACAAAGCAATAAATCAAGTCCTGATTTGTAACCTTTACCAATTTCCAAGGTGCAAATGCTCACACTGAAAATTGAACAATCATTGAAATGGTGGCCCATTTTCTCCCTGCATGTGGCTATTTTCCTACTTATTCCCAAATCACTATGCTTTTAGCAAAAGAGGGGCATCCATCATGTATGGTTTAGTGTAAATGAGTTTAAATTACTGCATTCTCTTGTCTAGGGGCATTTGCATTTTCAGTCTTATCTCTAATTACAGAATGAAAAGCTTTCTTTTTGTTTTATCCCCTCCTGCTCCTTTTGAGGGATTTCTGGCATCAATAAACAGGCAGAGGAGATAGAGGTGGTAATGTGATGGTGAGGAAAATCCAGTAGCAAAGGAGTTGCGAGATGTGGTCCTCTACACAGCTCTGCCACTAGCTTATCAGGGAACCTTCAATTAACCATTTCTCCTCTCTGAGCTTCAGCTTCCTCACCTGTAACACCACACTCACAGCTCTCCCCAGACAGTTTTTTAGAAAAGAAAGCTATTGTCACGGCTTTCCACCTGACCACCTGAGGAAGCTGTTACCATGGCAGCCCACAGCAGTACTGGTCACGGGATATACACTCTTCTTCTCTAATAACCTCTTTCCTTCTTAAATGGTGAAACTATCATTAAAATCCATGGATGGATGGATGAATAGATAGATAGATGGATAGATGAATAGATAGATGGATGGAATAATATATTTACTACATACATGATTGCCACTATCCTAAGTGCTGGAAATACAAAAAAAAAGTGTTCCCACCATAAAGAAGATTGCATTCTAATCATGGAAGACAATACATATAGAGGAGTGGTGGCCAGGGTTGCATATTTGGACTAGCAAATCAAAGTGATGGTAAGTCAATCTACAGGACAAGTGACTGACAGGTCCCTTTGAAGAATGGTACTATTGATTCAATTACTGTTTTCAGAGCCAAAGATAGAAAGAAGAAGAAAGGAGGGATGGCATGAAGATAGCCAAAGCCAGATGAGGTAGCATGGTATGGTGAAAAGACCATTGCATTTAGAAGCAGAAGGCCTGAGTTTGAACCCCAGCTCTGCAACTTACTACTTGTGTTACCTTGGGCAAGCAACTTTACCACTTTGGGCCTCCATTTCTTCATCTTTAAAATGGTCTTGTTGGACTTGATGATTCCTTAAATTCCTTCCTAGTTCTGAGTCTATGATCTTACGATGCTAAGATTATGACCAGGTGTAATGGTCCACTCATTCTTTGACTAGCTCACAAAATAATTATTAATAACAAAAATGTTTTTAAAACAATATCAATACCAACAGAGCACGTTTGTTTTATTCTTTAAGGCTGATGAAGGACTTTGCTCATAGCAACCAGGTAGAGCAAAAATAAAGAGGTAGAATGTCTAGAAGGATGATTCTGTCAGCCCTTGAGCCCATATTCCTATTTCAGCCTCTCTCTACTAAGAGGAGATCAAAGTCATAGGATAACATAGAGATCAATACTCTCAAAGGTTCATCTAAGAAGCTTTATTGTTCCACACAAGTCCACTCTAGTCATAGGAGCGGGGAATGCCAACCACTCCCAAACCAATAAAATTTCCAATCAATCAATAAGCATTTATTAAGTGCCTACTATATGTCAGGCTCTAGGAAATCCTACTATCCTTCCTTGTTATACACACAGGTATTATCCCAGCCAGGCTCTCCCTGCACCATCTGTCCCCATCCTCTAGCAAAAGATCCCTAGCTTCCTGAACAACACAGATCCCTGCCAAATCTACAGCCAAGGTCCTTTGACACATATGTACCTTAAGTCTTAAGTTTGGTTACTAAAATACATTTGTTATTTTAGTCCCCTAACACCATACCCCTCAGGTTCTAACCTATCTATTTCTCTCAACAATAGCTCTGATTCTTTTTCAGAGTTTAATTCTCTTTTTTCTCTCCAAAGTCCAGCCCTTTTTATCCAGATAAGTTAGTCACCAAATGTTGCCACATTCCCTAATAAGCTACAATTAGGGAAAGGATATAAAAGCAATTTCCACAGCTTCCCTTGAGCATTGGATCTAAACCAGATCTACTTCATTCAAAAGACTAACCTCTTGGCCACTATAGCACTAAGGGATAATGGCCAGTTCTCATCACCTGGACTCAATTCAACCAGACCAGAGTTGCTGGTTCTTCTCTCTTGTGGCAGGTAGGTTCTGTGGGGCTCTGGCCACAGAAGAAGGTGCTTCAGTAGATAGCAAGGTAGACCTTGAGAAAGGAGGACCTGAATTCAAATTCTACCTCAGACATTTATTATCTGTATGACCCTGGAAAAACCATGTAACCTTTCTCCATTTTGTCATGTCTAAAATGGGGTTAACAATAGCACCTGCCTCCGAGGATTTTTGTGAGGAAAAAAATGAAATAATATCTGTAAAGTGCTTTGCATTCTTTAAAAACTGCTCTATAAATGCTATCATCCTCATCAAATTCAGAGGAAAAGAGGAATACTTGTTAGCCCTGAGTCCAGAGACTTTTGGAAGAGGCTAGAATTTCTTTCAAACTCTTACAACAACAGCATATATTAAGTATAACTATGTTCCAGGCACTGTGCTAAGTTCTGGGAATACACTTTTTTAAGTTCTTACCCTCAAGGAGCTTACATCCTAATAAGGGAAGACAATATGCAGTAGCTGCAAATAGTTTTTAAATGCTTGCTGCCCCTTCAGTGGGAGTAGAGAGATACTAAGAAGGGGGCAAGGGAGAAGGACATTTATGGGAAATATGGGGTTAAATGCTGTGATTGGGTCTTGCTGCCAGAAACTGGAAATTCTACCTTCCACACCCAGCAGGATTTCTGAGTGATCCACCTCTGGGCCTCAATCCAGGCCCTGAGCACCTGGGTGTTAAATGGATCTCTTGGTTTGTGCCAGTTCATTAAAGATGAGGAACTTGTTATTAAATGTTCGGGAGGATCAGAGCCAAGCCTCCAGCAGAGCTCATTCTAGCTTTCACAAACTAACTAACTCTAACCCACCCATGAGCCTGGGGACTAGACCAAGGGATATCAGAGAACAAATCTATTCAGAAGTAAAGGAACAAGAACAGAACCAGACTTCACCTGCTCCCAAGTGTCTGGACCAAGGAATGAGGACAAAAAGTACAAGCCTTAGTAAGGTTACAGCAAATAATCAGCACAGGAAGACAGTCAAGGGTCAAAGGCAGGAGTCTAATAGTATCTAGCCCATTTAACTTTGTGTAGCAGGATTACAGATGTTTCTCTCCTTGGCACACCAGGGATGTGAATCTCCCTCTGTAATATCCACCTGCAGTTTCTGCTTCTGTCCTGTTGAACCAATAACAGCAAGGCTAATCCACTTTCCACATGACAGACCTTCAAATACTTAAAGATGGCTATTATGTCCCCACTAATTCTTCTCTTCTCCAAGACAAACAGCTCAAAGTATTTCAACCAATCCTTGTATGGTATGATGTCCAGTCCTGTACCATCCTGGTTGTCTTTCCCTGGATACTTTCTAGCTTTCCAATGTCTTTTCTAAAATGTGGTGACCAGAATTTACTAGACTATTTCAGAGATTATTTCTTTATGCTAGAACTTTGATGAAACTTAAGATTACATTAGAGCAAAGGGCAGAACCAAGGTGGCAGAGATAAATTATCTGAGCTCTCCCCAGCTCCCCTCAAAACAACATTAAGTCAAGCCTCTAAATGAATTCTGGAGTGACAGAACTCACAAAAAAGATGGAGTGAAACAATTTTCCAACCCAAGATAACTTAGAAGGACTTCAAAAAAGACCTATCTTACTTGGATAAAAGGGGAGCAGAGCCCAGTGCAGGCTACGTCCAGGCAAGCCAGCAGGAGGCTTTTAGCCTCAGCACAGATCAGCAACCAAAGCCTTGTGGTCCTGGTTCAGAAGGCTAGTGGCAAAACAGGCAGCTGTGAGGCCTCCAGCAGCAGTATGGAAGGCAAACTGCCATCCTTGGAAACCCTGGTGCAGAAAGTCAATGACTAGGCCCCTGGTCATCAGTGCAAGAAGCCTGGGAACATGCCATCTGCAGCCCAGGAGCAGAACTCAACTTTGAAAGTCATGAAATAGGCTAGGAAATGAGCAAAAAAAAAACAAACAAAAAAGAGCCCTGACCATAGAAAGCTACTACGGTGACAGGGAAGATCAAAACACAAACTCAGAAGAGGACAGCAATATCAAAATACCTATCTGCAAAGTTTCAAAGAGGAATATGAATTGCTCTGAAGCCCAAAAAGTCATCTTGAAAGAATTCAAAAAGGATTTTAAAAATCAAATAAGAGAGGTAAAAGAAAAATGGGAAAAGAAATGAGAGTGATACATGAGAACCATGAAAAAAGTCAAAAGCTTATAAAAGAAAAAAGAAAAAGAAAGAAAACAATTCCTTAAAAGGTGGAATTGGACAAATGGAAAAGTGGGTACAAAAATCTACTGAAGAAAACAACTGCTTAAAAAGTACAATTGGCCAAATGGAAAAGGAGATAAAAAATCCACCAATGAAAACAACTTAAAAAAGTAGAATTAGCCAAATGGGAAAGGAGATACAAAAGCTAACTGAAGAAAATAATTTCTCAAAAATTAGAATTGGACAAGTGGAAGCTAATGACTCTATGAGACATCAAGAATCAAACAAAATAAAAAGAATGAAAAAATAAGATAAAATGTAAAGTACCTCATTGAAAAAAAAACAACTGACCTGGAAAATAGATCCAGGAGAGATATTTTAAGAATTATTGGACTACCTGAAAGGATCAAAAAAGTTCCTGAATAACATCTTTCAAGAAATTATCAAGGAAAACTTCCCTGATGTCTTAGAACCAGAGGGTAAAACAGTAATTGAAAGAATCTACCTATCACCTCCTGAAAGAGATTCCAAAATGAAAACTCCAAGGAATATTATAGCCAAATTCTAGAACTCTCAGGTGAAGGAGAAAATACTGCTAACAGATGGAAAGAAATAATTCAAATATCAAATAGCCAGCAAAACTGAGCATAATCTTTCAGGGAGAAAATAAATATTCAATGAAATAGAGTACTTTCAAACCTGACTGATGAAAAGACCAGAGCTGAACAGAAAATTTGATATTGAAATACAAGACTCAAAAAAAGCATAAAAAGGTAAAGAAGAAAGAAAAACAAACATGTTATTCAATAAGGTTAAACTGTTTACATCCTACATAGGAAGATGGTATTTGTAACTTTTGAAAATTGTTATCTCTGTTAGGTCATTTAGAAAGAGAATTTACATAGACAAAGGATGTGGGTATAAATTGACTTTGATGTGATGATATAAAAAAGGGTGAAAAAAGTATTATACTGGGATAAGAAGAAAGGAGGAGGCAGAATGAGATAAATTATGCCACGTGAAGAGGTGTGAAAGACCTACTATAGTAGAGACAAAGAAGGAAGAGGAATGAGCATTGTTTGGACCTTACTCTCACCATATTTGGCTCAAAAAGGAAATAACATACACACTCAGCTGGGTATAGATACCTATTATACCCTATAGAGAAGTGGGAGGGAAAGGGGAAAAAGGGAAGGGGATGATAGAAGGGAGGGCACATTGAGGGAAGTGGTGGTCAGAAGCAAAACACTAGTGAGGAGGGACAAGGTGAAAGGAGAGAGAAAAGGGGTGGGGTACAAACAGAGGGAAAATGGTATGGAGGGAAATACACAGTTAGTAATTATAGCTGTGAATGTGAGTGGGATGAACAGAAACAGATAGAGTGGATTAAAAACCAGAATCCTATGATATGCACATTTTAAGCAAAGAGACATAAATGTAGTAAAGGTAAAAGGCAAGCACAATGTATTATGCTTCAGCTGAAGTAAAAAACAAAACAGGGGAGCAATTCCGATCTCAAATGAAGCAAAAGCAAAATTAGATTTAATTAAAAGAAACAAGGAAAGAAACTACATCTTGCTAAAAGGTACAATGAAGTAATAGCAATATTAAACATATGCACCAAATGCATATATGCGTCCAAATTTCTAAAGAAGTTAAATAATTTACAAGAGGAAATAGACAGTGAAATTATACTAGTGAGGAACATCAATCTTCCCCTCTCAGATCTAGATGAATCCAACTACAAAATGAACAAGAAAGAACTTAAGGAGATGAATAGCATTTTAGAAAAGTTAAATGTGAGAGATCTACGGAGAAAATCGAATGGAGAAACAAAGGAATATAGCTTTTCCTCAGTGAAATACAGTACCTAAACAAAAATTAACCATGTATCAGGGCATTAAAAACCTTACAATCAAATGTAGAAAGTCAGAAATATTAACTGCATCCTTTCCAGATCATGATGCAATAAAAATTACATTTGATAAAGAGCCACAGAAAGATAAATTAGAAATTATTGGAAAATAAATAATTTAATCCTAAGGAATGGATGGGTCAAATAATAAATCATAAAAACAATCAATAATTTCATCATAGAGAATGACAATAATGAAACAACATTATGAGATGCAGCCAAAGCAGTATTTAGGGGAAATTTTATATCTCTAAATGCTTACATTGATAAAATAAACAGATCAATAAATTGAGCAAGTAAATAAAAAAGCTAGAAAAATAACAAATTAAAAATCCCAAAACATGACATTAAAAATCCTGAAAATCAAAGGAGAGATTAATAAAATTTACAGTGAGAAAACTACTGAACTAATAAATAAAACTGTAAAAATATCAATTGCTCCGTGTGTAGGATGAGCAAATATGATAAAAATGATAATTCTACCTAAATTAATATACTCATTCAGTGCCATACCAATCAAAATACTAAAAATAATTTTATAGAGCTAGAAAAAGTAATAAAATTCATCTGGAAGAACAAAAGATGAAGAATATCAAGGGAATTTATGCAAAAAAATGCAAAGGAAGGTGGCTTAGGAGTATCAGATCTAAAACTATATTATAAAGCAACAATCATCAAAACCATTTGGTACTGGCTAAGAAATAGAGTGGTAGATCAATGGAATAGATTAAGTACATAAGATACAATGGTAAATGATTATAGTAATCTACTGTTTGATAAACCCAAAGACTCCAGCTTCTGGGGTAAGAACTCACTATTTGACAAAAACTGCTGGGAAAACTGGACAATAGCATGGCAGAAACTAGGTATAGACCAATATCTCTCACCATTTACCAAGATAAGGTCAAAATAGATGCTTGATTTACACATAAAGGGTGATACCATAAGCAAATTAGGAGAGCAAGCAATAGTTTACTTGTCAGATCTGTGGAGAAGGGAAGAATTTATGATGAAACAACAGATAGAGAAGATTACAAAATGCAAAATACATAATTTTGATTATATCAGGCTCAAAAGCTTTTGCACGAGTAAAACCAATGAAACTAAGATTAGAATGAAAGCAGAAAGATGAGAAACAATTTTCATAGCAAGTGTCTCTTCTAAACACATCATTTCTCAAATATATAGAGAACTGATTCAAATTTACAAGAATACAAGTCATCCCCCAATTGATAAATTGTCAAATGATATGAACATTCAGTTTTCAGATGAAGAAATTGAAATTATCTCTAGTCATGTGAAAATGCTCTAAATCACTATTGATTGGAGAAATGCAAATTAAAACAACTCTGAGGTACCACCCCATGCCTATCAGACTGGCTAATATGAGAGAAAAGGAAAATGAAAAATGTTGGAGAAGATGTGGAGAAATTGGGACCCTAATACACTGTTGGTAGAGCTGTGAACTGATCTAACCATTCTGGAGAGCAATTTGGAACTATGCCCAAAGGGCTATGAAACTGTGATCCAGCAATACCACTATTAGATCTGTATCCTCAAGAGATCATAGAAAGGGAAAGGGAACCACATGTACAAAAATATTTACAGCAGCTCTTCTTGTGGTGGCAAAGAAGTGGAAATGAAAGGAATACCCATCAATTGTGGAATGGCTGAGCATGTTGTGGTATGGGAATGCAATGGAACATTATTGTGCTATAAGAAATGATGAACAAGAGGATTTCAGAAAAACCTGTAAAGATTTACATGAACTGATGCCGAGTGGAGTGAACAGAAACAGAATATCGTACACAGTAACAGTAACACTGCACAGTGATCAACTATGATTGGCTTAGTTCTTCTCAGCGATACAAAGCTCCAAGACAATTCCAAGAGACTCATGATGGAAAATGCTATTCACATCTGGAGAAAGAACTGATGGAGTCCAACTGCAAAGCATCCTATTTTCTCTTTGGGTTTTTTATGTGTTTTTTCCTTTTGTTTTGTTTCTTCTTTTACAACATAACCAACATGGAAATACCTTTTTACATTATTGCACATGGATACCCTATATCAGATTGCTCGCTCTCTTGGCAGGGCAGGGAGAGAGGGAGGCAGAAAAATTTGGAACTCAAAATCTTTCAAAAAAATGAATGTTGAAAATTGTCTTTACGTCAATTGGAAAAAATACTTTTAAAAAATAAGATATTGATATATATTGTTGACTGCTATCAATTTTTTTGTGTTTATTTATTTTCATTTTAAATAATATTTTTCCAATTATGTGTAAAGGCAATTTTTAACATTCTTTTTTATTAAAACTTTGATTTCCAAATTTTCTCCTTCCTCTCTTCCCTTTCCCCTAAAACAGTAAACAATTTCATATAGGTTATATATGTGCAATCATGTAATACATATTTCTGTATTTGACTGTTATTAATCTTGCATCAAACTAAGAGACCCAGATTTTTTTTCACACAAATGCTTGTCCAACTGGCCTTCCCCATTTTGAACTTGTGAAGTTCATCTGTTGAACCCAAGTTCAATACTTATTTATCTCTATTAAATTTTATCTTGTTAGCTCAGTTCACTAATCTCCTAAGATTCTTTTAAAACACATTTGTGATAATCAACATATTAGTTATACCTCCCAGATTTATCTGCAAATTTGATAAGCATGGCATCTATGCACTCATCCAAAGCAAGTTAGATGCTACGTTAAATGAAACGTCAAACAGCACAGAGCCATGATGCCTAAGGGGAAGTGCCTTGGAGAGGCTGTGAAGCATGTGTAGATATTCTGTAACTAGTTTTGATTGACTAGCTGTATGGTGTATGGGAGAAGCCTTTTTTTTTTTTGATTGGCTGCATAGGGGAACTGTGAGTATTTTCAAAAGGCCTGAATCCGCTTCATCCATCTCTTTCCTTCATTCAGGTCTGTGGGCATTAATGATCACTTTTTGTGCCTGGCCATTCAACTAGTTTCAAATCTAACTTACTGGTCCATCTACCTAACTGGTAATACCATCAGGCCCACATGTCTCCATATATGTCCAAAAAGAGTAATGAGACTGTCTCAAATGCTTGGCTAGCCTGCTATATGAGTAAACTAAATATACACATCAGAACTATAAACTAATGAGTGATTTCTCTTAATCAATGTAACCATGTTCGAATGTCTATCTTACAGACTAGAGATACTATCATTATTGCTTTAAGAGCCAAAGAAAATTCTGGGGAAAAGCAATTAATATTGGCAATTTTGAAGGGAAGTAAGAATTGAGATGGGATTTAGTATTCTTCCCATGGAGTAAAGTACAAGGTGTATGTTTTGGTTCTGATCTATGAAGATCTAGGGAGAAACTGTGGAGACAGAGTAAAAGAAGGCAGCATAGAACTTCTTTCTTACCAGAGTTGTCATTTAGTGATATGCTATAAAGAAATCTTATAGGCAAAACTCTATGAAGAGTTTGTGAAGAGCTGGAAAGTACAGAGTATTCTGGAAAGACAATTCCAGATAATTACTGAATAGATCATTTTTTAAAGGATTAAACTAGCTGATTTTCCAAGAGAGTGAATCTAACTCTTATATAAAAGAGAAATAGGAAGATTTGTAAGAGATTTTAACCAGTATCTAGAGTAAATTGATCAGTGTGAGACTTTCTAGACAAGTGAAGAGGAAATATTTACTGTTGTATTAAGGATATGAGGAAACTATGGCTGTAAATTTCTGCATAATCAAAATACTATGAATAGCTATATATGTTCTTTATTATTAATATTATTTATTAATAAATTATATAGTCAGTAATTTTAATATTTAATTATAGACAAAGAAGATTGATTGCTGTTGAAAAAGGAGATTTGTTCAGCTCATCAAATAATTAATATTTAATAAACTGGGGTAGAGTCCTGAGCGAATTAATTAAATGAGAAAGAGATCACACTCCTTAGAGTCAGGCAGTCTACAATTCCCTTAAGGGTTTCAGGGTATCATGAGGAGTTTGTGGAACTCTCTACTACTGTTGGCTTTAGCTCCCACTGCCTGTGTTCCTCTGCTATTAGGGAGCAATGACTAACATCCCTGTTTCATTTAACCATTTTAGAAAGGAAGTAAACAAGTATTTATTAAGTACCTACTATGTGCTAGGTGCTGTGTTAAGCACTTTACAAATATTATCTCATCTGATCCATCAATTGGATCTTATAACAGGATTTTTATTTTAAAGATGTAGCAGAAACAAGCGTACATCTCTCCAATACTTACAGACTATAGCACCTTGGTGTTGGGAGAATTGTCTCACAACTTATTTCCTACTTGACCACATCTTATTCACATGCAGCCTTGATCCCACCAACATTGCATCCCAAGGCAGTGTCATTGCCATTCAGTTTTCGATGTCATATATCCAGAAGGTTGATCTTCACTCTCTGCTTCTGGTCTCACCTGCAACACTTGGCCTACAACCCAGGCTCTAGTATGACAAAAAGTTGGAAGACCTTCATGACAACCTTTCAATTCACTAAGTTGTTTAGTTCCACTCCCTTCACCTAAAATGAAAAAAAGAACAAATAAAAAGACCAAGAATTAAGCCTATTTCTCAGGGAACATATGGTCTCAGAGGAGAAGACCCTGAAGTCCTTGCTCTTACCACATGATCTCTCAGGAGACACGTTGAGCAAAAGTCATCAAACTTCCCTAGAACTGAAGGAAACAAAAAGATAGCCGAAGCTTCCTCAGGCTCATTCGAAGATACCAACAATTGTACCTATGTAGCCAATTGAAAAATGCACCTCTCTTGTGGTTAAACAATCAAAACCAGTTACAGAATGTCTGTGAAAGCTCCACAGTCCCTCTACAGCAGTTAACCATCATCACAACTCTCCCAGGAATCATTCACCCCATATCTCCGTGAGGAAAGATTTCCTCAGCTGAGGAAGCTGGTAGGATGCCAGACCTCATTACATATTAATGAGAAATCAATCACCACAATATACTCCTGGATTTCTCCAAAGCTCATAGTGTTAAAAGAAAAATCAGATACCAAGTCAAGTGATAGACCAAGAGGTAACTGACATACAAGTAAAGTGTGGTCCATCTCATCATATCCTGCTGTACAAGGAGGCACACACTCTATATCCTGTTATAATAACAGCTTGTACAATTGGCCTTTCCTTCACATCCATGATGGTGTAAATAACATACAGTCGACTTTAATACAGTTGATCAAAGGACAAAGACAGAGCAAGAGATACTTAAACTTTTTGTGTTAAGGAACTACTTTGTTTCCTATTAGAAGCCTCATACTTGATGACATACATTATATGTGTTAAGTATATATCAATAAAACTTATTCATATGAGTATTGCCCCCTTTAAAGTAGACATAGGAAGAAGTTATATACTTATTCCACGGATGCCTTCATGCATCAAGACAGTTTTAGAATGCTTCTTTCAGGATTGCTAGACTATAGACTTCCCTGAAACATATACATGACTACAAACATACATAGCACATGTAAAACATGTCACCAATTGTGAATCTTCCAGCATGAAACAAAATAGTTCTCCAACACAAAAAGTTTAAGTTTCTCATACATCTGTCTTTGCACACCTACTTTGAATAAATCATTAGAAGTTGACCATATATTTTTATACCATAATGGATACTAAGCAAACATCAAGCTTGTATGAACTGATGCAGAATGAAAAAAGAAGAATCAGTGCACTGCATAATAACCCCAATAGTAAATGAAAACAACACAAAAAATCAGACACTGATTAATTCAAATGACCAGAGAATAGATCATGAAATACACTTCCTTCCTCTCTAAAGAGAGGCAGAGTTATAGGGGATTCTTATACCGTCAAACATGATCCCTTTTTGTCAGTTGGTTTTGCTTATCTTTCTTTCTTACAAAAAGGATTCGATGGGAACAGAGTATCTTAGCAAATGACTAAACTATAAAATAAAAGCCATCAATAAAATATTTTAAAGTCAACTAAATACACAAATATCTTCTGCAGTCGTAAAAGGGATAGAAGCAGTTATGAGGAATATCATGCAAAACATTTATTGATTTAAGTACCTAGCTCAGCAAATACAATAAAATTCTGAGGTTTGCAAAACCTTACATAAACATTACCTCATTTGCAAAACCTTACATAAACATTACCTCCTCACAACAGCCCTATGAGGGAGGTGCATTTATTATCCCTGTTTTGACAAATCAAGAAATTGAGGCTGAGAGAATGAAGCTATTTGCCCAGGTTCATGCAACTAAAAAGTGTCAGGGGCAGGATCTGAACTCATATCTTCCTGATTCCAAGTCCAGTGCTCTGACCCACTGCACCAACTACCTACTGTCTCTGTGAAGATTTGGAAGGAATTGGTGGTCTGACCCATCTTCTTAGCCACACCTAGAACCACATGTGATGATAGCATATCCATGACCCCTCCAAGGAGAATGAGATAGATACAGAAATAACTTCTATTATGCAGTATGTGCACACACATTCAACTTATTTTTGGTTGTTCAACATCAAAAATAAATTCCACAACCTTAAAAAAAATTCTTCCTTCACAAGCTTCAGAAATTGTGAGATCAGCTGAGAATGAGCCAGAATGTTTGCGTCATGTATCACATGTCTATTTAGCCACAATCCATACTGTCACAACCTTTGTCAGTCAGTCAATCTACAAGTGTAGATTTAACATGTACTGAGCAGAACTCTTTCTCCTAGCATTTCCCCTGGGGGAATTCAAGGCAATTAGGAAATATAGTCTCTTACCCTGCCAATTATAGTCTAATTAGGGAGATCAAGCTATAGGCACACAAAACCTAATAGCAATTCCTGTCCATTGTCTTTTGGTTCTGCCTCCATCCCTTTCTCCTTCTTCCCAATGACCTTGCCTTTCAAACCCTAATCACTCTGCGCACACAGTAGGCATTTAATGAATATTTGTTGAATGGAATGAAAAGTTTGAACTATGTAATAGCCTCTAAACTAGTCTCTCTACTGCTAGAGTATTTATATCTCATTCTATCCTGATCCCTGTTACCAATTACATCTTTCTAAATGATAACTATGCTATTTCCTACTCGGAAATCTCCAAAAACACTTTATCTACTATGGGATAAAGTCCCAACTTTTTAACCTGACATTCAAAGATTCCCACTGGACCTGGGCCATGTGTTCCTCCTACAAACTCTTTAGCCATATAACCTACTCACCTAGAATGAGGCTATACTTAAATGTTCAAAAGCAATGTGATCGTAGTCATGTTCTGCGTCCTCTGAAAACAATTTGTGCTTGCCCATCTACCACACTTTTACTCATAACCACTTCACTCTTGGCTAATCGCTTGCCTTCTATAGGCCGCAATTCCCTCTCTGATAAAATAAGGCCATCCTGAATCCTGGGCACTATAGCCCACTTAATACATCCTTGGATGGCATTGACTTTCTTAGCTGCCATAGCACCTTTCTGACCCTTTTGTTGAGCTTGTGGTTTACTACAACCCCCAAATCTTTGTCAGATAAACTGCTACCTAGCCACACCTTCCCCATATTCTACTTGGGAAGTTAAGTTTTTGAACCCAAGTGTAAGTTTTTACATACATCCCTTCTAAATTTCCTCTTCTTATTTGAAAAGTGAGGCAAGTATACTAAATTATGGGTAATCATCCCTTCCATCTGTAAATTCTATGATCTATGAACTAGAATACTATAACCACCCTCCAACTCTGGTCCTAGCTTCCTCCCAAGACAGAAACTACCTATCTTCCCAGGCCCAGTTAAAATCCTACATATTTCACAATGAATTGTATAACCACCTAATTACACACAGGGCTTTCTCTTTTCTCTGAAATATTCTATTAATTATTGCCTAGACAACTAAGCCAGCCATTGATCATGACATACCTTCTTAAACTGTTATTTTTAAAAATTTTCATTATTAATCAACTTTTCACTTGTTCATGTCCTGTCTGTTCTTCCTTCTACTCAACCTCACCACACTGCCAATAAATTACAATATCCTTGAGGAGAGAAACAATGTCCCAATGGTTCTTTGTATCCCCATTATGCCTACCAAATAAACCCATAGGATCATGGATTGAGAGCTAGAAAGGACCTTAGAAGTCATTTAGTCCAACCCTCTCATCTTACAAATGAGAAGACTGAAGCCCAGAGAGGTTAATTAACTTGCCAAAGGACACTTTAATATGTTGTAGGGCCGAGATTCAAACCTAGCCCCTCTGGCTCCGAGTCTAGCATTCTGTCTGCCATGTTGGTTATATTAGATTTGTGTTTGTTAATTAGATTTGAGAACAACTAATATTTCTATAGTGCTTTAAGGTTTACAAAGTACTTTTTTCTTATGATCTACAAGGTAGGTACTATTTTTTATTGCTGCCATTTTACAAATGAGGAACTGAAGACTGAAAGGAGTCACAGAATCTAGGAGAAAGGATGGCAAAGTCCATTTAGTCCAACCTACATCTGAATAAGAATGTCCCCTATGATATTCCCAACAAGTGGTCAGCCAGCTTCTACTTGAAAACCTTCAGAGAAGGGAAACCCTTTACCTCTGGAGGTAGCGCATACCTTTGGGGACCATTTTGATTGTTGCTATTCTTTACAAGATCTGCCTCTTTGCAACCTGCATCCATCACTCCTCATTCTCCTCTTTGAGGCTAAGCAATACAAATCTAATCTCTCTTCTATATGACAAAGGCTTGAGGATAGTGATCACATCCTCCACTAAGACTTCTCTTTCCCAACCTAAAATTCCTCTTTTCCTTCGACCAATTTTCATATGGCATGCAACTCAAGTTTCTTTACCATCCTGGTTAGCTTCCTTAGGAATTATCCAGCTTTTCAGCCCCGCTAAAATATTAATGCCATACTTCAAATATAGTCTCATCAGGGAAGAATAGAGTGAAACTATCACCTCCCTTTGGGCAGCTTGGTGGTACAGCAAATACAGTGCTAGGCCTGGAGTGAGGAAGACCTGAGTTCAAATCTGGCCTTATATACTTACTAGCTGTGTGACCCTGGGCAAGTTACCTAACTCAGTTTCCTCGTTTGTAAAATGAGCCAAAGAAAGAAATGGCAAACCCCCAAAAATCCCAAATGGGGTCATAAGGAGTTGATCATGAGTGAAAAGACTAAACAATAACATCGCCTCCCTAGCATAGGACACCATACCTCTCAGTGCAACCTGAGACTGCATTGCCTCTCTCGGTTGCCATATGATCCTGCTGACTCTGATTCAGTTTACAATACAACCCTGAATTCCTTTTCAGACAGTCTGAAATCTAGCTACACCAACAGGGATTCATGCACAGCTAGGACTAGGCACCAGGAAGGTCAGTGTGAAATCAATAGATCAAACAGTCAACAAGCATTTATTAAGTGCCTACTACGTGCCAGGCTTGTTGTTGCTTTTCCTTCATTCTCAAAGAGGACCACGACTTCAGGGAGATGGTGCCATGACATGCAAGTGAACTGGATTTAAGTGAGGGAGGACTGTGCAAAGTCACTAGCCTCACTTTCTCCTCCAGAGCTATCTGGGCCCAGTAGCAAGATGAAGGTCAGGATGACTGGAGATGGCCCTGTATGCAGTGGGAGACCCTGGCCTTTTTAAGCTAAGGTCTTTAACAGGTCTCAATTTGATTGAGGCAACTCCCATTCAGTGATTAAGGCTAGGTAAGAAATGAGGCAGAGAATGGCCTCTTTTACCTAGCCAAAAAAAAAAAAATCAACCTGGGAGGGGGAGACGCTCAGGGTTTCTTGTCAAAACAGAACCAATTTTTATTTACATTGACTCTGAGCCAATGAGGCCCCAAACAATGATCAAGTGGGGCTTGGCCTGGGACCTATTATTAGCCAATCAATGAGAACCAGAGTGATTGTGCTAGGCACTAGAGGTTACAAGGACAAAAATTTGAAAAAGCTCTGCTTTCAAGGAGCTGATGCCAACATAGAGAGATAGATATAGAGAGACGCATACATATATACACTTGTATGTATGTAAATATATATGGATCACATATATATGTAAGTATATACAGAATAGCTATAAGGTAATTTAGCAGGAAGAAGACTAGCATCTAGAGATAAAGGAAGATCTCATGTAGAAGGTGGTACTTGACCTGAATCTTGAAGGAGACTTCAGGTTCTAAGAGGCAGAAGAAAATATGGAATTAATTGAAGGTACAGGGAACAAACAGGCCAAAGGCACGAAGACTCCTACCCTTGTGCCTCTGGTGTCTGACAGGTATCTTACCCAATCTTACCCAGTCTTCAGCCCACCATGCCACTCCTCAGCTAGCACCATATATAGTGTTGCTTTGTAACTACCTTCCCCCATTTACTGCCCTCCGTCCAGATTTTCCTCTCAGAATAATAATCAAAACAACACTGCTATTTCTAGAAAGGATATGCCAATCATTTGCCCTATGGCTCTAGTCACCATTCTCTCTGACTTCTCTGTCTAAAACACTCCTTCACGGCTACCACAACCCTTCCTGTATGTGTTATAACCCCACTAAAATGTGAGCCACTTGAGAATAGAAACTGTCTAGCTTGCTTGCATTTGTTGCACTGGAAATTGACACAGGGCATAGCATATAGTAAGTGCCAAATAAATATTTTTTTATTCTTTAATCCATAGGAAATGTATTGCCATGTATGAGGGACAATAAGAAGGCCAGTCCGTCAGGCGTAAAAGACTCTAAAAGATGAATAGAGTTTTCCTTTTATTTTAGAAGATCAAGGGATCCCCTTGGAAGAAGGGAGCCAAGGGGCTTTAGGACCAACTCTTCCTTTCTCATGTTGTCAGGATCACATCTGCCTGTTCCTGAGGTGTTACTATAACCACCCATTCCAGGAGATACCTATCACTGCTCAGGCCATTGAACTGTTGGATTTCATGTGATTTGCCAATGGTCAAATAATTAATATCAGAGCCAAGACTTAAATTCAGGCCTTTTCATTCCAAGCTCATTCATTTCTTTCCAACACCCCGTATTGAGATGCTGGTGCCACAACCAACCATCGCTTCTGTTTTCTGTCCACATTTTGCTCCCATTTAATCTTCAGCTTTCCTCAGGTTATTACACATAGATGGGAACAGTGCTCTGAGACTAGAGAAAATTCCCACGTGGCAAATCAGATAGTCAGCCAACCATTCTTTCTCACTTGATAGTAACTTCTCTTGTGGTTGCACATATTTTCAATTAGCACCAAAGAAACCTTTTCTTTATGTGGCAATATCAATAACATGACATTTCTATGGCACATTTCACCTTTTACGAAGGGATGGTTGTGATTAATTGATGAGCCCTGATCATTTGGGGTAGGGGGAGCTTACCTTCAAGTCGCGGTAACAATAGTTATCCCTTCCACATCGTGACTTTCTCCATCATAGTTTCAATACATCACAGGCCAGCCAGCATACGAAATTAAGTGGAGGTTTTGGAGGAGTTTTGCAGAAGCCAAAGATGACACATGAAGGCCAGCAGATGACACAGAGCCTATGATCAAATACTTAACCCAAATTTTACAATAAGGTACTGTAAATGTCCCATAAAAGAAAAAGAAAAAAATCAGACTTCTCTGCTATGAAGGGAGGGCCAAAAAAAAATTTACACAGATTTTCTAGATGGGGGGAGGGACACACTCATAACACCTAAGATGTGGAAGGGATAACTATAATACAATCCACCAAACATCGATTGAGCATCTACTGTGTGGAAAATACTACATGAGTTGCTGTAGGGAATATGAGGTCAAATACAATACAGCTACTCTTCCCCGGGGATCATGGATTTAGAGTGTAGAAACTGTGTAAGCCAAGCCCCTTATTTTACAGATGAGAAACTCACACTTCAGGGACTAAGTGACTTGCTCAAATCATTTAGTTATTTGTCCTTTTCACACAGGCGAAAATTTGCATAGCTAGGATGTGAAACATGCAAATCCTCTATCTCCAAAGCCGGAGATTGTTTCTCCATATTATTCCATCTTCAACTTACAATCTAGCAGCCAGGACAAAAGAGCTACACAAATCATTCCATCAACAGGAATTTATGAAATGTCTTCTATGTGCCAAGCACTGTCTTAGGTACTGGGAATGCAAAGACAAAACAAGAAATAATCACTGCCTTCAAGGAGCTTACAGGACAGGGAAGGGAAAAAGGTCAACCCAGTCCAAGCCGAGAGCTCTCTTTTAACGAATCATTCCTGCTAACTAGGAGTATGTTCTTATGCAATGCTGAAGGACTGCAAGTGATGTCAGCGCCCTCTAAATTTGGTGTCCTGAGGCAGAGCCCCAACTGTCCTACGCTTGTTAGGATTCTGGTGTTTACCCTACTGGGTTGAGCTCTTTCCTTACCCTATCCTTCTCCCCATCCCTGAACCAATATGGAATGGCCTCCCCAGCAGTCGGCTAGCACCAGAGTCCTGAGGTCTCTCCACTAACCTCAACAGAAAGCTCACATTGTGCCACTTGTTTCATATATGACTTGAGGTAGTTGTTCTGGGCACTAAAACCTCTAGTAACAGCTTAGGCATAAAGGGGGAATCAAAGCATGGCCCTTCTATCCTAGGGACCCAAGCTGGTGAGCAATAAAGGAGGAAATCACACTTACTGATTAATCATTATCATTGCACTCATCCTCATATTGTGCCTAAACCCCTCCTGCTCTAATTTAGTCTCTCCATAGGACTCATTAGGGCCACTAGGTGGTTCAGTGAATAGAGCACAGGTTCTGGAGTCAGAAAGTCTCATCCTAATGAGTTCAAATCTGGCCTCAGATACTTACTAGCTGTGTGACCCTGGCCAAGTCACTTAACCCTATTTGCTTCAGTTTCTTCAAGTATAAAATGAGCTGGAAAAGGAAATGGCAAACCTCTGCAGTATCTTTGCCAAGAAAACCCCAAATGGGGTCACAGGGAGTCAGACACAACTGAAAGATGACTGAACAACAACAACAGAACTCATTAATCCTTATCCTTTGTCCAAAGAGGGAGTGCTTCCTCTGGACATCCAAGCCTGAGCAGAAATAGGTTCCCTACAACCCCTTGATCAAACCTATCTGGTTGTTTTATTAGTACTGCTTCCCTCTACACTAGAGTATGTCACACTAGTGCTCTTGGCAAGCCTGATTGAGAATACCAAAGAGTTCAATTAATTTAATTAATGTGCTCAGCACTTAATGTTGGGTATTGCATAATTAAAAATGATAATGAGATGGTAGGCCAGCATAGGGACCAAAACAATTCTAATACACAGCGTTGATGCCAAGAATCAAATTTTAGTTGTTTAAAACTTTAAAGGAACATTGGGTAGAGGGGGGATTAGATATTATGAATACATAATGTTCTTGACATAATAAAAATGATATAATCTACTGAGATCAGTAGAATATGCCCTTTGACTTCTGTCTGAGGTAGCTACATGATAAAGTGGATAGTGTGCTGAGGCTAGAGCCAGAAAGACCTGAGTTCAAATCTAGTCTCAGATACTTACTAGCTGTGTGACCCTGAACAAGTCACTTAACTCCTCTCTGCCTCAGTTTCCTCAATTGTAAAATAGGGATAATAATAGAACCCACCTCCCAGGGTTGCTGTGAGGATAAAATAAGATGATATTTGCAAAGTATTTATCACAATGGTCAGCATTTAAATAATGCATATTCCCTTCCCCCTTCTGTTTCCAGTAGTTGAGATGGGTTTTGTGAATCCAGCCATAATCCCTCTTTGCCTCCTTTTAGACCAGAGCAACTCAGGGTGAGTTGACTGGTAGGGGCACTGAAACCAAGAAGAAAGCAACCTTCTCTTTCTAATACAGGACCCAGGCTTCTGGCCTCAGCACTTAGCAACAATCAAAGTGTCACCCAACTGAGCTAGCTACATGAAATGCCATGAACAACAAAGCAATCAGGGGGAGTTTAAAGACAGTTAGTCACTAGGCCTCATAGAAAGGCCTGAGTCTATGCTTCCTTCATATTCCCTTTTTGGTTTTCCAAAGAACTTGGGGCTCTGGATTTTTTTGGGAGGAGAGTGGGAATTTAGAAGCATGGAAGCTTTTTTTTTTAAAACTGCAGCAGGCCTCATTTGTATCACCAAGGCTGCTACTACTGTGTTTGTTGTCCTCTCTTGGTGCTAACACTTATAGGTTGGGGGATGTCTTCTGGGTCCCATAGGCTAGTGACCTTCAAAGCTGACCTCTCTGTTAACCCTTGAGCAATCGGATTTCTTATGTTGATGGAATATACAAAAAGTCCAGCATCTGGACAACTGCTTCTCTGTGATCCTGTTTGGTCATCAATACCTCCTTTCCCCCACCTCCTCAACATCCTAAATGAGGTTATTTATCCTCCTGAAGCCCAGGAAGATAGTACCTCCAGTGCAATCAATTCTCAGTTCAAGAGATGCACCTGAGAAGGCAGCCCGTTCAGCTGTGAAAAGAATTAGCCTTTCTACTGAACTAGGCCCTTCCTCAGCACTGTACATGGCTCTGATTTGGAATGACATAGGAGTGTCACAGAGGAACGGTTTTGCAAAGGAACTCAGCCCCCATCAAACCTGTCTGCTGGGTAGAGAGTAAAGAATGTCAGATGTGCTTTAAAGGAAAAAATAGTACATTCAGAACTCGTTATCCATGACAAAGGGGGTAAGGAGATCACAGAAAAGAAATGATGAATGATAAAGCATTTTTTCCACTTTATTTTTAATTTATGGAATAAAAGAAGTATTTCCACAACATCGTATAGTAAAAAAAGATGATTGCACATGAAACTGCAAATCTACTACGTACAACTTGCTATTCCTTTTAAATGTACAACAACGACAAAATTATAATGTAAATTTCTTTTAAAGCTTCTATCAAGAGCATACTATGTGCCAGACAATGGTTGGCCACAAGAAGTTTACAATCTAATAGAGGAACACTGGCAAGGGGGACATGATTTAGAAATGGCTTGGTCTTTTCTGTGGAGGCCTAGTACCTGGCCGGAACAGAAAACATGGTTGGGAGGGGGCTGGAAAAGGTGCATGCCATAGGTAGGAATTAGTCTACATAAATAGGATAAGCATTCCTGTCTGTTCATGCCTCAAACTTACCCAGAGCATCCTTGAACTCCTGTTTGCAAGCTGACAACTCATTCAGGACCTTTGGGCCCAATGTAAATGAATTAAGCTGCTGCTCAGTTCATGGTACAATTACTAAGGTTTCATAATAATTAGAAGGGGAGACAACTGATTAAAGGCTTTCCAGGATACAGCAGCAGCGTCTGAATTATAAGCCCAATGTTAATATTACTTCACCAAGGATAAAGACTATCTGTGGGATATTCATTAAGATGATGTGACAACAGATCAGTAGTCATAAATTCCCATTTGTTTCATAGGCCATAGTTGCTGGAAGTCTGTTTTCAAAGCTTGGCCCAGGAGTAAGTAACTGCTGATGTAGTGAGATTTTAATTCAACAGTTCAAACGAAATATAATTATGGACTAATGGGCATTGAGGAAGGCTACTTGGAGGAGGTGATGTTTGAGTTGCATTTTAAAGGATAATTAGAAATGCAAAAGGTAAAGTGGAAGATAGATCAATAAAGGAGAGCTGGGAGGGATCTTTGAGGTCAATGAGTCTAACCCCATTGTTTTTACATAACAAGAAACTGAGGCCAAGAAAGGTTAAATGACTAGCCCAATGCCACCCAGGTAGCAAATAGAGCTGGGATTCAAATCACAGTGTAGTGTAGTGGACAGAGCATGGAACCTAGAGTCAGAAAGACCTGGATTCAAATCCCAACTCAGTGTGATCCTCCTCTGACATTTTATCACCATTCTATGTATGAAACCTTTCCTTATCCACCAACTGCTAGTGCCCCACCTCCCAAACCACTTTGTCTGTTTTGTCTATAGCTGTATTTGTTCCTTTATATTTATGCTGTATATATATGAATATCAGGCCACTGGACCCAGATGGCTCTGGAGGAGAAGGTGAGGCTGGTGGCCTTGCACAGCCCTCACTCACTCAAATCAAAGTCAACTGCAAGTCATGTCATTATTTCCCTGACGTCATGGTCCTCTTCAAGAATGAAGGATAAACACAACACCAATATATGTATATAATTCCAATTATATAATTATATATCATTATATCACCTCATATTATGTCATCAGTTATGTCATATCATATCATGTCATATTATATCACATTATGTCATATCAGATTATATTATATGTACTTGTCTTCCCCTTAAAATATAGGTTTCCCTGAAAGTAGGGATTGTTTCATTCCTTATACTTATATCCCCAGCATCTAGCATCATACTCAGCACATAGTAGGTGTTTAACAAATACTTATTTATTGGTTGATTGATACTCTGTGCTAGGCACTGGGGACATATGAAATTGACATAAGATGCGGTCCTCTCCTTTACAAGGCTTAGAGTCTAGTAGGGGAGATCTAACATACAGAATAATTAACTATAATACACAAAATAAAAAAAATATAAACATTGAAGAAACGCAAAATAAAGCTGTAGCATTTAAGGGAGGAAATATTACAAACCTGAGAGTGGCATCAAGGAAGTTTTCAAGGAAAAGATTTTATAATGAGTTATAATTTAAAGAATCAGTAGGAGCTCAACAGCCAAAGAGATGGAAGTTCACATTGTAAGGACTTAAGAGATGGGGGCAGAGCCAAGATGGCGGCTGGAAAGCAGAGACTCGCTTAAGCTCTCCCCCAAATCCCTCCAAACACCTATAAAAATGGCTCTGAACAAATTCTAGAGCTGCAGAACCCATGAAATAGCAGAGGGAAGCAGATCTCCAGCCCAGGAGAGCCTGGATGGTCCCTAGAAAGGGTCTATCACACGGTGCTGGGAGTGGAGCACCGCTGGGTCACACCAGGCCAGACAAGACCAGGAGTCAGCCGGCCAGAAACAAGCCTTAGGGCCATGAATCACTGAGGTGTGGCGGTTACCAGACTTCTCAACCCACAAGTGCCAAAGAGCAGGTGTTTCAATAACCAATCATTCCCAAAATACTTGTTTACAATTCAAATGTTCACCCCTAGGTCAAAGCGAGTTAATCTCTTTAGCTCATAAAGTATTTCTTGAGGATCACCCTGCCATTGCAGGCTTTTTCCTAGTACCCTGAAGCATGGGCAAGCTTTAGTTGGTAAAGTCCTAAAGCAAACAAACAGAGTTGTTTCAGGATGTCTCCTTCTCCCCAAACTGCCACTGCAGGCTTCCACGTGGCAGCCAAAGTCCCAATTTCAAAGAAAGAGTCCAAACAAAGTTCTTTTGGGGTCTGTTCTCCCCATTACGTTCCAGTCCCAGGTTCCAAGTCCTGAGGGTCTGCTGGGCAACAAAGCCAACAGGGTGGGGTCCCTGGGGGTCCAAGGCCCTTCTCCTACCCAACAAAAACAAATCCATGCCTCTACCCTGGATCCCAAGCAGCCCAAGCTGAAGGGACCAAAAAAGCAGACTCGGTGCCTTGCTGCAAAGTTTCCATCTTGCCCCAGGGCTGAATTCCAAGCCTCTGGGTTCCTGGTTGTCTAGCTCCAGCTGGCCTCTCCTGGCTTCTGCCAGAATCTGGATTGCAATGTAGGTAATTCTCCACCTTTTTGCTCACCTCAAAGTTCTCTGCTCTGGCTGGGGAAGGCAGGGGAAAAGCACACTCGGCATCTTGCTACAAAGTTTCCATCTTGCCCCAGGGCTCCTCCCATTACTCAGGGGCCAGGCTTATCAGCTTAAGCGCTTGGAAGAAAGGATTATCTCTCAGGGCCACGCCCAGCACTTCCACCAGCCTGTTTTCCTTCAGGCCTTTGTTGCTCCTGGGGCTCCATAGAACCATAGCCACCCCAAGTACAAAGAGCAACACAAAAACAGGGAAACATTCAACCAACCCAGTACCCCAAAATGCCATGCTTTCCTATTAAAGGCAGATCCTACTAACTATGCCATTTGTTTCAACAATCCGGCTAGCAGCTGTTGTGGGGGTGAAAGGCCAACACAACCAGCACCCAGAAAGCTGCCAACATGCTGCAAAAGCACAAGTTCTTTTGATTTGCTTTAGTAAGGAAAGCAACATTGAGCGGTTGACAAGCTTACTTTAATTCAGCATACAAGTATCAATCATTTAGTTCAGGGGAAAAAACCAGCACCCTGAACTTCAGAGCAAAACACAAACATCGGCAGACAGACCTTGTCTGATTCAAATCCCAATACACAGTTACCAGAGTTTAACAAAGCCCCAGCATCTGGGTTACAAGCTATAGGGCCCTTAGCTACAACTGCCTGGAGTCTCCGCATCAGCACACCAGCATGAGTGAGAGCCCTAAACAAATTACAAACATCAACAGACAGACCAAATACAGATTCATAGTTACCAACATCTAGGTTCAGCCTGGGAGCTCATAACGTGGGCTGGCCCAGAGTCATTTGCACAACCACTGCTGTGGGTAAGAGCTCCAGGGAAGAGAAAGCCAACCCCTGGTTTTATATTTTTTTCAGGGTCAAGGGTGAGTCACACATGCAACTCACCCTTGTGACCTAAAATTGTCACAAAGAGGCAACTTAAGCCCACATGGTCTAAGAGCCTCTGATGTCCCAAACCTATCATTCAAACTCATGTGTAAACTAGGCCCTCCCTTACTTAGCCCCACCTGGGACCCTACCTTGGCTACCGATTCACACCCACATGGGTTTAGCACCTAATTGCGGTTTGGGCCTGGGCCTTAGCACCTAGTAAGACTCAAAGACACTTAATCATTTTAAAAGAGTAAGAAAGTCCCAATTCAATTGATATTACAGCAGGTTAGTGGGAAACTGTGGGATAGAGTTTAGAGCCATCCAGCTGGAGGTGGCAGAGGTGGTACAGCATTGGTGGTGGCGGCAGCAGGAAACTCCTGAGGCTGCTTGCCAAGTCCCTGGTTCACATGACAGGAGGAATCTGGCAGCGGATCAGAGCAGAAGTGCAAGGTGCACTTTCTGGGCACAGAGGCAGGATTTCTTCCTGTGCTCTGCGTGGATCTGGATTGCAGTCCTGGTTGGTGGTGCTTGGAGGAGGAGGAGCACTGCTATGACAGAGCCTGCAGTGACCATGGAGTAGAAGTAGCTCTGAAAACAGCACTGCTTGCACACTAAAGCTTGGAACAAAGTACTCTCTAGTCCACAAGCAGTCATACCCCAACGAAAAACCCCACAGTCAAGTAGTTGGCCTTGAACATGAACAGGAAGCAAAAAAATGAACTCAGACTCAAACTCAAACTCTAGATTCCTTTTTTGGTGACGAAGAAGACCAAAACATACAACCAGAAGAAGTCAACAAAGTCTAAGAGCCCACATCAAAAGCATCCAAGAAAAATACGAATTGTTCGCAGGCCATGGAAGAGCTCAAAAAGGATTTGGAAAAGCAAGTTAGAGAAGTAGAGGAAAAATTGGGAAGAGAAATGAAAGGGATGCAAGAAAACCATGAAAAACAAGTCAATGACTTGCTAAAGGAGACCTAAAAATATACTGAAGAAAATAACAACTTAAAAAATAGACTAACTCAAATGGCAAAAGAGCTCCAACAAGCCAACATGGAGAAGAATGCCTTGAAAGGCAGAATTAGCCAAATGGAAAAGGAGGTCCAAAAGAGCACTGAAGAAAATACCACCTTAAAAATTAGATTGGAGCAAGTGGAAGCTAGTGACTTTAAGAGAAACCAAGATCTTATGAAATAGAAACGAAGGAATGAAAAAATGGAAGACAATGTGAAATATCTCATTGGAAAAACCACTGACCTGGAAAATAGATCCAGGAGAGAGAATTTAAAAATTATTAGACTACCTGAAAGCCATGATCAAAAAAAGAGCCTAGATATCATCTTTCAAGAAATTATCAAGGAGAACTGTCCTGATAGTCTAGAGCCAGAGGGTAAAATAGAAATTGAAAGAATCCACCAATTGCCTCCTGAAAAAGATCCCCAAAAGAAAACTCCTAGGAATATTGTTGCCAAATTCAAGAGTTTCCAGGTCAAGGAGAAAATACTGCAAGCAGCCAGAAAGAAACAACTTGAATATTGTGGAAACACAATCAGGATAACACAAGATCTAGCAGCTTCTACATTAAGTGATCTAAGGGCTTGGAATATGATATTCTGGAGGTCAATGGAGCTAGGATTAAAACCAAGAATCACCTACCCAGCAAAACTGAGTATCATGCTCCAAGGCAAAATATGGATTTTCAATAAAACAGAGGACTTTCAAGCTTTCTCAGTGAAAAGACGAGAGCTGAATAGAAAATTTGACTTTCAAACACAAGAATCAAGAGAAGCATGAAAAAGTAAACAAGAGAAATCATAAGGGATTTACTAAATTTGAACTGTTTTGTTTACATTCCTACATGGAAAGATGATATGTGTAATTCATGAGACCTTTCTCAGTATTAAGGCAGTTGAAGAGAATATATATACATATATATATATATATACATATATATGTACATATATATACATACATACATATATGTGTGTGTATGTGTGTATGTGTGTGTGCATGTATACATAGACAGAGGGCACAGAGTGAGTTGAATATGAAGGGATGATATCTAAAAAAATAAAATAAAATTAAGTAGTGAGAGAGGAATATATTGAGAGATGGAGAAAGGAAGAGATAGAATGGGGTAAGTTATCTTACATAAATGTGGCAAGAAAAAGCAGTTTTCTAGGAAGGGAAGAGGGGGCAGGTGAGGAGGAATGAGTAAATCTTGCTCACATTGGATTTGACCTGAGGAGGGAATACCATACACACTCAATTGGGTATCTTACTCCACAGGAAAGTAAGAGAAAGGGTATAAAAGGGGGGGGGGGCTATTGAAGGGAGGGCAGATGGGGAAGGAGGTAATCAAAAGCAAACACTTTTGAAAAGAGAAAGGGTCAAGGGAGAAAACTGAATAAAGGGAGACAGGATAGGATGGAAGGAAATATAGTTGGCCTTTTACAACATAAGTATTGTAGAAGTGTTTTACATAATGATACATGTATGACGTATGTTGAATTGCTTGCCTTCCTAGGGAGGGTAGGTGGGAAGGGTAGAGGGGAGAGAATTTGGAACTCAAAGTCTTAAAATCAGATGCTCAAAAAAAGTTGTTTTGCATGCAGCTGGGAAACAAGATATTTAGGGAATGGGGCATAGAAATCTATGCTGCCCTACAAGAAAGTAAGGGGATGGGGTGGGGGAGTGAGGTGACAGAAGAGAGGACTGACTGGGGAAGGAGGCAATTGGAATATATGCATCCTTGGAGTGGGGGGGGAGCGGGTAGAAATGGGGAGAAAATTTGTAACTCAAAATCTTGTGGAAATCAATGTTGAAAACTAAAATATTAAATAAAAATGATAAAAATTTAAAAAAAAAAGACTTAAGAGAACAAAATGAGAACATCCAGACACAAAGATCCCACAGGTAGGGAGTGCCAGAGCTGAGATTCATAACCCACATCCTCTGACACCAATCCTTGTTATTTCCACAGTGCTACATTATAAACATATAAAATAACACAGATAAAGAAACAAAATCAGGAAAAGCCAAGTCCTGTTCAGCAGATAGAAATTAGTCCAGTCCAGCCAAAGGGAGAGAATGTGGAGGGGAGCAATGTGAGGTAAGATGTAAAAGGTAGAGCTGTGCCAAGGGCCTTGAATTCAAGGAAGAGATATCTGAACTTTGAAGAGCAAAAATCTTCCTTGCCCTTTTACATTTCTCCGAGCTCCAATCAAAATCACATTTACGCATCTCCAACAGGTGTCTGATATACCTACGGTTAGAAATTCATCTCTTTGGAGTCTACCTGCCAAAACAAACCCAGGGCCTATATGAACATAATTACGAAACATTTTTCACACAAATAAAGTCAGATCTAAATAAATGGAAAAATATCAGTTGCTCATGGTTAGGCTGAGCTAACAAAAATGACAATTTTACCTTTATTTATTCAGTGCCACACCAATCGAACTACCAAAAAATTGTTTTACAGAGCTGAATAAAATAATAACAAAATTCATCTGGAAGAACAAGAGGTCTAGAATATCTAGGGAATTAATGAAAAGGGAATGTGGCCTAGCTATACCAGATATTAAACTGTACTATAAAGCAGCAGTCATTAAAACTACTAGGTACTGGCTAAGAAACAGATGCGTGAATCAGTAGAATAGGATAGGTATACAAGATGAAGTCAACAACTATAGCAATCTACTCTTTGATAAACCCAAAGAATCCAGCTTCTGGGCAAAGAATTCACTATTCACAAAAACTTCTGGGAAAATTGGAAAATGGTAGGGCAGAAACTGGTCATAGACCAATATCTTATAACACATCCCAAAAGAAAATCAAAATGGGTTCATGATTTAGGAATAAAGGCTGATACTATAAGCAATTTGGGAGAGCAAGGAATTGTTTACCTATCAGATTTATGGGAAAGCAAAGAATTCATGACTCAACAAGAGACAGAGAGCATTGCAAAATGGATAATTCTGATTGTGTTAAATTGAAAAGTTTTTGTATAAAAAAGCCAATGCAACAAAGATTAGGAGGGAAGCAGAAAATTGGGAGAAAATCTTTACAATTAGTTTCTCTGATAAAGGCCTCACCTCTAAAATATACAGGGAACTGAGCCAAATTTATAGAAATATAAGCCATTCCCCAATAGAAAAATGGTCAAAGGATATGAACAGGCAGTTTTCAGAGGAAGAAATTAAAGACGTCTATAGGCATATGAAAAAATGCTCTAAATCACTTCTGCTTAGAGAAATGCAAATCAAAACAACTCTCTCCTGTCAGATTGGCTAAAATGACAAAACAAGAAAATGATAATTGCTGGAGAGGATGTGGGAAAATTGGAACACTGTTACATTGCTGGTGGAATTGTGAACTGATCCACCCATTCTTAAGAGCAATTTGGAACTATGCCCAAAGGGCTACAAAAATGTTCATACCCTTTGACCCAGCAATACCACTGCTAGGGCTGTATCCCAAAGAGATCACACAAGTGGGAAAAGGACTCATATGTACAAAAATATTTACAGAGGCTCCTTTTGCAGTAGCAAAGAATTGAAATCAAGGGGATGCCCATCATTTGGGGAATGGCTGTCCAAGTTGTGGTATATGAACGTAATGGAATATTATTGTGCTATAAGAAATGGGGAAGATACGGACTTCATAATAACCTGGAAAAACCTACAGAATATAATGCTGGGTGAGTGGAGCAGAACTAGGAGAACATTATACACAACCACAGATACATGGATTCTGTGATGACTAACCTTGATAGACTTTGCTCTTCTCAGCAATACAAGGATCAAAGACAACTCCAAAGGACTCGTGATGGAGAGAGTTATCTACAGCTAGAGAAAGAACTATGGAGTCTGAATGCAGATTAAAGCAAACTGTTTGCTGTCCTTTTTTTTTTCCTCTTTTGTTTTTGTTTTTGTTTTTTTGGTTTTGTTTCTTCTCTCTCATGATTCATTCCATTGGTCATAGTTCTTCTTTACAACTTGACTATTGTATAAATAAGTTTAATGAGAAGTTATATGTAGAAGATATATCAGATTCCATGCCGTCTTGGTGGGGGGCAGGGTGGGGGTGGGGGAGAAAATCTGGAACTCAAAATTATGTGGAACTGAGTGTTGTAAACTAAAAAATAAAAAATCTTAATTAAAAAAGGAAGAAATTCATCCCTTTGACTTATGCATCCCAGTTCTAACACATGCTACCTGTGTGATCTTGAGCAAGTCATTAAATCTCTCTGTGCCTCAATTTCCTCATCTGTAACATGGGTGGGGGTGTTACTGTCTGAAGTTCCTTTTATCTCTAAATTTATGACTCAGTGATTATCTCTTGGAGCCTGCTGTCAAAATGTGAGTACTGCTAGGAACAGTGACAACACATGAACTCATTGTCTGGCCTTATTATTTTAGTCCATATTAGCTGAGCAGATATCAGTGCTCTTGGAAAATAAAGAGCAAGAAATGGAACACAGAGTAAGGAAAGAACTGGGGTCACAAAATATCTGCAGTATGATTGGCTGAGAAGATTTCTCATGTAAAGTTGGGGTGAGAGAAGGCAGGGGAGAGTCACTGAAGACAAACTCCCCCTTTCCCCTTTCTCATCATTTTCTCTAGAATTTGCCTCATCTGCTCCCTACCTAACTACATACCCATGCTGTGGGCCTAAGAAGTGTGGGGGAGCTGGGAGGGAACAATGCTTTTTGATGACATTTTATTTGAAAACCAGTCTTTCTCCAGAGCATGGACCCCAAGGATTTTCTGGAGTTTTCCTGCGTCCTCCTGCCCCATTGCTTCTGAGGCTGGTTGTGATCCCTTTTCCAGATTGGTGGGGACAACACCAGTGGCCTGGACTCTCCACTGTGTGATCCCACAGCAAGGAAGATGTGCCAGCCCTCTGGGGGAAGAAAGCCTGGCCTCCTAGAGGTTTTCTGGCACTTTAATAACAGAAGTTATTTCAGTTTAGTGTCTTTTTGCCTCAGAAATAGCCCCTTTCTCTCCACACAAACATCCTGAGAGGGATATATTGCAAAGGTGTGCTTGAAAACACTTAAGCCAGGAAAGGGAGAGAAGGAGAGATGGCCGGGGGGAGAGGAAGAAAGGGAGGGGAAGAGAAAGGAATGGGAAGGGAGGGAGAGAGAGGCAGAAGGGGAGAGCGGGAAGGGGAAGGAAGAGGGGTAGGGGGAAGGGAGGATGAGGAGGGAGAAGGGAGGAAGGAGAGGGGGAAAGGAGGAGGGTGGAGGGGGGAAGGGGAGGGGGAAGGAAGAGGGAAAGGGGGAGGGAGAAAGAGAGGGAGAGGGAGAGAGAATTAAGCACTTAATATGTGACAAGCATTTGATAAGCCTTGCCAATAAGCAAACAAATAAAGTCTGAAAAGGTAGAAGCCAGGAGAAAAATAAATATAGATGGCCTAAGCACTTCATAATTATGGTGAATTAAGATGATAATCTTAAATTATACCACAGAAAGTCTATAAAGAATAGAAAATGGAGATTAAAGTCCCAACAAAGTTCATTCTTCTATTGGAGATCATAGTAGGAAGTGAATCTCTCTTAAAACATATTCCTAAAAGGTTGTATGTCAATTGAATTTTGGTCAAAGTGACTTCTCCAAAGTCACACAGTATATGTCAAAGGTGGGATTTAAACCCAGGTCTTCCTGGCTGTCCAGACCAGCACATTATACAACATACCACCCTGCCTCTTGTGTAGACCAAATCATATTTTAAAGAGCTAGGGGTGCTATCTAATTAAAGCAGTCCTATGACAAGCTTTTTTCTAGCTCACATAATTTCATAAAGTGAAGAATTACTATTTAATTTATCTTTGGTTAAATCAGGATTTTTATCTATTTCATCTATTTATCTATTACTTAGAGCAAAGCCTACCTATACCACACTGCACTGTTTAACTTGAGAACATAATCTTCTTCCGTGAACTCTTTAAATTTAATTCAACAAGGCACCATCCTGGACATTAGGATTAAAAAAACAGAGAGAGAGAGAACTTATTATTGAGGATGGAGAAGGAGGAAAAACAAAAGTGAATCATAAAAGCTTCTTAAGCAGGGAGTAACCTGGTCAGACCTGGGCTTAATAATATACCAGTTTGGCAGCTATATGGAGGATGTATTGTACAGGGTAAAGAACAGTAGCAGGAAAAAAAAACCAATTATAATTGAAAAGCATCCTAACAAGAAGGTAAAGGCCATATGACTATAATGAACAATTTTGGCCCTGGGAAAGAGATGACAAAATGAATCTTGTTCTTTTCATTGAATAGGTGAGGGACAACAGGTGGTGGATATTGTGTATTTTGTCAGATATTATCTCTGTGTTGGTTTTGCTCAACTGTTTTTCTTTGTTACAAGGGATTTGCTCGGAGTTGAGGGTGAGATAAGTAACTATGATATAAAAATGACTATGTAATAGCTATGTAAATAACTAAGCAATAGATTATGATACTATAATAGCTACAAAGTAACTAAGTAATAGAAGTAACTGATAAAAGAAGGAAGGAAGGAAGGAAGGAAGGAAGGAAGGAAGGAAGGAAGGAAGGAAGGAAGGAAGGAAGGAAGGAAGGAAGGAAGGAAGGAAGGAAGGAAGGAAGGAAGGAAAAGGAAGGAAAAGGAAGGAAGGAAGGAAGGAAGGAAGGAAGG
>CM053622.1:576845510-576856936 GCA_028646595.1 Phalanger gymnotis
AGAAAAGACAAGACTAGGTAACTAATTGGTCATGTAGCGTGAGGGAAAAGAAAAGGATGAGGTTAACCCTGAATTTGAGAACATGGATGAGTGGAAGTGCACTGGTGTTCTTGATAGAAATGAGAAAATTTGGAAGGGGGCATGATTAGGAAGAAAGATAGGTTCTGGTTTTGGACATGTTAGGTTTGAAGTGCCTATGGGACATCCAGGTAGAGTCAGCTAGCAGGCACTTGGTGATATGGAATATACATGGAGGAAAAAAAATGAAAGGGAAACTAAATTGGGGAAGACTGAGAAGTTACAGAAAAGTGGGCTCAGGGGTCTCACGTTTGCTGCTGCCAAGAATCTTCCAGCTCAGAGCAGTTAGCTTAGATATGAAAATAAAAGCCAAGGTGACAGAGTAGTTCAGTTGCATTTTTATAGAATGTTTAAAAGTGTTTTCATTATATCCTGAAAACATACTGCTGTATCAAACTGATGCACAAGCATACCTTGTGCTTCCCAATTCTCCACCCCACTACCAATCCTACCCCCACCTAGAATGCTCTCTTCCATTCATCCTTCAAGGTAAAGCTCATGTCCCACCCCCACCATGAAATCTTCTCTGATTGTACCAGCCCAAAGTGATCTTTCCTTCCTTTGGAGTCCCCTCAGTAAAAAATCTAAACTTCAAGGGCAAGAATTCTTTCTTTTGTCTTGTAGCCCTAGCAAATTGTTCAGTGCCTAACACACAGTGGGCAGTTAACAAATGCTTGTTGTCTCAAATTGTGGTAAGCATTTTTGTCCATGACAATTAACACTTTCTGTCTTACATTATCAGTAATCTTTCTATGGCATTTGCCCAGTTACCCTAACTAGGGTTTAAATGAAATTTCAATTTTAGGACCTCGTTTTCTCACGTTATCTCAATTCCCCTATACCAACCCAACACATACAGAGCACCTACCACAGTTCCTCACATGTTGGAGGAGCTCAACAAATATTTAAGGGATCGGGTAATTGGTAATCTGGAATTAAGGAGAGTTAGATTGATTCTAGTTACTGGGGGGGTGAGGAGGAAGGGACGTCTGAATTTTCCTAGAGATCATTTGGAGATGAGCTTTCCTTGGCTGCCTCTTAGGACACTAAGAGTATCTGGGGCTACTTCCTTCAAGACAGCTCAAATTCCATCTTCTGCAAAAGGCCTTTTGTAATAACTGCTTATAGCTGCACTAAGACTATTTGTATGAGAGAGACAGAGGCAGAGAGAGGGAGGGAGGGAGGGAGGGAGAGAGAGACAGACAGACAGAGAGGTTTTTAGGTTTGAATGAGAGCCATCCAAAAGTCACAATTCCAGGACCTATGATTCACAGATTGACCACTGGGTGGCACCAAAAATATGTCTCAAAAAACTGATCGCACCATCTTTTAATGCTCTCTCCTTAGCAAGGATTATTTTAACCTCATTGGGTTTCCTGGTGGGGAGCTGTGTACCAATGCTTAGACCAAAGTCATCCAAAAAGGAAACGAACCAAGGTTGAATCAGATTGGAAAGCCTGGTTTCTCGGGTGTTGAATGCTGATAAAAAAGTTGCCAGCAAATTTGAATGTGTGGTCTCGGGATAGGAAACACAATACTGAACAAAAGAGTTCCAATTAATGTGAAGCATTTAAATTTCTGTTTACCAAAAGAACACAGAAGTCCCTGCAGGCTCTCTGCCGACTGCTGGCAGCTTTGACATCCAAACACCTTAGCGGATCCTTGTTAAAGCGTTACTTCTTAAATGATTCAACTGCCTTTTAGCAAGAACTTATAGCAGCAACTATAAATACACTGTAATTAACATCACATACATAGCAGGGGAACTTTGAAAATAGTTCATTTAACATCTCAAAGGAAATGTGGGCTTCCCTCCCCCCTATTATGACGATATTGTCAAATTATTTATCTGGAACAAACTGTGAAATCTACTGGTTGGAAAAATAACGTGTTAGAGAAATGTTATGGTTTTAGTGCAAAAGAATATCATCCATTTGACAAGCTCCATAAGGCCACACAATGTGTCATTGGCAAATCCATTAAACTGTAATCTCCTGGAGGGCAGGGACCATGTCTCTTCAAACTGTGTCTTCCCCAGCAGCTAACAGGGGCTCCTCATGGGGCAGGCACTTAGTAAATTAATGTTGGATTAAACTAAATACTGCAATACTTAAGGGACCACTTAAGCAGTGGTGGCCACATGTCCTCTCCCTTGGAAGTAGACAGCTTTTAGCCTCCCTCCCTCCTTCCCCACCCTCCAGCACACTTTCAGGAGGATGTGATATTTAGTCAAGGATGTGGAAAGGGAGTAGAAAAGAGACAATTTATCCATAGACTCAAGGAAGGATTATGAAACTCTTTCTCTTCCTTTACTCATAGTATTAAGTTAGTACTTGGCTTTCTACTACCCTAAATCTGGAAAGTTTGGGGAGAGGCAAGTCCTGAGTAATCTGAATAACTCTACCCAGTTAGTTCCAAATAGAACAGATTGGGCCCAAGAGCCAAGGGGGATGAGGGGGAAATTGGGAGCTCTGTTAAGTTTTAGCTGTTTCACTTCTTCTTTACGTCTAGGGTAGGGGAATGCTGGGGAAAAGCCAAACATTTAGTTGGTTGAGATTATTTCACAGTCCTGCAATGCCCACCCCTCCTCTCACAATTGGGTGTCACGTTTGCTGTTGTTGTCGTTGTTCAGTCATGTCTAGCACTTTGTGACCCTGTGGACAAATAGCACATCAGGCTCTATCCTCCACTCTGTCTGGAAGTCTGTCCAAGTTTATGTTCATTGTTGCCATGACACTATCTACCTATCTCATCCTCTGCTGTACCTTCTTCCTTTTCCCTTCATGATGTCATGTCCTACCCATATCACAACCTCCCACAGATGGGCATCTAGGACCATGAAGTAATCCTAACCCAACCTAATACTGTTGATGGAGACCAACTCAGCATAAGAGAGGGACTATGTGTTCCAGAGAGTTGGACAAGTTTGCCTGAAGAAAGAAGTTGGTAGGAACTGTTGCACAAAGGAAAAAATCTAAAGGAAAGTTGCTCATTTGTTATTGCATTAGAACAGAGCACAGAAAAGCCAACCTTCCCCACTAGAGATGAAAAAAAATCTAGAGTCTCTTCTTTCAGCTATAGAATAATAGGTTTCTGAGGCAAAGCTGCACCTTAAATATTTGTAACGTGCTTTGCAATTCTGAGAGTGCAATATAAATGCTCAATATTAGAATTATAGCAGAAGAAACCACTAAGAGAAAAGGGTATGACAGAGATATATCAACCAAAGAGACTGCACCTACTTCAAATGTGGTCTGAACCACGTTAAAATGCAATGTGGAAATATTTAACAAAATAAATAAAAATACAATAAAACCTAGATCGTTGTAATCTGTGCTTTTCTAACTCAATATCTGCAACAGGGATCCTTATACATGGTTTAGTGGTCCTCATTTCTATTTGAGTTTAACACAGTTGTGATACAATGACCAACGTCACTGGCTGGAGAACCTCAGGTGAAACTTAGACTGTGTAAGGCAATGTGAAGCATGATGGAGAACTATGTGGCAGCTATGAGCAGCCATGAGCACCATCTACTGGTAGCAGTAGAGAATTACAGGCAGAGCAAAGAGTTCCTCTAAGCTTAATGAGAATAACAGGGAGGAATGGGAGGGGCTTTCCTGCTAGGGCTGAGGAGAGCTTTAAGGGCAGATGGACACAGGCAAGTGATAGTAGAAGGGATATTATCCTATGGGAGCCCTACCCAGGGCATGACTGTGGGTGACTGAAACTGTATAGGCCTCTATTTTCCATAAGTGCTGTTGTAAGCTTTACTCATTTTATTTGACCCATAAACTAAATAAGCTAATCCTTTGAGTTTTGTGAAGTCTGTTCTTAGAAGCAGAGTTGGTGACAAGCCATTGGGTAAATTCCATAGACTAAAGTTCCCATAGTTCCTGGGCAAGTTGCCAGACAATTGGAAAAAAAAAAGTGAAATGTAATCCCTCTACCCTCTGAATCATGTAAGAGTTTATGACACCTGGGTTATATAATCACAGAATGATAGGGATAGAAAAGGCACACCAAAGGATAAGGGCAAGGGGGAAAAAGGAGAAAGATAAGAATGCAGAGAGAAGGTCAATGTCGTCAAAAGCCTCCATACAATATTACCTAAATGTTTCTTCCCTACTCCCCTTGGGGAACAGTAGGAGGACCTTTAATGGCCAATTAAGGAGCTAGGCTTTATACTCTGGGCAATGGGGAGCCACTAATAATAAAGAAATTGGAAAGGAAACTGACTTGGAGAAGTAGGAGGCAACTGGAATCAAGGAGCAGCTAGGTGGTGCAGTGGATAGAGCTTTCGAATAGGCTTTAGAATCAGGAAGATTCATCTTCTTCAATTCAAATCCAGCCTCTGAGACTTACAACAGTGTGACCTTGGGAAGGAATCTGTCTCAATTCCTTCTCTGTAAAATGACCTGGAGAAGGAAATAGCAAACCACTCCAGTATCTTTGCCAAGAAAACCCCAAATGGGGTCATGGAGAGTCAGACACAACTGAACAACAACAACGAATCAAGCAGGAGCAAGATCATTGGCAGCTTCAGAATATGGGTCATATTCTGATGAGATTGGGTACTAAAAGTTCTGTTTGGTGGAAGTTTGTGTTTTTTTTCCAAATTTTCTTTTTTCACAATTAATGAGCTTTATTTTTTAAAAAGTAAGCATTTATTCTCTTCCTATTCCCCTCTATTGAAAGAAAGAAAAATTTGTAATAAATATGCAGTCATACAACACAAATTTCCACATTGACTACATCCAAAAAATATTTACCTCTTCTCATTCTGCATCTTATATTCTTTATCTGTCAGGGTGTGGGTAGCATTCTTCATCACCAGTCTTTTAGTATCATACTTGGTCACTGATTATCAGAATTCATAACTCTTTCAAAGTTGTCTTCACAACAACAAAGTGTTGTTAATGTTATTATCATATAAATTGTTTTCTTGCTTCCCTCTACATCAGTTCATACAAGTCTTCCCAGGTTTCTCTGAATCTATCCTTTCTGTCATTTCTCTCCCAACTGCCCTAAATCCTTGCCACTTCTCTGAAACAGAAGAGGAGGAAAATCATGTCAATAAATGCAGCCTACACGTATGGAAAATACAAAAACTCCTCCAGCCAATAGGCAGAGCTGCAACCCATTTTCATGAATTAGGTAGAGCTCTCTGGACTGTTTCCTAGTCGCAAGGTGGTTTTCACTTTAACTTGAATTGTATAATTTCCTGTTCGTTCCTCTCTCCCTCCCTCCTCCTCTTCTTTCCTGCTTTCCACTTTTATGTTGTCTTGTACTAAGTTAAGGACTCTTAGGATCATAGGATCACAGATTTAAAGCTGGTAGGGTTGTTTAAATTCCAAAGCTACTAAGGCCTGTGGGGCCAGTGATAAGTTAATTCTGTTAACAGGGATTTGGACTATAATATGATTTCAAAACTACCTACCTTAAGCATGTGCTTACTCTTCCTCTGTATTCTTTTTAGCAAGTTGATATTAAGCATTCCCCACCAATCCTCTGATTTGAATTTTGAGGTGCAGGAGCCCAGTAATTTGTCCTGAATGAATTGCCTGTGTCCCCTTAAATAAGCAAAGTGAGTCAATGTGTTGTGATGGAACAGTTAAATTATTGATTCCTCCTGGGCTTAATGAGCAGCTTTTCAAAATTCAGCTGCAGCTTTCAGCATTAGCACTTTTCTTTAGCCATACAAGGGAAGATATTTTCCCCTGGTTTAAGCCTACAGCTCCCATTTGTAACTGCTTGTATATACCACACATGCAAATTCAAGTCAGGCTACAAGTCTAGACTCGAAAAAAAAATGACCTGGATGAAAAATACCTGAGGAAGTGAGTGCAAAGAACATAGATTTCAATTCAGTGGATCTCAGTCCAAATCCCATTTCTGTTATCTGCATGTCATGACCTTGAGAAATATAAGAGAGCTGCCCCTGCATTTATTCTCTAAGAAACTCAGTTTCCTCATTTGTAAATGAGGGGAATTGGAAAAGACGATGTCTAAGATTCCTTCCAGTTCTAAATCAACCATCCAACAGTAAGTGGTGGTCTTCAATATATTTATACTTGTATGGATCTCTTTGATTTGGCTACATCTTCCAGTGCTGTTACTGAATATAATACATATAAGTACATATAAATAACAGGTTTTATTTTTGGTTGCTTCTGCACACAGTAGCACACAAGTTCTATGCAGAGAATTTTTGCAAAGGAGAAATATCCTGACGTTCATTTCTTGTCTTTCTTTCCAATCTGACCTTGAGTGTTTTTTTTTCAAGGTATTAAGCTTCACAAAGCCTCAGCCCTCTACAGTAGTTAGCTAGTATGTCATTCTTTTCACACTTTTCTTTCTTGCAAAAGAAAGCTTGAATGTGCAAAGGACCCAGTTTCAGCTGTGCTGCAAGGAATGAGGTAATTGATGGCAAGAGAAAAAAAAGCAGGACAAATCCAGTACAACAGGTTCATTTCCAGAACATTCTAGGTCTCCATAGTTCAGATTTTCAAATACAACTGAATACACAACTTGAGACACATCAAATGTTAAGAGTAAAAGGGGAGTGTACCAAAAGAATAATGTATTTTGTCATAATTAAGATGATAGCAGTGACAATGATTATAAGACATTAATTGGAAATACTAGAAATATTAGAAATACTAGAAATCTGTTTTCAGACATTCAAAGTGATTTGAGTACAAGAAGATTAAAATAAATAAAAGTGATTTATGTTGACCCTCAGTTTTCTCCTCTCAGAACAATTTGAGAACAGGAATAGATCAACAATAGATAAAAATCTATTTCTCATGCAGTTTTGACTTTTCAGATAATAAATAGAAGTATGGGGGAGGGGGAATACTACTTTATACCCTTTCTTGTAAAAAAACAATTTTTACAATTTTTTTAAATTTTGAGTTCCGATTCTCTCCCACCTCTCCTCCCCATTGAGAAGGCAAGCAATTTCACATAGGTTAAACATGTGTAGTCATACAAAACATATTTCAATGTGAGACATGCTATGAAAGAAAACACTGACCAAAAAAAAACCCAAAGTAAAGAAAAAGTATTTTTAATCTGCATTCAGAATCTACAAGTTCTTTCTCTGGAAATGGAAAGCACCTGTCATTGTAAGTCCTTCAGAATTGTCTGTTTGCACTCTTTCTGGTTATTAAATCAAACAATAATGATGTTTCCTGGGAGGTTACACTAAGATTTTTTCACCCCAATCCTAGGACAAAGATGAGGCAAAGGAGCAGGAAGGGGTTCGCTAGGGCTAAAGTCCCTGGGAAGAAGGAAGCACTTAGCACAGTGCCTGGTATGTAGAAGGCACTTAATAAATGTCTATTGATTGAAACATTCCCTAGCACAATGCTGGCAATACTCTAAATTTCAGCACCCTGAAAAAAGCCCTGATTGCCAACACCTAGGTATGACTGTAAGTTTCAACACCCTGAACCGGTCGCCTCAAGACTTAAATTCCTTTCTAACCCTATCTGTGTCCCGTCCTTGGGCAATTTCTCATCCTTTGACACACACCTGTGCCTGACACCCTAACTTTTGGAGCTTTGCCCTGAGATTTTTTTTTAAAAAAAGTAGTCTGTCATAGTAGTATTAAATTGTACATTATAGTACAACCTAAGCTCCTTGAGGGCGAAGACTGTCTTCCTTTTCTTCTCGTATTTCCTAGTGCCTGGCACATAGTCTTCAGTTAATAAATGTTTGTTCATTGATCCTATAGATGAGGAGGGTTCGAAGAAGAAAATGCCCTCTCTGGCTTCTAAGGGTAGGCAAGGGGAGGGAAGGGCAGACCCTGGGTGGAAAGGGGCAAGGGTTGGCTCCTAATCGAGGGAGTGAAGCATAAGGCTACTCAGTGGTATTTACAATAACCTTGTTAATTTCAGTTTTAGGAATGTTGTCTTAATGATAATAATTCAAATTTGTATAGCATCTTAGGTTGACAAAGTACCATCTTCACAGAAACTCTGTGAGACATAGGTTACATGAATCCCCCCCCCCCATTTTGCAGATAGGAAAACAAACTCTGAGAAGTGACTTGTCCAAGGTAACTAAGCTAGTAAGTGCCTAAAGCAGAAGAGTTGAAGCCACCTCCCCAGAGCCAACACACCTTCCACTAGGTCACCTTGCCTCTTGCTCATGTTCCGAGGGAGACAGAAGAACTGGAAGGAGTAGGGGCTCTGGGTCCTAAGGATTGACATAACACTGACATACCACAGAATTTATCAGGAACCAGACGAGGAGAAAATAGTCACTAGGTGACCATCTAAAGGCAGAGCCAGATAGGCAAATTAGAATGAGGTAGGCAAGCACAATAGAACTGTTACCAAGACAACCAAGGTACCTCTGCCCAACCCCCAGCTAAAGCCTGTACTGAGCATGTGTAAGAGCATGTTATTGCATACCAATGATATTAATCACAAGTAGGGGAAGGATATGCAGGACATTTGTTGCATGGTATTTGGGAAACAGAAAGAGAAGAGAATGGAATACAACTTACTGAATAGCAGATTCTAAAGTCAGAGGGATGGGGATCTCGGGCTAGGCAGACAAAGCAAGTTCAGCAAGTTCCTTTCCCCACAACTCTCTATATATGTGTGTATATGTATGTGTGTGTATGCATGTGCACAGGTGCATGTACGTGTGTATGTGTGTATGTGGACATATGGGTATGTATATACCTACACATATGAGTATGTATATTTATGTGTGTGTATATGTATTTGTATATTTATACATACACACACATGACTTATATATACAATAGAATTCTGAGATACATTCAAGTTTCTCCTGACCTGTTACTCCTGACCCAAGTGGGCCATGATCAAAGAGAAAATGGAAAAATCATCCCCATGCCACACAATTATGCACAGCCCTGAACAATTCCCCAGGAAGAGTAGATGTGACTGGTGGCCAAAGTAGGAGAGCTAGCAAACATTCTCTAACATTTTCCTGGTCTCCTTCCATCCCTTTTAAAAGTTTTGCCCTACATGCCCTTAGTGTGAGCATAAGAGGGCTAAAAACAAACAGCAAGTTGCCTGATTTTAGGTGACAACTTTCTTGAGCTACAAAGGAACAATATAGAGAAATAGACAATACTGAACCTAAGCAGAGACAGAGTAGCTAGCTACCTCCCCAGAACACCCTACCACAGTGTTTTAGCTTTCTGCCACTAGAGTAACTTTTTAAGAGATTCCTGAACACATTTTAACTGAGTTGAGACATCATAGTTTTGGGGTTTTTTTGGTCTGTTTGTTTTTGTTTATTTTAAGAGGGAGAATTATAGCTGTTAACCCATGACAGAGAACAAATTTATCTGATGAAACAGTGTTTGGACATCAAAACCAATTGAGAGAGATGGTAAAGGAGGAAGGGAATTATATACCACACATAAATCTTCCTTACTACCCAAATTTATCTAGGGTTTACCCTACATAGAGCTAAAAGATGATTTTTGCTCCATAGGGATATTATACCCCTCTACATCAGGGAAAGTACACACACTCCTTAGCCATAGCCCTCTTTAAATGTAATTCTCTCATGTAGTTAAGCAATGTGTAGAATAGCTTTGGTGAGAGGAAGTAGCTTCCAAATTCCACACTATTATTGGCCTTAAGGTTTTATTGATTTAGGGGGACCAGAGCTAAGATTTCACTAGTGAAAGGAACTTGCAATAAGGAAATTTGTTTTACCAATGTTGATTAGTATGTACTTTGAAATTTATCATTTTAGAGAATTGCTTGGGCCACCTAGAAGTTTAAGTGACTCACTCAGCTGTGTGACATAGCTAGTATGTGTCAGAGGCCCAGGTCTTCTGATCTCTAAATCCAGTTCTCTATCCACTATGCCATACTCCTTCTCAGTCTAAAGGCTGTTGAGATGAAATATCTGAAAAATACACATTGTCTGAACTAGGTGTCTAGAAGCAGTGTATTGAGTTAGTCCATAAATATGAATACTTTGAACAGATATAGCAGAAGAATAATGAGCCAGACTCAGAAATGAGTGGGAGGGACTGGGAAGTTAGGGGGAGGAACAAGAAGACTAAGAAGCCATATAGTGCAATTCTGTCATTTTATGGATTGGGAAACTTAAGCCCAGCAAAGTTAAGTTACTTGCCTGAGGCCATATAAGGAGTAAATGTGAGAGGCAGGATTTGACCTAGGTCCTCTGACTCCCAAACCAGCATTTTTTTCCTGTGATATACTATATGATATGCATATATGTCATATATATCATCACATATGATCATATATATCATATATATGTGTAACAACAATATTGCCAGCAGCTGCTGCGGAGTTGAAAGACCAACAACAAGAGCACACAGGAGGGCTGCTAGCACAAGTTTCTTTGATTTGCTTTACTAAGGAAAGCAACTTAAAGGGGTTTACAATCTCACTTTAATTAAACATACATATATCATTCACTTAGTTCAGGGGAAAAAGTCAGCACCTTGAACTTCAGAGCAAATATAAACAGAAATTATAAGCAGAAATTATATAAACTGAGCAAAATAACACAAATCAGCAGACAGGCTTCTAGCTGTCTGTCCAAGCAATACATAAACAGTTACCAGAGAGAGAAGCAGCAACATATGGGTTTTCGAAGGGTAGGGGAGGGTCTTGATGGCTACCCAAAGTCTTGTCTGGCCAAATCACCAACACTTTTCCCATGAGTAAAACCATGAAAAGCAAAAAACACCAACCTCAGAGCTCATATAACTTGTGCAGGGCCCTGAGGGCTCAGAGCCTATTTAGCAAAAAGGTGTGGGGCCTGGGGCTTTCTTGTTTCTTAAGCAGGTCATCGAAGACTCTTTTACTTTCTTTTTTATTATTTATTTAATATTTTTAGTTTTCAGCATTGATTTCCACAAGATTTTGAATTACAAATTTTTTCCCCATTTCTACCCTCCCCCCCATTCCAAGATGGCATATATTCTGATTGCCCCATTCCCCAGTCATCCCTCCCTTCCATCACCCACTCCCTCCTCCATCCCTTTTTCCCTTACTTTCTTGTAAGGCAAGATAGATTTCTATGCCCCATTGCCTGTATATCTTCTTGCCCAGTTGCATGCAAAAACAACTTTTTTTTTTGAACATCTGTTTTTAAAACTTTGAGTTCCAAATTGTCTCCCCTCTTCCCTCCCCACCCACACTCCCCAAGAAGGCAAGCAATTCAACATAGGCCACACATGTATCATTATGTAAAACCCTTCCACAATACTCATATTGTGAAAGACTAACTATATTTTGCTCCTTCCTATCCTATCCCCCTTTATTCAATTTTTTTCCCTTGACCCTGTCCCTTTTCAAAAGTGTTTGCTT
>CM053622.1:576871568-576888915 GCA_028646595.1 Phalanger gymnotis
ATAGGTTAGGAAGGAGCAAAACATAGTTAATCTTTCACAACATGAGCATTGTGGAAGGGATTTACTTAATGATACACATGTGGCCTATGTTGAATTGCTTGCCTTCTTAGGGAGGGTGGGTGGGGAGGGAAGAGGGGAAAGAATTTGGAACTCAAAGTTTTAAAAACAGACGTTCAAAGACAAAAAAAAGTTTTTGCATGCAACTAAGAAATAAGATACACAGGCAATGGGGTGTAGAAATTTATCTTGCCCTATGAGAGAAGAAGGGAAAGGGGAATGGGAGGGGAAGTGGGGTGACAGAAGGGAGGGATGACAGGAATGGGCAACCAGAATATACTCCATCTTGGAGTGGGTGGGAGGGTAGAAACGGGGAGAAAATTTGTAATTCAAACTATTGCGAAAATCAATGCTGAAAACTATATATATTAAATAAATTTAAAAAATATATTTCAAAAAAAAGAATTAACTATTTCACAAAAACTGTTGGGAAAACTGGAAAATAGTATGGCAGAAAGTAGGCATAGACTAATATCTTATACAATATACCAAAATAAAGTCAAAATGACTTCACAATTTAGATATAAAGGGGGATACTACAAGCAATTTGGGAGAGGAAGGAATAGTTTACCTGTCAGATTTATGGAGAAGGGAAGAATTTATGACCAAACAAGAGATAGAGAATGTTACAAAATGCAAAATGGGTCATTTTTATTATGTTAAATTGAAAAGTTTTTGTATAAACAAAGCCAGTGCAACAAAGATTAGGAAGGAAGCAGAAAATTGGAAAAGAATTTTTAGAGCCAGTGTCTCTGATAAAGGCCTCATCTCTAAAATATACAGGGAACTGAGTCAAATTTATAGGAATATAAGTCATTCCCCAATTGATAAATGGTCAAAGGATTTGAACAGCTAGTTTTCAGAGGAAGAAATTAAAGATATCTATAGTCATATGAAAAAATGTTCTAAATTACTATTGATTAGAGAAATGCAAATCAAAACAACTCTTAGGTACCACATCTCTCCTGTCAGATTGGCTAACATGACAAAAAAGGAAAATCATAAATGCTAGAGAAGACATGGGAAAATAGGAACACTGTTACATTGTTGGTGGAGTTGTGGACTGATCCAGCCATTCTGGAGAGCAATTTGGAACTATGTCCAAATGGTTATAAAACTGTATATATACCCTTTCATCCAGCAATGCCACTGCTAGGTTTATACCCCAAAGACATCCAAAAAAGAGGAAAGGAACTGTTTGTACAAAAATATTTATAGCAGCTCTTTTTGTGATGGCAAAGAATTGGAATCTCCATCAATTGGAGAATGGCTAAACAAATTGTGGTACATTAATGTAATGGAATACTATTGTGCTATAAGAAATGAGGAGCAGATGGACTTCATAACAACCTGGAAAGACTTATGTGATCTGATTCTGAGTGAGAAGAGCAGAACCATCAGAACATTATACATGATAACAGGCACAAGATATCTGTGATGACCAATTGATAGACTTGGATTATCTCAGCAATACAAGATTCAAAGACAGCTCCAAAATCCTCATGATGGAAAAAGCTGGCCACCTCCAGAGAAAGAGTTATGGAGTCTGAATGCAGATTGAGGCAAACTGTTTGCTCTCTTTTTTTTTCCTTCTTTTTTGGTTTTGTTTATTCTTTCTCATGATTCATTCCATTGTTTATAATTCTTCTTTACATCTCAACTATTGTGTAAATAAGTTTAACGTGGAGGTATATGTACAACCTATATCAGATTACATGCCATCTTGGAGGGGAGATGGGAGGAGAGGAAGGGGGAGAAAATTTGGAACTCAAAAACTTGTGGAACTGAGTGTTGTAAACTAAAAATAAAAATAAATTAAAAAAATATTCTTCCCTGGCTCCAAAGTATGTTATCTTTCCCCATTAGAGTGTAAGCTTCTTGAGGGCAGGAATTGTCTCCTTTGCTTGTATGTAAAGCCCTGCGCACTTAGTACAGTGCCTGGCACTTACCAAGTGGTTTTTCATTCATTCTCCTTTGTAGGGGTAGGGAGGAGCCTCTAGCCAGGGAAATTATCAAACACTCCTGGTCAACTGATTCCCTATGCCTAGTCATAATCAAATATATGTGTGTATATCCACATACATACATATATGTATATGTATATATTCAAAGAAAGTAAGTGTCAAGATAACAGAGACAAGGTAGTGTTAAGATCTTAAAGTATAAAGAAGGGTTGGTACTCTGTTAGCTCTTTTCGAGGTAGAGAAGTGTTGGAACAAGCCTGATGAAAAACAACTTGCCATTGGCTAACCAAGAATCTGTGGCACCCTGAGGGACCTTTAGAATGCTAATCTGCTAGTTCGGGAGACATAGTCAAGATTGGAACTCTTTCTAGATTGTGATCCCAGGCTGCAGAGAGGAGAGCCAGATATGGAGGAAGAACCTAGTTCTTGAAAAGGTATTGCTCTTTGCCTTTCAGCCTTGAGTCTTAACTAGATGGAAACACATAGTCTTCCGCTAGTATAATGTAAGCTACTTAACTATCTTGCTCATTTGTGTTTGGAGCTCCAGTATTTAACTCAGTGCCTGGCATATAGTACTTAATAAATGACTTTTCGTTTGTCTATTCTCTTTTGTATTGTCACAGGAGAGTTTATTCTTACTTCCTATACCCTTCCACTAGCTAGGTCACTAGGTCACATCAGAACTATTCAGTTAGTAACAACAATAGCAATATTTAATATTTATGCACTCATTACTGTATATTAGGCACTGTGCTAAGCATTTATAATTATTATATCATGACATCATTTTATATACATCAATTACTATATCATTTGTGATATTATTATAATACAACAACCCTGGGAGGTAGGTGGTATCATGATCTTCATTTTTCAGATGAGGAAACTGAGGAAAACAGAGATTAAGTGACTTGCCCAGCGTCACAGAGCAGTGAGCTCGGGTCTTCCTCTTTCCAGGCCTGTGGCTCTATTCACTGTGCCACCTAGCTGCCCACACTCAGTAGAGAGCAGAGAAAGTGAACAAAACTCTAAAAAGTGTTACCCTTGGCAGCAGAAAGAATTCTAGTTACAAATTTGAGAGAGAATAATCCCTGGCAATCAGTAATCGAAGAGAGGAGCGTACCCATGGAGCCCAGCTGAGCAACCTGCTGAGCAGAAATACTTAGCCCAGAAGAGCGCAGCATGAAGACCATGAGAAGGAAGATATCAGGGCCATGAAGTACTGAAGGGATGAGTTGCCTGGTCCCATGTGTTCCTTACCAGTGTGCTTCACTACCAGTGAACTCTGTGTATGTACCTACTCTTCCCACTGGCTCTGTGTGTATTTGTGAGAGAGTATTTTATGGGAATAGTGTTTTGTGGTTACGCTTCTTGCCATGCTATCTTATTAAATGTCTCTGCTTTGTGTTAATTGTGTCTTCCGGATGGTGATTAAAGGTAAAAACAATTGTGAAAGGATCATGGACTGTTTAGTTTTAGGAGTATCAACTCATAGAAGTAACAACCACTCTCTGGGAAATCCAACCCAGGAGTGTGAATACTGAGGCGGGGAAGTGCTATGTAGTTACTTATAAACAGGTATTTTCTCCCCTGTTTGATTATAAATTGTCTTTGAATCCTCAGTGCTTTGGATATTCAGATATTAGTTTGTCCAATTGAGTTATCTAAACCACTTACTGAGTAATCATTATCACCTAACCTTGTGACAATACTTAGATTGTTTTTTTTCCCTTAACTTAACTTTTATCTATATACCTTGTCTCCCAGATTCTTTAAGGACAGATCATGGGTTTCATGCCTCTTTGCAGTCTCCTTTACATATGAAAGATACTCAGTAAATATCATTTGATTTGTTTAAAAAAAAGATTAATTCAAGATGATAGCAGGGAAATTTATTTCAAAAACCTAGTCTGTGCTGTTGGTCCTCCACACCACATAGCCAACTTACTCCATTAACTAATGGGTCCAAACTGCTTTCTCATCACTGAAAATTGATTTGTTGCCTTGATCTTTTGGTTCTCCAGCCAGACTCTAAATCAACTCTTCAGCTGCTTCCACAACTAGTACTCCGGTCTCTACAATGCATCTTTCTCAAAGACTCATTCAATATTGTGCAAAGACACATGGTTCTTAGCATAGGTAGATTTGGGAGTTTCAAGAGTAGTGTAATTTGAGGAGCTCCAAAAGGCCACCTCCTATGCCAGTTGCTAGTGATTTCCTTTCCTAAATTACTTTGTTTTGATTTTCGTATATTTTGTTTTTTAATTGTATGTGTTTATATCATTTTCCTACCCCTCCCCCTTCCCACCCATAATAGAATGTAAGCTCCTTGAGGACAGTTTCTCTTTCATTCTTCCTTTTCTTTTTTCTTTCTTCCTTATCTTTGTAACCTCGGCACTGAGAGTAGTGCCTGGCATATAGTGTGCACTTAATGTTTGTTGCATAAATGAATAAAATATTCATTGAATGAATAAAGGAATGAGTGAACAAATAAGATCCTGGGAATGCTCCCAGATATATGCCTTATTTGTCACAGTGACTGAAAGTGAAGTTTTTTTTTTTTGATCTAAGATACTGAATGACTGCTAATATTCAACTGTTACCCTAGAAGTGAGGGAGAAGGGTATTATAATTGAGCCGTCTATTGACTCCCAAATAGAAATAATTTATCAGATTAATCACAGGATAGGGAAAGTTTGATAGTGGTAAGAGACTGGAAAAGTTCCAAAACTTGGAGCTTCGCCCAAAAAGGAAGGACCAAGTGGGCCACAGCAGAGGGGATGGAGATCCTCAGCAGTAAGTGGTAAGAAATGTCTTAGTAAAAGAGAATCAGACTGTGGCATGTGGGAGAAAGTATGAAAGAGGAATACATAAAAGACATAAGCAGGAACAGGAAGGAGTATCCTGAAACAAAAGTAAGCTATTTCACACTATTGTAATAATCAGTTGTTCCCAGGCCCCTGGGGAATGAGACTGTCTCCAAAGAACCAAAGTGACCAGAAAATAATGTAGGAAAACTTTTGTTTTAATATCAGAGAAATAAAACGTCCAGACTCTTACCTGGTTTTTTGTTTTGTTTTCACTTTTCAGTTACTTATTTCCAAGATGTTAAAACATAGCCCTTGCAGGTTACTGCAGACAGAACCCTTGTTGTATAACTAACCGTTGAGATTTCAATGATACCTTTTTCAACAAGGATTTCTGACATTTTACAATTTTTTTCAATATAAACCTTCATAGTAACTTCTTACTGATGAAGGAGGCAGTGGCAGATAGGCGAGATTCATATTTCCTTTCCTGTCTTTTTCCCATACTAATACAGTATTTTCTTACGGAAAAAATTTTCTCACAGATGTTTCCATAGTTGTTTCCCTATGGAGGAAGTTAAGAAGCAACCTTTGGAACTGATCCAGGCTGGAAACTAGCCCTGTTATCCACTGGGGGCCACTAGCATCCCTGCAAGCAATTAAAGGTCACAAAACAAAGTTACGGTTACATATTAAATACTCTGCTACTGATGACATATTATAAGTAGTTATTAATTAACTTTCTTCCTATTCATACTTTTTTTATCTAATCTTCTAAGCCTTCCTCAATTCCCCAGTTGGGAAAAAGGAGTACTCTGTCATTTGTCAAAGTACCCTATCTTTACTTAATTCTTTTATGGTCCATGCTGTGGTAGAATATGAACTCTTTGGGGTCACAGTTTAGCTTGTTTTTCCATTTGAATACCAAGGTGTAACAGCAACCACACTGGCATACCCAGGATGGCTGCTAAAGCAGGTTGTTTTATCTGCTTTGCTAAGGAAAGAAAGCTGCTTCAGTGGTCAACAATCTTTCTTTTTTAATCGCATAAAATACAAGCACAGGAAATACAGAAAAGAAAAATAAAGACCAACAGACAGGGCTCTACTGCCTGAATCAAAGCTTTGCATCCACCACTGAATCAAGAGAACCTTTACCTCTGAGGTCTTGGGGAGCTCTGAACATATGGCCACTCAGAGTCTTGCCCAGGGAATCACAACATCTTTCTCATAAGCTAGCCCCCAAAGCAAAAGCTCACCTCTCACAATATATACTCTTTAGGCTCAGTGCCTAATTAGAAATTAACAAAAGGTGTGTAAACCTTCCTACAAGCAAGCAAGCTTCCCTTAATGGGCTGCACTTGAGGTTTATTAATGGGAGGGGAAAATCTTACACCTCCCCATTAACTTTACACAAGGTCTCACCTAATACCTTTCACACAGTAGGCTATTCAACTGAATGAACCATCTATGAACTGAGTGCTACTGGCCTGTTCTGTAGGTGTCTAACATCAGTAACCCTATTTTTTCCCACATTCATAAACCCAAACTTTGGATCACTTGTGCCCGCTTCAAGTTACTAGAAGCTACCATTCTCCCTAAATTTTCAACATTCCCAAAACCTTAGGTAAATTTAAGTGGTTTCCTTTGATATCCCATCCCTTTTCCTTATAGACCCCAGTTAGCAAACTAACCTCCTAAGTGTCTTAATAATAATTATATGACTTCTTTTAGGTCCCAACTAAAATCCCACGTTCTGCAGAAAGCCTCCCCTAACCCCTCTTAATTCTAGTGCTTTTCCTCTTTTATGATTTTCTAATTAGCCGTATATACAGCAGGCTTTGCATGTATTTATTTGCATGTTGTCTCTTCATTACACTGTGAGTTTGTTGAGGGCAGGGACCGTCTTTCGTCTCCTGAATCATCAGCGCTTGGCACAGTTTGACATGTAGAAGGCCTTTTAATAAATGTTTTGGTTTTTTTGGAGGGGGGAAGGCAGGGCAATTGGGGTTAAGTGACTTGCCTAAGGTCACACAGTTAATAAATGTTTAATCATTGATTAATGTTAGCAATGTATCTTATTTGGCCCTGTGAGGTCATCATTATTATTATCCTCATTTTAGGGATGAGGAAGCTGAGTCTAGGAAACAGTAAATGCTCGGACCTTGGCTACACAGCCAGTAAGCATCTGTGGCAGCATTTTGAATTCACATCCTCCTTCCTCCAAGACCAGCACCACGGCCTTTTTTAAAGGGGCTTTACTATATAGAACTAAAGAAGAATATACAAATTAGGGAAGATTATAGAAACAGATGAAAAATTCACACATCGCAATGATTCTTATAGTTCAGTCATGGTCCTCAGCACTGACTTTAAGTTACAAGACCAACTAATTCTACTTGGACTTCCTCCTACCTACCATCTTTCTTCTTAGCTTGGTTTTTATATTAACTTAGTTTTCATTCCTTTACCACAGATTTTGTTGCCCTGGTCTCAAATTCCCCCACAGGGCAGTTAAGTGGCACAGTGGCACTGAGCCTGGAGTCAGGCAGACCTGAGTTCAAATCCATCCTCAGATACTCTACTAGCCATGTGACCCTGGGTAAGTCACTTAACCCTGTTTGCTTCAGTTTCCTCAACTGTAAAATGAGCTGGGGAAGGAAATGACAAACCATTCCAGTATCTTTGCCAAGAAAACCCCAAATGGGATCACAAAGAGTCAGACATGATTGAGAAAAATATATTCCCCAGTCTTTCAGAACACCTTTTTCCCATACTCAATTATAGGACACAAATGGGGCCTTAGGTAGGCCCCTTCCATTTATCACTCTCTCAACTTTTCCTGTAAAATATGTCCCCTGACTACAGCCTGGTAAAGGGTCTCCTGTTATCTCTAAACTGCCACCAGTAAATGATTTTGTCTCTGTCTTGGCCTCAAAACGAGTTCTCCCCCAGATTTCAGGCCTCCCTCCCATCTGTGCTTCTGACTTTCTGGGCTTCAACGCCACGTGTCAGCTACAGTCTCACCCTGGGATCTCTGCTAGCAACAGCAACATCTTCATCCAGGTGAGTTCTTCTTGGGGCCATTTGGTGGAATAGCCCAGACCAGACAACCTTGATACTCCTTGAGGCTGTGCTTCTGACTATGCAGACTTCAACACTGAGGTCCCTACTACCCCCCTTCAAGTTCTTTTGTGTGTTGTCCTCCCCCCATTAGAATGTAAGCTTTGTGAACGCAAGAATTGTCTTCCTTTTTGCTTGTCTTTATATCCACTGCCTGTCACATTTGTTCAGTCATTTTGGTTGTGTGAGATTCTTTGTGACCCCATTGGGGGTTTTCTTGGCAAAGATACTAGAATGCTTTGCCATTTTCTTCTCCAGCTGATTTTACAGGTAAGGAAATTGAGACAAACAGGATTAAGTGACTTGCCCAGGGTCACACAGCTAGTAAATGTCTGAAGCCTGATTTGAACTCAGGAAGTTCTTCCAAACTCCAGGCCCTGCACCACTTAGCTTCCCCTGCTTGACACATAGGAAGCACTTAATTAATATTTGTTGCCTACTTGCTTGCTTGTTTTCTGACTATTTCCCTTACTCCTTCCCTGGAAGGGCCCATGCTCTGGTACCTGAAAACTCCTATTCTTTCATCTCACTCATTTTTCTTTTTTCTTCCTAGTCCCCTGAAGCAAATTCTTATCTTTTAAATGCTACAAAATTTTAATATTATTTGATGACACAGGCATGCCACTTCTCTTTGGAGACAGAAACTATTATATCCATTAAAAAAAAGGAACACAGAGAGGCTGAGCAACTTTCCAAAAGGCACACAGCAATTGAGTGGCAAAACCAGGGAAAAATTGCACATGCACCTCAGTGCTTCATCCTCAGTCCAGGTCTTCCCTACTCATAAGAAAAGAAGAGTCTAGAAGTGATATTAGGGCATCATCAATGTTTCACTATTGGCTGAAATGTTAACATTACTGAACTAACTAAAGCTACCATATATAGATCTAAATTACTACATAATGGCCTTGACTCAAAGCAGTGCCATGGAGTGTTCTAATCTTGGGCATTGTTCATGCGTAGCTGTGACCAAAAGTACTGTCAGATTGTTAAATAATAGCAAAAGTAGTGAAAAATGTAAGAACTCTTACATTCTCAGCCACATGATTGTGGAATTGCTATGTCTTCAAGCCCTTTAGGGACTAGCTGCTGCCAATAAAGCCAAATCAGAAAAACTATAAATAGTTGAGAACAAGACACACACACACACACATTCACTTGCACACACATACGCACTCACAAAAAAGTGTAAATCGAGTGTTTCAAAGGTCGTGTCAAGATACTTCACGCAAATAACTACTGACCTATTTATTGTTCACTAATTCTGCCTTTTTTTGTTCCAAACTGTGCTTTTCAGTAAATTTAGTAAAATTAAAATACAAAGATCCAAACACCACTGACTACACATGTATAAGTCAATAAAACATCAGAGAGAAAGAGATATGACCACAGTCACTGATTGATTCCACACTCATGTTAAGCAGCTGAAGAACTTTTACTGCAGGGTGGGAGAAGAGAAATTCATAGATTCATTCATTCATTCAAAGAGCATTTATTAAGTCCTTTCTGTATATCAGGCATGTGGGGTACAAAGACAATAGGCCCTGAATCAGCCTCAGTTGCATTTTAGAACATCAGCTTTCTAGCAAAGGAGAGAACAGAGTGAATGCAGCTTCTAGTGGCCTTCCTCTCTCTCCCCTGCTTCATTTGCCTGCAAAGATGAGCCAACAACACAGATGGTAGTGGGCCGTACAGAGATGTGTTTTCGTCAGTCCTGAAAACAATAGTGATAGTGCTACATTTGGAGTCAAAGACCTGTGTTTGAATTCTGACTGGCTATGGAATACAGAGAAAGACAGTTTGGCTAGATCTCATAACTCAATCTGGATAGGCTTCTATAATGGTATACAGTAAGACCTAAGGTGAGCAGGCATGTGTGTGTGTGTGCATATGTGTATATGTGGTTAGATTATATATACATACGTATATATGTATATACACATGTGTATATGTGTATATACATGCATGCGTGTGGTTATATTATATGTGTGTATACATATTATATATATATGTGCATACATACATCAGGGATTATTATCCCCATTTGACAAATAGAAAAAAAGAAGCAAGGAGGTGGGGTTGAGGGTCAGGAATAAGGGGAACAAGCATTTTCTACTATGTTGCTGGGTAGTGTACTAAGTCTTTTTACACATATCACCTCATTTGATGAGAAGCAAAGGACCTTATCACCAGTATATATATTTATACCTAGTTGATGGCAAAGTCAGGACTAGATACCCTTCTGCCTCTTCTGTTCTGTCCTGATTGCAGTCAGGAAGAAGAAGCAGGTCAGTGAAATCAGATCACAGAATCAATGAAGTTAGAGCTAAGCTGTACCTTGGAAACTGTTGGTAAAGTTCATCTTCAGCATTTACCCACATGCCCTTTTGGTGCTCCTGTCTTACCTCTTGGCAGCTCTCATTCTGAGGCCCTGTCCTGTGTGATCCATTCCCAAGGGGCTTTGAACTCATTTAAGCAGTCTAATAATTCTTACAATCAGATTAGCTAAAAAAAGGTATGTTATATCCAGTGACCCCACTACTAGGCACATAACGCAAGAAGGTCAAAGACAAAAAGAAAGATCCTCACATGTAACAAAATATTTGTAGCCTCACTTTTTATGGGGGGGGGGACCTAGATGTTCATTTGTGGCATAGGAACTAATTAAATAATATTATACTATGACATAAAATTTATGTCTATAAAGAATTCAGAGAAGTTTTAAAAGATTTGCATAAACTGATAGAGATTGAAGAAAGCAGAATTAGAAGAACAATACATATGACTATAATCATGTTACTGAAAGCAATGCTAAAAAGCAGCCAAATTCTAATTATTGTGATCAGTCTTGGGCACTGAGAATAGAAAATGAAACAAACTTGTTCCTTCTTGGTACTGAATTGTAGAATAGAGGCACAGAACGTGGAATATATTTTCAGGAATGACTGATATGTCAGCAGGTTTTCCAGAATTGTTTTTCTTTGTTTCAAGGGAGTGACCAATGAGTATGAGAAAGGCATATATCAGGAAATTCCTAAGGTGGTAGAGAATGAAAGGCATTAATAAAATGTTTTTATTCCCTAAAGAACACTTTGGTGACTCTGTTTAATTTTATTTTTAAGCTGATGATTCATTCATATTTTAATTTTGGATCCTGAAGACAAAGAGCCTTCAGATCAGTTGTGTGACCTCGGTAAATTAACTTCTCATACTGACCCTCGGTTTTCTTATCTGTAAAATGAGGGAGTGGAATTAGATGGTTTTTTTTTTTTAAGAACCTTAACATATAAAACAAACTTTGAGTCAGCCTCTAAGTAATGATTTTTAATGTGATTGGTGCCCCTCAAATCATATCACATGGGCAATTTCCTTTTTTTTTCAAAATGTTGCCTGTGCATTGTAAACCATATGATGGTGCTGGTCTGACCCCTAAACAAGGCCTTTACTGGAACTATGTGATCAAACTATCTCCCTAAATGCATTTATGGCTAGTAGACACTCCTGCCTGGATTCCTTTTCCAACCCCCACAGATAACTGATAAGATTAGAGCTTTTTGGAAAATATATCTCCTTGAGATCATGTTTTGAACAACTTAACAGATCTGGGTGGAAACAGAGACCTTTGACCCTGCCCTAGGAAGGTCTAACTATTTCTTGGAAACACAGTTTATTAGAGATGGGGTGGAGATCAGGATAAAACATGCATGGAAGAAAATGCTGGAAAAAAAACTAGACGGAAAGGAACTGACAGTCTTAGAAGAACTTGTAATCAAAGAAGGAACTGATAAAAGAAATTGCCAAATTTGTTAGACTTTGTACCCAAGAGGGAAGAAGACAGCAGACCAGTTGGTCAGGGTTCAGGACCCAAAAACACCAGCCATTTGACATATTTCTTTGGGGACTCAAGGCTGCAAAAAAGCTATGTTTTCTCTAGCTTTGCCTGAATCCCCTCCCTGCAGGGTTTCATAATCACACACCCATGGAAGTCTTGATTTATTGCTCTGTCTGGACTTCATGGCTGAAAGAATCAATGTGCTAATGGAACCAAAAATTCAGATCCTTCCTTGGGTAACTTGCCTTATCCTCACCCCAAAAGCTGTCTCCCAAGAGAGCTTTAGTGGAGCAGAGTATCCAAAATAGTGCTCCTATTCTGGTGTGCAAGGGCTTTCTGTATCCCCAAATCCAACTTCATTGGGAAAAGCAGCATTTGAAGGTCTCAGGATCCTGGCCTTGGACCCAGAAGGGATCTCATATCATGGGAATAGGAATATATTTGGAGGGATAGAGAATGCATTAGCAATATATGATTTCTACTTGAACATCCATCACATTTTATACTTATTATTTCATCCAATGCTTATAAAAATCTCTGTGCAATAAGTAAAGCAGGTCACCTCCTATACAATGAGGAACAATACTTTGTCTTCCTGAAAGCAATATATTGGACCAAATGAGCTCTGAAAATCCCCTTCAAATTGAGGATTTATACTGCTCTGATTATCTTTTATTATTTATAGGTAGGGAAACTGAGGGAAAGGCTATATAGCCAAGACTTGAACTCTTGCCTCCTTGTATAGTCCACTTTCCATTATGTCTGCTACCTATTCAGTGAAAAGAATTGCTCAATGGCTTCCCACATTGTACCTCCCCAATCATCATCCCCACTAGTTACGTGACCCTAGGTAAGTCACTTAAATTCTCTTTCCTCATATGTAAAATGGAAAAATAGCACCTACCTATCTCCCAGGGCTTTTGTGAGGATAAAATTAGATCATATTGGTAAAGCATTTTGCAAACCTTTGGCACAACATAAATGCTAGCAAGTATTATTATTATCATTGTGTCTCCTCCTATCCCTGATCCCACAACTAGCTCTTTTCTGCCTCATACTCACTTTTCATTTCCTGAGAATGGATTCATTTTGCAGTTGATCTCTACTGTGGCCATTCTTCAAATCATAGCAATTCTGCCAAAGTCAGTCTATGAGCAAGTAGACTCCCAATCAATTATCATCAGCTGCAACCAATTCAAGCACTCCATACAGAAGATCAGACAATAGAAAAAGTCAAACCAGTTATGCTCTCCTAAGATTATAAGTACCTAAGCAATAAGAGTTATACCTAGAGCTATAAGAGACTTTAAAGGCCATTTACTCCAACCCCCTCATATAGATGTGAAACTGAAGATCACAGAGGTTGGGACTCACCCAAATAGGAAATGGCACAGGATTTAAACTAAGGTCCTATTATTCCAAATCCAGCTGTCCAGCTAATCTATCATAGGCTTCAATGTGAGTTAAAGGAGGAGGAAATCTAATTGGGAGATTTAGTCAGATCTAGCACTGTCCAGTTAGATGTCTTGAGAACTACCAAGTGAAAACCCATCTCATTCACTCTCAAACTGGGTTTTGCATATGTAGACATAGCTTAATTTCTATATTTGTTTTACCTACATTGGTTCACCCATTATGAGCCATCATGGACCAAGGAGCATATTGTACAAAGATTCAGATAGTAATAAGTATTTAATAAATTTTAAAATTTCATCTTCGTTAAAATTGTTTATTCTGTCCTTCGAAGGCTGAACATTTGATGACAGATGTTAGTGCCTGGTCATGCTTTAAAAATCCCTCATTGCCACCATTTCTTACAATCTTTCTTTCCTCTGTCTTTGTTCAGAGGTATCATGGTATAGTGGAAATGGACTTGCTTTTAGTTGTTGAATTTGCTGTTTTACTGTGTGGTTATGAACAAGTCATATAACCTCTCTGAGCTTCAGGCTTCCTCGTCTGGAAAAAGGATAGTACTATACATACAACTAACCTCATAGAGTTGTTGTGAGGAAGATGCTATATGAAAATATGAGACATTACTATTGTGCCTCCACAATGGAGGGACCCAATTTCTCTATGTCAAAGCATGTACATGTATTGTGTAAATAGTTCCCAGTCCACTTCTGCATGGTGAAGAGGGGCTTTTCAGTTGGCTGCTGAGCTAGAGCTGTGGGTATATTTAAAAGGGTCCAATGGAAAAATTCTTTTTTTCCTTCATGCTGGCTACAAAATGTAAGGATGACTCTTTGAGCTCCAAAAATCAGTGGGACAGTGGGAAGGTATGCTCTGCCCTACTCACCCCTTTCCCATCAGGCCAGCTAGCAAGTGAATGACCTCATAGGCAAGCCTGGGTCTGAGATAGAGACTTCCTCCTGTTTGTATCTTCTTTCTTTGCAAACAAATCCCTTTTTCACTCATTCACTCATACAGGGCTTTGTGAGATCTCCAAAGCCAGCAACTGAAGTCCATAGCAAAACTGGTCCTTAGCCAAACCCATAAGGATCACAGCCCTGAGAAGAGACCTGCAGAGGACCAGTGCAGCAGTGCGTCAAGGGCAACCCTGTGTCCTTTCAAGAAAGGCAGTGACTCTGCCCATTGACTATGCCACATTCCTAAGAGAACTTGGAGTAGCCACTCTGATTGTTATTAAGGCAATAATCACTTGGCCAACCAATGATGTAGGAGGGAAATTAAGTATAACTGGCAATTGATATTGGGAAAACACACCAGCATGGGAGCTCAGGCTGGTATCATTAGAAAGACATTCCAACCCCTCATGGGTACCCCCTAGAACCCTAAAAATAAGATGCCATCTGTGGACTCAACTTGCCAGTGACACTAAAAGTTGGGAAAAGTACTCACAGTCTATGTGGGTCTATACCAGAAATGTCATGGCCTGCTAGGTCAACACTCCTTCATGCCTGAACCAGCTTAAAATATAACTAAGAAATGTTTAACAAAATAAATAAAACTACAATCAACACATATAATGTTAATTTGTGGTTTTCTAAGTCAACACAGGGCCAAAGGATCCATCTCTATTTGAGCTGAAGGCCAGTGACTACACTATTCTCCTTTTCTTTCTCCTCAGCTCTTTCCTCCATACCACCAGGATCCAAACCCTATGCAAATACATTTGTCTTGGCAGAGAAGATTATAATCTATTTTCTCTTCGTTGGTTTACAAGGTGCTGAGCATTTTGTCCTCAGCATTTCTGATGCTAGTTGAATCTGGTTGACCTCCATGGCTGAGATCACTTCACTAAGGATAGAGGGGAATTTGTTTCAGTTGTTCTCCATGATCAATATGGCTCTTCTCTGCACTATTGACTCAACAACCCAGATTTGTTCTATTCTTATTTACTCAATGTTTGTTTTCTCACCATAAATCATGGTGTAAGAGAATAGTGTCAAACTTAAATAGAAATGGGAGCCACTAACTGTACTATGTAAGGATCACTGAAAGCACTATATTGACTTAGAAAACCAGAAACTAATATTATCTATGATATATTGTACTTTTACTTATTTTGTTAAATATTTCTCAATTACATTTTTATATGGTTGGGATGATGCTGATCTCAGTTAGCATGTGTAGGGTACTGGACTGGAAGTCAGGAAAACTTGAGTTCCAGTCCTTTCTCAGATGAATAGTAGCTGTGCGACCCTGGGCAAGTTTTTAACTGAGGAATTCCTCTCTTGTCTCTGTAAAATGGGGTTAATAATAGCACCTACCATGTAGGAGTGTTGTGAGGATCAAATGAGATATGATATGGAAACTATTTTGTAAATATTAAAACAAATGATAGGTATCATTATTATGACCGAAGTATGGCCACTCTAGCAAAACAGTAAGGATGGCTTGCATTTTACTAGACAGGACACATACGATCATCTTGAAAAAAATTTTAAATCTTAAAACTTCAATTAATTAATTAAAAAATTTTAAAAGTTTGAATTTTAAATTAAAAAATAATTTACATCTTCTTAGGGCTTTATATTTAATTTGATGTTTTAACTATGAGGTTTGTTATTTACACCACAGTAATTTCCCAGCAATGTCTCCCATGTAGTACTCTCTCTTATAATGAGCAATAGTTCAGCAAAATCATTCTATAAAGCAACCACAAATGACAAAGTGTGAAACAACACAATTTAGCCAACTCTTGGTATACTAAGATGAAGGAAGGACTGTATCCTATTTTTTTAATGTTTTTATTCATGTGTTTTATTTTTCTATCACTATGGTTTCTGTTTATAACCCGCATCTTCCCTTCTTATCCAGGGAGCTTCCCCTTATACTTCCCCTTATAAAAACTAGTAAGCAACACCAAGTGACACAGCCACCAGGTCTGTTATTATATGCAACATTCATAGGACTTTGTGTTTTAAAGCCACAAAGGCAGGGTGGGAAGACGGAAAGGTTACTTTGTGGGCCTTGTTTCTTTCCTCTTTTATTCCTTCTAAGGAAAATGGCAATCACACTCTGGTTTCACAACTCAGCTGGACTGAAAGAAACTGGGATGTACTGTGGATTCCATACACAGTATGCTAATTGCTCAACTCCAATTAAAATAATAGTAATAATTGGCTACTCTCTGGGTTCCCCCAATTACCATCAGTTTGAATCTGATGCACTGGGCACAGAGGTCTCGACCGCTCAGCAGGGACCACAGCAGGCCAATTCTTTCCCAGTAGGCAGAGTAACCACTATATTAGAGTCACTCACAATCCTGATCCCCTCCTCCCATCCCTACCCAGTACTGTTCCCAGGCTGAAACATGATATTCAGACCCTGGGGATAACTATGTGATTCTAGTCTACTACTTAGATCGCTTATTCCTTGCCCTACATGACTTGGGACAGCCTTCACCAAGCTAGGCTAGCCATGACTTTGGTAACCTCATTGAATAAATCAATAGTAGCTCTCTGACTCATAAGATATTAGGATCATTGATTAAGAGGCAGAAAATACCTTAGAGGCCATCTAGTCTAGAGGCCATTTAGTCAAACCTAAAAAAGTTTAAATGTCACAAAGGAAGTGAGAGAGTAGGAATTGAACCCAGCGTCACCATTACCAAATCCAGCGCTCTACTGTCCTATGTTGCCTCTCTCTATCTTCTGTCTTTGAGAGAAACAATTATTAAATAACTAATTATCAATGTGGTGGAAATGTGGGATTTATCCCCCTCTGAAATTTTATTCTCTACTGGCCTAAGCCAGCCTCTGAAGGACATTACTGATAATGAGATTGGATTGACTTTCTCCTCAATCTTGTTCAGATTCCACCCAAGTGGGGAGGCCCATTGTGTTCTGCTCTGGTTTGGGTGGGGATAAAGTCTTTTATTAGATTGCCATAGGCTGGGGGTGATTTGGAAGTAAATGACATAATCAAAATCATGTGTGTCTCCCTTCATTAGAATAGGTCCACCTCTCATGAGCTGAAGATGAATAAGGGATGAGAGAGGAATATATTGAGAGGGAGATAGGAAGAGATAGAATGGGGTACATTATCTCACATAAAAGTGGCAAGAAAAAGCAGTTCTGTAGGAAGAGAAGAGAAGGCAG
>CM053622.1:576889415-576905631 GCA_028646595.1 Phalanger gymnotis
GGACTTGGTGGGGAGCTCATGCCAGTCACTGCTTCCCAGCCGCCATCTTGGCTCCGCCCCCCTTTTGTGTCTGGAACTCAAGGTCTTAAAAAAAATAGATGTTCAAAAGTAAAAAAGTTTTTTTTTTCATGCAACTAGAAAATAAGATGCACAGGCAATAGGGCATAGAGATTTATCTTGCCCTACAAGAAAGCAAGGGAAAGGGGGATGGGAGGGGAATGGGGGGACGGAGGGGAGGGCAGACTGGGGAACAGGGCAACCAGAGTGTAAGCCATCTTGGAGTGGGGGGGTGGAAATGGGGAGAAAATCTGTAATTCAAAAGCATGTGAAAATCAATGCTGAAAACTAAACATATTAAAAATAAAAAAAAAGAATAGGTCCACCTCTCATTATATTATTCATTCTCTCTTATCACTTGTTTACCCACCTAAGCTGATTTCCATCCTCAGGAACACTCTGGAACAAATATATGCCAAGGGCATATAAGTGTTGAGTGGGTTCTGTGATTTGTCTTTGGTGTAAGAGACAGCCAAGTGGCCATCCTTTTATTAATAATATACTGGCATTATTAGTAAAATAATTATCCAGAAACTATGTCTCTCAAACTTTTTATACATCACAGGCCCTCAGAATCTCTCCTCACAGAAACAAATACACACATACACAGATATTCCCCAAATAAAAATAAAAATTCTTTCTCCTCTGGAGAGAAATACATTGTTTTCAATCATCCCAAGCTGTCCCCTGTTGCCATCTTATGAAATCCAATGTTCTCCCAGGAATGCGTCATGGCATATCAGAAGATATCATGATCTCAGAAGAATTGCCCTTCTAGGTGACCCAAATGGCAATGGGAAGATGAGGAGAAGTATTTTGTGATGTTTTACTAGAAACATATAAGAGATGGTATGAGTGTTGAAGAAAAAAATTATTAATTCTCTACTCTGTGTTTTAGGCATGAGTCTACCAGAAACAATTTATGTAATACAACATTTTTCTAAACCCAAGTAATTTCTAGCTTATAGAGAGAAAAATATCCAAACTGGTCTAGTTCCTCCATGTTCTTGCACATTTCTCTGTCCCAAGATGATCTGAGGTAACATTTATAGGCATCTCAAACAAGGAAATTGTAATGCTATTTGAGTTTGAAGTTAATATTCCAGAACTATTTGAGTTAATATTTCAGTACTATTGTCACTACTCAATCCCTTCCTTGATGATTCCCCTCAAGTACTGAAAGTGTTTCCTCTGTTTGATCAATATGTAATTAATTTCCTTCTCAATAGAAAAGCATACTTCTGGGTGGGTCACAGACCACTCACTTCGGGAGATGGGAAAATGCAAGGATCTAGATGAGACACCTAAAGGGAAAAGTCTGCAAAAGGTTTGGGGATGTTGAAAATATTTCTTAGTATTTCTAAAGAAATTAAAAATGCTTTTAATATTCTTAAACAGTGACATCAGCGAAGATATGTAAGAGATGGACCACTCATGTAAGTGAGAATGAGGGTTAACAGATGGACAGCCAGTATGGCTATCCAGTATCCATGAAATAATAAAAGAACTCAAGGAATAAACTTAGCACAGTGCCTGAAACATTTTGTCATTGTGTCATTTCAGTCACGTCCAAATCTTTGTGACCCTATTTGGGGTTTTCTTGGCAAAGATACTGGAGTGGTTTGCCATATCCTTCTCCAGCTCATTTTTTTACAGATGAGGAAACTGAGGCAAACAGGGTTAAGTGACTTGCCTAGGGTTACATAGCTAGTAAATGACAGAGGCTGGATTTGAACTTATGAATATGAGTCTTCCTGATTCCAAGCCCAGTGCTATATCCACCATACCACCTAGATGCCTGGAATACAGTGAGCACTTAACAAATATTTGTTGACATGTTGACACTGAATGGATCCTCTGTTTACAGAAAGACCTGGCCAAGGATGATAGAAATTGAGAGTACCTCTAAATGGGTTGCAATGTGTACCTGAGGAAGAAATGCTTTCACCAGTAAAATTATATTTTATGTATTAAATTAAGTAAGATTCATAATAAAAAAGTAGTAAAAGCTTAACTATGTTTATCTAATGATTGCAACCTAATTGAACAGTTGTAATAAGAGATTGAAATTATTTCCTCATAAATATGACTATAAGATAAATGTCAGGACTAGAAAGAGCAAATATTTATTCATTAAAATATATGCATTATTAAAATAAAAATAAAGTATGCTTTACAAATACCAAGCATTAGGCCTCCTGGTTCTAAGAGCTTTATGACATCATCAAAGTTCTGATCACTCTTCTTTCACAACGTTTTCCAAGGAAAGGTCAGTACTGGCACATTTGAGATAGAGGGTGAAAAATCTGTAGGGTAGAGGTAGGTACTCAGAACCCGATTCTAAATGGTCTTAATTCTCGCCCGGCAATGAAGCAGAAAGTCAATCCCTGAAAAGTTAGGTATGCTCAGCTAGCCAACAGGAATGAAATGGAAGGAGAAAAATGAAGGGCTTTACCTACCACCTCTCAAATGTGCTAACTAGTATTGTAACTCTTTATGCACATGTCCTAGATTTCCTTGTCTCTGTTGTCGTTGTTCAGTCATGCCCAACTCTTCCTGACCCCATTTGGGTTTTTCTTGGCAAAGATACTGGAGTCGTTTGCCATTTCCTTCTCCAGCTCATTTTGCAGATTAGGAAACTGAGGCAAACAGGGTTAAGTTACTTTCCCATGGACAGTCTCGCAGCTAGTAAGTGTCTAAGGCCAGATTTGAACTCAGGATAATGAGTCTTCCTGACTGCAGCTCTAGCACTCTGTCCACTGCACGACCTTGGTACCCATCCTAGATTTCTTACGAGACAGGAAATACTCTGATGATAAGACCTGTGTCACGTGTTTAATTTCTATCACCTGCAGTACTTTAAACATATAGGAATATTATTACTTGATAAATACTCATTAAAATAATGGAATCAATGAAGTAGGAACACCATGGCTAGAAAATGGCTGTCCCTTTGCCCACATTATTGCTTCCTGTTTTCTCTCCTATTTATTAAATTCCATAGATATTTTAAGAGCTAAAAGGAAGAGATCATCTAGTGAATCCTACCCTTTTATCCTACAGAAAAGGAAATTGAAGTCCAAAGGAGAAAGTGACTTCCATAAGTTGCTTCTAGAGAAAATGGAAATTGTTAGAAGAGCTAATTGCTAGACAATATTAATGGGAGTGACGGACAACCAAGAATAACCCAATTCACTTTGTCCTTGTCCCTTTATCTCTCTACGCTTCATAGAACGAAGATTTAATCAAATTGAGCCAAGTGAGTGGAAGCAGACTTCTGGCAGTTTTTCACGTGGGGAAAGGATGGGCAATTCAAGGCAGGGCAAGGAGAGGCCCAGCAGCTGATGAAAAGCATATTCTTCTTAAAGTCAGCATAGCCTTACAGACTGTTAGACCTACACTCAAGAAGACCTCAACATTTATAGTATTAGCTATGAAACCTTGGGGAAATCACTGAAGACTTGCCCTTAAGTGACATCTTAAAGCAAGGAGTGCCTCTCCAAACCTCGAGCACTTATTTCACAAGTTTATTGTGACTAAATGATGTAAGGTGTAGAAAGTGCTTTGCAAACATTAATATAACTAAGTGTTTATATAAATGTAACAGGGTAAAAAAGAGAGACTAAGAAGGGACATAGTAAAAATAAGATGAAGGGAAATTCACAAATAGTAATTAGAATTTTGTCAAAGTTATAAGACTTGAGTTATTCCAAAGTTGATAAATGGTCAAAGGATATGAGCAGTTTTCCAATGAAAAAAATCGAAACAATTTAGAGTCATATAAAATGCTCTAAATCATTATTGTTTAGAGAAATGCAGATTAGAACAACCCTGAGATATCATTTTATACCTACCAGATTGGCTAAAATGATTGAAGGGGCAAGTAACAAGTGTTCGAGAGGATATAGAAAAACTGGGATGTTAGTTCATTGGTTGTGGAATGTTGAAATGATCCAACCATTTTGGACAGCTATATGGAATTATGCCCAAAGAGTTATTAAACTACCTATAGCCTTTGGGTATAATAATAAGATAACATTGTATACAGCATAGGCAATATTGTTTAAGAATGACTTTGAGTGAATAAATTATTTTGTCTGTTACAAAGACCCAAATTAACTATAAAGGACATATAAAAAAAGATGCTATCTGCAGAGAAAGAACTGATAAATAAAAGTATGTATAGAATAATTTTACATATACCTAGTTATGTCTAATAGTAGTCATGGGGGGTAGGGAAGAAAAAAAGAAAAAAAAAGAAATTTACATGATAATGGTATTGTACATAAGAAAGGAATAGCAAGTTATGCATAGTAGATTTGCAGTTTCATGTATAATCGTCTTTTTTGTACTATGATATGGAAATTATTGTTTTATTCCATAAATTAAATATTTTTACAATTATACAAAAAAAAGATTAACTTGAGTGAATGATATAGAAAATAAATGATTTAGAAAGTTCCAGAAAGGAGAGATCAGAGAGGTTTAGAATAACTTAGGAAGGCTTCATGGAATAAATGGAAGAAACTGAGTCTTGAAGGATAGCTCCAGCTGCCCTTTCTGTGGCTACAGAGTCCATAACTCAGGTAGTAAAACTCCTTTGGCCATGAAGTTCCATGGGGAATGATGGAGGAGTGAAATGTTCTCTCTTCATCACACCCAGTAGTAAGCTTCCAAGAAGGACAAAACAGTCTGATTCTTTAGATGTGTAATTTTCCTTGGGTACCAACGTATCAATGTCCCTAAGCTAATATCTCATATAGTTATATCGATAGGGTAGGAATAATTTATCTATAGGGACTTGAATGCCAAGCAGAAGAAATAAGACCGGATATAGTAGGAAGTAGGAGTCACTGAAATATTTTGAACTGAAGAGTGACAACAGGAAAATTATGTTTAAGCTCCCTTAAACAATTTGGGGTTGGGTTTTTGTTTTCTTAATGTATTTGAATGTACTTTTAAAGGGAGAAAGACACAAAGAGGAGAGAGGCCGAAACTGAGATCTATGCCAGATGAGGATCTCATTTCTACCAAGGAGAGTTTCAGGCAGGACAGATGCCAACACAAGGCAAGAAAGACTCTTTCCAAAGCCCCACCCCTGCACTGGATCTTGTGAAAAAAAAAAGTAATAATAATAAATTGGAAAATGGGGAAAACAGCTTTTCCTGATCATCCATGTGGTTTAGGCATCATGATCTTTGGCTGTTGGGCTATTTCCCTGTGAGCTTCCAAGCTAGCCTATTCATCTTCTCCCAAGAAATGTCCAGTTTTCTTTTTGAGGTTAGTCTTTCAGGAAGAAAAGAGAGAAACAGCAGGCCCCGGATACACTGCTGAATTGCTATACTGCTGCACTGATCTGAAAAGTAGGTCATTCGAGTTCTCATGTCAAATAACCGTGCGGGAGTGCCTGGTTGGCAGAGCAGACCACAGCCAGCAGGCTCCTACTTGGTCTGTTATAATTCTCTCTTTTGGCAGCAATTGCTGTCCTAGAGGCTAAAGCATGGAGCCCCTCCAGTTAGAAACTGGTCTATTGCCCTGAAGGTAATAACAAAAGACTTCCTCTTCTGCCCTTCTTACATTGTAAAATCGAAATGATTTTTCTGCATGTAGTTCTCTTTTAGGGGATATTGACCTTCCAAGGTCACCAGATCGAGTCTCATTCTAGCCCCTGGAGCTTAGGGACCTGGAAAGGAATCAGAAATTGAGACCTACCTACCAACACCTAGGACTGTGAAACTGACCAGAGGATGCAGATTAATTTTTTTTTAATCGAGATCCATCTAATCCTATTCTTGCCTGAGATTTCTGTACCTGCTGCCTTAGAGCAGCACAGGCCTACCATGTATCTAAGCACCACGGTTGGCCCCCTATCTGGTATAATTTGAAAAGAACACCAAAACCTCCATCTGTTCTAAGACATGCCTCTCTTTCACCTGCCCCTGAGGCTGCTACTTCCTTTATTTCATTAGTGTTAATCCTTAACAATGTGGAGGCTGAATTTTAACTGAGTACTGAGAATAATAAAATATTGGCCTTTTATCTGATTAATCCAGGGGTTCTTAAACTTTCTAACGTCATGAACCTTTTGACAATGTGGTATGTGGTGCAGTGGGACTGGAGTCAGAAAGACTCATCTTGCTGAGTTCAAATCTAGCCTTAAACACTTCCTGGCTGTGTGGGCCTGGGCAAGTCACATAACCCCGTTTGCCTCAGTTCCTCATCTATAAAATGAGCTGGGGAAGGAAATGGTGAGCCACTCTAGTACCTTTGCCATGAAAACCGCAAATGGGGTCACAAAGAGTAGGACATAACTACAAATGATTGAACAACAACAAAAGCCTGTGGACTTCTCAAAAAACTTTTGAAATTCATAAAATAAAACATTTTTGTTGTTGTTCATTCATTTCAGTTCAGTTCCTTGTGTGTCTCTGGGAAAGTCACCTAAACCTTCATCTGCCTCAGTTTCCCCAACTGTAAGATGAAGACAATAATAACACCTACATTGCAGGGTGTTGTTAGGATAGGTGAGATATGTTAAAAGCACTTTGCACAGTGCCTGGCATGTACTCGGCATGATATAAATGGTTATTCCTTTCCTTTCCCCTCCCCCTACTAGATACTTTAGAAAGTGCCCACAGAAACATAGTAGGGCTGGGGCAGGTGAGGGGTGGGGTGGGAAAGGCTCTTCTACTGAAGAAGGAAGATAAATTTTGTCTTATAGTATAACAGAATGAGCCCTGTACTAGGAATTTGATAATAGTCCCAATTAGACTTTGATCAACTCAACTTCACTCCTACGGACCTCAGTTTCCTCATCTGTAAAATTAAATGATTGGTCAAGGTTACCTCTTCCAGTTCTTTGATGCTATACAATTTTGCCAGTGGCTGGCTCTGCCACAGCATTTGCATGGGACTTTCCAAATCACATTGTAATTCTCATAGTAATTCTTGCCTGGCTTCCTCAATGCAGCAGATCTGCACATGGCCTTGGCAAGCTGCCTTCTCCTGCCAAAGCCAAATGGCCAATGCAGGTGGCAATTGCACATTTCACACACAATTAAGCTTTAAATGCAGTTCAAACCACTTGCAAGAAAATGCAGACCAGCCTTTAGCCTTGGAACTTTGTGTTTTCTAGCAGCTGAGATTTTTTTCTAGATAGGCGGTAGGGTGCAATCCATGACCCTGGCTCATAAGGAAAATGATGTGATCCTCAGACATTCTTTCAAAACTAAGCTCTTGGCTCTCAAGGAGACCTTGGTTTCCTCTTCTATTCCCAGGGTTTATAAAAATAGCTCAAGTATGGATTTTTCAGATCCTGCTTAGGCAGTAGCTTTATAGACTTGGCAGATTGACTCATTTTTAGAAGGCTGGAGAGACCAGTATATTGAAGACCTTGAATATCATCTTATGTTTGGGCTATAATCACAACCTAGTCATTCATATTCCTACTCAAGAAGGAAGATACTATCATTCAATCCATCAACAAGCATTTATTAAGCCCCTACTATGGATTCTGTCTTAGGTTCTGGTGATACAAAAACAAAAGAAATAGTCCCTGCCTTCAAGGAGTTTAAATTAGGACAGAAAGACATTATATACACATGTAACTATGCAAACTAAATAAAAAGTGAGCAAATATAAGGGAGAATAGCCAGCTGGGGAGAGCAGGAAAGGGTCCATGTTGAAAGTAACAAACTGAGCTTTGAAGAAAACAAGGGTCAGGAATTTGCAGAGCGCAGATCAGGAGTGCAGTCAATAGACCTCTTCCCAGATCACACCACTTTGGAAGCATTGTAAACTTACAGGCCACCAGACTGATCTGTGAAAGCAGCAGGACATTAAAAAAAAAAGATAAACGTTCAGGTCAGACATACCTCCCAGAGGTGAGCAGAGCCCAATACTAACATAAAGTTCAAAACTAAGAAATAGTCTGGGAAAATGAGCAAATAAAAATAACTGAACCACAAAAAGCTATATCGTGACAGAGAAACTCAAGACACACAAAAGAAGACTATGATTAGAAAAATATCTACAAGCAAATCTTGAAAGAAAAATGCAGGTTGGATACAAGCCCAACAAGAATTCACAGGAGCATTGAAGAGATATAAAAGAGCAAAAAAATGATTTCAAAAATAAAAGAGATAGAGGGAAAATTGGGAAATGAAATGCAAGAAAGTTATGAAAAAAGAATTATTAGCCTGGTAAAAGAGGCCCAAAACAACACTGAAGAAAATAACTGCTTAAATAACTGCTTTAAAATTAGAACTAGCCAAAAACTGGAAGCTAATAACTCCTTGAGACATCAAAAACAATAAAATAAAGAGACTGAAAGAAATAGAAGAAAATGTGAAATATTTCATAGGAAAAACTGACATGGAAAATAGAATGAAGAAAGCTAATTTAATAATCATTAGACTACATGAAAGCCATGAACAACAACAACCAAAAGAACCTAGACATCAAATTTCAAGAAATTGTGAAGAAAAATTACCCACATATCTTAGAAGCACAGGGCAAAGCAGAAACTGAAAGAATATACCAGTCACATTTGGAAAGAAATGCCAAAATGAACACTCTGAGAAATATTATACACAAAATTTAGAATTCTCAGGGCAAGAAGAAAATACTCAAGCAGCTTGAAAGAAAGAATTCAAACACCATTGGAGCCATATTCAGGATCACATAAGATTTAGCCGTTACCATGACAAAGAAACAGAGGGCTAAGAATATGATATTCTAGGAGGTAAAGGAATCAGGGTTACAACCAAGAATAAGCTGCACAGCAAAATGGTATAATCCTACAGGGGAAATAAATGGATATTTAATGAAATAAAGTATTTTTAGCTATTCCTAATGAAAAGACCAGAGCTAAACAGAAAATCTGACATTCAAACACAAGACTTAAGAGAAGCATTATAAAGTACATAAGCAAGAAGGGACTAAATGTAGTTAAATTGTTTATATTCTTATACGGGAAAATGATGCATCGAACTTCTCAGAAGTTATCAACAGGGTTCTTAGGGGGAATCTACTAATGTTGGGATGACCTCAAAAGAAGAATGGAAGGATAAGAAAGAGGGATGCACCAAGAGAAGGGGAAAAGAGAAGAAGAATGGGGAAAATTATATTGGATAGATGTAGCATAGAAGAGTTCCTAAAATGGAGAAGAGCATGAATGGGGAGAGAATTGTGCAACACCTAAACTTCACTCCAATGTGAGCTGCTTAAAGTAGGGAAGGATATACACACACATACAGTTGAGTAAAGAAATGTGTCTTAACCCAACAGGGCAGCAGGAGAGAAAAAGGTTAAAAGAGGTAGGAAGGAAGCTGGATAAGAGGGAGGGTAAATTAAGAGAAGCAGTGGTCAAAAGCAAAACAGACTCTTGAGGAAGGGACAGGGTTAAAAAGAGTAGGCTAGGTATTAAAGAACAGATTGGATGGAAATACCCAGTAATCATAACTGTGAATGTGAATAGGATGAACTCATTCATAAAATAGAAGAGGAGAGCAAAATGGATTAGAAACCAGAATCCAACAATATTTTGTTTGCAAAATAAGACTTGTAGAATTGTAGAAAAGTTTGTCAATTCTATAATATAAGAATGAGGGTTGGGGGGGAGGCGGTGTATATCTCCAGAGCCTAGCAGAGTAGCTGCAGGGCCAATAAATGCTTTTGAATGAGAATAACAAGAGTAGATGACCATGAAGTATTCATAGCCTAAGCAGAAGATTATTGTTTAAAGTAGCCAAGAAATGAATTGTTAACAATGAAAACTGCAGGCACTTGGTAAGAGCTTAAATAGAACTCTTTCCAGGTCCCTCGATGTATATAGAGCCATTGTCTCTAATTTTTTAAATTGTATTAATAATTTTTCCCCTGATGAGTATATTAGGAGAAAGTATGGGATGGAAAGAGATGAAAGGGAGGAAAATTTTTCCAAGTTGTTGTTGGATTATAACTGTTCTGAGGTACCCACATCCAACTCAAAATGAAGAAGGTTGAGAATTTACAAAGAAATGAGTAGAAAAGGTAGAATAAAGGAGCGTTGGGCCAAATTGGGGTAGAATGATTATGTTGGAGATGAAGACCATGACCGGCTATTGTGGAGAAGGTGGAATTCAACCCATCTTCTCACCATCTGATTTGTTGATTATATCTGCTTTGAGTCAAACCACTGTCCTTTTGGGTTATGCCATGGCACCCAAGTGGAAGCCAGATTTTTTTGAAGACAACTGATTTAAAGTAAGAAAACAACACTTCTTTCTATTATAAAACAAGCCTTTTCAGGCAAATACACAGTGGTACTCAAAGTAAGCTCCATAACACACCTCTAGCCCACTCTAACAGATAGGCATACATGCCAATGTAGTGATAGTATCAACCTGCTTTCCTTTTTCTTGACAACCCTGTGAGTCTCCTTCAGTACAACCCAAAGCTTACAGCATCAGAAAGTGAGGGACATCACCTATGATTAATAGTAGCATTCTTCATAATCAGATGTTTTTGGAATTAATAATTCATTCAGGTAACCTTTCCATTGTGGCATTCCTAGGATTTTAAAATTACTGGGATCCATTCATCTCTTTATGCCCAGAGACACAAGCTATGTACTCTCTTAGAGGCAGAGATGGGGCAAAATATCCTTAGCCATCCTCTCAAATTTTCCATTTGCTTCTATTAGCAATACTGCCAACAGGACATACTGTACTCTGAGTCAATTGGCCAATAAACTGTTGTTGAGTTTCAGCTGGGTGGGGAGCTCTGAACTAAGAAGCCATTGTGGGAATAGAAGGATGCCAAATAAAGAAAACATAACACCACTCTCTTGAAATGGCATCCTTCTCCAAATATTCTAAAGATGATCTTAAATATCACAGTCATTGTATAAGTAACCTGCATGAGGAATTATGTCGCTTATAGGCAGGTCTTCCAGTCAACCATATGGAAGAACACTAGCACAAGACTTCAGTCTTCCTGTTCTGCCCATGTGTCTTTGCTCATGCTGTTTTCACATTGATAATACCCAACCTTTTCCTCTCCATGTAAGTCCTGCCCATGCTACAAGGGCCATTTATTTTCTAAGGAACTTCTAATGAAGCCTGAGAACTACAGCATCCTAGAACTTTTTGTGTTAGAAAAAATTTTCAAATTTCCCTAACCTGTAATAATCTTTCCCTCCTCTTAAATCCTTGTATATGTGTTGTTTCTACTGTGTTCATTTGGCACTTACTATTTCTTGCCTGATATAGCTAGTCATTTTTTTCTCATGTTTCTCCCATTAGATCATAAGCTTCTGTAGGACAAACTGCCATATATGTCTTTGTCTTCTCCATAGTGCCTTGTACACAAAAAGTTTTCAATAAGACTTGTTCAATTGTAGCATTCACTGGTGTTTGCTGACTGTGAACATGAAATGGTTCATTACCCTTCTGCAGAAGAGGCTTCCTTAGTATCCCACCTTCTACCTGCCATGTGTCAGATCTTGAGAACAGAGCTCCTAACTTTGTTTACACATAGAAAAACTTTCCTGTTGAATTCCTCATTAAATTAGAATTTATTAAGCACCTACTATGTGCCAGAGACTGGAGATCCAAAAACTAAAAATGAAACAATTCCTGCCTTTGATGAGCTTACATTTTTTCAAGGGAAAAGTATGCAAATATAAGTTGATATAAAATATTTGCAATGTGTACAAAATAAGTAAAAAGAAATTTGGGGAGCAAGGAGGCATTAATAGTTAGAGGGATCAGAAAAGGCTTTATGTAGAGGGATACAGTTCAGCTGAGCTTTGAAGGAAACTAGGGAATCGACAAGGCTGAGATGAAGAAGCATATTCCAAACAAAGGGGATAGCCTATACAAGGCCACAAAGATGGGAGGCAGAATGCCTTGTGTGAGGGACAAGTGGCAAGTAGACCAGTTTGACAGAACCATAGAGTACAAAAAGGGAAGTAAAGAGTAATAAGTCTAGAAAGGTAAGTGGCAGCTAGATCGTGAAGGGGTTTCCATGCCAGAGGACTTTGTATTTGATCCTAGAAACAACAGGGTGTCAGTGAAGCCTCTTTAGCCAGGGAGTGACATGGTGAAACCCGTGCTTTAGGGCTATCACACTAACAGCTGTGTGAAATTTGAATTGAAGAACTACCTAAAAGAAATAGGTCTGGTGCCAACCCAACCCATCTTTTCAATTACATAGGAAAAACAATCACTCGTTGCATTAATAGAAGACTTGCGCTGGGTTCTGTTAAACCTATTTTTTAGTTGCTCATCATTGCCAGAGACTGTAGGTGAACTCACAGTATGGTCTGGAATCTTGTAGTTGGGCAGGATCTAGTCAAATATAAGTAGCTGTTTTCCACCTGATGCAGGTACTGAATAGTTGCAAATAGCCATGATTTCCTTCCCCTTTCCTTACAATCTGGTCTCTTTTCTAATGATAGTTTTACTTTTTCTCAATGACAGGGAATAAAAAGACACGGAGGAAGGCTATGATTACAGTGGGTGTGCTCCAAAAATTTATTTGTGAGTCCATCACTTAGAACTCAGAACGCATTCCTTCATCATTTTTTTTGTTACATTCGTATTTTCAGACCACAAAAGTCTGTTTAACATGGGTTGACTTAACATCAGTAGTTGATTCAGTAAAAATATGACTTTAGGTAAAATGATATTGTAAAGGTCTCTCAGTTATAACTAAATTATGAATTGTTCAATCAAGCTTATTTTTTAAATTTACAGTCTGCATCTTGACTAAGACAGCATCTTAATTAACTTAGAGAACTTTTCAAATAATAAGTGGGTCAATGGATAAATAAATATAATAAATTAATTAATTAATAATAAATAATAAATAAATGTTGAATAAATATCTAATGGATGATTAAAGAAAAAATACATTTGCTGACAATATTGCATAGTAGCAAAAGCCCAGTACCTAGAGGCAGAAACCTTTGAGTTCTCATCTTGGTTCTGCCACTTACCCCCTGATGTTGGGCAAGTCACTTAATTTCTCTGACCCTCAGCCTTCTCACCTGAAAAATGTAACTATTGAACTAAGTGATTTCTATAGTCCCTGGGACTAAAGAGGATGAGATGAGAACATATGGAGGATACTTAAAGAAGGGGACTTTGCTAAGGAGGCCGACCTTGAAAAAGGAGCAAGTCTGGCAGAGACCATGCTAAGAAGCCAGTTGGATGACAGAAAAGTTTCAGAATCCCGACTCCTTATGCAAAAGTTTCTTTATGTCATGGGTTCTTCTCAGTCAATGAAGGTTTATCCTAAAGGACTTCTGTTTTATAGTCATCATGTTTTGGTGTGTTTTTTTTTTCTCCCTTTGTCTCTTAGCTCTGCTTTCAACTTATCCTCTCAGGATAAACTCATACCACCATGCTGCTAATTCTAGCCCTGATTGGTACCACCTTCCTCAGTCTTCTCTCCCCTCTATTTTGAGGACTAGAGCTGGCCAAACTCCTTCCAATTCCTTCCTTTACAAAGAGTAGGAACTGGATTTTTTGCCTCACTCTGTTTTTCATTTGCTTCTCTGACTGGTTTCAACTCTTTGAAGCAAGATTCCCCTGATACCACTCTCTTCCATTCGCCTTTTGTGTATTGTTTTCCCCCTTCAATTGTAAGCCAGAGGGCAGAGACTGACTTTTCTTTTTATTAATTTTATTCTTAGCATTCAGCACAGTGCCTGGCATATAATAGGCACTTAATAAGTGTTTATTGAATTGTTTCAAGACTTCAGGTTTATTTTAGGTTGTTTCTACATCTGACATTCTCCTCTCAGTTCTTATTATACTATAATCATAAATCTGGTTGTCCTACAGCCTGCTGTGTCTCTGTGCAATTATCTTTTAACCCATCCATATCTTTCACACCCACTCTCTCTCTCTCTCTCACATACAAACCCACAGGAAGATAGATATAGTATTGTAAGGACCTTAGAGATCATCTTGGTGTTGTTCATCCTTGGCTTTTGAATGAAATCACAGGTGACGTCATGACTTGCACATGAATTGGATTTAAGTGAGGCAGAGTTGAGCAAAGTCATCAGACTCATCCTCGCTTCCTGAGTCACCAAAGTCCAATGCCAAAACAAAAGTTAAGATGACTGGCAATGACTCAAGATGCACTGGATGACCTGCTATCTTTGAGGCCTGACCAAGCTCTAAGTACTCCACAATGCTATAGGTCATCTAGTCTAATCCCCATCATTTATAGGAAAGGAAATAGATTTTGCCTCTTACAAGTAATCTCTAAAATCCTTTCCAGCCCTAAATCTGTATACTTGTGAAGTCAATTCAATAAAATAAGCACTTACTAAGCACATATTATGCTTAAGGCACTGTGCACATAATATGGGGATACAAAGGCAAGATGTAAAAAGCAGTTCCTGCTTACAATCTCTGTCCAGGTTACTGTGGAACACACATTATCACCATAGCTAACCTGAATTCTAGGAAGCTGTGACTTGACTCTATTTGAATAATTTACAGAAAAATGCCCCAGGTTATATGACTTTCTAGGAACATGCTTATCAAAGATAATGAAACAACCAATTTGTCTCACTCTCCCAGGTGTGCTTTTTAGCTATTGGGAGGCACTTAGGACATCTGCTTTCAAATTACACATCAATTTGGGGACAAAAAGCTTAATTTCCATTTCAATGTATATATTACTCATAACTTTAAATTAAACAAACTATTTTAATTCATCTCACTTCAACACCTGTTTATTGAGGATATGCCCATCTCTGCATTAAGATATTAGAGAAGATACAAAGAATGAAAGGCAGGCCCTCATCTCAAGAAGCTTGATATCTAGTTGAGTACCTATATGCAATAGGAGGACAAATACAAACCAATTACAGGAGAAAATGCTAGATTATGTGCTATTCACTAGAAACTTTCTGCATTTTACTGCTTCAGAGCAAGGGGAGAACAATGTGGGTTGGAATAATTAGGGAAGCCTTAACGCAGTAAGTGGAGCTGGAGTTAGGCTTTGAAGGAAAGGTATTTTAATGAGAAAGCTCTATGTGGTCATTTAGGAAATCACAAGTGAACTAATTTAGACTTTATTCAGAATTAACTGATGCAGACTTGAGAATCAACAGTGGAAAGAGTAATTGTCCATCAATTAGGGAATGGCTAAATAATGACTGAATAAGAATATTATTACATCATAAGAAATGATAGATATGAGGAACGTTTGGCAAGACTAGTGTGAACTGATGCAGACTTGATAATCAACAGTGGAAAAAGTAATCGCCCATCAATTAGGGAATGGCTGAATAATTTGTGGTATATGAATGTGAAAGAATATTATTACATCATAAGAAATGATAGATATGAGGAATACTTGGCAAGACTAGTATGAACTGATGCAGAACAAAATAAGCAGAACCAAGAGAGTAATGTACAAAATGATTACGATAATGTAAACAAAAAGAAAAGGGGAAAAGAATTGAACTCCTAATTGTAATAACCAATCTTGGTCCTAAAGAAGAACCATGAACAGAACCTCCATCCCTTCAGGAGATAGAAGTGGGATTACTTGAGTAGAATGTGGTATATACTGTCAGACATGATCACTATGTCTGTTGGCTTTGCTTACCTATTTTTCTTCATCAAATCCATGAAGAATGTGAGTGGGAGGTTGGGAAATGATTGATATAAAAACAAAAGGTATCATTTTTTTCTTTTTTTTTAATTTATTTTCAACATGTTTGGTTTTCAGCATTGATTTTCACAGGCGTTTGAATTACAAATTTTCTCCCCATTTCCTTCCCCCCCCCCAACTCCAAGATGGCGTACATTCTGGTTGCCCTGTTCCCCAGTCTGCCCTCCCCTCCGTCACCCCATTCCCCTCCCATCCCCCTTTCCCTTCCTTTCTTGTAGGGCAAGATAAATCTCTATGCCCTATTGCCTGTGCATCTTATTTTCTAGTTGCACGAAAAAAAAAACCTTTTTTACTTTTGAACATCTGTTTTTTTTAAAACCTTGAGTTCCAAATTGTCTCCCTCTTCCCTTCCCATCCACCCTCCCTAAGAAGTCAAGCAATTCAACATGGGCCACATGCGTATCATTATATATAACCCTTCCACAATACTCATGTTGTGAAAGACTAACTATATTTTGCTTCTTCCTAACCTATC
>CM053622.1:576906131-576930433 GCA_028646595.1 Phalanger gymnotis
CATCCAGGCTGTCCTGGGCTGGAGCCCTGCTTCCCTCTGCCACTTTGCGGGTTCTGTAGCTCTAGAATTGGTTCAGAGCCATTTTTTATAGGTTTTTGGAGGGACTTGGTGGGGAGCTCATGCCAGTCACTGCTTCCCAGCTGCCATCTTGGCTCCGCCCCCCCAACAAAAGGTATCAATTAAAAATATTTAAGAGCTCTGGCCTTGAAGTCACAAGATTGGATTCCAGTCTTGGCTTTGCCATTTTCTATTTGGGCTTGACCTTGAGCAACTCACTTTAGATCTATGGACCTTGGTTTTCTCATCTATAAAATGAGAGAATTGCACTAAATGACTTGTATGGTCAGTTCTAACATCTTATGATTCTGATTTCTTACACTTGTGGATCAGATCAGTTCAGTTTTCTGATTTCTAAGGTCCAGTTCTAACACTACGTAATTTTATGAACAGAATTGAGTTTGAATTTTAGCTTCAAAGACAGATGAACAAAAGATATCACTTAATAATAATAATAGCTCATTTATATAGGACCTTAAGATTTACAAAACATTTTCATTATACCAACCGTGAGAGAGAAGTCCTGTAAAGTATTATTATTATGATTTTACCAATGAAGAAACTGAAACGTTGACAAATTAGCTAGTCGAGATTAGAGCTAGGATTCTAAGCTAGGACTTTGAACTCTAAGACTAAAGCTCTTAAACTTACACCTTGCTACTTTAACCACTAGTTTAATTTACTAATTGACAGAATTATAACTAGGCTGGGGCAGCTGGGGCTTTTCCACAGGAGGAGAAATTTAGAAGTTGCTGACAATACCCTCCTAGGGACATTTCCTCGTTGGACCAGTTCTGCCAGTAGCAATAGCAATGTGATTCTTCCTCTCTACTCACTTCACCATTGGCCTCATTCACCAGTACCCTTCTTCTGGCCAACTCCACCATGAGCAGCAGCAGTGTGTCCCTTAGTAGCATTTTCATCAGGATAGAAACCTCAAAGTGTTCCAGGGTGGACTTTCCCAGCCCCTGGCTTCTCACCTTCCTTCCATACCCTTGGCCATACTCCAGTGAGTTCGCCTTTTTCCCTAAGTGAAATTGTTGCTAGTTATGGGTTTTGTTCTTTGAACGTACAATCCACTGTATTGAGCAGAGCCCTAGTTACCATGGCTGGGGACACTAAAGAAACAGAAGACATAGTTCCTGCTCTTAATAGATCTTAAAATCTAACAGGAAAGACTGAACAAAAATACAAGGAAACAGCATAAGACTATCTCTATGGATAACACAGGAAAAGTACAAAGGAATGTGGTGGAGGCTCAGGGCCTAATCCACAAATGAAAAGATGTGGAATAAGAGTCAAGCTATATCCATTAGGGCAGGTCATTACTTAATCAAGGTAAACTTGAAATCAATGAAGAACCTAAAGTGACAAGCATGTGACCTGAAACCCACAGAGTTCATCAAATCTCATGAGAGTGACTCTCACCAAGGATGATAAGCTTTCAAAGAGCCGTGGGCCCAGAAGGCCTGCTGTTGGGTCTCTGCCAGTTGGCTAACTCCTTCAAAGGCAGCAATGAATAAGCGGGTATGGAATGCCACTGTACTGAGTTTCCTTTCCTGCTAAGTGAATGATGGCTGAAACCAGCACTCTGAGGGGGCGGGACTCAGTCTTTCCAGTATTTCCTCACTGCACTCTCCTCTATGTACTTTTGACTCCAGACAGCCAAGACTACACTGTTCTCTGTGTCTTATAATTTCTCACCTAATGCCTTTGGTCATTTTGTTACTTATCTCTGGAATGTCCTTTCTATTGAATTCTTACCCATTCTTTAGACCAGAGAGGGATCAGGGCAGTGCATGGAGAGAGCTGACCTTTCAGTCAGGAAGATCACAGTTTCAACCCTCACCTCAAGGCCTGCCTCTGACACACAAATGCTATATGACTCTGGGCAAGTGACTTAACTTCTCAATGCTCTAAGCTATTGTCCAGAACTTACAGAAAAGGTGCTGATCTAAACTGGTAAAAAGCCTTACTTTGGAATTTCCTTGACTTAAGAAATCACAAACTCAATCCCTATGCTTCATCCCCTTTAGCTTCACTGGTGTACTCAAGGCATTCAGGGTCATAACCTTCCCTAAGATGTGGTTTCCTTGCCTCTGTGGCTAAATTTTCTGTAAGTGTATTCAATATTCATTTTACCTTCAGGCTCCTCCTCCTTCCTTTTCAAAGAAATTGTAATACTATGTAAAGATTGCTAGGTGTATATCAGGGAGCCTGTATTCAAATCCTAACTGCCATGTATGAACCATGTACTGTGGGCAAAGTCACTTAATCTATCGGAGCCTCAATTTTCTCATCTGTTAAATGAAAGTGTTTGTCTACGGCCCCTTACAGCGCCAAAAATGTGATTTTATGGGAACCTGTGATCCTAAAGATACTCATCAATTCTTAAGTCAATTTTTCAAAAATCCAATCCACTCAAAGTCAGAAGCCTTCCTTGTACCCAGATCCAAGATCCTAGGAAAGCCCTTAAATGAAGATAGAATAGATAACTGTTCCGAAGGTATGGTTAGAAGGGGAAGCAACTTCCCCCACTCCAACCCACCCTTCAGCCTTGGCCTGAATTTCAGAATCTCAAAACCTCATTCAAAGAACCCTACAGCTAGAAGAGATCTAAGCTACCAGCTACTCTATCCTCTTCATTTTATATACAAAGAAATTGAGGTCTCCAGGGGTTAAATGGAAAAAATAAGAATTAAAAAAAAGAACAAACAGATTTAAGAGTCAGGGGACCTAGATTTAAATCTTAGCTTTGATACTAGCAAAGTGACCATGAGTTAATCACTTAATCTCTCTGAGCCTCTCAGGCTTCTCATCCAACTTTATTCTCTGATTATTAGATTTTCTATAGTCCACTTGGGTTCATCTCATGCCCCCAGGACCAAAATTCACTAGACAATGTGTACATGCAAAAACAGGCTTGCCTTCATTCAGTATCGGCAGAGCTTTACTCTTGCAATTAAAAGGGACAGCACAGTCGTGTGAACTTTATTCACCTTCTTTACATCCTACCAAGTTAAACACTTAGAAGAAATCAAATAAGAAGGCAATAGGTTATGTAGGGTATGGAGAATATTATTGTTGTTCAGTTGTTTCCATCGTGTCCAACTTTTCGTGACTCCACTTGGCATTGTCTTAACAAATATACCGGAGTGGCTTCTCGAGCTCAGTTTATAGATAAGGAACTGAGGCAAACAGGGTTAAGTGACTTGCTCAAGGTCACACATAGGGAATATTAGCAGGACAGATTTCATCAGGATTCCCTCTTTTCCTTATCCTATTCAGTTGCTTCTGTTGAAAGCCAGGGGTTCAGGCAGCTAGGTGGCACAATGAGTAGGGCACTGGCCCTGGAGTCAAGAGGACCTGAGTTCAAATCTAGCCTCAGACACTTGACGCACTTACTAGTTGTGTGACCTTGGGTAACTCACTTAACCCCAATTGCCCTGCCTTCCCCCTCCAAAAAAAAATAGAAAAAAAAAAGCTATGGATTCTCCTATCAGGTTTTCATCTTCTTCAGCTTAAACTTATCAGATTTTCAAATCTCAGCCACACCTGACATGTCAGATATTTTTTGTAGATCGAGTAGTAATGAGCTCAGATAAGCCACTCAGTACAGGCTTAAAACAGATAGCTCCTTGGACTGGTAAAACTGTATCTGAGCGGGTGGGAGGGAAAGAAGGTAAGAAGGCAATAAGTGTTTATTAACCACCTACTATGTGCCAGAGACTGTGCTAAGCATTTTACAAATATTACTTCATTTGATTCTCACAACAACTTTGGGAAGTAGATATTATTGTCACCCCATTTTATAGTTGAGAAAACTGAGGCAGACAGTGGTTAAGTGACTTTTCCAGGGTCACATAGCTAGTAAGTTTCTGAGGTTGTATTTGAGCTCAGGTCTTTCTGACCGCAGGGACACTGCTTAATCTACTTGTCCATCTAGCTCCTTCGGGGGAAGGGGGGTCAGTCTCCTATGTGATTTTAAGCAAAATGATGTCACCATGACTCAGTTTCTTTATGGTTATAATGAAGATGAGAATGCTAGTAAGTAGTCTTGCTATTGTAAAGATCAAATGAGAAAATGTATTTGCTTCAGGCATCCTAAATCCCTGTGCAAATGCAAGAAAAAAGTCTTAGAAGCTGGCTGTTAGCAATGATCCATAAAGGGAAATAGAATGGCATTAAACAGGAGGGAACCAAATTCCCATGACACAGTCACCTGGAAATGTCTCTAAATATCTTCACAAAGCATGACCAAAAACAATGAAATATTTGGCCGTTGAAACTGAAATCCAACGCAAGGAAAATTTGGCCTAATGTTCAAGGCCCTCTGCTGCCTAACTACCTCTCTAAATAGCTCCCACAGCTCCCCAATAATGTAATACATCGCCTTCTAATCTACCCTTTTTGCCCTTAATAAAACATGCTCATTTCCCACCTCCAAATGTTTGCCCATTTTGCGGCACTGCCCCTTCTCCCTTTTCTCTCACCTGGAATGTCTTATATCCCTTCAATACCTTTCCAAATCCATCCCATGCTTCAAAGTCCAGCTCTTTTGCTGCTACTATTGCATGTCTAACTGGATCTCCAGAGGCCATATGCTGAAGTTTTATAACTTCTGCCCTGGGGCCAAAATGTGCAAATCTGTGGGCTACATTGTATCCAGCCAGCCCAGGAATCTACCATGTTCTAAGAACTATTTCTCTAGCAGATAACCCATACTATCATCTCTTTATCTCAACCTTTCTCTGTCTACAGGCTCCGTATCTGTATCTACAAATATGCCCGGATCTATTTTTGCAAAAAGACTCACTTGATCCAACCATCCTTGCTAGCTATTATCCTATTTCTCTCCTCCTATCTCTCCTTCCCTTCTTAGCTAAACTTGAGAAGCCATCTACCTACCTCCACTACAGGTCCTCTCATTCTCTTCATAAACCCTCTGGCTTCCAACCTTGCCATTTAAAGTAAAACTTCTCTCTCCAAAGTCACCAACAATCCCTTAATTGTCAAATGACCTTTCAGTCTCTATCCTTCTTGATCTCTCTATAGCCCCTGATCTTGTCAGTCACCTCTTCTCTGATATTCTCTTCTCTCTAGGTTTTCAGGACACCACTCCCTGATAGTTTTCCTCCCACTTACCTGACTGCTCCTCTCAGTCTCCTTTGCTAAATCTTCACACAAGTCATATCTCCAAACCATTTGGTATCCCCCAAGGCTCTCTTTTGAGTCCTTTTGGTTTTTCCCATACTATCTCACTTGGTGATCTCATTAGCCTCCATGAGCTCAAATAGTCTTTCAATGAGAATGACAGATAATAGATAGGATAGATAGATAGATAGATAGATAGATAGATAGATAGATAGATAGATAGATAGATAGATAGATAGATAGATAGAGACATCTATATCTATATCTATCCAATCCTATTATCTCTCCTGAGCTACAGTCAGACATCACTAACTACCTTTTGGATATTTCAAACTGGGTGTCATATAACCACTTCCCATTCAACATATTCCAAACAGAACTCATCTTTCCTCCTAAACTCTCCCCTCTTCCAAACCTTTCTTGAATTGTCCAGGGTACCATTATTTTTCCAATAATGTAGCCTCACAACCTTGTTGTCACCCATACCTCTTTACTCAAATTCACCCCACATATACAATCTGTTGTCAAGTCTTATTTCTACCTTCCTAATGTCTCTTCTCTATACCCAGGCTTTTCTTTCCCCTCATACCACCTTTATGAGATCTTCATCACCTCGTACTTGGGCTATTTCAATAAGCTTCTAATTTATTTCCTTGACCAAAGTCTCCCCCTATTCCAGTTCACCTTCAACTCAGCTCCCAAAGTAATTTTCCTAAAGTTCTGACCCTGTCACACCGATATCATCATCCCTTCTACTCAGCAAATTCCATTAGGTTACTGTTATCTACTGGATGGTGGATTCTGGGACTGGCTGGATGTAATATGATTCACAAATCTGCAGTCTAGCCCCACGGCAGGAGTTACAAAATTCCTTTAGGTTATGGCTTCTGGAGATCCAGGTGGACATGCAACATTCCGATGAAAGAGCTAGACCTTGAAGCATGGGCCAGATTTGGAGAGGTATTGAAGGGGTACATTCCAGTTAAAAGAGAAAAGGGAGAGGGGACAGTGCCACAAAATAAGCCACAAACATTTGGAGGTGGGAAATGAGTATGTTTTATTAAGAGCAAAAAGGGTAGGTTAGAAGTAGAAATACTACATTATTGGGGAGCTGTGGGAGCCGTCTAGATAGGTAGTTAGGAATTGGCAATAGAGGGCTTGAATATTAGGTTGAATTTTCCTTGTGTTTGGATTTCAGTTTCAATGGCCAAATATTTCATTGTTTTTTGGTCATGCTTTATGAACCTGTTTAGAGGCATGTCAGGTAACTGTGTTATGGGAATTTAGTTCCCTCATGCTCAATGCCAGTCTAATTCCCTTTATGGATAGTTGCTAATGGTCTGTGTCTAAGATTCTTCTCTTGCATTTGCACGGGGATTTAGGGTGTCTCAAGCAAGTAGGTCACTATTATACTACTATCAACTATTAAGTCCTCTAGTGGGCATTTAAAACCTTCACAACTTGGCCTTTTCCTGCTTTTCCAATTTTCTTGCACTTTATTCCATTCTATGATCCAGCTACAGTGGTCTGCTTGTTCTTTGCAAGTGATAACAGCAACAACTAGCATATACATAGTGCTTAAAAGTTTACAAAGTATTTTACGTGTTAAACCACTGAAGCATCTACAATACTTATGAAGTAGGTATACTATTATCCTATGACAAAAATTGCCTGAGCTTTCATTGATAGGTACTGCTGCCAATAATAACAGTCAACAACATAGAGATATGGAGAAATGGGTTTATTATGGTCAGAGATTAGACTCACTGTTTACAATAGTCAGTGGGCCAGCATTTTCAGCAGCTTAGTATAGTTTGTAGTTACATATACAGGTTGGGTTCAGTGAACTTTCAAAGAGCAAATAAGGGAAGGTAGTGATTTATAGACCAAAGAACAGATGACAGGTGGGGAAGATCTCTCTCAGCCACTATTAGATGACATCTCAAGCTATAAATCTGAGGACAGATAGAACAGAAAGTTAACCAGTTAACAAAGGGGCTCTGATTGATGCCTTGGCTTGATTTTATAGGCTCTAGCTGGTTACATGACCACTCATCTTTGGAAAATGTCAAGAAGAAAGTTAAGCCAGAAGTTCACTTATCATAATTCCTGTTTTATAGATGAGGAAACTGAGGCACAGAAAGGCTAAGTGATTTGCCCAGAGTCACACAGCTAGTAAGTAAGTGTCCGAGGCAGGATGCAAACCAGTCTAATTCCAAGTCCTCTCACCCTAACCACTGCTCCATGCATTCGAACTGCCTATTTCCCATATCCTCTTTACCTCTGCCTCGTAGCTCCCTTGGCTTCTTCCAAGACTCAGCTTAAATGGAAACTTTGGCGGGAGGCCTTTCCTGGCCCTATGCTAACCTATCCCCATTCTCTGGTATGTACAGAGTCATTAAATATTGTCTCTCCCATTTGAATGTGAGCATTTTGAGATCAGGGACAGTGTTTTTGCCTTTCTTAATATTCCCAGAATTTACCCCTTGTTGATTATTTCAGTCTGGCCATTTTTCAAGCCATGGGCATAGACACATATACCCTTTCTCCTCCCATATTCCCTTTCTTATTCCTTGAACCATAGTTAAATCCGCAGTAGGCAAAGGCATGTCAACTTATTGTTACATTGCTTCACTCACCAACCCCAGACCCAGACTTCCCTGTTCACCACCCTGGTATGCCAGATTATCTTGCAGTGATTGATTTAACTTTGTATTTGAATTCCAAGGGATTGGTACAACAGTAAGTGTTTAAATGCTGTTTTCATTCATTTGTTAACACTCCTTTGTCTCCTCCCCAATTAATTCCTGCCTATTTCATAGGATCATAGATTTTGAGCTCAAAGAGACATTAACAATTGTCTAGTCCAAACCCTTTTTTGCGGATGAGGAAATAAAGACCAAGAGAGGTCAAGTGACTTTCCTGAGTTCCATGCTTTTTTTAAATCAAATATTATCTTTTAATTAACAAATATTTTTCTCACCTTCCACCATCTCTCCCCTTAAAAAGAAAAATATAATCATATTAACAAGTAGGCAAAGTCAGGCAAAATAAATTACCACACTAGCCATGTCCAAAAGTGTGTGTTCTCTTCATTTTCTCTTAATCCTTCTCTTCTTTATCATAAGGTAAATCAGATTTTTCATCATGGGTGTTCTGGCCTCTTGGTTGGTTGCTGCAGTGGTCAGAATTCTAAAGTCTTTCAAAGTCATTTGACTTTCCACTCTTGTTCTTACATAGATTGTTCTCCTGTCTCTGCTCACTTCGCTTTGTGTTGGATCATAGGAATCTTTCCAGATTTCTCCTTAACTGTTCCATTCATCATTTCCTACCCCACAGTGGTATAGGTAGCATGGTCAGGTCCTTGGCTCTCTGCAAGCCAGCCCTCTGAGACCTCACCCTCACGGATCCAGAATGGCCCCTTGAGGAGTTGGAAGGGGTATCTCTTCTCTAATGACATTCACTGGTCAGTAACTAGCCCCCAGTTCCACTTAACAAAAACAACATAAATTAGCATCTACGAAGAGATACTGACTCCAAAGTTATGGCAAGAACAAATGCATAATAAGCAATTCTCCAATACCTCCCCCCGACACCTCAGTCTCTGGGGAAACAGGCTCAAAATAGCTCAGTGGCTACATAACATTGGTGTCTTGCTGCTAAGCTGGGATCCCAGTGGTCTCTTCTAAAGATTACTACTTGTTCCTTGAGACCTCAATGATGGGCTTACTACAACATTCAACTTGGATTCCAGCTTGGATCTTGGATCCAGCTTGGAGCTGTGGCTCACTATCCCAAGCAAGAGCCGAGTCTCCGATCCCTTTACCTAAAATAGGAAACAGCAAATAAAAAGGCCAAGTGCTGAGGCCTATTTGCTGCCCCACCCTCCTTACAAAACTTTAGAAGGGAGCAGACTCAAATATCTTTCCCTTTGCAGCATGATTTCTCACCAGATGTTGTAAGTACAGGATTTACTAAATGAAGCTTCATGGCAGAACTTGACTGAGGCCTTTTAAAACCTGTCAAAGAGCCTCCCATTCACCCATGTGGTTATCCAGTCAGAACCAGCTACAGAATATCTACATATGTTCCATAATCTGTCCAAGGCTCTTTCCTCACACTTCGTCATGATTCTATTAGAAGCAAGCTCCCCATCATCCTCCATGTAGAGAGGCTGCTTCAACCCTGCAAGTGGATAAGGATTGGGCATGTGCCAAACCCCAATTAAAATAGTATTCTTTTGCATTCATATAGTACAAGTCCATGCTTTTTTGTGTTTTCTTTTTTTTCCTGTAATGGGAATGAGGATATTATAAGCTAAACACACTCCCATGCCTGTCCAAGGCCTACATTTGCAAGGTGGCTGTGGGATCAGGGGTACAGTCCATGGTCATCAACATAGCAAAGCCAACTAGACTACTGAGTACTCATGCCAATGACCCTTAGTCTCATTAACTGCTAACTCTATGCATAGTTAAACTATACGACTAGTTGCAGAAACTTGTCTGTGATCAAGTATTAACTTGGTGGAAAATATAACACTCCTACACACACACACACACACACACACACACACACACACACACACACACACAAACGCTTCCCGAATTCCCAAAGCTGGAAAATTCCTCAGAAACTGGCCCATGCGGATAGAAGGAGAATGGTTAAATAATGAACAAACCAGGCCTGACTTTTCACATGGGCAGTCAATGCATTCTCTTTGGTAAAAAAGTAGAAGTAGAGGGGTCAGAACCCTGGGAGCTGCCACTGCAGCTGTTCTGGCTATAGGATATGCTCCCCAGCACACTGATATCCCCTGGCTCCCTCCAGTAGCACATTCCACAGAAGGGTCCTTCCACTAGTGTTGCCTTGAGGTTCTGACATTACTGTCCTGGGCCTTCCTGGTGTTTTGATTTCATCTCCCTTAAGTGTGTTTGTTTTGCCTTAATTAGTTAAATGTTTCTGCTCTAAGAAAGACATAAACTGAACCCAGAGGAGTTTTTCTTACCAGGCCAGGACCTCCTTACCAGTATAAGAGGGAGAAGTTGCCAAGTTGCTGTTAGCAGGTAGCCAGGAGAGTTGAATCACTGGGGGAGGACAAGGGTTGCTGTGGGCCAAATCACTCCTCTGCTTCACTGAACCAGGTGCCTACATATGACCAGTATTATCCACAAGAAGTTTTAATTAAGGATCTAATTGTGCATGGCAGGCTATGCTAAGCCTTTATTTATTGATTAAAAAAAAACAACAACAACAAACATCTTTCCACCCATATCCCAGAACCAAGCCGGCATTGCATAGTTATTTCAGCCCCAGCTCTTCAACCTCTGTTCCAAGTAAATCCGTCTGGCATGAATTATTATCCCCATTTTTCAGATAAGGAAACTGAGCTTTATATGGTGGCACAACAGATGTTTCTGCAGCCCTAATATATGAGGCATTACACCACGCCAACCGAGGGCCTACACCCTGAGTTCTGAAGAAATCATTCCTGTTTCTCCCCACTCCAGACATCTGTGGTAAGATATTTCGATGTAAGAGGTGGGAAGGAGAAGAAATATGCACCAGTGTGTTTGCTTTAGGGGTGGAGATAGGAAGAGGTGATGGGACAGCACAGACTGCTGAATGCTTCCTTTATGCATTCATCCTGCTCTTGTTTACAGATCTTCCCCCAGCTGTTGTCCATGCAGGCAATGGCCCCTCAAATACCCAAGAACCCCTCGCTCTCCTTCTTTCACCTAAGCTACCCCTAACATCCCTCCTCCTCCCAAAAGCTCCCCCATGAGGATCAAGAGTGGTGACTACTTGTAGTATTTGCACCTATGAACTTAACAACGTTCCACAAGAATCAGAAAGACCTGAGTTCAAATCCACCTCAGAGACTTACTAGCTGTATGACCCTGGGTAAGTCACCTAACCCCTGTTTGCCTCAGTTTCCTTCATCTATAAAATGGGAATAGTAATAGCACCTTCCTCGTGGAGTTGTTATGAGGATCAAATGAAATGACAATTATAAAACACTTAGCACAGTGTCTAGCATGTAGTAAGTGCTATATAAATGTTGTTCAGTCACGTCTCACTCTTTATGACCTCAGGGACCACACTGTCCAGGGGATTTTCTTGGCAAAGATACTGGAGTGTTTTGTCATTTCCTTCTCCAGTGGATTAAGGCATAAAGAGGTTTGTCTTAACAATAAATTAATACTACATTTTAGCTAGCTGTTACTGTCATATTCTGATTATTTGTATAAATACTGTGGGACCCAGATAGTTTGTAAGTTACATGAGAGGTCAGGATCATGTCTTTTTATCTTTGTAATTCTTTCCTCCATCACAATACTTTCATATAGTCTTTCAAAGACTTCTAACTGATTTGTACAGGTGAGCGCTTTGAGAATTCTGTGGAAGGAAAGATCTCCTTGGGTTGAACTGGTTAGGAAAGACTTTTTTGGAAAAGGAAGTATCTGAGCTGGGTAGAACTTTAACAGACCAAGATGAGAGACGTCCACCTCCCCCACCCCAACCCCGATTACTGATTATAACAGTCAGTATATAGATGCACATTATCTCCTTTGAGCCTCGCAACAACCACACAAAGTAGTTACCATTATACCCATTTTACAGGAGAGGAAAGTGAATTTCAATAACTGTATCCGTGGTCACATAGCTAATAAGTGTCAAAATCATGATGTGTATCTATTTTTTCCTGAGGCCATAACCAGTACCATTCACTGTACTATGCAGACTCTCAAAATGGGGGGTAGTAAAAGCTATCTGTCTTGTTTACATTCCCTACCATACATTAAGAATTTCCTTAGGAGCAAGGACTCTGTTTATCCCTTTTAAATCTGTATAACTTCTATTGTCATACATTGAGCATATACTCAGCAAGTCATACCTTTATGGTGCTGGAACAGGAGCACAGTTACAGGCACATGTGATGTGATGAACAAAAACAGAAACAAGGAAACTTTAGACATTATAAAGGAAGGGGACAGTGCAATTTGGGTAGAAGGCAGGATACATAATAAAGGTGACTAGGGTAAGACTGAAAAGATAGGAAGACATGGAGATGTAGAGAGCCTTAATTATGGGGTTAAGAAGTTTAGACTTCATTTGGCAAAATTTGAAAGGGAGACTAAAGTGGGAAAAATGGTGCCTGGCACATAGTAGGTGCTAAATAAGTGTTTGTTGGCTTAACAGAGAAGCAGAAAGAAGTTTTCTAACTCCAAGGTCCTTTCTAGGACCTTGAAATTCATCTACTTCAACCTATTTAACTTTAAACTTAACAAATAGACATTAAGCACCACTATATGCAAGCTTGTGGACGTAAAGATATGAAGCAAAAACCAAACAGTCCTTGCCCTCAAGGAACTTCTAGTCTATTAAGGGGCTTCCACAAATATGGATTGTGACCTGAAGGATGGGAATCAGACCAGAGAAGATAAAAAGCAGCAAGGGACAAAGAAGGACAGTTCTGGGGAGCAATACAGATTCCTAAAGATGTTGGCAAAAGTTACATTCCTCTAAAGGGGGTCATATTCTCCCTAACCTCCTCTCATCTAATTTGAAGATTTGTGAGGATCAAATGAGATGATGTTTATAAAGCACTTAGCATGGTGCTTAGGCTATAGTGGGCACTTAATAAATGTTGGTTGCCTCTTTAATTCTATTCTTCTTGGCCACAGGAATGGGCAAAGCCAATAGGAAGGAGGGTGCACAAAAAAGGAACAGAATTTCTCCTTCTTTGCCCTCCAACTCTAAACAGATTTCCATATTTATTTTTAAATGAAAATAATTGACCTCCTCTTAAGCAGAGGAGGAAGGCTTCTGTGGATAGTCACTAGGCTCTAAGTGGGAGTGACAAAGCTTTCCTCTTCCTAGGCCAAAATGTGCAAATATTTTTTGCTTCTCTTTGCCATTACATTCTCCCCTGAGGCCTTATTTCTGCAGAGTATGGTTTTCAGAGGAGTTTTTCCCCCTAGTCTAGGTTGTTCTTTTTTACTTCCCAACAGTTCTTGATCAAAGGGGTGCAGTTGCTCAGTTTCAGGGATTTTCTGGAGAATAAGTATTTGCAGATGTGTTGGTAATTTAGAAGTGAAGATAGAGACCAGACTATCCAAAATTAACTTGTTAATAATTGCGTCTTTCCAGCCCAAGGGCGTTTCTATTTTGGACTCTTCATTCCAATCCCACCTTCTTTCATTTCACTCCTATCAATAATAAGTAGTCAATAATCATTTATTAAGCACCCTTGGGAGAATTACTCTCCTCCAGCCAAAGAGCCTATACTGCAGTTGTCAAGGTCAGACCTTTATCAATCTAGTTCTACCTCTAATACTCTTTTTAAAATGCTCTTTTTAAAATTTTGAAATATTTAAAAATACAAAGAATAAAAAGAGGATTGTATATAGACCTGAGAGATTCTGTTCTATGAAGTTTCTTTAACGTGTTTATATTAAATCTAATAAAGTAGTAACTAAACTGCCGTTTGGGTCTCCTTATAAACTATTTTTGTGCCTTCATAATTTTTATTCGTTCTCTCTCTATCTTTCTCTATGTCTCTGTCTTTGTCTCTCTCTCTCCCCCTCTCTCTCACTCTCACTTTCTCCCTCTCTCTTCTCTCTTTCCCTCTTTCCTTCCTTTCTCTCTCTCTCTCTCTCTCTCTCTCTCTCTCTCTCTCTCTCTCTCTCTCTCTCTCTCTATCTGCCTCCTTCCCTCCCCCCCCATGTGTTTCTCTATCTGTCTGTTTCTCTTTCTCTCATCTATCACTTGAAAAAGGCATCTTGGTTAGCATAATGGTAGAGTACTAGATAGGAATTCAGGAAAGATTGGATTCAAATTCTGCCCCAGACACTAACTAGTTGTGTGACTCTGAGCAAGTCTCTTAACCTTTCTGAGTAAGTACTTTCCAATGGTGCAAACTGCAACAAATTCATCTTGTGCAAACTATCTATTACCCTTGTTGTACAGATTAGGAAACCGAGCCTTGGGCATAGGCTTTCGACTACACCAACATTGCCTTTCTAAATACATACATATATACTTGAATACTTCAAGGCTTTGTGATTTTATTGGTGTGGACTCCTGACGTAGATGCAGATTCTAGCCCTCACCCCAAGTGACTGTCTTCGTAAGCTGATGGTGATCAAAACATTGGCCTATCTCCCAGTACAGAAGCCTGAGCAGTATGCATCCTGTTCAGAGACACAACCACAGCACTTCAGAGAGATAAATGCTACAGCTCCGCCAGCACCATCCCAGAGTAGGACAGCACACGTAATAACGCATCATAAGGGCCATCCCCACAGGCTGTGGCCCAACTGCAGATTCCAAGTATCTTATCATGCCCTTACTTCTATGCCATACTCTTCCCATATACTCTCTGTCACTATGCTCTGTTGGTCAATTTGATTAATGGTTTAGCAGCGCCAGTCCCTCTGACTGACTCCCCAAAATACTATAGGCTAACTACAGCCACAGCCTCTAGTGGAAGTGCTGGTATATTTAAAACCCAGCTGTTCACGATCAATCGAGAATTTATTCAACACTTACAACAAGCCGTGTTTGATGCTGGGAACTAGTGGTACAAAGGTGAAAATGAAACAGACTCTGCCCTCAAGAAGTTTACATCTTTTCAGGAGAAATATCATGCATACACCTAAGTCTTTTTAATATGGATAACCCTGCCACAGTCCTCTATCCTCACTGTAGTTTTCTTTAACAATATATAACTAATAGCCTGACTGTCAGCTATATGTCATCAGCATTGGCTGATATTGATCAAATAAAAGGCCCTCTTTCTCAGGTCAACTTTCTCGATTGATCTAAGGAACAGGAACCCCTGCCAATGACTCATATCTGAGATCGGATGTTTGGTGGGCAAAGAGCACACAGAAAAAGCATTCTTGCCCATGCAGTCAGTCGCTCCTGGGGTCTCAGCACTCCTGAAATCTGAGATACACAGGCACAAAGATGTTAACAGGGCTTTCACCAAGCAGGAGCCACCTATTCTGGACTCTTAGCCCTAAGCCAGGGTTAAGTAGGAAGTGATTAGTGGGTTAAGGCTTTTGTACAGTAAGCATCATACGGCAACATAAACACAGTCAATCCTCGAACCAGGGAACAATCCAATAGTTCAAACATTGTTGCACAGATGAGGGTCAGAGTTCAGGCAATGACAGCAATGGATTCTGGAACTATGACACCTGGGTTGTAAAAGCACAGGCGATGTAATGTAAGGCATACAATAATTCAAGCTGCAGAATGGTAGCAGTCTGTTTTATAGTCTTCATAGACCTTTTTTGTCTGTGCTAGTGAGGTCCCCAAGGGTGACATAGTAACATATAAAACATAATAATAATAGATTGCATAACATTTAAGGTTTGCAATGCGCTTTACAATTAAAGTCTCTTTTTATCCTCATAACAACCCTGGGAGGTAAGTGTTATTATTACCCCATTTTACAGATGAGGAAACTGAGGCAAATAGGAGTTAAGTGATTTGCCTAGGGTCCTACAGCTTATAAATGTCTGAAGTCATATCTGAACATGGGTTTTCCAGACCCCAGGTCGAGTGTCTCTATTCCCTGTGCCGCAAACTGTAATACACATTTTAATCATTCTTCTTGACCTTCCATCTTGGTTTCCACATCTACCTGACAACTACAATTTCACAAACAAGACTGAGGGGCCCTCCAGATGTCTCAACCCAAAGGATAAGGCTTTGTAGCACATAGTGCAGTCTTTGAGAATACTCCTCTGTGAGTTGCTCCTGCTTATGTCCACGATAACTTGGTCACTTCTTTATTCTGCATCTCCTGCTCCCTCATAGCTCTTTTAAGAACTATGTACCATATTGTTCTGTGCTTGCTGCATTGCTCAGTCCCTGTGGTTTACACAAACAAAAAGAAAATTCTCCAAGATAAGGAACATGTATCTTTCAGAGCTCATAGCCTCTCTAAATACAGTGGATGTGGAACAAAGATTAAAGGACTCTCTCACCAAGAGTGAGTCAGGAAAGCAATATGGGGAAAGAGTCCCGGAGCTGGAGTAAAAGGCCCTGTGTTTAAATCCTGGCTCTAGGGCAGGGTGCAATAGTGGATACTATTCCTCAACCAGAGAAGCTGAGCCTGGGGAGTGGTTTAGCTCAGGAGCTCAAAGCTGTAGCAGGCTAAATCTGTTGGATGGCTACACTTAGTTTGGTATTAATATAATAAATCCCTAGGAATTGGGATCCACTTGGTTGCATAAGGAGGGACAAAGTGGCACGGGTCAAAAATGGAGCTGAACAAAATTCCTGTATCAATCAGAGTGAGACCCATCATCTGTATGGCCCCTGCAATTTGAGCCTGAAAGTTAGGGAGACCTAGCCTAATGGATAGAGTGCCAGGCCTGGAGTCAGGAAGATTCATCTTTCTGAATTCAAATCTGGCCTCAGACAATACAAGTGAGCCTGAACAAATAACTCTGTTTGCCTCAGTTTCCCCATCTGTTAAATGAGCTAGAGAAGGAAATGGCAAACCACTCTAGTATCTTTGCCAAGAAAACTCCAAATGGAGTCATGAAGAGTCAGACACAACTGAAAAACGACTGAACAGCAAAAGCCAATTCAGAATAATTTTTATGCATAAAATAAAATACATAGACTTTTTAAAGCCAATTGTATTGAAATAGTGATCAAAACCATTTTTCTTAAAAAAGCTCATGGGCCCTAGGTAAAGAACTCTTGGACTTCCCTTCCTGCTCCAAAATATGTAAATCTGTGACCTGCATCAGTGTTTAAGATATATCTTTGTAACCTTGGAGGACACTTGGACCACTGAAAAACCAGTGAATCAAAGTCAGACTTGGGTTTGAATACCAGATATGCCACTAACTGGCTGTGTGACCTAGGGCAAGCTATAAGCTTCAGCTTGTTCATCTCTAAAATACTCCCTGCTTCATAGGATAGTTGTGAGGAAAATATTTTGCAAATTTGAGCACCTTATAGAAATGTGAGATGTTATTGCCTTCCTCACAGGTACCTACCTACTTTGTTGTTAGGAAAATGCTCCATAAACCTCAGTGGGAATATGGGGAGAATCCATGATTTTAGCAGTATGGGGTACCAGTTGGGGAATATCTTCCATCATTACAGGTTACCTTCTTATTTATCTCTTGGTAGATGAGTCCTAGGAATTTAGCTGAAGTTAAGCAACTCACCTAGGTCCACACAGCTAGTGAAAAAGAAAGGAGAGACTCAAACTCATGCCTTCCTTGTTCCAAGTCCTGAACTCTATCCACTACAACATATTGCCACGACAAGTAAACCTCAAAGAAATAAATAAAATGTAAGTTATAATTACCATGCCCAGGAAAACAGTGGCTGAGACACCTGTACATCTGGGCAACAAGAATGGAATTCTTTTATCTACTTCAAAGGAACTTATACATGACTGGCTTCTTACACTGAGGTCAAAGAATGGTACACGCTGTCTTCTGTTCCATCCTGTAACGGTGGGAAAGATCTTCAAATCTAAATTGCCATTACACATCCCAACCCCATGCCCTGCCCTTCAGCAAAGAGGCAGGTAAAACTGGAATGCTCATCTGGTAAGAAGGGCCCTGTATTTCTCTTTTTTTAGAACAATTTCACTTTCTCCCTCTTCAAAAGCTGAATGGTTCTTAGCATTTAAGCTATTTCATACAAAAAGAAACCTCTTTATTTCCATAGAACTACCTTTTCCACGTTAGAGCAATATTAAATTTTTAGATCCTGGAAAAAACCTTGCAACAATGCAGAGAGAAACCTGAAGCCTGGCAATTACTGTAATGTTATCTGATGAGCACTAAATTAATTTCCATATTATCACATCATGTTAAGATAAGGAATGGGCAACATGAATAATAAAAGGCACTTAGGTCCCTTACTAAGTTTCAGGAGAATATGGCATATGCATTATTCTAATAACGGGAAATCCTAATGGAAGAGATATCTGCAAAGCCCTGGTGATACAGAGATGGATGATATGGTAAAATAGGTTTGGCTTCAGAATTGGTGTTTTCTTTTCCTCTGTGAATGGAACAAGATAAGACACATTTGTTACAAAATGTAACTGTTGCTGGCACACTTTCTCTCTGATTTGTTTACCCCTAATGTACCCCAAATGATGCCAGACACACAGGCCTGTTATCACAATGACACCTAGCAGTTCATTTTCCATCTAACCCAATAGTGCTTTCCAGTGAGGACTCTGTACAACTCTTTCAGATGAATTTCTGAAAATCCTGGGGAAAATACCGCTTCCAAATGATCTCTGCTTTGGCTCTGAACTCATCAGCAGGTGCCTAATCTGCTGAATTGATGAATTTACTACAAGGCAGAAAGAAAGCTTCGCATTGTTTGCCAGGAGCTCTAGTCCTAATGCATTTTTTAAACTTTCTTGCTTTCTTTTTAACTGTGGGCCAAAGAAAAAAAAAGGAGTGTGTTGAAGGGATTTCTCAGAGGCCTGAGCAAAACAAGGACAAGTGTTCCTTCCCTTGAAAGACTAAAAACTGCTAGACTAGCTTTATTATTCTGAGCTTACTTAGCCTTTTCCTTCAGTGGGTGTAGTGGATTGTGAATCAGAGATCTAGCTCTGGGACCCTGACCTTGCTGCCTGTGTGGTCATGAGCACATGATCTCACTTCCATTGTCTCCTCTGTAAAAATGAGGGGAGGGGGGAGAACTGAACAAGATCTAAGTTCACTGCAAACTCTTAACTCAGGCTCCAAGTCTCAGTGGATAACCCTAACATGTCTTCCATAACCAAACAATGCTCTCAATTCTCCCCAACCTCGTGTAGCTAATGGGGGATGCCCGGTATACACAGCACACTCAAGTGGATAGAGTAAGAGACGTCATGAGGCAGGAGACCACGATTCTTTGATCAATATTTTATATTTTATAGTACATGAACTTTCCTAGAGAGGCAAATGGCATTGTTTCAGCATCAGGAACACATGTATTGAAGTCCTGATGCTCACACATACTGACTCAGTAACCCTGGGACAGTCACTTAATTTCTTGATGCTCTAGGGAAATCTCAAGGCTATAATTTATGGAGTTTGGTGAAAGAAGTTTTCACCACAGTATTTCCCTCCACCAGGGATGGAAAGTCACAGGTCTGGACTCCTTCCCCACCTCAGAAAACCCCCACAAATCCCAAAAAGCAACAACAAAAATGTTTTTCAAAATAGTTTAGAAGGTCAGAGCTAGAAGAGATGTTAGAAATAGTGCCTAACCTTTCATATTCCAAATGAGGAAACTGAGGCCCAGAGAAATTGCAGGATTTCTGTAGCTAGTAAGGGATCTGGCCTCCTGACTCTCAGCCCTGGGCTCTTTTCACATGTTTTCACATGCATTTTGGCATATGAGATATACTTGAGGGGAAAATCTATAGCTTTGTACATATACACATATATGCAATATATATAACACTTTTTTAAATGATGAGTAATGGCATATATTTATGTAGAGCTTTGAGACACATATCTATCCGATCCTCACCCAAACTTGTGAGGTGGGAGCTATTACCCCCATTTTGAAGAAAAGGAAACTGAGGCTGAGAGAGGTTAAGTAAATGGTCCAGGGTAATACAACTAGTAAGTGTACATTACCTTTATGTATCTATTTACATATGTATGCCTTCCAACCCTCCAATTTCTTCCTATGGAGCCAAGATAATCCTGCTTACTCAAACCCAGTGGTGGTAGACCATTATTTCTGGCAGGCCCTATCAAGCTGGGAAGGCTTTGAGTGTGAACCTACAGACAGAGTATGTCTATGGCCACAGGACCAGCCTAGCCAAGGTCAGAGAGGCTCATCTTTGGATTGGCTGCAAGAGGATGATTTTTGTTTTGGTTTTTGGGCCACAACAATTCTTAAAGCCCATTCACTAAGTCATAGATGGGTTATGATCTACATAATGTAAGGAGTATCCACACTAGCAAAATGAAAGATCTTGGAAATGTTTAAGTATGTTGATCTGCATATGTAATATAGATAGATAGATAGATAGATAGATAGATAGATAGATAGATAGATAGATAGATAGATAGATAAATAGACAGACAGACAGATAGATAGATAGAGAGATAGATAGATAGATAGATAGATGGATAGATAGATAGATAGATAGATAGATAGATAGATAGATAGATAGATAGATAGATAGATAGATAGATGATAGATTAAACAGATCTCAGTGTTGGGGGAGGCAAACAATAAGAAAATCTGATTTTATGAATTCATGTATCATCAGATTTCACTTTAAATTCAAAATTCTAAAGCCAATATTGACCTGTTTATATAATGGCAGGAGTAAAAGTTCCACATTTAGAGTCTGGAGACTTGGGTTTTAGTTTTGTTTTTGCCACTCGGACACTGACTAGGTCTTATCGATTGACTAGTTACACAAAGATTGATTTACCTTAGAGAGAAATGCAAGGGGCTGGATATATATGTGTAGGTATGCTTATACAAATGTTTAGTCTATTCAAGAGCAATGAAAAATAACATATGCCAGGTAAATGATAAAGATTATTAATTACATTTAGTCTAACAGTAAATATACTTAGATGAGGAATAGGGAAGCAGTATGAATGGTCAGGTTAAAGGGAAAAATTATTGGAGTGCTTAATTATAAGGCTGGTTTAATATGAAAGGATTGAGTGTTGTTTAGTGATGTGGAGGGGGAAGAGATTTGCAAGTGCCAAGTATGTACATTTCTTAAAAACAAGACTTGCTTGTGTAGTTGAAAGCATCTTTTCCTTAGGATCTGGCAGCTTTCATCCAAAGCCCCAGGGAATGCATGCCCTGGCATCTGCTTCCCTGCTTCGGTTTCCCATTTCAAGCCCTGGCAGTCTTTCTGGAATATTGTACCACACGGGATCCTGCAGCCTCTGTCCTGCTGTCCATCTGCTCCTGTTCTCAGGAGAGAAGATGCTCCTTCCCTGGTCTCCACAATTATTATTCCTCCCTTGGTGGTTGGAAGACATATTAGAAATAGGGAGGCTCAATTCTATGTTTAGCATCTTATCTTTTATATAGTATATACTTATCAAAATTATTTTATGTAACATATATTCATCAAAGGTATCTATACAACATATACTCATCAGTTATTTTTTGTAACAGATTTATCAAAATACCTTAGAATCACAAAATGTTAGAGCAGGAAAGGGTCATAAATTTAGAGCCAAAAGTAACCTTAGAAATCATAAACTTAGAATAGGAAGAGATCTTAAAGGTTATCTAGTCCAAGCCATTTATTTTGTTTTATTTTATTTTTTGGAGGGGGGAAGGCAGGGCAATTGGGTTTAAGTGACTTGCCCAAGGTCACACAGCTAATAAGTGTGTCAAGTATCTGAGGCTGGATTTGAACTCAGGTCCTCCTGACTCCAGGACCGGTGCTCTATTCACTGCACCAACCCACTTATTTTATAGATGCCAAAACTGAGGTCCAGAGAATTAAGTGACAAAGAAAATAAATAACAGAAATAGAAATAAATAACAGAACCAGGATATCTCTGAGCAGCTGCAATTGCTGCTGTCCATATTTCCCTGTTTCTGTCACATGACTTTGTCTGTAGTCATTTGGGATCACTATCTCCCCCTCATAGGTGATGCAGATGTGAATCTTCTCCCATCTCTGGATATCGTACAAACCCGTCTACCATTCTAAACCTTACTGATACTTAATACACGTATTCACAGAGTGTCAGACATGGTCAGAATGTTAGTTATTATTTAATCCAAATTCCACACCACAGAAGAAAAAGTGAAGCTCAAAGCATTTTGCAAACTTCAAAGCCATATTTAAATACCAATTACTACTAATATATTTCTTATTATTAAATGGTCATCCAGCTACTTGACGATTGACCGCCTGACCACATGTAGCAAGGTAAATCTGTGGCCAGTTTGTAATTTATAGTGAAGGAGAAGCAATAGCCTATTGCCCCTGGATATTCTTGTAGTCTAACATGATGGGAGTTTTAGTAGCCAGTTTTTGTGAAGGTTGTTTTTCTTTCATGCTCCCAGAATTTTTGTTCCAAACCTTTTCCTTCCCACTACCGCTTCATGTCTTCCCTAGTCCTCTCTCTTCTAGCAGATGTCCTTTTTTCCTACTTTTCTGAGAAAACCAGAGCCATCTGTCACGAGTTCCCTAATCTCCAACTCCACATCTCCAAACCCTGCTACCTACTCACCTGTGTTCGTTCTCCTTTGATCCAGTCACTAATGAACAGATGCCCCTTTTCTAATAATATAATTCACTGTTTTGGTTTTTTGTTAGTTATTGTTGCTGTTTTTCCTTTCTTTATATCCCTAAGGCTTAGACATAGTAGACACTTAATAAATTAAGCATTTATGTATTAGCATTTTCATTTTCCCCTCAACTTAGCCTCTCCTCCCAGGTTCCTTGTTTCTGTTGAGGATACAGTCATCCCCCTGGTCTCTCAGATTCCTGACCTCAGTCATTCTTGCTCTTTTCTCTGCCCCATCCCCATATTTAATCAAATGTCAGATCATGTCCTACTTCCACAACATCCAATGGATCTGTCCCCTCCTATTCTGACAAGGCCACTGCTGCATGCCTTTGTCACTTTTTCCTCGGACTAGCTTAGCTGCCTCCCAAGAGGTCTCTTTGCTTCCAGGTTCTCTCCTCTCCAGTCCATCCTCCACACATTTGTCAAAATAATATTCCCAAGGCATAAGGCTTACCATGCCCTCCATCTGTTATCTTTAAGATAATATGCAAACTCCTCAGGTTGGCCCTGAAGGCCCTCCACAGTTAAGATTTAAATATCTTAGGAGCCTCATTCCATACTGTTCAACTTTATGTACTCTTCATTCTTCCCTAACTTGTTTTCTGAAATTGATCTTCCATCTCCATCTCCAAGTACAGTATTTGCACAAGTTGTCTGGAGTGCATTCCATTCTCAACTCTGCTTCTTAGACCCTTTGTCTTTTTTACCTTTCATTAGATTATAAGGTCCTCATTAGATGGTAAGCTGCTTGAAAGAAGGGACTGTCTTTTGCCAAACCTTTTTTTTTCTTTTTACTTTAATATTTTTAGATTTCAACATTGATATTCACAAGAGTTTGAATTACAAGTTTTCTCCCCACTTCTATCCTCCGCCCACTCCAAGATGGCATATATTCTGATTGCCCCATTCCCCAGTCAGCCCTCTCTTCTGTCACCCCACTAACCCCCCATCCCTTTTTCTCTTACTTTCTTGTAGGGAAAGATAGATTTCTATCTCCCTTGCCTGTATATCTTATTTCCTAGTTACATACAAAAACTTTTTTTTTGAACATCTCTTTTTAAAATTTTGAATTCCAAATTCTCTCCCCTCTTCCCTCTCCACCCACCCTCCATAAGAAGGTAAGCAATTCAATGTAGGCCACATGTGTATCATTATGTAAAACCCTTCCACAATACTCATGTTGCGAAAGACTATATTTTGCTCCTTCCTAACCTATCCCCCTTTATTCAATTTTCTCCCTTGATCCCGTCCTTTTTCAAAAGTGTTTGCTTTTGATTACCTCCTCCCCTATTTGCCCTCCCTTCTATCTTCCCTGCTTTTTTATCTCCTGCTTCCTTCTTTCCTGTGGGGTAAGATACCCAATTAAGTGTGTATGTTATTCCCTCCTGAGGGCAAATCCAAAGAGAGAAAGATTCACTCATTCCCCCTCACTTGCCCCCTCTTCCCTTCCTACAGAACTGCTTTTTCTTGACACTTTTATGTGAGATAATTTACCCCATTCTATCTTTCCCTTTCTCCCTCTCTTAATATATTCCTTTCTCATCCCTTAATTTAATTTAATTTTTTTAGATATCATCCCTTTATATTCAACTCACCCTGTACTCTCTGTCTACATATATATATATGTATGTATGTATGTATGTATGTATATTCCCTTCATGAGGTCTCATGAATTATACACATCATCTTTCCATGTAGGAATGTAAACAAAACAGTTCAACTTTAGCAAGTCCCTTATGATTTCTCTTTCTTGTTTATCTTTTCATGCTTCTCTTGATTCTTGTGTTTGAAAGTCAAATT
>CM053622.1:576930933-576954915 GCA_028646595.1 Phalanger gymnotis
AATCCATTAATGTAGAAGCTGCTAGATCTTGTGTTATCCTGATTGTGTTTCCACAACACTCAAATTGTTTCTTTCTGGCTGCTTGCAGTATTTTCTCCTTGATGTGGCAGCTCTGGAATTTGGCAGCAATGTTCCTAGGAGTTTTCTTTTTGGGATCTTTTTCAGGAGGTGATTGGTGGATTCTTTCCATTTCTATTTTACCCTCTGGCTCTAGAATATCAAGGCAGTTCTCCTTGATAATTTCTTGAAAGGTGATATCTAGGCTCTTTTTTTGATCATGGCTTTCAGGTAGTCCAATAATTTTTAAATTCTCTCTCTTGGATCTATTTTCCAGGTCAGTGGTTTTTCCAATGAGATATTTCACATCATCTTCCATTTTTTTTATTCCTTTGGTTCTGTCTTATAATATGTTGATTTCTCAAAACTCACTAGCTTCCACTTACTCCCATCTAATTTTTAAGGTAGTATTTTCTTCAGTGGTCTTTTGGACCTCCTTTTCCATTTGACTAATTCTGCCTTTCAAGGCATTCTTCTCCTCATTGGCTTTTTGGAGCTCTTTGGCCATTTGAGTTAGTCTATTTTTTAAGGTGTTATTTTCTTCAGTGTTTTTGGGGGTCTCCTTTAGCAAGACATTGACTTGTTTTTCATGGTTTTCTTACATCAATCTCATTTTTCTTCCCAATTTTTCCTCTACTTCTCTAACTTGCTTTTCCAAATCCTTTTTGAACTCTTCCGTGGCCTGAGACCAGTTCATGTTTTTCTTGGAGGCTTTTGATGTAGGCTCTTTGACTTTGTTGACTTCTTCTGGCTGTATGTTTTGGTCTTCTTTGTCACCAAAGAAATATTCCAAAGTTTGAGACTGAATCTGAGTCTGTTTTCACTGCCTGGCCATGTTCCCAGCCAACTACTTGACCCTTGAGTTTTTTGTGGGGGTATGACTGCTTGTAGAGTAGAGAGTATTTTGTCCCAAGCTTGAGGGGCTGTGCTGTTGTTTTCAGAGCTTTTTCTACACAGAAAGCTCTAACTCACCAGCTGTCCTGCTCCCCAGGAACCACCAACCCAGACTGTGACTCAGATCTGAGCAGGCTCTGCACTCCTTCTATGATCCACCACTTAATTCCTCCCACCAGGTGGGCCTGGGGCCAGAAGCAACTGCAGCTGTAGTTCTGTAGCTGCATCACCTCCACTGCCCCTTTGCTGGTGGCTAAACCTCAAACTCCTTTCACTCTGTCCCCACAGGTTTTTCCCACTAACCTTCTCTGTTGTCTTTGGTGTTTGTTGGTTGAGAAGTCTGGTAACTGCCACAGCTCACTGATTCAGGGTGCTAAGGCCTGTTCCACCTGGCTCCCAGTCTGGTTGGTCCAGGCACAGCCCACTCCCGGCTCCACTCCCCTCCACTCCCAGCTCCATGCAATAGGCCTTACCCAGTGACCATCCAGGCTGTCCTGGGCTGGAGCCCTGCTTCCCTCTGCTTTTTTGCAGGTTCTGCAGTTCTAGAATTTGCTCAGAGCCATTTTTATAGGTGTTTGGAGGGAGGAGAACTTTAGGCCAGTTCCTGCTTTCCAGCCTCCATCTTGGTTCGTCTTTTGCCTAACCTTACAGTTACTGGGCAGGATCCAGATGAAGATCCAACAAAGAAGACTGAGATGAGTGGTAGGATAAGTAGGGGGAAAACCAGTAGAGAATAATGTTCTGAAAACCTAGAGAAAAAAAAGTATCAAGGAGAACAGGTTTAAAGGCTATAAAAAGGTCAAGAAGGATGAGGACTGAGGGAAAAAAGCATTGATTTGGCAACTAAAAGATCATTGATAACCTCGGAGAGAGCAGTTTCAGTGGAACGGTGAAATCATAAGCCAGATTGGAAGGGGTTAAAAAGAGGATGAGAAAAGAGAAAGTGAATGTAATTATTATAGATGTTCTACTCATGGAGTTTAGCCACAAAAAGCCAAAGAGATATAAAATGGTAGTTAATGGGAATGGAAGGATCAAATGAGAGATTTTTGAGGATGGAGGAAGAAATAGAGATGTTTGTAGGCAGTAGAGAAGGACCCACTAGGCAGAGAGAGATTTAAGATAAGTGATACATCGGGAATGACAGAGGAGTAATCTGTTGGAGGAAGCAGGATGGAATGGGATTGCTTGAAGGTAAAGGGGTTTGCTTTGCTAGGGAGTAAGTCCACCTCTTCATGTGAAACAGAGATGAAGATAAATAGTGGCAGAAGGCATCTGAGTGACATGAGATGAGAAAAAGAAGAAAAGAGAATAAAGAAGAAAAGAATAGAAGAGAAGGGAAGACGAGACAAGACAAGAGGAAAGGTCCTCAGCTGAGAGGGCAGTGGGAAGGGGAACCCTGGGAGGTTTAAGGATGAAAAGATTTCAAAGACCCAGCTTTGGTGAGTGATATAGTGAATTAATTAGGGAGATAGAAAAAGATTACCTAGAAGTGGTGAGGGACCAGTTGAAGTTATGTAACATAAATTTGTAGTAGATACATTCCGAATGGTTACATGATTTTCACCTTTGCTCAGTGGCATGTGTGAAGAAGCAAAGGCAGTTGATGGTGGGAGTGACCCAAGGCTGAAGCTTGGCAATCAGTGATATGATCAGGAGGCAAGAGACTCAAAAGAAGAAGACAGTGTAGAGCTGAATTGGTACACCAAGAAGTCAAGAAGAGGAAAGGAAGAAAGTGCAGGGGTGATGACCTGGGACAGAATTGAGGCATTAACAGGATCAGAGGTCATGTTGTAGATGAAAAATAGGGTTTAGTATGGGAAGGCAGAGGGGAACGTGGAAAGTAAATAAATTATAATGAGATAAGATAGAAGAACCGATGGTATACATTTGCTCATATTACTATTCATTAATTTTCAAATCCTCTTCTAAATTTGCCCACAATATAACCTACTTTCTATTTTCTAGTAAAGAGGTTCTCTTTTGTTTGAAGTCACTTTCATTTTGATCCTTATTTTTGGCTTGCCCCTTTCATGCCCTTCTTTATCTCTGTAAAGTTCAAAGTCCATGGACATGGAGGTGGTACACTTGTGGGTGATGTTAAGATCAAGGGTATGAGCATTTTTGTATGTTGCTGAGGTGGGGTGGAGGAGTAGACCATGGGGGAACTGTGAGGTTAGGATGTTTTAAAGAATATCAGTATATATTCTGAAGTCCTCTAGCTATATTGGGTCAGGAATTGGGAAAGAGAGAAAGATAGTTAGCCAAGTACTAAAGAAGGAAAGAGAGTGACCTGAAGGTCTATAAACAAGAACTACCAGCATTGGTAGAATTGGATTGAGTGGTAGATATAGATTGCCTGGACCTCAAAAAAGGGGTGATAGTTGTAGGAGGAAAATCTGGAAAGCAATGGTACTCAAGGAGGATTCCAATTCCTCCACCTTAAACAGTGAGTTGAGGGAAATGGGTCAAAGTGTAGCTGGTACTAGAAAGGATGGTCAGGAAGGCTATTTCATTAGGAGAAAGCCAGGTCTTGCTGCAAGCTAGAAAATGAAAGGGGTGGGAAAGAAAAAGATTTAAGTTAAAAACAAATTTGTTGCATATAGAGAAGACATTCCAGAGGGCATAGTGGAAGAGAAATGTAACATTTGGTTGATACTTCGGTGGGGAGGGGATTAAAACAAGGAATTGGGTAGAGAATAATAGTCAATAGCCAATAAACATTTAAGTGGCTACTATGTGTCAGGCACTATGCTGTGCATAGATACAGATACAGAAAAGAAAGACAATCCTTGCCCTCAAGAAGCTTACAATCTAATGGGGGAAGACAACACATAAAAGAAAGCTTAAAAGCAGGGGTAGAAGGAGGATGGTGGAAAAGTCAGAAAAGGCCAAAATGAGTGCAGCCAGGTAGGAAATAAGGATAGGGGCTGGATGATGACCTATAGGGGTTCAAAATCACTGGTATGTGCAAGGTATGACCAGGATGGAATTTGTTAATCATTAATTGGAAGTTTTAGAGAGATTTTTCAAAGTCAATTGTTTTATGACCTAATAATGGGAGAATCCTTCCAAAATCTTGGGCAATCCAAATGGAGGGCCAAGAACCTAGAGCAGAGAAAAATGGTGATACTCTCCTTCCCTAAGGATTCACTCAATACTCCATTCAAGAGACAGCCTCTGGGGACTATGCAGCCTGGAGAACAATGAGATGTCTTGCCACACACTGCATTTTAAGCCATTCCAAGAGAGTAAACGGGAAAGATAAAGAGAGAATGTTATATTTAAATCTGAATTTGCCCTCCTAAATGCAACACAAGCCCAATATTATGAGCTCAGTAGCAAGAATAGTCAAAAGCCAGGAGAAGGATGATATGCCTTCGCCTTTCCTTCAGTTTCTCCTCTTTGCACTGTTTCTCTGGCACTACAGTTAGGACACACAGACTCCATTGTCTGTTAGGGTTAGGGGCCTGATGCCCCCTTGATCTGGAAAAGCTACATAAAAATTTTTGTCCCTCCCTTTGTAGCAGAGAAGTCTGAATTTTTTATTTTTCTTTTATGGGATGTTTACAGTATCTTATTGTAAAATTTGGGTTAAGTATTTGGTCATTGACTCTATGTTATCTGCTGGCTTTCGCAGGTCATCTGTGGCTTCTGCAAAACTCCCCCAAAATTCCCATTTAATTTCTTGGGCTGACTCATGATAGATTGAAACCATGGAGGGGAAAGTCATAATGTGGAAGGGATAACTATCTTTCTCTTGACCTATGAGTTCAATGGTTTAGGGATTCCAGTTATAAGAAAATTATACCATGTCCTGCCTGCTGCCCCCCCCCCAAGAACCATAACTAACACAGAGGGAACATTCAAATTCCTTCCACCAATGCAGTTTAGTGCCTAGTCTGTAACTTACACTTCAAGAGGTGTCTGAGGCACCAAGAGGTTAAGTGACAACCAGTCACACATCCAGTGTGAGAGGCAGGACTTGAATCCAGGTCTTATGGACTTCAAGACAAGCCTTCCATTTATTATGTCCTAATGCCTCTTGTTTATACATAGTACATACTTAATTTGTGTTTGTTGAATTGAATTGCTTGGGTCTAGTCTCCAACCTCTTGGGGAATGATAACGTCTACTAGATTTTCCACAACTATGATTGTCTAAATAGAGAGAACAAGAACTTTCTGTTGAAATAGTTCTCCCAAAAGGCCTATCTCAAACAGTTTTATAATTGTGCATTTTTAGTTTTGAAAACCAACTGACTTTCAGTTACAATATTCAGTTTACAATATTTTGTGCCTGTAGTGCCCCACCTCTCTACCTATAGGAGAGAAGAGGTATATTTCATTGTTTGATCACTTGTACCAGATTGGTTGTTATAGTCACTCAGAGTTAAGTTTCCTTTCGGTGTTCTTTTCCTGAGCTTTATTGTAGTCATTATGCAATTGCTCCATTGCGCCTCCTTACTTCTTCCTGTATCAGTTCATACAAGTCTTCCTATGGAATTACTCCTATTTATCATTTTTATTACTCAATAATATCAAGAAGGCTTATTCAAGCAAATAATTAACCTTGAGATAAAAAAATTGCAAAGATAATCACAACTCACAAATTTACTAAATGTTTTTTCCCCATGCTATGGGAATTAGCTAGAATTCATTTTAGATAGAACTTATACATGTCTTCAATTGAAGCAAGAGCTTTTCCACAGGACTGTGTTTTTTTTTCCAGATAAAATACTCATTAATCATTCTAGTAGTTTTCCCTTGAGTTTAACAGATAGTATTCAACCCAGAATATAAAAGCAACACACAGACTAATGTAAGAAATTCAGCCTGAAGCAGAGTAGGAGATAGTCAGTCACACTGTTTTGAACTCCTAACCTTTAACCAAGGCTTCTCAAAGTAGGCCTATCCCCTAGAGAATCACCTTCTAGCAAAGAAAAGAGAGGTCTTAAAGGAAAAAAAAGAGGAAAGAGAGAAGGTGAAGGAAGTCACCTGTCTTGCAAAAGCAGCAAGGTGAACAATGAAGCAACATGCAGTTTGAATTATGAATCACATTTCTCATTAAAGGCAGATCATTTCTTCTAAACAGAGATATTTTACTTATTATAGACAATAGATGGAGCTATGTAGTGACTCTTTTGAAACTTATAATCTTGTATTTGCAGAGAGCTACATTTTTGGTCTTATTGGTTGTCAAATCACATGGGAAGTGTTGACTTTATTGCATTTATTGGTGACTAGAAATGGGAAATACATTTAACCTTTCTGAAATAAGGATTTAATAAAGGAGTAAGCTGCTGTCAACCTTGAATTTAAGACTTTAACTGCACTAAACTTTCGGATCATTTTAAGCACCTTTTAATCTTAGGGTCTTCTACCAAGATAATTCTCTAAGGTACAATCCCTTGCTGTTTCAATAATAGAAATACTCTTCTATCCCATGACCAAAGTACAAATCTTTATCCAGCCATGTGGTTGGAGAGTTTCTCTTAGTCTATGCCTAAGTTTATTTCTCTTGTGCTAGAGGTTAATTAACCTGTGAACCCAACTGCATTTTATCAGGGATATAGGTTTCATCCCACAACAAGCAAGCCAGCATATTTAAAACACTTAGAAATGTATTAAGGTCATATGTAACTACATGATGTATATAGAAAGAGACCAACTGGCCTACTAGCATCCCAGGGGAGTTGCCCCATGTTGGAGTGACTAGAGTTCCAGGACTTAAGACTCAGTTTTGCAAATTCAGAAACTCAGTTTTATCAGTTTTGTCAGTTTATCTGTTCAAGCCCTAGGAAACAAGCTCAGGAGAGAGGGATTTTAAAACCAAAATGTCAATTTATTCATTTGCATTGGGAGCCAGAGTTGTAACTAGCAATTTTGGGCCTGGGGCAAGTGGCATGAAATGTGCCTGAGGCAGACAAGAGAAAATTTACCCTCATCAAATTGTTAAGAAAAGTTCCATAGTGGGTATGGGAACCGGGGGGAAAGAGCGGTAGGAAAGAGGAGATGCTTGGACAATGCCCCGTAAGAAACAGATACCCTGGGACTCTGCTCCCTGTGTACTAAGAACCCCAAGTGCCACTGAATGAAGAACTACATGGGTAGAAGTGTATTCTATAATTCTATATTTTTGTTCCCTGGGACAAACCCCTAATTGCTTCATCTTAGTTATAGGTTATAGTGAGGGAAGATACCATTCCAATAGCTAGAGGCCATGCGTCTACATGGAATAGTGTCTCCCTACCTTTGACAGTGTTGATAAGTGCTGATGAACTACTACTCTGTTAGTTTTGTTTTTCTAGACTCCCCATAGCCTACTACCCTTTTGTTGTAACAATATTGCTTTAGATACACTGCAATTAATGAAATCAGAGGCTACTTTCTGTGAGTTAAACTTAATCTCTCTGACAAATTGATAAGCGCTGTAGGCTCATTAGCAATCCAGTCACAAGCCATCTTTTTGGATACTGTGATTTCTGCATAGGGCTAATTATAAGCATTTTATGTTGATATTTATTAGCTTCTATTTCACAGGGTGACACTTAAATTGTTCTATTCACCTGTTTTGGTGGAAGGGTCTTGTTTAGAGTCATCATTATGTAAACAAGGATAATTTGGGTATAAAGTTCATATATTTTGTAATGTCATATATATATATATACATATATATATATATATATATATATATTTCTAGGCTATTTTGAGCCCATTTTGGGTAAAGTTCATGGATCTTTAACTTCTCATTTTGGGCTCATTTTGTCTCCATTCAACCTATTAAGGAAAAGTTGTTCTGTGTAAAAACAACTTTTATTTAAGGTCCAACCACTGTTGTTTATTTCAAGCTTGGTTTAGGTGTGGTTAAAATCATTAACAGTTGCTAGGATACTACTTTTATGTCCTCAAACCAAACTAACCCTTCTATCCCAGGTGCTTCAGTAGAGGTCTAGTGGAATAAGCATTGGATTTTGAGTCAGAAGACCTTAGTGCAAGGCTCGGCCCTGGCCCTTTTTAGATAAGTAATGTTGGGCAAGTCACCTAAATCTAGCTGAACCTTGGTCTCTTCATGTATCCGTTTGTTTCTTTGTTTAATTTTCTATTTATTTATTTTTGACATTCATTTAAAAAATTTTTGAGTCTCAAATTCTCTCCCTCTCTCCAGCTTCTCCTCCACCTATTGAGAAAGCAAGCAATATGATATCAATTATTCATGTTAAGCCATGCAAAACATATTTCCAGATTAGCCATGTTGCAAAAAAACATCAACAAAAATCCATAAAAATCAAGAAAAATAAAGTGAAAATAAATGTGGTTCAATCTGCCCTCAGAGTTTATCACTTCTCTCTATAGAGGTGGATAGCGTTTTTCACAAGTTCTTTGAAAATGTCTTGGATTATTGTCTTGATCAGCATAACTAAATCTTCACAGCTGATCATCTTTACAATACTACTGTTACTGTGTACGATCTTGTTCTGATTCTGCTCACTTCACTTTGTATCAGTTTATATAAGTTTTCTAGGTGTTTTCTGAAATGACCTTGTTCATCATTCTTATAGCACAATAGTATTCCACCATGATTATAAACAACTTATTCACCATTCTGCCATTGATGGGTATTCCCTCAATTTCCAATTCTTTGTCACCACAAAGAGTTTCTATAAATATTTTTTGTGCACATAAGTCATTTTCCCTTTTCTTTCATCTGTTTGAGATAAAGACTTAATATTGATATTGCTGGGTCAAAGGGTTTCTTTCTATTTCTTCCTGCAGGGTTTTGTTGGTAGTATATAGAAATGCTAATGATTTTTGTGGATTTATTTTATATCCTACAACTTTGCTAAAGTGATCATTGTTTTGTTATAGTTTCTTAGTTGATTCTCTAGGGTTCTCTAAGTACAACAACATGTCATATGCAAAGAGCAATTATTTCCTTGTTGCCCAATCTTTTTCCTTCAATTTATTTTTCTTGTCTTATTGCAATAGTTACTACTTGTAGTACAATTCTGAATGATGGTGATAATGGACACCCTTGATTCACCCCTGATTTTATTGGGAAGATTTTTAGTTTATCCCCATTATAGATAATGCTTGCTTTTGGTTTTAGATAGATACTACTTATCATTCCAATAAAGGCTCCATTTACTCCTATGCTTTCTAGTGTAATTAATAAAAATGGATGTTATATTTTGTCGAAAAAGTTTTTCTTCATAAATTGATATAATCGTATGAATTTGGTTATTTTTTGTTATTGAGATGGTCATTGATGCTTACAGTTTTCCTGATATTAAACTAGCTCTACAAAAAACCCTCCCTGATCACAGTGTATGATCTTTGTGATATACTTCTATAATCTCCTTTCTAGTATTTTATTTTAAATTTTTGCATTGGTATTCATTAGGGAAAATGATCTAAAGTTTTCTTTCTCTGTTTTTTTTCTCCCTGGTTTATATATCAAAGCCATATTTTTGTCATTAAAGGAATTTGATAGGACTCCTTCTGTACCTATTTTTTCAAATAGTTTATATAGTATTGGGATTCATTGTTCTTTAAATGTTTGGTAGAACTGTAAATCCATCTGCTTGTAAATCCATCTGCTCCTGAGGGTTTTTCTTAGGGAGTTCCTATATAGCTTATTCAATTTATTTCTCTAAGATAAAATTATTTAAGCATTCTATTTCCTTTTGTGTTGATCTGGACAATTTATATGTTTGTAAATATTCATTCATCATCCTTAGATTGCCTCTTTTAATGGCATATAGTTAACCAAAAGAACCCCTAATAATTATTTTCATTTTCATTGGTGGTGTTTTCACCTTTTTCATCTTTGATACTGGTAATTTGGTTTTCTTCTTTCTTTTTCTTAATCAAATTATCCAAATTCTTAAAAAATCAATTTTGGGTTGTTGTTTTTTTCATAAACTAGCTCCTAGTTTTATTTGTTAGTTCAATAGATTTTTTTTACTTTCAATTTTAATAATCTCTCCTTTGATTTTCAGGATTTCCATACAGGTTTTTATTTGGGAATTTTAAAATTAATTTGTTAATTTTCTAGAGGTTTTTTTTTTTTGTAGTTGTATGCCTAATTCATTGGTCTACTCTTTCGCCCTTGTATTGATGTGTGTGTTTGTGTGTATGTGTTTTCCCTCTTTGAAACAATTTAGATAAGAGGGAGTTCCATTCATTGCCCATTCCTCTCACCAACCATTTCCCCCTCCACTGTAAAAGCTCTTCCTTTCATGCCCCTTTTCTGTAAGATAATTTTCCTCAATCTTTCTTACCCTTCCCTTTTCTTTCAGTGCATCCCTCTTTCTCACTCATTTTTTTAGATCATCCTGACATAATCAACTCACTCATGTGCGCTGTGTCTTTGTGGAATCCTTCTCACTGACCTAATAATGATAAAGTTCTTAGGAGTTATGTGTATCATCTTCCTATAAAGGAATGTTAACAGTTTAACCTTGTTGATTTCCTTATGCTTTCTCTTTCATGTTTAACTTTTTATGTTTCTCCTGAGTCTTGTATTTGCATGTCAAATTTTTTATTCATCTATGATCTTTTCATCAGGAATGCTTGAAAGTTCTCTATTTCAATAAATATCCATTTCCTCCCTGTTGGATTAAACTCAGTTTTGCTGAGTAGATTATTCTTGGTTGTAATCCTAGCTTTTTTGCCTCCTGGGATGTCATATCCCAAGCCCTCCACTTCTAGCTCCTAAATCCTTTCTGATTCTGACTTTGGCTTCATGATATTTGCATTGTTTGTTTCTGGCTGCTTGAAGTATGGTCTTTGACTTGGGAGCTCTGGAATTTGGCTATAACATTTCTAGGAGTTTTCATTTTGGGATCTCTTTCAGGTAGTAATTATGAATTCTTTCCATTTTTATCTTGCTTTCTGGTTCTAGGATTTCAAAGCAGTTTTCTTAATAATTTCTTGAAATAATGATATTGGGAGTATTTCTTTGATCATGGCTTTCTGGTAGCCCAATAATTCTTAAATTGTATCTCCTTGATCTACTTTCCAGATCAGTTGCTTTTCCAATGAGATATGTCACATTTTCTTCTATTTTTTCATTCTTTTGACTTTTTTAAATTGTGTCTTGATGTCTCATGGAGTCATTAGCTTTCACCTGATCAATTCCAATTTTTAATGAATTATTTTCTTCAGTGAGCTTTTGTATCTCTTTTTCTACCAATTTTGCTTTTTTAAGAAGTTATTTTCATCCTTCAAGTTTTGTACCTCTTTTGCCATTTGGCCAATTCTGTTTTCTTAAGGTCTTATTTTCATCAATATTTTTGTACCTTTTTTTAAACCAAGCTGCAAATCGTCTTTTTATAATTTTCTTGCCTTGCTCTCATTTCTTTTCCCATTTTTCTCCTAAAACTGTTATTTCATATCTAAAATCATTTAAAATTATTCCAGAAATTCTTGTTGGGTTTGTTTCCAATTCACAATTGATTTTTCTTTAAGGATTTGCTTGTAGCTTCATTGTAACTTCATTGCCTTCTGAGTTTGTGTATTGATCTTTCTGTCACCATAGTATCTTTTTTACGATCATGGTTTTTGTTGTTGTTGTTGTTTGTTCATTCTTTTACCCTCTTTTGTGATTTTGAACTTTATTTTAAAATTGAGCTCTGTTCCCAATGTAAGGTCGGGGAGAAAGGGGCACTGTCTCAAGCTTCAGGCTTTTTCACACTGCTATTTCAGAGCTAGTTCTTGGGGTTTGAAAGTCTTCAGTGCTTCCAAGGTGATGTGATTTAGGTAGAGTTATAGTCACTGCTCTCCTGGTCTGTACTCTAGTCCTAACCTAGGAAGAACCCCTGATTCCATGCAGCTGCCAGTGATACTACTCCTCAGAACCCCTACTTCCTTGGGACTAAAAGCACTTCTCTCCATCCTGTAATTAGGACTTGGAAATGAGTTTAGGCAATGGAGTTGTCAAATAGTGCCCAGTCATGCACCCAGTGCTCATACAGGGGTCTTCTCTTTCTGACCAGTTGCCTGATCCCCTTACTGCCTCTGGCTGCTTAAACAGTAGCTCTCAAGCTGCTGGAGCTGATATAGCTGCTCCAAGGCCCACTGCTGGTGATGCCACCATGTGTACTCCAGGCCAGCCCTCTCTCCAACCCTCTGTAGCATAGAAGTCTTTTTCCAACCTCCTAATTTGTTTTTGGCTGGAAAAAAATGTCTCACCCTAATCTTTTGTTGGAGCTACTGCTTCAGAATTCAATGTGAGGCATTAAAGTTGCTTGGGAGCCATGTTGAGAGAGCTTGACTTTAGTATTTCCTCCAGTCTACCATATTGGCTCTCTGAGAAGTCGAATTTATTTCTTTATCTGTAAAATGAGATAATGGTTCTTTTACCCTTACCTTACCTGGTTATTATGAGGAAATGATTTTACGAATCTTAAAGCTGAATATAAATTTGAGCTCTTACTACATATTTTGGAACCATGAATCAAAATGTTGCCTACTTTATGTTGCAGAATTTAAATAAAGACATAATAATGTGTCTATAGTAATAGACATTACATATACGTACATATATGTACACATACATATGTATGTATATGTATATATGGTAAATAATGAAAAAATGAAAATTTAACTTACTTGACTCCCTGTTCTACATTGTATTTTAGTTCACTTATTGCTCTTTATTTTCTTTCAAATTAATATCTCTATCAAAAGTTTGCTGTGATGGGAGCATCCATTAGACTTAACCTAACCATGGAGTCCACTCTACTTAATCTAATCAAACTCTTGGATTTATTCCTAAATTCAGGAGATAACTGAAGAGACAGTGGTAGAATGATAAGTATTTACTCTAGGAACCCAGATGGTATTACTACATTTACATAATGATTTGCATTTATTTCCATGTAATTTCCATAAGTTCCTACTCTTTTTATACATTCAAATTATTTACAATTGTTTAGATATCTTTAAAGACTGAGGAAGGAGAGAGAGAGAAAAAAAAACACAGAAAATAGCATGTGATTGTGGGCAGTGCTGAACTTAGGAGTCAAGAAGGATCTACATTAGACTCCTTATATCAGCTTACAAGCAATATGACCTTGGGTAAGTCCAAGTCCCAGTTTCCTCATTTATAAGACGGGGATCTTTGACCTCACAAGGTTGTTGTGAGGGCAGTACTTTGTAAATTAAAAAAATGCTACATAAATGTGAGCCATTTTTATTAAGAAAAGAATATCTGAAGTGGCTAGAGATTTCCCTGTCTTTGTTGGCACTACATAACATCCCCATGGTAGATTCCACAAAGGACTGAACTATTTTTATTTAGCTGAAGCATAGACTGATCTTTACAAGTCCACCCTTGTTTGCATGCACTTTCAACTGAGGAGTGCTTAAATGGTGTCCCTTGCATTTCTGCCCTAGCCTTATTCCCATAGTCTACCATTATTAAAATGAGAGTCAGATTGTCTGAGGACAGTTGCTTAGAGCATAGTGCTAATGAGCTGAAGTCTGTGGGCTTGCATCCCATGGGGGTCAATTAGTTTTGCTCTGTTCCATGACCATAGGCTGCTCCAGTAAACCTGACTAGTCATCTTGTAAATGTGTATCGATGGTCACAAGGGGCAAGAGAGAACAGATGCATCTATCCATGATCCTGAAAAAAACAACTCTAAGTGCAGGCCATAGTGATGGCAAGTATAGAGTGTCACTTTCATAGACAGAAAAATTCATTTTTTATTTCCTAAGGGCCTAAGTGAAAGTTGTTATCCTAGAGAGGATACATAATAAAAATATTGGTATCCATAAGGTATTATATAAATGTAAGCTAGACGGGAGGAATAAGGGAAGGAAAGAGACAAAGTAGGGGTGGGGAGGGGAGGAGGGAAAGGGAGAAGAGGAAGAAAGAGAGGAAGATAAGAGAGAAAGGAGGTGAAAGAGGAGGGAGAGAGGGAGAGAGGGAGAAGGTTGAAGAAAGGGAGAAGGTAAAAGAGATAACAGAAATCGAGATGACTGGGTGCAGTTTCCAAGAGTTGGTAGTCTGTAAGTTAGAAGAAAATACTAGATAGATAGATAGATAGATAGATAGATAGATAGATAGATAGACAGATAGATTAAAAAGTTATATAATAACTTTATCATATATTTAAAAGGAATAGCAAGTTGTACATAATAGATTTGCAGTTTCATGTATAATCATCTTTTTTTTCTATTCTGCTGTTATGGAAATGCTGGTTTTATTTCTTAAGTTCAGAATAAAATAAATAAAATTTAAAAAAGAAACCAGTCTTCATAGATATAGATGTATATTGAGAGACAGAGAGAAAATGGGAAAGAGGGAGGAGAATTAGGAAAGACCTGATGTAAGACAAAACATCTGAGTTGTTATTTGAAAGAAGTTTGGGATACTACAAAGCAGAAAAGGAGAAGGAGCTCATTCCAGGCATGGAAAAACATTTGTATAGAGGCAGAAGATAGAATATTATAAACAGAGAGTAACTATTAAACCAGTTTAACTGGAAAAGAGAATGTGTGAAGGGAATTAGTATAAATTAAATCAGAAAGTAAGTGGAAGCCAGATTATGGAGGTATTTCAATGTCAGGCTGATGATTATCCTATAGGCACTAGGGAGACATTGAAAAATTTTTATGAAAGAGAGTGACACGCTCAGATCTATGTTTTAGGAATATCCCTCATTCTTGTCTACTATATCAAAAAAATCATCAAAGAGTCTAACACATCTTCCATATAATTCCCTCTTCTATTCATCCCTTTAGCTTCATGCTACTAAGAAATTGTGCTTTCCTGGGATTTTTTCTCCTCCTGTCAAATAAAATTTTATCCAGCCTCAAAATCTCTGAGTCAACTTGATTATTTCTTTTCACTTACCACTCTGCCAATGATTCAAAATATCTTGTAACCATCCTTTCCTTTATTTCCATTGCTCTCACTAACTCAGAGTCATTAACCCATTGCCTAGCTTATTGCAATAACCTCTTCCTTGCCCATCTAATCCTGCATTCAGGAACAAGATAGATCTTCCTAAAGATGATCTCTAAGGTCCTTTCCAGTGAGATAATGATGGCTACCCTTTGGGGAGTGTTTTTGTTATTCATTTGTTTCAGATACGTCTAACTCTTCATGATTTTATTTGAGATTGTCTTGGCAAAGCTACTGGAATGGTTTGTCATTTCCTACTCTGGCTCATTTTACAGATGAAGAACCAAGGCAAAGAAAGTGACTTGCCCAAGGTCACACAGCTAGTAAGTGTCTGAGGTCACATTTGAATTAAGGAAGATGAGTCTTTCTGACTCCAGGCCCAGCACTCTATTCACTTCACTATCTAGGTGCCGTCTCGGGGAGTGTTGGATACTGATACTTGGAAGTTTTATTTGGGTAGAAACTGACAAAACAAAAAAGAAAGAAAAGGCCATTCTTCAGTGTGCCTGAGTCTTCGCAAAAGGGAGCCACTAATACAAGGTATATATATTGTAAATATATACAATCCACAAACAATAACTACAGTAACATCGTGTATGCCCTGCATATTCTTAGGAAAATAAATTCTTTGAAGACAGGAATTGTTTCGCTTTTTTGTATATGTCTTTGTATCCTGAAGGCCTTATACTGTGCCTGTTGTATGGGAGGCACAAAATAAATGCTTGTTGGATTGAATTCAAGATGCCATAGAAATATTGGTTGTGAAAGCCTACTTGTGCAGCAGCAGCAGCACTCTTGGTATATGTGTAAAAATTTTCCCATAAAATATCATAGGCATGAATGAATAGGCATGAGGGTTGATTGTTAGTGATGTTCTTTTAATGATGTTTTTTTTGTAGTGTCACCTTTCATGATTCTTACCAATCATTGAGTATCTTCAATTTTTCAGACATTTAACCTTTCAACACTTTTGAAATTGTTTTGCCTTCAGTACAGATTTCTTCTCTGAGTACTGTACTTAGTCCAGCCTAACTGCCTTCCTTGTCTTCATCTTCTTTAGTGCCAACTGTGATTCCTCACATCACATGAACAAGAAGGAAAAAGGTAAACATGTGGCAGTTGCATTGTTATCACTGATAAGAACAATAGAAATGCTGACATGTATGGTCCATGTTTTATTGTTTTATCTTTTTTTTTCTCCTTACTTTCATCCTTAGTTAATCTTGGAATGGTCTAGCTTAATTGGTTCTTATACAAAATTTTCTACAGATTTGTTTTTGTCATCACTGTCCTTTTCTGTTTTATGATGAATGGCTGCTCATAATCTTCTTCTGTCCTTCTCCATAATATTTTACAAATAAATTTCTCCTCTATGTGGGTGTTGGTCTTGGCTGCCTTATCTCTCCACTTGACAAAGAGACTAAGTATTGGTTGGTCGAGCCAGATTCTGGAGTCTTTTGTACTTTCTGTGATGGCCATTACTTTCCTTCAGTAAAACTTCTGTGGGAAATGTTTATAGAGTGTACAATGTCTTTTATTTTATCCATTTCTTGTTTTTCAGTGTCAATAGCTTATCTGGTTTAAATAAACCAGCATTCTTTGAGATTGTTTTGGTTCACGATATTTTCACTTTAAATATTTGAGAGTTTTGTTTATAAATTTTCTATGCTTTGTTTATAAATATCTGTGAATTTGCCCACAATAAGAAACTGTTTAATAACATACATCACACAACTACAAGTTAATCCAAAATAGAAAAACCTATTGTTATATATCTCTTCTGTATATATTTGGAATCTAATCCCTAGGCTAAATTCATGGATAGTTGTTCTATCATCAGAGTCATGATTATTAATGTTTTTTTTCTTGTCTCTTCAAATTTCTTGGTTTTACCCAGTTCTCTGTTAAGGGCATTGATACAAAAGATATTCATAGTTTTCAAAAAATGAAAAAGCAAAAACAAAACAAAAGGAAACCCTGCAAGTAAAAGTGAATCCAAATTGAATTAGTGAGTAGAAGTATTATATACTTTTTAAATTATTTATTAATTTTACAAGCAATTATCATCTCTACAAGCCCCATGCAAACAGGCAACCTCTAGTGGCTAGACCTCCACATGCTTCGTTGTGGCCCAGGGCAAATAGGTAGACACCAACCCTAGGGGTGCCTAAACAAACAGGCAGCCATGAGTCCAGAGCCCCACCACAGACTACCAGGTGCTTCAGTGTATTCCCGGGGAAATGCAGAAACATCTCATCAACCTCAGCACATGCCAGACAGTAGCACTATGACCCTGGCTCAGCAGCAGGTAAGACCCCTATCACCTCCAGAAGTACAACCTACTCCTACCCCATTGTCTCAGCACAGCACCAGACATGAGGGTCTCCTGTGGGCTTCAGGGCAACATCAGGTAAACAGCCAGCACTTTGCAGCTCCTGTCACAAGAAGCCGGAGACAATGCCCCTTCCATCCCAGGAGGAGAGCTTAAATTTAAAAGCAAGGAAAAAGACCAAAAAAGATGAGCAAAAAACAAACATAAAAAGAAGAACCTGATCACAGAAAGTTATTATGGTGAAAGGGAAGATCAAGACACAAACTTAGAAAAGGACAACAATGTCAAAACAACTCTGGGCAAAACACCAAAGAAAAACTGGAAGTGGTCCAAAGCTCAGAAAAAAATACTCATGGAAAAGCTCAAAAATAAGTTTAAAAATCATATAAGAGAGGTAGAAGAAAAATTGGAAAAATAAATGATAGTGATGCAAGAGAATGAAAAGAGTCAAAAACTTGGAAAAAGGGAAACAACTGCTTAAAAAGTATAATTTGCCAAATAGAGAAAGAAAGCACAAAAGCTAATTGAGGAAAACAACTCCTTAAAAGTTAGAATTGGACAGAAGGAAGCTAATTACTCTATGAGACATCAAGAATCAATCAAATGAATTAAAAAGAATGAAAAAAATATAGGAAAACGTAAAATACCTTATGGGAAAAAACAAATACCTGGAAAATAGATCCAGAAGAGACAATGTCAGAATCATTGGACTACCTGAAAGCCATAATCAAAAAGAGGGCCTAGACAGCATCTTTCAAGAAATTATCAAGGAACACTGCTCTGATGTCCTGGACCAGAGGGCAAAATAGGCATTGAAAGAATCCACTGATCACCTCAGAAAAGAGATCCCAAAATAAAAATTCCAAGGAACAATATGGTCAAATTACAGAAATGTCAGGTGAAGGAAAAAGTACTGCAAGTTGACAGAAAGAAACAATTTGAATGTCAAAAAGCTGCAATCAAGATTACACTGCGGCAATATCAAAAGATCAGAGGGCATGGAACATAACATTCCAGAAGGTAAAGGAGCTAGGACTATGACCAAGAATCACTTACCCAGCAAAATTAAGCATAACACATCTAGGGGGGAAAATGGTCATTCAATGAAATAGAAGGAATTCAAGATCTCATAAGGAGAAGACCAGAATTGAACCAAAAATTTGATCTCCAATATCAAGACAAAAGAAGCATAAATAGGTAAAAAGGGGGAAAAATCCATGAAGGATTCAATAGAGATAAACTGTTTACATCCCTATCTGGGAAGATGATACTTGTAATTACTAAAAACTATATCACTAATGGTACATCTAGAAGGAATATAAATAGACAGAGGGTATGGTTATAAGGTAAATTTAAGCAAATGACATTAAAAAAAACTAAGGGATTATAATGAGGAGTACACTGGGTGCAGAAGGAAGGGAGAGGTAGAATGGGGTAAATTATTTCTCATCAAGAGGTGCAAAAGACCTATTACAGTGGAGAGAAAGACGGGAGGGTGGGTGATGGGCATCACTTGAACCTTACTCTCATCACTACTGACTCAAAGAGGGAATAATATACACAATAAGTTGAATATGGAAATCTATCTTACCTGACAGGGAAATAGGAGAAGAGGAGACTAAGTAAAAGGAGATGGAGACTGATAGAAGGATTTTTTCTTTTTGCCTACCTGCTCTACAAACTTCTCAGGAAAATCATATCTTGACTTGTGTCTTGCCTTGTGTCCTGTCTAGTGCCATACATAAATCCTTCTATTTTACAATGTGACAATCTAGCTCTAAGGTCTCCCTGAGGATACTCACAGATAAGATATTTGAGCTTTATGGCCCACCCACTGTGAAATATCTTTCACAGTGGAATTTTTATACTAGGGACATTCCTACCTTATAGTTCCCTGAGAAAGTCTCCTTTGACTTATAGAAATTAGTTTATTTGAAAAGAGCAATTGAGATCAAACATTCCCACCAAATAGATGCTTATTTCCTCTGGTATAAGATGAAAACTGAAAAGAAGATTCAGTTTATTTTTTGTAGTTATGAAGAAAATGAAAGAAGGCTGAAAGAGGAAATGACCAACTTAAAAACTCAATTAAAGGCTTGAGAGGTTGCCACTGTTGTCAGTTGCCGCTGAAGTCTGTGAAGCATCTATTCCACGCAACTTAGCTCCTTGTCCATTCTACACCATGCTCTCTAAAGATCCTTCCCAACTCTCTGAGGACCTCCTGGAAACAATAGCTCCCTCTTTCTGTGGAGTCTTCTACCCTTTCAAAAAAAGGAGACCTGGGAAATTGTAACATATAAGGGAACACTAGGTGACATATAGAGACCCTTTCCTTTACTACTGTCTTTGAGAGTTCCTACAAAATGTTTTGCATGAATGCAAATGTATAATCTATATGAAATTGCTTGCTTTCTCCAGAGGGGAGAGGTAAGGGAAAGAGACAGAGAATTTGGAATTCAAAATGTTTAAAAATGAATGTTAAAAAAGTTTTGCTTACGTGTAACTGAGAAAAATAAAAAGAAACAACATTTAAATAAGAACCTAGAAACAAAAGCAAAAAAAAAAAGAAGAGTTCCCACTATAGGGTGGTACATACGAATTTATTCATATACCCTGGTCACTTTGACTGCTTGTCTTCTTAGTTTCCTGTTGCCACTGTTCCTGGGATACCTAGCGCTCCTCTACCTCATTGTGGCCATTTAGTGACTGTGTGACAGCCCAGCCAACTGCCCAGAGACTGAGAAGACAATTTGGAGGAAACTTGTTATGTTCTCTGATGTAACCAGTATCTGGGTTTCTAAACAAGGCTGTCCAGATACCTATTTTGATTTCCGGTAGCCAAGATGGTGGAGTAAGCAGCACCCTCCCTTATTGACCTTGAAAAATTCAAAGAATATTGTCCCAGGAAAATTCCTGAAATAGTGGAACCAGCAGAAAGGTGAAGTACAACACTCTTTTAGCTTGGGAGACTAAGGGGATTAAGGGAAGATCTTTCTTGCTGTGGCTGAAGGAGACTAGTACAGGGCAGGAGACATCTAAGCAAGCAAGTGGGAAGCCCCACCTCAGCAAACCAGTGGGAGATTCTTAGCTCTAGGGTGGTGAAGCAGGCAAGCACCAACACCAGACACACACCAATCACCACCACTGGCTCCAGCTCAGCACTAAATATGCTACCAGCCTCCAGCTGCCAGCACCCAAGGGCCCAGCACACGAAACCAGTAACCAGGCCCCTAGTCCCCAGCACAAGAAGCTTGGGACAGTGCCTTATGCCTCAGAAGCAGAGAGCACCTTTAAAAGACAGAAAAAAAGGCAAAAAACATAAGCAAAAAGCAACAAAGAAAAACAATGACCATAAAGAAGTATCTTGGTGACAGGGAAGATCAAAACACAAATTCATCCACATCCAAAGCCTCAAAGGGGAATATTCCTTTAGGGTAGATTTGTTTGGTGGAATGTTGGAATATGAAGCCCAAAAAGCCTTCTTGGAAGAGCTCAAGAAAGATCTTAAAAGTCAAATAAGAGAGGTAGAAGAAAAATTGAACAATTTCTTTAAAAATACTATTGAAAAACAAGGCTATCCAGCGATCTCCATACTCTTCTCCATTCCTAGTTCAGACTGTCCACCCTGTGGTCCATATGAACCAAAGGGGGTCAAGTGGAAGAAATTTTGAGGAATCATAAGCCTCCAGGAGTTATACAAACAGCTAAATTAGTCTGTCAACAATGCCTTATTTGCATGCAGTATAATTTAGAGATTAGAATTAAGACCGCCCTAGGGACCCATCTTTTACCTTGGGAGCCCTTTGTTAACTTCCAGATGGATTTCATCAAACTTCTCCCTTGGGAAGGGTATAAATATGTCCTGATTGTGGTAGACATGTTTTTGTGATAGATAGAAGCATTTCTGTCCAAAAAGGCTTTTGCCACCACTGCCGCAAAGAAATTGCTCATGGAGTAATTTCATCCCTAGGTTTGGAGTCCCACTGGTTATAAATTCAAATGGGGGACGTATTTTACAAGTCAAAATACTTCCCAGATAGAAAAGAACCTGGGTATAAAACAGAAGCTGCATTGTAGATACCACCCCTAGTTATCAGGAAAATTCAAAAAGAAAAACCAGGATATTAAACAGGATTGTCTAAAACATGTGAACAAATAGGGCTTAGTTGGGTCAAAGCTCTACCACCGGTCCTTATGCAAGCTCAAAATCTGGCCAACAGAAAAATGGTACTACTTCCCCATGAAATTCTCTTTGGAAGGCCTTTGTGAGTGCCTGATACTAGAGTTACCTTGAAAATGTTGGTATTGGATAATGACTCTTTGTTATCTTACCACTCTGTTTTATAGACTGCTCTTAAGGATGTCTACAGTCTCACTATATATCCCATCAACTTATGCCACTCCCTGAAGCCAGAAGACCAGGTGTGCATCAAGCAATTCCAGAGGAAGCATGTTCTTGAGCCCGACTAGTCTCAACTGGCTCAAGTGACTTTCACCACTCATATTGCATTTACAAGGAATACTCAGGTGCGTGCCTATTACTGCAAACAAATCTACCCTAATCCCAGACATACTACATCAGATTCTGACCTTGCAGTCAGAAGACAAGATCTACCACCCCTGCAACCTGTGGTAGAAGAAAGCTCTCTCCCCATGTCAGCCCTTCAGTGAACTAAGTAGAAATTGAAGACTCGGTGTGGGGCCAATTCGGACTGGCAAGTATACCACTGGATGGAGACCTAGAAGTGGGTCATAACCATTGTGTCCCTCTTGGGGCTCATCCTTCTGACAGAAAGGAGTGGGAAATCTGTCCTGAGGGGTAGTAAGTGCTAAGACTACGGGTAGACTCCCTTGTAAATGTAAACTCTGATTAATAGCCCAGTTACTCATCATGGTTCTCATTAAGATTGTTATTATGATTGAGAAATGCTTCACCCAAGTAGGACAAAGGATTTACCATCACTCTGAAGAGTTGTCTTTCCTGAAAGGAAATATCTGGGTCATGCTGTCTAATAGAATTTGAATAGCAGTAACTTCTGTCTACAAGGAGAATTTTTGGCAAGCATTATCATGACAATGTGTTTATTATTGAACTGATTAAAAACTAGGAGAAACTATACATTTCTCTGGGATTTTAATTATAACTGTTCCTATAGAAATTTCTATGATTTAGACTCATTACTCCATTCTAATATTTTAATATTAGAGCAGTAGTTGTTTCTTCTATCAAAAGTGAGCTGTGATGAATTATGTATTGAATTTGTGAATTAATACCAAGTCTCAACCATACTAATAAGGATATGAATTATAAGCAAACTATTGGGGTCTTCTTCACCCATGCCAACATTTTTCTTCCTCCTGTGCAGTAGGATAGCTTATACCTATGTTATATCAAATAGTCCCTGTACCTAGAGAGAGTTATGACACTATTCTACTCGATCCCAATAGAGGCCCTAATACCACCATGTCACCATTTGGGCAGAAAAGGAGCACCTTGTCATTATCTAAGAGGAGTGAGGATGAAATCACCCTCTCTTTCAAAGCTAAGTATGTTTCATTAGCATTCTCTCTTGTTGGCATTCAGAGCTTATCCATAATTGCACCCATTTGACCAATCTTGCCTATGCTCTGGCTAAGTCTATAAATCTTATAGCCACCATGATCTCTTCTCTGCATACGGTATATAGGGCAGCCATTGATTACCTTTTGCTCCGGCATAATAACCGTGGTTGCCAAGACTTTCAGGGAATGTATTGCTTTAACATTTCAGATAATGGCCATCTTATTGAAACTTACTTAGGGGACCTATAGAAATTGCCTTTAGGTATTCAACAGTCCTTCATTGGTGATACCTGGTAAACTTGGTTATGGTCATGGCTGCCTGGCATTTGGATGGCTCACACAGATTTTGAAGGGGTTTGTGATATTCATGGCTATATGTGTTTTTCTGTGTGTTCATTGTCTTCAATGCTTAGGAAATCTCCCTGTATCATTCTGTATACTTGTTTCCTAATATACGTCTAAGCCCCGTGACAAACAAACCCTGATGCTAGCTCAATGTGATTTTCAGTTTGATGATTCATTGGAAAAACATCCCTCCTTAAAGGAATTCTATCAAGCTCTTGATAATATATGCTTCTACTGGTTTGACTTATTTTAATGAACTTCCTTTTAAACTTTCACCTAACTCTGCTTCTGAAACTGTACCTCTGCTAGAATTGGATATTAAGCTTTAGAAAGGCATGGGGGTGGGGGAATGAATTGTGGTCTTTGTTCTCAGCCAACACTTGTATGGTTCTGGAACATCCATGAAGTCTGAAGGGATCTGACTCCACTTAGGTGGGCTGTTTAATGTCCTTAGGTGACCAAGAAGCCACACAAATATGGCTAGAAATTCCTAAGAAGCTGCATTAAGGGAGGCACAGCTTGAGCCTTAGAACATCATGCCAATCAAGTCCTAGGAACAGTTTTATCACCTTTTAAGGGTAAACACTACCACTTGTTTCAGTGGCTAGGCAATCTTTTAGGTCCCTTTTCAATCATGCTTGTGAATTGGTGGTTGATTCTTCTATAGGGAATCAGGGAATCAGGATTGTGCCTAGTGGCCTGTAGGATAACACACTCTTGGGAGGCAGTGGGGGAAGAGGGAGAGAGAGAGAGAGAGAGAGAGAGAGAGAGAGAGAGAGAGAGAGAGAGAGAGAGAGAGAGAGAGAGAGAGAGAGAGAGAGAGAGAGAGAGAGAGAGAGAGAGAGAGAGAGAGAGAGAGAGAGAGAGAGAGAGAA
>CM053622.1:576955415-576965988 GCA_028646595.1 Phalanger gymnotis
AGAGAGAGAGAGAGAGAGAGAGAGAGAGAGAGAGAGAGAGAGAGAGAGAGACAGAGACAGAGAGAGAGAGATACAGAGAGAGAGACAGAGAGAGAGAGAGACAGAGAGAGAGAGCAGGGAACAGAGTACGGAAACAACTCTGCCTAATGAATCTGTCCATCTTGTTCTACAAAAATTGTTCAGTCCTACAAGTTGTGAAAAGCTGTTTGACTTTGAGGTCTTCCTAAAGAGGAGGATTACCTCTTGTGTCTCAGTTGTAGACAGCATCCCAGACCATGACTTAAGTTGCAAAGTTTCTTCCAATCGATGTCTTTATATAACCTAATCCAACCTATCTGTTCATCAAGAAAGTCTGGGTAAGACATCTGTATCTTTAGTCATAAAAAGGACCCCTAGTATTTGAGAGAAAAGTCTCACTAATCTTTCTAGTCAGGTGGTTGGCTTTCTGTTCCTACAGACCATCAATCGATTCACATATAGATCTGTGATTCCAAATTATGATAAATTCCCAAGCATACTTACTATGAATGTTTACTATGCAATAGAGATTTGGAGTGGGGCATTACACATAGATGCTTACTGATTGGAATGGGGTTGTTAAGATTTGTAATTTTCTTTCTCTTTTTGACAATTCAAGTTAAAAAAAATTACCTGAATGTTAAAGTTCCTTTCCAATGGCTAGGCTAATGGACCAATTGCCTCACTTTGGAGCAATCTGTTCCAGAAAAAGAAAATCATTTTGTTAGAGGTTTTTAAGGGCTCTTGAAAACTTCAAGCAACACTGTCAAATAATATATTTATTCATGAGAAGATTTATCCCTTTGCTCTTTTTAATTCACAGAAAAAATAAAATATTTATCCTACCAATTTGATTGCTTCTAGCTGGCAAATACTGAGGTGTTTTAATGAAGTCAGAATTAGCATTGCTCTCTTCATTCAGCTATAAATGATTTCCCTTTTTGTGTTGGCCTTGAAACTGATTACCAAGTGGGAATCATGCTTGTTAGTTAACAGTCCACCACTAAAACCCAAATTCTCTAAGCTCTGGAAAAACAATGTCTATCTTTGGCACGTCTCAGCCGTAGAGCAAGGGATTTAAACAGAAAGAAAAGTAGATATTTGAAATCTGGGCTTCTTTCCTGCTCAAAATGTTGCTATTACAAAGTAGGTCAAATGCTGTTGTGATAAATCTTAACAACATTTCTCTTAAATACTTTCCCTTGTTGGGGCAGGGGAGAGGGGCAGCCAGCCTGAAGTGGGGAGGAAAAACTCTGCTTCAATTAACTAATAAATGAAAAATTGCAGTTGGGAAAAAATTCACTGCAAGTGCTGATGACATCTATCCTTATACCAAATAAGTTATATCATTAAAAATTATTAAGAAAAGGAATACTGGTAGTAATACAATCATTTTTAAATGGATGCCACAGTAGCTTGCCATGGTTGACCTCAGGTTTCCATTTTCCCTTGTAGTGGGTGATCAGCAGGCAGATACAGCTCACGAGTGGAGTCAGGAAAACTGTGGCCAGTAAGAGCACCCTGTAATGAACTTCCTGCTTTTCCTTAGAAGCACTGAGTCCCTCCCTAGCAAGCTCTAGAGTACTGATTGTCAAATTGAGTTTGTGGAAGCCTGAAGTTGGACTGAAGTAAAATCGGGCTCTGTGAAGTAATCTTAAAGTAGAATTGGGCATTTGAATTGTTTCTTCAGTTAAGATTCACTGAAGACAGGATTTCTAAATCCTCTGTACCTAGCACAAAATGTCAGGGAGTGTAAGGGATTTCCAGTGATTCCATCCATAAACTGTTCCAGAGAAATGATTCTCTAAGTTCTACTGGAAAAGAGATCTTTTATGCTTAGACAACCAAACCTGGGATGAAGGACCCCAGGCCCTTTATAATTGTTTGCCTTCTTGAAGGTACTTCTTTACTTCTCTGCCTTGGGCTAAGGTGATCTCCATTTTTCAGTCTTTTTTTTTAGATCCTACCTTCCAATCCTTTGGTATTTTTTCAAATATTTCAGGTTTTTTCTGATTACATGTAAAAAAATATAATTCATTTTTTTGAGCTCCAAATTCTTTCCATCCCCTCACCCCTCCTTGAGAAGGCAAGCAATTTGATGTAGGTTATACATATATAGTCATGCAAAATGTATTTCCGTATTAGTCATGTTATGAAAGAAAACACAGACCAAAAAAAAATTTAAGAAAGTAAAAAAAAAATCTATGCTTCAGTTCTTTCTCTAGAGATAGATAGCATTTTCATCATGAGTCCTTTGGAATATTATCTTAAATTATTTTATTTCTGATAGTCATTCACAATTGATCATCATACAATATTGCTATTACTGTATACAATGTTTTCTGATTCTGCTCACTTCACTTTGTATCAGTTCATGTAAGTCCAAGTTTTTCTGAAAGTAGCCTGCTCATTGTTTCTTATAGCACAATAGTATTCCATAACAACCATATACCACAATTTATTCAACCATTCCCCCTCAATTTCCAGTTCTAAGCTACCACAAAAAGAGCTGATATAAATACTTTTGAATAATAAGTTCTTCTCCCCTCTCCTTTTTAAAATATCTTTGGGATACAGACCAAGTAGTGGTATTGCTAGATAAAAGGTAATGTACAGGTTTATAGCCCTTTGGCATTATTTCCAAATTATTCTCCAAAATGTTTCGATTCAGTTCCACAACTTCACCAACAATGGAGTGTCTCAACTTTCCTTTTTTATTGTATTATCCAATATGATGGATGTGAGGTGGTACATCAAAGTTGTTTTAATTTGCACTTCTCTAATCAACAGTGATTTAGATCATTTTTATGACTATAGATAGCTTTGATTTCTTCCTCTATAAATTGTCTATCCATATCCTTTGACCATTTGTTAATTGGGGAATGATTAATATTCTTATAAATTTGAGTCAGTTTCCTACATAGTTGAGAAATGAGGCCTTTATCAGAGAAACTTGCTGTAATCTTTTTTTTCCATTTTTCTTATTTCCTTCTAATCTTGGCTGCATTGGTTTTGTTTGTGCAAAACCTTTTTAATTTAATGTAATCAGAATTGTCCATTTTACATCCCATAATGCACTTTACCTCTTGTTTGATCATAAACTCTTCCCTTATTCGAAGATATGACAGGTAAGCTACTCCATACTCCCCTAATTTGCTTATGATAACATGCTTTATGTCTAAATTTTGACCTTATCTTGGAATATGATGTGAACATTGGTCCATACCTAGTTTCTGTCAAACTGCTTTCCAACTTTCCTAGAAGTTTTTGTCAAATAGTGAGTTCTTGTCTGAAAAGCTTGGATATTTGGGTTTATCAAGCACTAGCCAATCCCTTGCTAATTAATTAGCTCCATTTGGCTTCAGGGAGTGAGCAGAAAGGTTGACTATACAGACAGATAAAACAGCTTTCTTTTCTCATTGTCTAATGCATCCAGATTCTTTGTTGTGTGGAATCTAGGACATAGGAATTTAGTCACACTTACATCTCTAACCTATTCCCTTCAATTCAACAAATTTTTAATGGAGTCTTTACCATGTGCCTACGTGGCATTGTAGGCACTAAAGAGGGAGAATACAAATATAGAGATAGGAGGCTTTACCTGTCTCCAGGTGTTTATAGTTTAAATACTATATTCCTGGTAATAATTATCCTCTTTCCAGTAAGTGTGGCTGGAAGAATCACCACATGTGATGCCCGTTGGCCCTATTTGGCTATCCCAATCTGCCCCAGCCTAAGCCTCTTTGGCTTTTTCACACCTAATAGGATCAGACAACCTTTGAAGAGCAAGATGGACAGATCCATTAGGCAGAGTTTTTTCAGAACTCAGTTCACAGCTCTCCCTTTCCCTTTTTCTCCCCGTAGAGGACAGATTACCCTACAGGCCACCAGGTCCGATTTATGATTTCTTATTGGGGGAAAAGAGTCAACAATCAATTCCCCAATGTCATTGAGCAGTCTAGACTCATAAACTCCTAGACTCAAAATTGTAAAGGACCTTAAAGATCACCTAGCAATGAACCAAGTGCTAGTCTAGGGCAGGGGGAAGAAGGAGGAGAATGCAAAACAAGAAAAATACACAGTCCCTGCCATCAAAGCATTTATAATTTAGTTTGGAAACAAGACATACTTATACATCAAAGAGTAGCCAAGAATATAATGCAGTTCTAAATTATTGTTGTATCTCAGAGAGAGATCAACATGGGCTGGAATGATGGAAAAGATGAGACTGGAGGTAGACTTTGAAAAATGCATAGGATTTGGACAGGTAAAGAACAGTGGAGATAGGAAGAGAACCTAAGGGCAGGCATTTCAGGCAAAGAAAAATAATAAGTGAAGTGTCACTCTTACCATCTCAAGGAATGCATAGCCTAGGAAATTCTATACTATTACACATGAAAGGGAAAAAAACAGTGTTTTCCTGGAACCAGTTCTAACCAACTTGCAGAGCCATTGTTAAATTTTCAATGTGAGCATCTGCCTCTGAGAAATTGTCAGTTGCTATAAATTGGGGCTTGATTTATTATTTTGTTGATTATTTAGACTTAAGAATCTGCTAATAAAACAGGTTAAACTTAAAGGGGGTAAGAATATATTCCCCCCAGTCCAGTTTGTTAAACATTTACCAGTACACTCCTATTTTATTCTACAACACTGTGTAAGTGCAAAAGAGGTACAGTAGAAGGCTCAGGGAATGGTGTCATCACCAAATTGTAGGCCTGATGACTCAAAGATGATGATGATTGATTGATTGATGATGATGATGATGATGATGGTGATAACTGGCATTTATGTAACACTCTAATGTTTGCAAAGTACTTTACATCCATTATCTTATTTGAGACCCCCAACACCCCCAGAAAAGAATTTCTCCAGACCGAGTTGCCTCAGATTCCTTTTTTTCCTCCTTTCCAGACTCAGGCTCATTGCTTTGTATCTTCCTTCCGAAAGTCAGCTTGCAAAGCCCTGGGTCTTTTTGTCTGTTTGTTTGTATATGCTGTTTCATGAGCTTCAGGGGAAGGGGGAAAAAAGCATAATAATTCTTGTAAAGAATGGTTAATGACTTTCAGCTGATTGTTTTTAAAAATTGTACTTGTAATCCTGTAGCGGTCATTTCTGTGTCTTTGTAGATACCAGAGTACCACCGGGCATAGAACAGAATGTGATTATAATTGGGGGCACTGGATTTGATTTTGTGTGCTGCTTAGAAATTCAGAATCTAAGAACAAAGCTATAATTTAGGGAACCATAGTGGCAGAGAGATCTTTTGATCTAGTTGGCAGAGAGCTAATTTTTCTCTGGATATCCCATATGCATTCTGCCCCTCATTCACATCACCTCCTCCCCACCCTGCTCCATCCCACCCTTGCCTTGAATAACTGAATCACAGATTCTCAGAATTGTAAGGGACTTCAGAGAGGATACAGTTCAAAATGTGCCTGCCTAAAAATCTTTTCTCTACCACTTCTAGGTCTGTATCCCAAAAAGATCATAAAAAATGGGAAAAGGACCCATATGTACAAAAATATTTATATCAGCTCTTTTTGTGGTGGCCAAGAACTGGAAATTGAGAGGATATCCATCAACTGAGGAATGGCTGAACAAGTTGTGGTATATGAATGTAATGGAATATTATTGTGCTATAAGAAATGATGAACAGGAAGACTTCAGAAAAAACCTGGAAAGACTTGCATGAACTAATGCTGAGAGAAGTGAGAAGAACCAGGAGAACATTATAGACAGTAACAGAAATGTGGTGTGATGACTAACTTTGATAGACTTGGCTCTTTTTAGCAATGTGAGGATCTAAGATAACTCCAAAAGATTCATGATGGAAAATGCTATCTACATCCAGAAAAAGAGCTATGGGGTCTGAGTGCAGATTGAAGCACACTATTTGTGCTCTCTCTCTCTCTCTCTCTCTCTCTCTCTCTCTCTCTCCCCCTCTCTCTCTCTCTCTCTCTCTCTCTCTCTCTCTCTCCCCCTCTCATTTCTCCTTTCTCCTGGTTCTATTTCTTCTATACAACATGACTAAAGTGAAAATATGTTTAAATTGAATGTATATGTACAGTCTATTTCAGATTGCATGCTGTCTTGGGGAGAGAGAAGGGGAGGGGGGGGTGAGAAAATTTAGAACTCAAAATGTTATGGAGGGGCAGGTAGGTGGTGCAGTAGATAGTGCACTAGCCCTGGAGTCAGGAGGACCTGAGTTCAAATCCAGCCTCTGATACTTACTATCTGTGTGACCCTTGGCAAGTCACTTAACTCCAATTGCATCACCAATAAATAAATAAAATTTAAAAATATTATGGAAATGAGTGTTGAAAACTAAAAATAAATTAATTTTTAAAATAAATTAAAAATAAAAATAATAAAAGATAAAAATTAAAAAAATAAAATAAAAATCCCTTCTCCAACATTCCAAGTGGTCACTCAGATTCTCCTTAAAGACTTCCTATGGAAGCTCATTCCACTTTTTAAGAGTTATAATTATTAGAAAGGTTTTTTGTCATGGCAAAATCTAAATCTGACTTCCTGCCACTTCCACCTATTATTCTTAGTTCCATCCTTCTGGACCAAGCAGAACAAATCTAATCTTTCTTCCATAATAGCAGCTTTTAAACACTGGAAGATAACTATTGTGAGTCCAAGAGTCTCCTTTCTCTTGGATAATATATCCAATTTTTTCAGCCAATTTTTTTTTACTACAGTTCGTTTTAATCTTTCATACATTCAGAAAGATATATGAACTTATTAGGAGCTTATTTTGTCTTCTGTTGATGCAAGAACAAATTGCATACATTGATTTCTAAGAGAAGTATCTGTATTCCTAGTTTGTGACTGATAATGAAAATTGTCATGCAATCAAAAAAAATTAAGCCCAAACTGAAATAGAACTTCTATTTTTCTCCTGTGAAGAATAAAAGAAAAGTGACCTTTAAAGAAAGAATAGCCGCTTAAATTATATTTGGGAAAAAAAATCAGGTAGGGATATGGACTGGACCTGTGATTTCAGTTGAGCAGACAATGGGTGAGGAAACTCTCTCTACCAATACAAGTCACTATTTCCTCTGTAACTTAGAGTCATAAAAAGTTTCTGAGAACATTGAAAGAGTAAATTGCCATAGGTCACACAACTGTTGTGCCTTCATCTAATCCTTAGCTGGCCTTGTCCCTAAGCCCTTTACCCTTCTGGTCACCCTCTCTGTTTATTCTAGAATTTGTCAATGTCCTTCCTGAAATGTGACTCACAGAGCTGAACATAACAGTCTGGAGGTGGTCCGACCAGGGCAGCATCTAGAAAGACTATACCTCTAATGAAGACAAAGGTTGAACTTACTTTTTCTGGCTTCATTGTCATACCATTGACTCACTATGAGCTTGCAGTCTACTAAACACCCCAATTTTCTTTTTCACCTAGACTGTTGTCTAGTCATTTCTTCCTCATTTTGTACTCAGTAAGTTGAATTTTTGAACCCACATTCAGGATTTGGGTTTTTGTTTATTAATTTTTATTTCATGGTATTGACCCTTTGTTCTTGTCTGACAAAGATATTTTTGTATGTTGTCATTCAAAATATCATCCATCCTTCTCAGTTTTGTGTTATCTAGAAATTTGACAAAAATTCCACCTCTCTCTCTTTATCTAAATAATTGATAAAAAAAAAAAAGCTTAAATGACACAGTCAGTCAACAAGCATGTACTAAGCACCTACTATGTGCCAGGCACAGTGCTAAGTGCTAAAGTTAGAAAGAGAGGCAAAAGAGAGTCCTTTATGGAACCCATAATCTAATAATGGAGACAAGTGAAAGAATATGTACAAACAAGCTATATGTGGAACAAATATGAAATAATTAATATAGGGGAGGCACTAGAATTAGGAGGGACTGAGAAAGGTTTCTACACCTCAGCAAGTAGAGATACCTGGGGTGTGCCACAAGGCATCTTCCTAAGGGAATTGATTCAGATTTACAAGAAAAAAAGTCATTTTCCAAATGAAAATTGTTTTAAGCATATAAGCAGATAGTTCACAAGGTTATCAATATCTATATAAAAAAATGTTCCAAATCACTAGAAAAATACAAATTGAAGCAATTCTGAGATTCTGCCTCATATCTATCAGAGTCAATTTCAAATATCCAATATTCCAGCAGATCTATGTCATCAATAAAATTATTTATTCCAAAGGTGAAAAATGTGGCTAATCCATGCCTACTCATCCATGAAATCACATAAATTCAAAATAGGGAGTCCACCCAATATGGGGAAGGGACTTTATTCAAGTTCTCTATTGACTGGATACCAGTGGAGCATTCTAGCTGTCTCCTTGCTCTTACTCTGTAACGAGCTCATTTTTAAATTTTTTTTTCCAGTTCTGCATTTCTTTGATGACATCCTTCTCCTGCATAATTCCTCATTCACAGTGTGTTGAAGTCTGCTCCTGCCCAACCTGTGCCTCGCCATTGCCCTTTGGTTGATCCCAAGCATTAATTTTTCAGAGACTATTGTACTCCATGGCTCAGAGCCAAAGGACATCACAGGGAATATAATAATATTAAAAAAGATAAATCTTTAATTTCTAAGGGAAGCTTGTGTTCATTAAAAGAATTATGTGATTTTCCCAAAGGCAATCCACCTGAGTTTATTGTCCATTTGTGGAATCTCTCTAAGACATATGTACTCAAGGATGAGCTCTATAAGTTGTCCATCCGACTGAATATTATAATCTGGAAAATAGGCATTCTTTATCCACTAACAACACAAAGAATGAAACTGATTACATTTGAATACACAGGGGAAAACTTATTACAGACATAGAAGTTATCCTCGAGTTAGTTCTTTGTGCAAGTCAGACCATGGACTCTTCAGAGCTAAGATCATAAAGATTATAAACAAGATAAACAAATAAATAAAGATTATAAACAAGAACAAAGAATAGCAATAAAAAAGATACAACATGCAATTAAGAAGATTTAATGCAGAAAGAAATGGACAACGGGAATTGCATCAACAGAAGCATAGTTTTTTTCTGTCTAGAAGTTAAACTACAAATTAATTGCTACAAGAAAACTAAAAGAACCCCCAAAACACTTAAGTCAGAAAACATTTGACTTATTTGCCAGACAAAGAGAGATAACTGAAAAAAGAAAATACCATGTCAAAATAAAAATCATCTATAACATTTTACAAAGAAGGATAATTGGTTATTATGAACAATATCATTTTATAGAGCAGAGAGAAGAAGTAGAGCGTAAAACAAGTTTAAAGAAAGTTTGGCAAGATGACTAAAAATCCATTCCAAACAAATACAAAAAAAAATAGGAAGAGGAATGCAAACAAAAGAAAATTGAAAAGATTTGCAAAAATTATTACAGCAAATTATTTCCTTTATCAAAGGTAGTGGACCATTTGAACCCTAACATCACATTGCCTGAGGTGCTTACAGAGCAACTAGAAATGGTACTAATGAGGACAAAGATTGTAAAAGTAGATAGATTGGATCAAGTACACATAGAGTAGATCTATTCTAGAAACAACCAAATTGTTAGGGTATTGAGGGATCAGGTGGCAGGATATTCAAAGGAGAAGATGCCAAGGGTATGGAAAAAAAACTAAAGTTCTGATGCCAAGAAAAAGTGATTCAGAAACTATCAACTACCAACCCATATGCTACTCTCTCATCTACAAAAAAAATCTTCAGGGTGGAGCCAAGATGGCAGCTGAAAAACAGGGACTTGCTTAAGCTCCTCCCCCTCCCCAGCCAGGTCCCTCCAAACACCGATAAAAATGGCTCTGAACACATTAGAGAGCTGCAGAACCCACAAAATAGCAAAGGGACACAGGGCTCCAGCCCAGGACAGCCTGGATGGTCGCTGGGAAGGGTATATCACACAGAGCTGGGAGTGAAGCAGAGCACAGTCCAGCATGGGCCATGCCAGGGTCAACCAGACCATGAGCCGGGCGGAACAGGCCCTAGTGCCCTAAATCAGTGCGCTGTGGCAGTTACCAGGCTTCTCAACCAACAAACACCAAAGACAACAGAGAAGATTAGTGGGAAAAACTTCAGGGACAGAGTGAAAGGAGTGCACGGTGGGCCACCACCCCAGAGGCAGAGGAGGTGGTGCAGCTCTGAGGCTGCTTCCAGAGCTACAGCTGCAATTGCCTCTGGCCCCAGGCCCACCTGGTGGGAGGAATTAAGCAGCAGATTAGAGCTGGAGAACAAAGCCTTCTTTGCCCTGCCTGGATCTGGGCCACAATCCTGGTTGGCAGTGCTTGGGGGAGAAGGAGCACTGGTGTGTCAGAGCTTGCTGTACAGAAGTAGCTCTGAAAATAGCAACGCAGCCTCTCAAGCTTGGGACAAAGTATTCTCTACTCTACAAGTAGTCATACACAGACAAAAAGCTCGAGGGTCAAGCAGTTGGCTGGGAACATGAACAGGCAGCAAAAATGGACTCAGATTCAGATTCAGACTTTGGAATCTTTCTTTGATGACAAAAAAGACCAAAACATACAGCCAGAAGAAGTCAACAAAGTCAAAAAGCCTACATCAAAAGC
>CM053622.1:576966088-577035968 GCA_028646595.1 Phalanger gymnotis
AAACAAGTCAATGACTTGCTAAAAGAGACCCAAAAAATACTGAAGAAAATGATACCTTAAAAAATAGACTAACTCAAATGTCAAAAGAGCTCCAAAAAGCCAATGAGGAGAAGAATGCCTTGAAAGGCAGAATTAGCCAAATGGAAAAGGAGGTCCAAAAAACCACTGAAGAAAATATTACCTTAAAAATTAGATTGGGAGGCGGGGCAGAGCCAAGATGGCTCTGTGAAAGCAAGGAACTACGAGAGTTCTCATACAAATTATGTCAGATAAATCTAAAAAAGTGAATCTGAACAGATATGAGAGAGTTAGAAGCCACTAGTAGATTCAGAGGGGTATGAGTGCAGGGCACACAGATAAGCACCAGACCAAACCAACTGGGAACAGCAGAGGAATCCAGCCAGCACACAAGTCTGGGAGAGCACTGGGTGAGCAAAACACTGGAGCAGGAACAGGCCCAGGGTGGAAGTACTGGCTACAGCCACAATTGAGCCCCAGGCCTCTCAGCACAGGACAGGAGTCTGTCAGAGTACAGAATCTGCAGCAGCTGGAGTACCTAGCCCAGAGGCCTCCAACCTACTGTCTAAAGGTTTGAACTCAACTTCTTGGACTCCCAGTAGCCAGGATATGCAGGTAAAACGCCTCATATCCCTCCCTTGAATAAATCCAGAGAATAAAACCTCAGGAGAAACAGAGGAGCCAGAAGGGCGGCTTCAGTAGTGAGAGAAGTGGAGGAGAGGGCCCTTCCTGTGGTGGCAGAAGGAGACTAGTGCAGGAAGAGAGGTGTCCCGGCAGCCCTCACCTTAGCAGAATGAGAGTAACTGAGCCCCAGGGGGTGGAGCTAACTAACATCAACACCAGGACCCCAGACTTGGCTTTGCACAGCCAGAGGAAGTGGCAGACACCAGAAGAGACAAGAGCTGAGACCACCTATTCTGTAGAACAGTCCTGGGGAAGAGGAGACCCCTCCCCCAGCAGTCAGACCAGCCCTCCCCCATACCTCACAAAACCAGAGGCCATAGCACATAATGCTGTATCCCAACACAAGAAACTTGGGACAGAGCCCCCTGAGCACCAGAAACAGAGATCCACTTCAGAAACCAGGAGGAAAAAAAAACCATGAAAAAGAATAGCAAGAAGCTTTCAAAGACAATAGATACATATTATGGAGACAGGGATGATCAAAATACCAATTCAGAAGAGGACAGCATGGACACTACGCCCACATCTGAAACCTCAAAAGGAAAAGTGAACTGCTCTCCAGACCAAAAAACATTCCTGGAAGAACTCAAGGAGGACTTTAAAAACCAAATTAAGAGGGTAAAAGAAAAAATGGAAAAAAATCAATGAGGAAAACAAATTTTTAAAAGGTAAAATCAGAGAATTGGTTAAAGAAAATCAGAATATAATTGGAGAAAATGTCTCATTGAAAAGTAAAATCAACCAACTGGAAAAGGAGATAGAGAAGATAAAGGAAGAAAACAAAACATTAAAAATTAGAATTGGGCAAGTAGACGCTAATGTATCTATGAGACATCAAGAATCAGTCAAACAAAATCTAAAAAATGAAAAAATAGTAGAAAACATGAAACATCTGATTGGAAAAACAAACGATCTGGAAAATATATCCAGGAGAGACAATCTAAGAATTATTGGTCTTCCTGAAAGCTATGATGAAAAAAAGAGGCTGGATAGTATCTTCCATGAAATCCTTAAGGAAAATTGCCCAGAGGTCCTAGAACCAGAGGGTAAAATTGTCATCAAAAGAATCCATTGATCACCCCCTGAAAAAGATCCCAAATTGAAAACTCCAAGAAATATTATAGCCAAATTCTAGAACTACCAGGTCAAGGAGAAAATCCTGCAAGCAGCTAGAAAGAAACAATTCAAATATCACAGAACTACAGTCAAGATCACGCAGGATCTTTCAGCTTCTACCTTAAAAGATGGGAGAAATTGGAATATGATATTCTGAAAGGCAAATGAGATTGGACTACAACCAAGGATCAACTACCCAGCTAAATTGAGCATAATTTTCCAGGCAAGGAGATGGACATCCAATGAAATAAGGGAATTCCAGATCTTCCTGATGAAAAGGACAGAGCTCAATAGAAAATGTGATCTCCAAATACAAAACTCAAGAGAGACATAAAAAGGTAAATGGGGGAAAAAACCTTAGTTAATCAATAAGGCTAATTAACTACATCTTTATATAGGGTTATTTTGTTTCATATATGTTTTATATATATATATATATGTCAATCTCGAGAATAGTGCACTTATGACAATTGAAAGGGATATTCATAGATTGTAGATGTCAGCATAAAATAACCGACATAATGATAAAAAATATAATTAGAGAGATATAAAGGTATGGTTCCGGGAGAAGAGGTAAGGAGGTAGTAGAAATGGGTAAATTACATCACATGAAGAGGCACAAAAATATATTGTAGTAGAGGGAAAGAAGGGAGGGAGAAGAGCAGTATCTGAGCTTTACTCTTATCGGATTTGGCTCGAGAAGGGAATAACATACCCTGATAAGTGTAGAAATCTAGCTTGTCCTACAGGCAGTAGGAAGGGAAAGGGGAAAAAAGGGAGGGGTTGGTCAGAATGGAAGGAAAAAGTAACAAGTGGAAAATGGGAAGATAAGGGAGGAGAATCAAGATGGAGGGTAAACTGACGAAGGTGGAAGTCCAAAGCAAAACTCTGTTGAGGAGTGGAAGGGGAGAGGGAGAAATAAAAGCATAACAAGGGGGAAATAGGATGGAGAAAAAGGCACAGATAGTAATCATAACTGTGAATGTGAGTGGGATGAATTCTCCCATAAAATGGAAACAGATAGCAGAATGGATTAAAAAAACATAATCCTAAATAAAGAATAAAAAAGATCTTCATGAATCATCTGCATACAAACTAAGGGCATCCTCAATAAGACCATTAATAGGAAACAAGTAGGTTAATGTGAATTATCATTAACAATATACCCCACTTTTGCCATTTCACAATTGACTGAAAAGTGTAGAGAACATTCAAATCCATTACCCTTATTGTTTCTTGATTCTGAAAAAGCATTCAATTTGGTCAAATGAAACAATATCATATGGGCTCTTTTACAATGAGGTATTTTCTGTCTATAATGCGAAATCATTAAAAATCCCATGGAAGATGTAACAACAAAAATAAGCTCGTTCAATAATTCTGTTCATTAAGCAAGGCATAAAACAGAGAAAAGTATTGGCTACTATGATGGAAGGGAGAGGGTACAGAGTCCAGATCAAGTAGTGTTCTCTGTGGATGATGGAGTGGTCCAGATGCTCCTTTTTGCAGAGGTCGTTGTGCTGGCTGCTTAAATTCCCAGGATACTGCAGAGCTTCCTTGAAGGTATGTATAATCACTGAAAGTAGTTTGGCCTATCTACCTACACAAGAAAGACTAACAGATGAAGAAAATTGGTCAGATTTAACATGCATATGAATGGACACCCTGTACAGCCTGTCTTACTATCTATCTGTGTATCAATCTATCTATGTATATATATATATACATATGCACATTTATGCATATATATGCACATGAACAAATATGAATATGTGTGTATGTACACATACATAGACATATGACTGATGGACAATGAATGAGATGAGCCTGAACTTAAAAAAAGAGGTGGACAGTGGGGTATTTTGCTTTAGGAAAGCTACAATCACTTTTACCAAGCCTCAGCTTCAGCAAAGGCCCATCTTTTCATTACAAACATTTTCTAGGTATTGTATGACAGCAGCTAACCAGATATAGAACACCATTGCCTCCAAGAACTAAAGATTAGCAAAATGCAGAGGGAAATGGAAAAGCATATGGAGGAGAGAGGGTCGGCTGGTTGCAAAATATAACCAACAAGGAAATCTGTAGAACAGAAATAAGGGATGTTATAGAAAAATTGTGTGGCAGAAAGAGAAGATGGACTGACCATACAGTGTGAGTAAAGGATGAGAGGTGGCCAGAAAGAGACTCCACTGGTATCTTTTTGATGTGTGAAAGCCAGAAGGGAGTAGCTGGACCCCTTATGGCAAACTTTTGGGAGGACATGAAGAGGAATGGGCAGGCACAGATGGGTTATGATCTATATCATTAGAGGGACTCCCAAACAAGAGGCTTACAGATCCATTTGATATTTAAGTAGGAATGTCATTTAGGATGTTTATAATGTTCTGAGATTTGATAAATTTAGCACATCATCTGTAAGCAGGGGTATATGGAACACTTCATCATCACAGTGAATCTCTCTTTGACTCAGATTCTGAGACAAATCTCCATGACTATAGTGAACACTTTTAATATTAATAGCAAGACAATCACCAAACAAAAATTATCTTTATTATTACATCTTTAAAGGAATCTGGTATGATTTTATAGGTGCATGGGAGCTCCTTTATTGGAAGAAGGCTTTTAAGGAAGGCGTTCTTAACTTGAGGTTTATGAATATACTTTAAAAGTATTTTAATAGCTGTATTTCAATAAAATTGGTTTCTTTTGTCTTTTTATGTATTTTATTTTATACATTTAAAAGCAACACATTGATATGGGGTCATAGGTTTCACCAAAGGAGGCCATGGTCCAAACAAGATTAAGAACTCCTGCTTTTAGACAATGTTTTGCTCAGCAGAATTCCTGGAGAATTATTCAGGTACATTGCCAACAGTTCATAGAACCTTCCATCATTTAGGAAACTTTAAATCCTTAGAAGAATAAAAAGGAACTCAATAGAGGACTTTTTCCTTGGTCATCTTTCCTCTCCTTCACTATTAGAGCCACTAGCCGTGGTGCTAAGTCCCTAACACTTCCCCCTAAAAATGTTTGGAGAGTCACTCATTGCACAGCTCCTTCAGCTTGATTAGCATAGATTCTGAGATAACTTGTTCATTGGAGATCCCCAGATCCCCATATTTCCCCCATTTCCAGCTCAGTTCTTGTGCCATTAACAAACAAGACTTTCACTGTCTACCCCCACCCTGTGGATACTGTCAAAAAAGAGAAAGAGACTGTCGTAGTCTGCTAGTTTTAAAAGATGTAACCCATTCCTTCAGCAGTGGGGAAAAGACTATTATGACCCATGTGGTAGGGGAATATAGTCTTGTTCCAGAAGCAGACCCTTGCTTTCTCTCAGATGGGTTTCTTACCTTTTGGTGATCTGAGCATGGACCAAAGTCAAATTACAAAAGATAATTAATAACACAAGTTAATAATCAGTAAATGACAAATGAATGGTACAAACAATGAGTAGTAAAAGAGTTCAGAGGACATAGAATCAGTAATTACAACAGCAGTGAGGAAAGGCATGGTATAGATGCAATGTGAGCTGGGCCCTAAATGATCAAGAGATTTTGGATATATGGTAAGAGAGGAAGTCACAATTATTCTCCTCTTTGTGGACAAGTTAGAGAGATGAGAGCTAGATAATAGTACAGTTATAAGGATACAGAATTATATTCCATATACTCCTGCTTATAAATGATATGCTAATTGCATCAAATCTCAGACGATCACAAAACAGCATACAGAGAACAGAAGAGGCTGAGACAAAGTTCACCTTTCTTCCATCTGCAATTAACTGGGAAGAACACTCGACTGCTTTCTGCCTCAGTTTTCCACATGTATAAAACAGGGATGAGACCATCTGCCTTTATATCTGTAATTAGTATTATCCTTATTTCTCTATTTTTGTGGTACTATGTTATTGTATACTTTTCAATGTTTGTCAGCTTTCTTACAATGTTTGTGAGCTCTATAGAGAATGCACATTTTGATTTTTATAGCAGCATCCCCTAACCCCACTCCAGCCCAATAGCCTGTACCTAGTATAGCACTCTGCATGCAGTGAACACTCAAATGGTATTGACTGATTAAGACGGTTGTTGTGAGCATTACTGGGGTAGTCATACTATCAAAATGCTTTTAACACCTTTGAGGAAGAAGTTACATAAATGCAGAGTACTGTCTTGTAATACATTCTATGCCTCATACCAGCAATTTATGGTTCCACATTACCAATTAGATGGACTATTGGCTGGCCATGACAATGGCATAGAAAGGAACAAGTGTCCCTATCTCTCAGAAAAGGAATCCCTATTAGGACTTTCTTTTCTTTCCCTTTCAAAAGTTCTAATAGGTTCAGCAATGAAGGGAAGGAAATACTGAATAAGAAAAAGGACAAAAAAAGAATCTGCACAAATTACTCATGATCCCTGTGGTAGAAACAATATCCTAACCTCCCCACCTCCTCTCATGTAAGTTAGACTAATTTTTCCTTAAAAGGTATTGAGATCATCTTTGAAATTTGATTGGCTCAGGGTACTAAAGATTCAGGCAGTGGTATCACATTCTAGTTGCCTGAGTACAAGACAACCACAGAGAGTTCCAGGTACCTTTTCTGATGCTTGGCTGGTGGATCACAGTGGGCAACGATCAAGGTTGCTTCACTAAGCCTAATCAACTTGAAGTATCATCAGTGCCTATCCTTATTGACTAACCACCTACTATTCCTAAGGAAATATCTTTTTGTTAGCTGTTGAATGTTAATGTTTCCTTTTTCCCCATTATCTAATCTAAACCACCAATACTGGCTTGAATCAGATCCATCCAGCCCAAACCAATCTTCTAGTGAAAGAACTACTTTGTACCATCACAGCTCTGTGCTAACAAATAAATATGCTTTCTGCACCTGTACTGAATTCTCCTAGATGGCTGGAGTTGAGAAAGTCAAGGAAGAACTGCTTGGGGAATTCCTAACCATAGCCTCTGTGTGGAATTGGCATCATTCATTGCTTTTTGTGTCCTGAACCCTCCAATGCACCTCTCGCTTTTGAAAGTTTCCCTTCTTAAGAAAAAAAGTGCTCATATCAAATATAGTATGTTATAATCTTATGTGATTAGTTAAAAGTTTTGTTCAAAGTATATCATAACTGCCCATAACGTCATAGCTTACCTGTTAAAATTCAGTCTCTCCCCACCCCCACCCCCACTTTGTTACTCTTCTAAGAAACTTTCTTTATGGGCTTTGCCCTATCACTTTAAGATATGGTAGCTTATTCAAGGTCATTCCTAGGAGAGTTATGATAATCTGCAACGGATAGGCTACCCACCCTGCAATAATAGCAATCTTTCAAGGTTAGTAAATGTATGCCAATGGTCAAGATGCTCAAAACATCAATCATGAATTTAGAAAGATTGTTCAATCAACATCCAACATGTCCTCAATACCATATCAAAAGTGAAACTTTTCTCATAAACTACAACAGAAGCATCAGAAGTTGGAACTCAAAATCAGTATGGAGAAATAAAGGCTCATCGTAGATCTGGGAGGGACATTAGAAGCAGATACATTATAGCACCATTCTTTATCATCTTGAGACCTGACCAGCTATACTATACAATAAACTTACTTGGATCCTTAAGTTGTATATTGAACTCTACTTTCACTTTTTTGGCAGTAGGCGGTAATATTTGCTAAATAACTATGCATTTAGAGATGCTTGATGCTTAATGTTAGGGAATGAGCCAAAGTGATTCATCATCTCTCCAGACTCTGAAATTAGTCCCTTTAATGAAAGAAAAACCCTATATGGTGTCAGAATACTAATCTCTGAGTGGTGTTGAGTTTTTAGGAGGGTTTTCCTCTATCATTCAACTGAAGCTGATCCTACATATTCTTTTCAGTAGCATGACATCTATCATAAGGCATCACATAGCTTAATGAACTGACTAAGATAAGTGTACCTCAGATAGTGGTGTAATACTAAGCTATTTGTAAGTTGATACATGATCCATGCAAGAAGGAAGGAGGGCAGAGATGGAGATAAGAGAAATCTCAGTGCTAAGATATCTTGGCTTCTATTCTGGCTTCCACTATTGCAGCTGGAAGACCTCTTATTTCCTGCAACATTTTGCAGATATAAAGGGCATATTTGTGTGTGTGTGTGTGTGTGTGTGTGTGTGTGTGTGTGTGTGAGAGAGAGAGAGAGAGAGAGAGAAAGTGAGAGACAGAGACAGAGAGAGACAGAGAGAATGAGAATATGAGGACTATTTCTATTTTAGGTAACAATCCATAATGGAAGAAACTGGCTTTCTGATAATACCTCTAAGCCATCTGTGCAGACAGAACAAAACAACTTACAATTTCCCAGATTTAACCTCCAGGCAAAAAAAGACAGCTACAAGGCATCTGAAGATGATGGCAGGGATGTTAAAGAATATGGAGAGTACATTCGAGAGATATGACTCTCTTCAAATCCTCAAGTGTCAAAAAGGTGGTGCAAAGAAGGGTGTAAAAGAAACCTTATCTAAATTGGTCATCTGTTAGTAAGCAAAATGGGCTCTTAGCACTTAGTTGGCCTTTTGTTTCCTTTGAGTAATTCAGTGTATTTCATTGACCCTTACTAGGTGCTAAGTCCCCAGGGCCTAGTTTACACATCTGGGACAGCAGAGGCTCTTAGATCATGTGGGTTTAAGTCGCCTCTTTGTGACAATTTTAAGTCACGTGGGTGAGTCACATGTGTGACTCACCCCTGATGCTGAAAAAGATATAAAACCAGGGGTTGGCCTCCTCTTCCTTGGAGCTCATTCCCACAGCAGTGGTGGCATGAGTGACTCTACGCCAGCCCTTGTTCTGAGCTCCCGGGCTGAACCTAGATGTTGGTAACTATGAATCTCTATTTGGTCTGTCTCTTGATGTTTGTAATTTGTTTGTAACTTGCTCTGAAGTTCAGTGTGCTGGTCTCTTCCCCTGAACTAAGTGAGTGATATTTGTATGCTGAATTAAAGTAAGCTTGCCAACCCCTTAACCTTGCTTTCCTTAGTTAAGCAGATCAAAAGAACCTGTGCTGTTGGCAGCTTTCTGGGTACTGGCTGTGGGTGGATCTTATACCCCCATAGAAGCTGCTAGCCAGATTGTTGAAACAATAGGTAAAGATAATCTTTAGCACCCTCCCATTTCAGCACCTTAAACACCTATCTTGTAGGACTCTCTTTTCCCCTTATGAATCACCCCTCCAGATGCCCATGCTGCCTTAGGTACTCCCTAGGACTCCCCAATGAAGAGTTTTCTCCAAGTCTGCTTTTGCTAGGCAGTGGTAACCCAAAGCATATGCACCAGAGATGAAAGGCTGAATTGCAATGGCCTGAAGACCAACCACTGCCACCACATGCTCCTACCCATCACTTGGACATCTACTTCTTTTTGCAAGACTTGCTACCTGTCCCTGATCCTGCCTTGAGAGAGTGAACATCATAACAGTTCTCATTTTTGTGTGTGATCACTGACACTTAGCAGTCAGAAAAACAGTAGTTGGAATCTTGGCCCAATAATTTTGAAGTGGTGTCAACTCCAGCTTTGCCCTTTTCCTTAATCAACCCAACAAAACTCATTTGACTCCAATTCCTTCAGATTTTGCCCTTTGATAAGTGAACAGTGAATGTGATATACTAAAGTTAAGCTTCGGGTTAATGTGTTATTCCTCTCTGGTAGTATATTTTCATTTTGACAAAGATCTCCTGAAACCAAATGCCTTTTCTTTGAATCACAACACAACCTCTCCAACTCTGTGTTCCTTTCCCTATATCTCTTTGTCTTTTTTCCTCTTTCCATCTCTCTTCCCCCTTTTCTTTCCTCTCCTTTCCTACTTCTTCTGTCCTTCCCTCCCTACACTCTCTCCTTTTCATTCCATCACACCGTTTCCTTCAATTCTTCATATTCATTATTTATTTCCACACAATAGTTATAGTAATAATGGCAATAGTTCACATGTATATGGCACTTTAAATTTGCAAAGCTCTTTTCATATGTTGTATCATTTGATTTTTACAACAACTCTGTGAAGTAGAGGCTACTATCCCCATTTTACAGATGGGAAAATCAAGCCCAAATGAAGTGGTGATTTACTAGAAATTGAGGTAGCAAATGGCAACAAGAACTCTAATTTGGGCGTCCTGATTCCAAGATACTACACCACAAAGGGTATTATCATGCAAGCATCCATAGTAACTATTTAAGTCTTTTTATAGGTCTTCAGAATAAGAAGAAAAAGAAAAAAATGAGGGTTGTATTGGCTATCCAGGGTAAACCTCTGCATTGGCCAGGGAACCAATATCTTGGGGAAAAGTAACTCTGCTCTGCGTATTTATTCAAGACAGTGATAGCTTCCTCCACTGTCATTAATAATTAATTTAAACCTAAACCATGGAAAACAAAAGACTTTAATCAATTAACTAACCTCATTCTGCTTTGTTTCCTCAAGCACAAAACATCCCCTGTGGACGGGCCTTTACCTTTAACATTATTTTTTTCCACTTTCTATTTTGAGTATTGTTAGGGGATTTTTTTGCTATTCTTTAATGGTGTGAATAATTGTTTTATCTCAGAAAATGTTCAAATTAAGCAGTGGGATTTAGTGATCCCATCCCTGTATCCTCCTTAGGGGCTGTGGGCAATGTACTTGAAATGAATTAGTTGGAAGGGATTGCTTTCTAAGGTTGTCCTGAATGCCAAGGTATGGCTATCTCTTTATTCTCCTTCCCACATCACCCCCCTACTGAGGCTGGATTCCAGTTTTAGGACATTTATCAAGTCTTGAGAAAGCGCTGAGAAGAGACATGTGTATACACACCCAGGACACATTCTTTTGGCATTCCCCAGAGTCTGCAAAAAAGTTTCTGTCCTGCAGCAGGCAATGAGCAGTTGATACTTTCCATGAAGCTTCACAGGGTTGATTCACTGCTTTTTGGACAGCAGTATCCAATATAGACCAGTTCTGGGTTGTTGTTTTTCTGAATCCAGAGTCCACTTTTTAAAGAGTTTACTTCCTGAAACCATTGGTTATGTTTTGCATCCTGGCAATGTTCAGATAGCCACAGGCCTATTCATAGTAATCTTAAAATTCCTTCATTAGAATAAAGACTGCACAAGATTAAGAGCAAACTAACTCAATGTATGTCATTGGCCAGATCACTTAAACTCTTTAAGTCTCTGTTGCTTCATTTATAAACTGAGGATGAAAATATTGACTTGAAGGCAAGAGCTGGGCCATATTGATGATCCTCAACATCCTTCCAGTTCCAAGACCTATGATTCTAGGAACTTAAAATATCGTTTGGTTGTTTTCTTTGCTATAAAGGGAAGGTGAGGTGAGGTGATGAATGGATAGAGCATTGGATCTGGAGTTAGAAAGACTTGAGTTCAAATGTGACCTTAAACACTTATTACCTGTGGGACCCTGGGCAAATTATTCAAACACCGTTTTCCTCAGCTTTCTCTTCAATAAAATGAACATAGTAGCACCTCTGTCACAAGATTGTTATAAGGATGAGATAATATTTGTAAAATGCTTTGCAAATGGTAAATTGTTATATAAATGTTAGCTATTATTGTTACCTAGAAATGACTTTAATGTCAAACAAAAAGCAACAATAAACCTTTTTAAAGCTTAAAAGACACAATTTGGAAGATTTATAGTTTCTAATTTACTAGGTTAGATCTATAAATGTACATTGGGTTAATAGATCATTACAGTAACACAGCTGCTTGTTGTCCTTCTTTCTCGAAGAGGATCAAAATGACGTGGCTCTGCTAGCATCAAGTTTCTACGTGTCTGATTGTGGCTGATCAAACCAATATGAGCTCAGAATTCTCTACCACAGGTTGGACGCAAATAGCTCAGGTGAACATTTGGGGTGGATTCTCCAAATCTGAGCATCTCTCATTTCTTTTGCCGTACTTCAATTCCGCTTTGCTCGAAGAGCACAGCCCCTTCTCTGATGAGGGCACACCATGCTGGGTGGCCCTGCAGCAGCATCTCCCATGTCATGCAATCAGTTCCAAAGTTCTTAAGAGAGACGTTTGGAATATCTTTGCATCACTCTTTCTGACCACCATGTGAATGCTTGCTCTGTATGAGTTCTCTGTAAAACAGTCTTTTTATTAAGCATACATTTATCATTAAACAATGTAGCCAGCCCATTGGAGTTAGTCCCTCTGCAATAGAGCTTGAATGCTTGGCAGGTTAGAGTTTAGTTTGAAAGTCAGTGTCTAGTATCTTGTGCTGTCAGGTGATCTTCAGAATCTTCCTAAGACAGTTCAAATGGAAGTGATTCAGTTTCCTGGCATGGCGCTGGTATACTGGCCAGGTTTCACAGGCATACAACAATGAGGTCAGTACAATGGCTCTGTAGACTTTCAGTTTGGTAGGCAGTCTATTACCTTTTCGCTTTCACGCTTTCCTTTGGGGCCTCCCAAACACTGAGCTAGCTCTGGCTATGCATGCATCAACCTCTTCATCTATGTTTACATCCCTGGAAGATACACTGCCAAGGTAAGTGAACTTACCTACGGTATTCAAGATTTCTCCATTTGCTGTAACTTATGGTTCCATGCATGGGTGGTATGGTGCAGGCTGATGGAGAACCTATGTTTTCTTAGTAATAATTCTTAGGCCAAAATTAGCATTAGAAGCAGAGAACTGATCCACACTCTGTTGTATCTCAGCCTCAGAAGCTGCGTGGAGTGCATAATCATCACTGAACGAAAAAATTATGCACCAACTCTCCCTCCACTTTAGTCTTGGTTTGTAGCCTTTTCAACTTAAATAATTTTCTGTCAGTGCACTATTCATCCTCATTGTAGGCATCTGACAACATTGCTGAAAACATCATGCTAAAAAGCATAAGAGAAAGCACACAGCCTTGGTTCACTCCCAGTCCCCATTCACCAGAAGGAAAGAAGCCCTCCCTAGTAAGAGAAGGTAAAGATCTAGAAGAGGGAGTAGCAGCTAGCAGAGAAGTGGCCCCTCTCACCAGTGAATTGCTGTACAGACTTTCTGAAGAGGATAAAGGACTTTAAGGCCCACAGTCCAGAGCTTTGTCCCTGACTCGTGCCTTCTTGGTATGGTTCTTTAAGTTCATGCCCACTTTCATTGGTGGAAAAGTGTGTTGCTCATTTATCAGTAGAATATTAAATTATAATTATTCTTGCTTTGCCTACCATTTAGTAAATGTTTCTGCTTAAGATGCAATGGCGTTATTTGGCCTGGTTTGTTAAATGGGTCACAACAGTGGAGGCTCAGGAGTTACAGTTGTTGTGGGTAGAAAAATAACTTCTTCCCCAATAGGATAACCACTAGTACCTTGAGTGAATTGTAGCAGCACATCTCCCCTCCCCACCTCTACCTGACATGATAAAAATGTAGGTTGGGGAGATTGAACCATAAAGGGCAGGGGAGAGAGAGACAGAGACAGAGACAGAGACAGACAGACAGATAGTGAGAGACAGAGAGAGAAACAGAGACAGAGAGAAAATTTTTCCCACAGCTTTCATTTTTGTGATGGTGAGTATGAAATAAAGATCATTGAAATGGTTTATATTGATAAGCATCTTGCTTACTGCAGAGTATTCAGATGCCCCCTTGGGTCTGAGGAAATTATATGCGAAATAAAATGTTCAAGGGCATAACAAGGAAGAAGGCTAAATGAGCTTTCAAATCTCATAGAATCACAGTTGTTTTTTTAAGCCTAGATTTCCCTACCTTACCCAGGTAGAAAGCGTACTCACTGGCCTGATCCCACTGCTGATTGGCACTGGAGCTTTGAGCCAGCTCAGGGCCAATTTGTCTTCCTTGGGCAAGTTCCAGCTTCCAAGGGCACTCCATATTGATATTGGATTGACTTGGTACAGGCATCTGATCAGCTTAACCAACTATAGCTCAGAACTCCCAAGCATAAGAGCTCTACCAGCCTTATCCTCCCTGGTAGCTGGAATCACAATGTTTCGCCAGGCACAGCTAAGGATCACAGTATCATTAGATCATTACGATCCATTAGATTATAAGCTCCTTAATGGCATGGATTGTCTTTTGCCTTTTTGTTTCCCCAGACCTTGGCACAGAGTCTGGCACATAGTAGGTAGCTTGTAGAATGTCATAGGTAAAAGGGAGTTTAGTAGTCATCTAGTACAGCTCTCTCATTCCTTCCATGAGGAAACTGAGACCTAAAAAGGGGAAATTGCTTGTCTAAGATCAAAGAGTAAATTAGTGGTGGCCATTAGCTGGTTTGGGAATATAGGTCTCTTAATTCCTGGTCCAATGCCTTTCCATTAATTTTACGCTTATTACCTTCTTCTTTCATGCTTTCTGTTTTCAATTGTTTAGAAGTTGATATAAAAGCAATGTCAGCTCTTTCTAGCAAAAATTAAAGAGGTCAGAACAACGTGCAGTGAATAAATCCCATTTTTACTTACATGCTGAAATGAAGTAGATGAAATTTGCCTGAACCTGCTTCCTTTGAGATTCTTCTGTTTCCAGGCCATTGCTACTACAAAAGGTGCTGCTATAAATATTCTTGTTCATATGGGACCTTTTCTTCTATCTTTGATCCCCTTGGGATACATAAGCCTAATATGAGTTTTCTGGGTCATAGGGTATATATGCTTTAGTGACTTTTTGGTTATAGTTCCCCAATGTTTTTCAGGTGTTTGAACCAATTCATAGCTCCACTAATAGCATATTAGTAGGCATATTCTCCTATACTCCCTCCAACAATAGTTATTCGGTGCCTCTGTCATCTTTGTAAATATGATGAGTGCAAGGTAAAATCTCAGATCTGTTTTTAATTTGTATTCCTCTAATTATTAGTTGTTTGGAGCATTTCTTCACATGCATGTTCATAATTTGTTATGCAAGCCTCTTTCTTGTTCCTTTTTGAATATTGAAATATTTGTTTGTTGATGATTATTAAGTACATTTAAAAAAAAGACTGCTGAGTGGCAGACTCTGCAGTTGGGTGAGTCTCTCGTGAATAGATAGAAACTGACCCAAACACATGAAGGAGGTTAAAACGTGTACTTCCTCTACTGTTCCATGTAGTAGGAAGAAATAACGTTGGCCTGACATGTTGGATTTTCCAAGCCCATGTTTGAGATAAGACTAGCCTTTGGTAATTTTATAAATATTATGAAGCTGATATTCTCAGCCTCTTCATAATTTATCTTTAAACAACTTTAATCTCTCTTGTCCCAAACCTCACAGAGTCATTGGGAGGCAAGAGTTTTATAAACTTTAAACGCAGTTTTATAAAGCCCTCAGTAAATATGACCTGCTATTATTATTACTTTTACTTCCTGGTGCATAGTAGTTCTCAATGCTTATTAACTTGACTATTAAATCTTGTCCTCAAGAAAGACTCTCCTACCAGTCTTTCACAGTCTAACGTGAGTAAAATATTCTTTCTCCCAGGGGTATTTTCATTTAGAAGTCCTTCATTTTGGAGTAAAAATTTTGGGTACAGAGGATGTAATCCATGGTTGATTGGTTAATTAGTCATTATGAGATTTCCAGAACTTGGAGCAGGAAAGGAAATACCTTGGGGAAAGTGGCCAGAGAGCCCTGACTAATTCTCAAAATATGGCAACTGGGAGGCAAGGTGTAGTAGGTAGAGTGCCAGGCCTGAAGTCAGGAAAATATCTTCTTGACTTCAAATCTGACCTTATACACTTACTAACTGTGTGACCCTGGGCAAGTCACATCATCCTGTTTGCCTCAGTTTCTTCATCTGTAAAATGAACTGGAGATGGCAAACCACTCCAGTATCTTCGCCAAGAAAACTCCAAATGGGGTCATAAAGAATTGGACGCAACTGAAAAATGACTCAACCAACAACAACAGTTCTCAAAATGAAGTCCTGTTTATGAAGCTCATTCATGTTTATTTCATGGAAATATCTCTCACCTTTGCAAAAAATCTGCTGCTTTTTCAAAAGTAAAGGAGAACCCAAGGAGAAATGATATAATTCAATAACTTCAGCTCAATAAACAATTAGTTACATGCCTACTATGTGCTGGGCACCATGCTAAGTTCTGGGGATAAAAATAAGAATAGTTCCTTCCCTGAAGGAGCTTCCTATCTAGCAAGAAAGACAATACACAAAAGAAAGTTTGAAGTGGGATGAGAAATCAGAGAATATGGGGAATAAGATGCACTTATACTATGGTGTTAAAACCAAGCTGAACTGCAAATGGAGAGCAGAAGAAGAAAAAGATCTAAGCACAGCTATCATTTCGAGTCAGTCAAACAGCGCCATTGTGTAGTCCTAGAGAGGTCGACTTTACTCTTTGAAGAAGCCAAAGAGGCCTCTTAAATCAAAGGGAATTTTAAGAGAAACATCAACTCTTTTTAATGCTCTCTGGGCCTCTCCTTGGCTCTATCCCAGGGAATATAGTTACTGTAACTGAGACATTCAGACTTTTCTTTTTCAGTGTTGTGTGCTCTTGTGTAGCAGAGCTGAACTCTTTACTTATTAAAGGCCTGGGGGTTCTTCAAGCAATTACTAGATGCATTAATTCATATGGTTTAGTTCACTAGACATGAGAATAATCTGAATATTACTAGCTTCAGCAAAGCGTAGCTTATTATCTAGGAATTTAATTTTAAGTCCTGACTTTTTCCTCCTCATTTCTTTTTTCATATTTATAGGTGGCTATCAGGCTCTGCCCTTGGCAAAGTTGGGAAGTAAAGTGGTGAATTCTAAGATGTCTCTTAATTTTTTCCATCATTTTTCGCCACTTCCTGGAGTCCTGGAGTTTGAAGGGGCACCTATCCTGCTCTAGGTTAGCTTACAACTAATCTCACTTTAAGTGATAAGTTGATAAGCACTAAAAGTTACATCTTGAATTGAACATCTGGTAAGCATCTCAAACTCAACATATCCAAAACTGAACTTCCCCATTACTGTTGAGGGTACCACTATCTTCTCAGTCACCCAGCTTAGATATCTATTGGTTGCTTACTCCAACTCACATTACATATTTAGAGAAATGATTATTTCTCTCATATTAATCACCAATTATTATTGGAAAGATACAGGATGTTTTTCCTTACTATTTCCTCATTCTTTACTAGGTCAAATCAGCCTCTGAAGAATAAGGCTGATATTGAGATTGGATTTAACATTCTCCTCAATCTTGTTCAGACCCCACCTAAATGGGGAAGCCCATCATGTTCTACCCAGGCTTGGAGTAGTGGAATAAATCTTTGCCTAGAATCAAAGGTTCCCAAACTTATTTGGCCTACACCCTCTTTTCAAAAAAAAATTGCTCAGTGCCACCCTGGAAATCTACTTTCTTGAACTCTTTAATTTCTTTTTAATTTGTGTCATTTCAAAAAATATGAATTAAAAACTCATCTTAAATTTAATAATTTATTTTAAATTAGTGGGGGTTTTTCCTGCATTGAAATTTTGATGATGCAATATATTGCATCATGTAACCCTATAGTATCATATTGTAAACAAGTCATTATACAGCCCATATTTCTGCTGATGCATACTGGTCTTCCTGACAGTGTGTGACATGCTCCCCTGCCAACACTTGCTTATTAAGACCTGTCAGCAGACTTGACCATTGATTGGTTATAACTTGCCTTTTGTGTGTTTATTTGGAAAATAATGTAATTATTATGACTTTAACTCTGTTATAATCAGATGAAACATGTATGAATGGTTTTTCAAAATTTTCTTCTCTTTTTTCCTTACACTTCCACTGCCCTCTTAATTTTATTCAATGCCCCCCAATTGCACCTGAGGCTACTTCCATCCCCCTTATTGTTCCAGTGCCCCCCAGGGGGCAGTATCCCCTACTTAGGGAACCTAGGATTGCCTTGGCTGGGGGTGGTCTGGGAGTAAGAATGACATAATCAAAGTCACTTCCCCTAGTCCCTCAGCAGAATAAGTCCACCTCTCATTATAATATTCATTCTTTTCATTGCTAACCAATCAAGTTGATTGCCAGAACCCCTACTGTCAGGAACACCCACTCTTCCAAGGGAATAGAAGTGCCAAGAGGCCACCATGATCCATCTTTAGTTTATGAGAGAAGGCCAAATAACAATCCTTTTATTAATTGCTAGCCAAAATTAATAAAATGATTAATTACCCAGAAATTATGTCTCTTGAACTTTTTATACATCACAATATCCAATCTAGTGCCAACTCCTGTTCTTTCTTCCTTGGCAACTTTATACACATACACACACACACACACACACACACACACACACACACAATTTTTATTTACATATTCATTTATGTTGTTGTTTATCCTTCATTCTTGAAGAGGACCAATGACATCACAAGGGTGCTATCTTGACTTGTATATGAAACCGGATATGAGTGGGTCAGCCTCACTCTCCCTTCCAGTCATTGAAATCCAGTGGCAAGACAAAGGTCAAGATAACTGGTAACAGTCCATGATGAAGTGAGTGACCTTGACCTTTATAAATTAAGGTCTTTTCTAAGTCTCAGTTTGTGTAAGGAAACACCTGTTCAACACCTAGTATGGGGTTGCACTCACAGTTTAAGAAGTGCTGGTCTAGGCCAGTGGCGTCAAACTCAAATAAAAATGGAACTCCGAATTAACATGTTGCCTTAAAAAACCACAAATTAATAATATCTATGTTGTATTATATTTTTATTTATTTTGTTAAACATTTGCCAAATATATTTTAATCTGGTTCTGGCTGATAGTGATCTTTGACAATTCTAGACTACAGTAGCCTAAATTCTTTCCCTTTATTCACAATCTGTAATATGTGATACTCATTTGCATAAGGTAGGGACTCTGTACCTCTTAACCTTTGTATCCTCAGTGCCTTGCACAAAATAGCCACGAATGTTTAAAAACAGTTTTAACATGTAATTGGAGAAAAATAAAATATTTTAAATATGTATATGTTATATATATACACGTAATATGTATGTATATATATATATATATAGTCTCAATCTACAAAAAAAAAATAAATGTTTGATAACTTGAATGTCACTATTTGTTGTACCCAATGATAAAATTAAAATTGACAAAAAGTTTTCTTTGAATTTTCCTATGGACACAAAGCAAAATGTCCAGATTACATATGTAGGCATTTAGTGGTTTATATTTATGTGTGCATGCATGTGTGTATATACATACATATACATGTATATGTATATGTATATGTATATGTATATGTATATGTATATGTATATGTATATGTATATGTATATGTATATGTATATGTATATGTATATGTATATGTATGTGTATATGTATATATCTCCCTTTCTCTCCACTGAAACAGCTGCTATTTTGGTATAGACCCTCAGGTCTGGCCTACTGCAATAACCTGCTGATAAATCTCCCTTCCTCAAGTCTCTCCCCGCTCCAGTCCATCCACCTCGAAGTTTACAAGGTGATCTTCCTAAAGGGCAGATCTGACCAAGTCACTTCTTTCCTCCAGTGGTTTCCTATTACTTCCAGGGAGTAAATGTAAAATCCTCCATTTGCTTTTAAAGACCTTTACAACCTGTCCCCTTCCTCTCTTTCCTGAATTCTTACACTTTACTTCTCTCCACCTACCCCACCATCCATCGACACTGGCCTTCTTGCTGACACTCCATCTCCTGACTATGCCTTTTCACCAGCTGTATCTTGTACCTGAAATGCTCTCCCTCCCTACTCACCTCTGCCTCCTGGTTTCCATGGTTTCCTTCAAGCCTTGACTTAAACCCTACCTTATGTCCCACTGTTAGTGCTTTCCCTTTAAGATCACCTCAGATTTCATATATAATATACATATATATACACATACACACATATATGCATATACATACACACATATACATACACATGTACACACATATACATGTGCGTATGTATATGTGTATGTATGCATGTATGGTGTATGTTTGTATTATGTATATATTGTACAAGTATATGTATGTATGGTATATATATGTATTGTGTATATATTGTATGTGTGTATGCATGTGTGTATACACACTTTTACATACATATATATGTGCGCATACACAATATAATATGTTATATACATGCATGATGATTTCCATGTTGTCTCCCTCAATTAGAAAGTGAGTTCCTGGAGTATGTGAACAATACTCTATTTTCCTTTTATTTGTATCCCCAAAGCTTAGCACAGTGCCTGGCACATAGTGACCATTTAATAAATGCTTATTGACTTGACTTATACTTCCCCGGGGTATTTTAATCATCAACTAAAAACTCAAAGGAATGAATCCATAATGGTGAAAGTCCAGACATGTGACATGCAGTGAGTGGGATGATTTCGGTTGTAAGGTTTTTCTAGCACCCCTCAAATCACACTAAGAGACTATTACTTATGGTACCTCTCCCTACTCCAATATTCTGATGCTCGTTTTCTCTGCATATGGCCTTGGCTTATCCTGAATAGCAGTTAGTCAGTCAATGAGCATGTTAGGTGCTTACTATGCACCAGGTACTGTGCTAAGTGATAGGGATACAATATAAGATAAAGGGCAGTTACTGACTTCTAGAAGCTCACAGGGGAGACAACATAAAAACAACTATATACAAACAAGATTTATATAGCATAAACTGAGATAATAATAAAGAGAAGGCATCAGCATTAAAGATCAGTAAAGGCTTTCTGTAGGACATAAGGTTTTAGTATGGACTTGTACAGTGTTACTCTCAAACTTCTGTTCCTTGTTGGATCTCCCCAGGGGAAGGTTCTGTTTCAGGATACTGTGGTGTTGAAGACAAAAGACAACACAGGATATAACATGCCCCAGATAAGCCTCACCCACACCTCTTCTTGATGCATCACTGTTTTCATTACCATAAATTTCACTGATCCATATTTACTGGGTTCCCCTAATGTTTATGACACTGAATTAGGCTATTTCCCATTAATAAATTTGCCTACAACTTTAAAAAAAATCAAGGGGATTTTTTTTGTACTGGTCTTAAAGTCTAAAGACTGGGTCTGAATCCTGGCTTTGCCACCTAGTCAGGTGATCTTGACAAGGCAAGCTCTTAGAATCTCATTAACTTTATGTATAACAAGGGTGTATGACCACCCATATTTTTCTGAACTTTTAATTCTCACCTCTCTATCAGGATGTAGTTAGTTATTATTGATACTATTGTAACATTATTGTACTATTACCGGTATTATTGTAGTTGGTTACTATTGGCACCTACATGTGTAGCAACAATTCAGCTAGCAGCTACCGTGGCTGTGTAAAACCAACAACAACCAACACACAGAGGGCTGCCAACATAGATTCTTTGATCTGCTTTACTAAGGAAAGTAACTTTAAGGGGTTAACAATCAGTTTAATCACACATACAAATATCATTCATTTAGTTCAGGGGCAAAGAATCAGCCACCTGAACTTCAAGGCAAATACAAACAGAAATTACCAACAGAGACAAGATAAACAGACCAAATCACAATTCATAGTTACCAAAGAACCAATGGGTCTAACAAAGTCCCAATATCTGGGTTTACAAGCCGCGGAGCTCTTAACAGCGGCTGCCCAGAGTCTCTTCAAGTCACACACCACTCTTCCAGTCAGTGAGAGCCCCAAAAGTCAAACACCAGCCTTGGATCTTATATGCCCATCTCAGGGCCCTGGAGCACTTGATTACTTCAGTGCTGAGAAGCACTCAAAGAACAGTGAAAAATCCCATTTAAGGTGTGGGAAAGCTAATCCCTAGTACCATCATATACGAGTCAATGACTCCTGATCCAATTAAAGAAACAAAGGCCTGACTCTTCAAGGGCATTTGATTAATAAGTACTAAAAGAGAAAGTGGTAAAAGAAAGTCCCACCTTAATTACCAATACAACATGTTTTATCCTGAATCCTATGTGAGATAGGTACCTATAGGTAACATTTCATTGTGTATCCTCTAAAATCAGAGTTCCTAAGTCTTTCCAATTTGTTTGCCCTTACAATAATTTTGCTGTTGTATAAATTGTACAAATTATTACTTCATTCTGCATCTCCCCTTCATTTTTTCAGCACAATAGAATTCCATAACATTTATATGCCATAAGTTGTTCAGGGGGTTACCAACTGATGGATACCCCCTCAGTTTCTGATTCTTTGCCACCGCAAAAAAAAAAGCTGTTACAAATATTTTTGTACATCTTTAGTCAGATTTGTTTTGCTTAGGGTTAATTGTTCCCTTAATTCTCCCTCCCCCACATTCCTTTTTCTCTCTTCTCTCATTTCCTTTCTGTTTCCTTGTTTGTTGTTCCTCTGTTTCCTTTCCTCCTCAAATTTATTTCTGTACCCAGCTCTCTATGTGTATGTAGGTGTAGTCTTTCCTCCTTTGACCAGTTCACAAGAGAGTTAAATGCAAGTGTCACCTTCTCCTCTCACTCTTTTCTCTTTGTTTATATAGACTTCAACTTGTACATCTCAGTTATGTGATACATTTTTCCCTAATCTTTTCTCTCCCCTTCCCCTCCCAGTGTCTTCTTCTTCCCTTCTCTTTACATTATTTTAAATCATCAAAACATTACAGAACATGCCCAGACTAATTAGACTCCCTCTAAGACCCCTGATGATAACAGGATTCAGAGAGGACACATGTATTATCTTCCCATATTAGGATATAAACAATTCATCCTTATTTAGTCCTTCACATATTCATGTTCACCATTTTACGGTTTTTTGTCTCCTGTGTTAGCACTTCAAAGTTTTTACATAGCTCTTATCTTTTCATCAGGAAGGCTGGAAAGTCCTCTACAACATTAAATATCTATTTCCCCCCATAGGATTATACCCAGTTTTGCTGGATGAGTTATTCTTGGTCTTAATCCCTCTGCCCTTTGTTTTTTTAGATATCATATTCCAAATGCTTTGCTCTTTTATAATGGTGGCTGCTAAAACATATGTGATCCTGACCATGGCATGTAGGTACTTTAATTCTTTTGTTCTGGCTGCTTGCAGTATTTTTTTTTCCTTGACCTGGAATCTGAATTTCTTTCAGGATATGATACTAGTAGATTCTTTTATTTCTACTTTTCTCTCTAGTTATAAGAGATCTTTGCAGTTTTCCTATATGATTTCTTGAAGTAGTGATATCTAGACTCTTTTTTTTTTATCATGGCTTTCAGGGAGTCTAATGATTCATGAATTATCTCTTCTTGATCTATTTCAAGCTTAATTGTGTTTTTTTATGATATACTTAACAATTCTTAGGGAGTTTGTATCTTGGGTGAAGATTGGAACCTGATGTGCCAAACTTAATTCCATTTGCAATTCTTTCTTCAATAGCTCTCATTGCTACTCCAATTTTTTTTCATCCAAGAATTCTAGTTGAATTTGTACCCAAACTATATAAATATGTATGTATATAAAAATTATAGGCATACATCGGAGACATTATGAATTTGGTTCCAGAGCACCACAAGAAAATGAATACTACAATAAAGTAAGTCACCTGAATTTTCTTGTTTTCCAGTGCACAAAAAAGTTATGTTTACACTATGCCATGCATTCTATTAATTGTGCAATAGTATTCTGTCTAAAACAATGTATATAACTTAATTTAAAATTTTTGTGGCCATTCTCTCATTTTTAGTCATGTCTGTCTCTTCATGACCCCATTTGAGATTTTCTTGTCAGAGATACTGGAGTGGTTTGCCATTTCCTCCTCCAGTCCATTTTTATAGATGAAGAAACTGAGGCTACCAGGGTTAATTGACTTTTCAAAGGTCATATAGCTAGTAAGTGTCTGAGGTTAGATTTGAACTGAGGTCTTCCTGACTCTAGGACCAGTGCCCTATCCGCTGGGCTATCTATCTGCCCAATTAAAAAATACTTTATTGATAAAAAAAAATGCTAAACAACATCTGAGCCTTCAGTGAGTTGCAATCTTTTTGCTGGTGGTGGGTCTTGCTCCAATATTGATGGCTGCTGACTGATCAGGGTGGTAGTTTCTAAAGGCTGGAGTGGCTGTGAAAATTTCTTAAAATAAGGCAATGAAGTTGGCCTCATCAATTGTCTCTTCCTTTCACTTGAACACTTAGAAGAGATTGTAGGGTTATTCATTAGTCTAATTTCGATATTGTTGTATCTCAGGGAATAGGGAGACCCAAGGGGAGTGAGAGAGATGGGAACAGCTGTTCAGTAGAGCAGTCAGAATGCATACAACATGTATTGATTAAGTTTGTGCTTTTATAGGCATGGTTGGTGGTTCCCAAAACAATCACAAGAGCAACATCAAAGATCATTGATCACAGATCACTATAACAAATATAATAATAATGAAAAAGTTTGAAACATTGCAAGAATGACCAAAATGTGACACAGAGATATGATGTGCATACATGCTGTTAGAAAAATGGCACTGATAGACTTTGTCAGTAAAGGGTTGCCACAAATCTTTAATATGTAAAATAAAAAAGGCAATATCTGCGAAGTGCAATATAGCAAAGTGCAGTAAAATGAGGTATACCTGCACTTGCCTTTCAGGATTACTATAAGCATGCCAGGAAACAAAATATTTAAATTGCTTTAAAACTGCAAAGTTCTAAACATATCTAAGGTATCGGCAATAGTAGTAGCTAGGTAGTACAGTAGACAGAGTGCTGGACCTGAAGTCAAGAAAACTTGAATTCAAATATAGCCTCAGGCATTTATTAGTAGCTTGCTTCAGTTTCTCTAAAATGGGATATTACTAGTACCTATCTCCTGGGGTTGTAAGGATACAATGAAATAATATTTATGAAGCAAATTTGTAAATTTAAAAATGCAGTAAAAAGCTAGCTATTGTTATCATCATCATGAGTGTTACTGCTATTATTTGTATCTAAATAAGGCTTTCTAAATAAAAGGAACACTGTGCTGATGAACATGGAAAGTGGTTAATTGAGAAATACATTAAGGGTTTTAGTTAGCTTCCTTTAGAGCTGGAAGAGGCTTAGAGATCAATTAGCCAGCCCTCTTAGCATATGCACTAATTCTCTGCATACGAACTTCAAGTCACAGGATCATCACCCGAGATTCCTGGGGTTCTTAACATGGGGTCTGTGAACTTTTAATAATAAATATATTTATACTGTATTTCACTAGAATTGGTTTCTTTTCTAATTCTATGCCTTTTAATTATTTAAAAACATGACTGTGAGAAGGGGTCTATAGGCTTCATCAGACTACCAAAGGGATCCATGACACAGAAAACAATTAAGGTCCCCTGTCCTAAAACTAGAGACCTCAGAAGCCATCTAGTCCAACTCCTCTCAATTTACAAATAAGGAAATGAAACCCCATGGAGGTCGAATAATTAGGCCAATACCAACTAAGATTGTGAGGCAGTATTTGAACTCAGGTCCCCAGATGCAGAACTGATGCTGTTTGTACTGTTCTAAGTTGCTTCTGCAAGTCTTCTTTTGAAGTCATTGGCTAGGTAATCCACTTTTTTCTTCACTAACTTTCTCTTTCAGTTGGTTGGTTGTTGTCTTTCTTTCTCAAAGAGGAATAAAATGACATCACTATGTTGGGGTCAAAGTACAGTGTGTCTAACTGGCTAATCAGACCAATATGAGCTTCAAGCAACATGGTGAGTTGCGCATCAAAGTTGTTCTCCCTGCAGCAGAATCGAATGCTTGGCAGTTCAGCTTGAAAAAGGAGCCTAGTATCTGGTACCTTGTCTTACCAGGTGATCTTCAGAATCTTCCCAAGACAATTCAAATGGAAACAGATCAGTTTCCTAGGATGGCACTGTTATATTGTCCAAGTTTCACAAGCATACCACAAAGAGGTCAGCACCAATGGCTCTGTAGACCTTCAGTATGGTTTGCAGTCTACTACCTTTTCTCTACTACACCTTTCTTTGGAACCTCCCGAATACTGAACTAGTTATGGCAATGTACGGATGAACCTCATCATCTATGCACATCCCAGGAAAGTACATGAACTTATCCACAGCATTCCAAATTTCTCCATTCGCTGTAACCAGTGGTTCCATGTGTGGATGGTATGGTGCTGGATGGTGGAGAACCTCTGGTTTTTTGGTGTTAATCAACCAGTAGCAACCAGACGCTCAAAGGCAGCAGCATGTCACCTCCCTACTCAGACCCTTCAGGTTTTGGACCAAGCATAATTGCCTCAATTTAGCATATCTGAGTGATGTCCCAGAATGGGAAAGTAGGAAGTGTTGGTTGGTTACAAGAGGACCTCTGGAGGCATTTGGGGAATAAAATTGAGAACAAATATGACAGTTGTACCACCACCAAATCCTGGTGTCCTTCCTAAAGCAAAGGGAAATACATCGAATGTATCAAAATCCTCCACCAAATTCTGGGAATTCAAATGGGAGAAAATTTCAGCATAAAATGAAAGATTTTTTTAAAAGTGTTTATAGTCTAAAGGCATTATTAACAACCTTGTATAATTCTCTGCATTTAATGCTTTACAAGAGCCCTTTCATATGAACTAGTTCACTGAATTCCCAATTTCCCCCACTTCTCCCCACCCCTCCCCTGTCAACCTACCTACCCCTAGACCCTGAGACATAGGCAAGATAATGCAAACTCAATTTTTGCCACTTCATTCCATTTGAGCCCATGAAATTTTCTGGAGTCCATGATTTTTCAGAGTCTCACAGTGCCTGCTGGTGCCAGATGAGAGAAATCAGCAGATGAAATAGCCTTGTTAATGCCACTTCATAACTATGTAGAACTTTAGAGATTACAAAGCACATTCACACATACTAATTAATCTCCTTTGATCCCTAAAACAGCCCTTTGAAGTAGAAAAGTCTGATTCTCCCCATTTTACAGATGAAGAAACAAGACCAGAGGGGTTCAGTAACTTCCTCAAGGATATTAGGCTAAGTGGCAGAGTGGATACTCAGACCCAGGCAGTTGCCATCATGTCCAGGGCTCTTTTCACTAAATTGTCCTGCCTCACTTTAGCAAGAAAATTCCAGAGTATCTGGCTGTGATTGAATGGATGAACTTAGTAGAGATTGCTACCCTTTGAAGACTTACAAATAAAAGGAACTGTTCTTTACCCATTATCAGTGGGATTCAATTCAATCAACTGACCAGGTGCTTAGTATGTTCTAGGAGCTGTTTTAGACACCAGAGACAGAAAAAAAAAAAAGATTTTTAAGGAAGGAGCTTACATACAATAAGACAGCACGTACACAGTATGAAATAATGTAAATTGAGAGAGACAGAGAGATGGAGAGAGACAGAGACAGAGACGAAGAGAGAAACTAATGACTGGGGGAATCAGGAAAGGTCTCCCCATTGGAAGAGTCTTGAGAAATGTATTCTAGAGTGTGGATAGCAATTAATAGTCTTTAAAATGCCAATACCTTTTGCCCCAGATATTCCATTGCCAGACATATATATATATACATATATATATATATATATATATATTACACACACACACACACACACACACACACACACACATACACACACACACACACACCAAGGAAGTCATGGACAAAAAGAAAGACCCAGTATACAACAAAATATAATGCATAGAGCCATAATCCATGGTTGCAAAAAAAATACACCTTTAAACGACATAGGTGCCCATCAATTTGTGAATGACTAAACATATTACTATGTAAACTGAAGCAGAAAAATAATGTATACAATGACTACAACAATGCAAATGGAAAAAAATAAAAAAATAAATAAATGGCTGTCGAAGGAGATAAAGCAGAGACAGCTGAGTAAAGGGAGGACTTAAGCCTCTCTCTCCCCAAAATTCCCCTCCAAACAACTTTAAATAATCTAAGAAATTGAATTCTGGAGTGGCACAGCCAACAAAAGATCAGAATGTGCCATTTTTCCAGACCTAGACAACTTAGGAGGTCATGAGGAAAGAAGTCTGTGACACTGGGGTGGGGGCAGGCATTGAACACTACGCATAGGTAACACCAATAACTGTAGGCTATAGAGGCTATAGCGGTGAAAGCAGCAGTAGTGACAGCAGCAGTAGCAGAAGTTCAGGAGTTCTTACCACCCAAGGACAGTAATGAGATAGGACAACTGGTCAGAAAGAGATTATAGGGGACTCCTGTGCTGGCGCCACGTGCAGAGCTGGGTCAAAGTTCTAGAGCAGAAAGAAAGCAGGGATCCTAGTTCTACATCCAAGTACCAGGTCACAGAAAAGCACTAGCACTTGCAGTGGCAAGGAGATAGGGCCCCTACCTAGGTAACTACCAGAGTACAGTCCAAAAGAAAAGCAATTTCACAGCTCTCAGGATCACACTCCCTTGAAAGCATTGAAAACTTAAAGATCCCCGAAACTCGCTATGAAAATAGCAACATGAAAAAGGCTGAAGCTTGGGATAGTGATTCCCCTCCCCTACCAGATGAATAGACCCCAACTTTAAAATAAAGTTCAAAGTCAAGAAATATGCTGGAAAAATGAACAAACAACAAAAACCTGACTACTTTTGTGACAGGGAAGCTCAAGATACAGACTCAGAAGGAGGCAACAATATGAAAACATCTACAAGCAAAGCCCCAAATAGAAATGCAGACTGAACACAAGCCCAATACAAAATTCTTGGAGAAGCTAAAGAAAGAGATTTAAAAAGAACAAAAAATGATTTTTAAAAATCAAGTAAGAGTGGTAGTTAAAAAACAGGAAAAGAAATGAGAACAGTGCAAGAAAATTGTGAAAACAACATTAACAGCTTGGTAATGAGGCACAAAAAGATATTGAAGGAAATAACACCTTAAAAAACAGAATTGGACAAATGGTAAAAGAAGTATGAAATCCCAGTGAAGGAAAAAAAACTCCTTAGAAAATCATAATTGGCCAAATGGAGGAAGAAGTACAAAAACTCATTAAAGAAAATAATTGCTTAAAAATTAGAATTGAGCAAGTGGAAGCTACTAACTCCATGAGACATGAAGAAACAATAAAACAATGTCAAAAGAATTCAAAAATAGAAGAAAATGGGAAATACCTCACAGGAAAAACACCTGACCTGGAAAATAGAGTCAAGAAAGATAATTTAAGAATTATTAAACTACCTGAAAGCCATGATTAAAAAAGAGCCTAGAAATCGTATTTCAAAAAATTATAAAGGAAAACTGCCCCAATATCTTAGAAGTGGAGGGCAAAGTAGAAATTGAAAGAATTGAACAATTACTTCCTAAAAGAGATCCCAAAATGAAAATTACCAGGGATATTATGCAAATTCCAGAGCTCCTGGGTCAAAAGAAAAAAAACAAGCAGCCAGAAAGAAACCATTCAAATACAGCGAAGCTACAATCAGGATCACACATGACTTAGCTGCTATTGCAACAAGAGGAGCAGAGGTCTTGGAATATAATATTCTGGAAGACAAAAAATATAAAATTATAACCAAGAGTGACCTATCCAGCAAAACCCAGCATGATTCTTCAGGGGGGGAATGGACATTCAAATATTCCTGATTGAAAGACAAGAGGTGAACAAAAAATATGACATGCAAACACAAGACTTGAGAAACATTAAAAGGTAAACATGAAAGAGAAATTATAAAGCACTTCATAATGCTAAACTGTTTGCATTCCCAAACTGGAAGATAATACATGAAGCACTTAAGAACTTTATCATAGAGTCTATATAGACAGAGGACATGGGTGTGAGTCAATTTTGTTGGGATGAAAAAAAAGGAAGGGTGAAAAAATGGATTCACTGGAAGAAGTGGGAAGGGAGAGGAAGAATGGGGGAAATGATCTCTCACAAAAGGGACATGAAAGGAAGTTTTTATAAGGAAGGAAAAAATGAAGTGGGTAATGCTTGAACTTCACAGTCATCTGAACTGGTTCAACAAGGGAAGAATATATAAACACACTCAGTTGGTTATAGAAATCTATCTTACCCAACAGAAAGTAGGAAGAGAAGTGACTAGGAGAAAAAGGCAGGGGTGATAAGAGGGAGAGTGGATTAAGGGAGACAGTGGTCAGAAGCAAAATGGACTTTTGAGGAGAGACAGGATGAAAAAGAGAGAAAAAAAGACAAACAGAAAAAAAAATAGTATGCAGGCAAAAACACAGTCATCACAACTGTGGATGTAAATGGGATTAACTCACCCACAGAATGGAAGCAGATAGCAGAATGAATCGGAAACCAGAATTCAACAAGATGTTTTTCTGGTTTTCTTTTTAATTTTTTTCACTTAATAGTATTTTGGGGTTTTTTCCCAATTATATATAAAGATAATTTTCAACATTCATTTTTGCAAGATTTTGAGTTTCAAATTTTTCTTCCTCCTTCCCTTTCCTCCCCGCTTCCCCAGACAGCAAGCAATCTGATATTGGTTAAACATGTAAAATCATGTTAAACATATTTCCACAAACAAGATTTTTTTACAGGAAACACACAATACAAAAAGATAAGGTCAAAATTGGAATATGATTTAGACATAAAGGATGATATAAGCAAATTAAAGGAGTATAGGATATTTACCTGTCAGATCTATGTATAAGGGAAGAATTTGTGATCAAACAAGAAATAGAGAGGATTATACAGGAAGTAAAATGGATAATTTTAATTACATTAAATTAAAAAGGTTTTGCACAAACAATACCAATGCAGCCAAAATTAGAAGGAAATTTGGGGAAAATTTTACAGCAAGTTTCTCTGACAAAGGCCTCATTTCTCAAACATATAGGGAAATGAGTCAAATTTATAAGATAAGATGCATTCCCCAATTGATAAATGGTCAAAAGATAGGAACAGGCAGTTTTCAAATAAAGAAATCCAATTTATCAATAGTCATATGAAAAAATGCTCAGAATCACTATTAATGAAAAAAATACAAATTAAAACACCTCTGAACTGCCAAGTCACAACTGTCAGATTGGCTAACATGACATGAAAGCAAAATGATAAATATTATAGGCAATATGGGAAAATTAGGACACTAATGTACTGTTGGTGGAGTTGTAAACTGATTCAACAATTTTGGAGAGCAATCGTACACAGTAACAGGATTCAATCAAAGGGCCACACTTGAGGACCCAGAGGGCTACATGTGGCCTCAAGCATACAGGTTCCCCACCCCTGAATTAGAGAAATGCAAATACAAACAACTCTGAGGCTAAAATGAATTGAATCATATTGTTTTTAGATTTCTTTGTCTATTTTTTTTTTGGTTTTTTTGCAACATGGCTAATACAGAAATATGTTTTGTATGACTTCATGTGTGTAATAGATATCACAATGCTTACCTTCTCAATGGGTGGGGGAGGAGTTGGAGGCAGGGAGAGAGACAATTTAGAACTCAAAAGAAAAAAAAATAATATTTAAAAATACATGTGAACCAGTTGTTTGGTTAATAAAAAATAGACTATTACCATCTCCAAGACTTTACAGACCAAACGTATGTACAAAATCACCCTATTCACTAGTGCTCCTATTAGAATGTAAGTTACTTAAGGGCAAAGATTGCCCTCTCTTTTGTATTTTTGTCCCTAGTATACAGCACAGTGCCTGCCATATATTAAGCAGTTAATAAATGTATTTTCATCCAATAAAAATAAAATGAATGCTGCAAAACTGTGATGGCCAAACTTAACCCCAAAGAAGAGATACAAGAAGATGCCTCCTTCCTTTGCAGAGAAAACTGTATACAACATCGGAGTTTTTTATATGTTGGTTATTTTTGTTTTTCTTTTTCAGGAAAACAATGGGAAATGTAGGTGATAGAAAAGCAAGATATCAATAAAAATTATTTTTAAAAATCCATAGCCCTGAGATGCTAAGGTGATTTTTTTTTCCATAGCTGAACGGCAGTCTGGTGTAGACTTAAGGGAAACTAAAAACACAAAAACTGAAGGCAAGTGATACAGAAATATGTTAAGAAAAATGCTCATGTGTCCAAGTTAATTTGGGCAACATGTTATCATTTACTGTGCTTACTGTGTCAAACTCTAGTCTGAGGAGTAGGGTGGTTTTACACAGCCAACTTGGTCCTGTGGAGAGGTGGATTTTTTTTAAATCTCTAGCATAGAGACTCATTAAAACAATACTTCTTATCACAAACCCAAAAAGATAGATGGGAAAGTTGAGCTTGGCAAAATTTGAACTTGCTTTTCAATCCATTTTAGGAGAGCCATACATTGTTTAAAAAGACATTAAATATATGGAAACTCTTAATTTACAAAATTTATTTTTGTAAAACACATTTTATTGTTTTCTTTTGTTTTTGCAATGCCTAAATTTCCTGGTGTCTCTCCTCTTTCCCTTTTCAAGAGCACTATCCTACTGTCCTCATCTATAACATTAAGCAGTAAATTCATACTAATATACCTTTCAGCACTAGATCTGTGAACCAATTTGACTTGTAGTCCCTAAAGGCTTGGTTCATGAAAATTTAAGTTCTGTTGTCCAGGTATTTCAGCAAATGCATTCACTTTTTAATGTGATTTATTATTGTATAAATGTATCCCTCAATTTGTTCACATAACAACAACAACAATAATGATAATAAAATAAGTAACCTTTATATAGCACTTAATATGTACAAGGCACTGTGCTAAGCCCTTTACAACTGTTATCGCATTTGATCCTTAAAACAACCCTGGGGGATAGGTGTTATAATTTTACAGATGAGGAAACTGAGGCCAAGTTAAATAGCTTGCCTAGAATCACACACTAGTAAGTGTCTGAGGCCAAATTTGATCTCAGGTCTTTTTGACTCCAGACCCAGCACCATCATCTTCATTTCTTTGTTTACTGCTCCTCTGTGCCGGAGTTTAAACCAACAAAAGAAATTCCCTGTTATTCCATTGTAAGCATGGAGAAGGTGGGGCAGCTTGAAAGAAGTTGAGTAACTAGTCCATTGTGTTCTGCTCAATTAAGTTGTCATGGCTGTTATAATTCTTAAGACCTATAACCTAGTATGAACTAACAAGGTAATATTGCTGGACTTTCCATTCAGATGTTGTTGATTTGCTTTGGGTATAATCATTATTTTTTAAATTGCGAATTTGTCCTTTAAGTATGTTTCCCTAGACAGTTAACTATATTTTCATTTGTGATTTGAGTCTTTTTTTGAGACCAACAATTTACCCCAAGAAACAAATCTCAAATTTAAGAATTAAGGTTCATAGGGTTTGAAATATAGCACATTTTCAGGACATTTTTAGAAAATTTCACGTATTCTAGGAATGCCAGGAGAATAGATGCTCCTTTAAGGTAAAAACTTTTTTGTCTTTGTATCCCTGGAGTCTGGCATAGGGCTTTGTATACAACAGGTGCTTAACCAATGTTTGTTGAAATGAATGTTTTAATTCTATATATTGGGAACATCTATACTGAAAAATAACTAAGTATATTTTGTAACATATAATCTTTATGTACTTTTCATGATTCAAGATGTGTATGGTGTGTTGCTTATAAGTCAGTATTTCATGTGCTACTTAGAACAGTTTTAATTCAGCTAAAAATACTAATTAAGCATCCATTATGTGCAAGGTACTGTACCCAATGACTATCTTCAAGAAGCTAATTATCTAATTTTCCAATTATTTTGCTCCAAACATTCCTTTTATTCCCTCTCCCCAGTTCCTTACCTCTTCCATGAAATTTTCTTAGGCTAATAATCTTCACTTGGTTACCATCACTTCAATCAATGCAGAAACCTTGTTAGCATTTGTGAAATCATCTTCATACTGCTGTGCTTGGTTAGGTTTTAATTGTTTCTGTCATTTAAAAAAAGGGTTTTTTTTACATGTGTTTATCTTGTTTCCCTAGTCATATCGTTAGGTCTGTTAGGGTAGGAAAAGGAGATGTCTCTTCTTTTTGTTTTAATCACTCTTTGTACCTAATGAATATTGACTAACAATTTTAATGTAGCCTAGATTTGAATTAATTAAATACACAAAATGTACCTTTAAAATGGCAGTAAGGATGATCAAGGACACAGGGCAGAAAATAGAGGCTTATTCTTTAAAGTATGATATATGAGGAGAGAACCTCAAGTTTAAGAGGGCTGTGTCCCTCCTACAGGGTGGGAGTGTCACTCTGTGACTCCAAGGGAGGCAGAATAGACATGTCTAGTCTCTTTCCCCCAACCCTTCTCCAAAGGAGACTTTCATTCCTATCAAGAGGGGAAGCAGGAGGTTGGGGCTAGAGGCCACTCTGGTCTCCTCAGAGACAGGGGTTACCAGGCTAGAATTATAATTATTTGCATACTTAAATGTTATTAATCTAGGACAATTTAATAGAGTTCAATTTAACTTCTGATCACTTTGTCATTTGTTGGGGGAAGGGGAACCCTAAGCTCTATATCCAAGACTTGACCCCTTTCCTACCTAATACCAATTACACAGTGAACAAACATAGCACATAGGAAAAAAGAAATATCCGAATTGATAGCAAAACAGAAATCAGAGAGGGTATACATAGGAAAATGCACACTAGAAAGTAGAGAGGGAAAGAGCTCTCCCACTAGGAGGAGGGAGATAACTCAGCTCAATGAAGAGTAAGCATCTAGATCTCATCCAAGAGGAAATCCCAGAGTAGCAAGCTAGAGACAGGAACATGACAGAGACTGACTGCTGCTCTTGTATCTTCCCAGTGTCTTTTTATTTAGCAGCCTGAAGTGGGGCTGATCAAGCTGGAAACCAGAAGCATCCAAAGTGACTCAAGGCTGAAACACTTGAAGCTTGAGGAGTCCCCACAAGGACTTAAAGCTTGAAGAGTTCCAAAGGGTACTAAAGAACCCTGGAACCCTGTAGCTCTCACCAACTCCACTCTATCTGTCCTTCACAAAAGACAGGGCTTTCATGTCCACCAGTAAGGAGAGAGTCCCATACCAGTGGACTTTGGGACAGAGGTTACATGTATAATGCCTTGTATCAGTAAGGCAAGATTCATGACCTCGAGGATGACCATGAACATGGCTGAATGGTTCGGAAGAGTAAAGTATGAAAAACTCTCTAGGTAGAAGGCAGAGGAAGTATAACATTTATTTAGACTCCAGAGGATAAAATCCCAAGTCCAGCTACTCCAATTGGATATAGCAGTAATTACATTCCAAAACCAGTAAGCCCACCTCAATGTAGCAACAAGGAAATTATAACTTGGTATTATAGTGAGGAACCAAGTCATTCTGTAATCTTCCCCCCTGCTAGGGCCTTCCTGTAAACAAGCACTAATGAATGCTAACTCTCCAGTCAGCACTCTCTTCTGCAGCTCTGTCAATGCTGACTCTCTCAATATCTGCTCTTCAGCGCCCTCTTGATGTCTGCTTCTGAGTTCTGCTTCCCTTCAGTTCTGCTTCTCTTCAGTTCTGTCCCTCTTCAATTCTGGTTCTCTCACACTCTGGGCTCTCCTTTTATACAGTCCTAGCCAGCGTATGATTGGCTAGAACTCAAGTCTCTGACTGGCTAAATTCATGATTGACTAGAACTCAGTGCACATATGGTTGGCTCTGGTCTTAGCAACTCCCCTTAGGGCCCTGAGGGCTTCATGCCCAAATTGGCTTAGTACGTGCCAATTAGAGGCTTTAGGCCTATTTACAAACAAACATGTAATCAAGCTTTCCCACCTAGCCCCACCTGAGGCCCACTGAATAGGTGGGGAAGATTTTTGATCTCATTAATACTATATGCCTACAATTACTTATTGCACAGAGAGAGCACTCAATAAATATTTGATGAGCTGAATGAGTCATGTTGGTTCAATAAGATTTACTAAGTGCCTACTATGAGCCATGCACTGGCCTAAGCATTATGGATATTCAAGAAAGGTGAAAATCAGGCCCTGCTCTCAAGTGATTCATATTCCAATGGGGGAGACAACATGTCAATAACTATGTACAAACAAGATATACACAGGACACATTGGATATAAGATCAGAGGGAAGGTACTAAGCAAGGATTTATTGAGCCCCAACTATGTTTTATCATTATGAGAATTTTTTTTAAAGTAAATAAATGTGCTCTGTCCTCCAGGGCCATGTAATCTAATTGAGAAAATAATCTTTGATATAAATAAAAACTTCTCTCACCTAAAACCAAAAACCATTCACAAAGCAAAATGGTATACAGTTTAGTGCCATAGCAGGTCAGAAAAGGAAGTTATGAATATGACTTGAAGCTAAGAGTGGAATAAGTCATGAAGTTGAACCATGAAGGATTTGGGTAGATGAAAATACTCCAAATGGGTAAAGATCAGAAACAGGAGAGTAGGGGTAGGAATAAAGTAGCTTAAGTATTTATACATACAGTAAGCACTACAGTTTGGCTAGAACAGAGAGTTCATGTTGGGGAGTAGTAAAAGATGAGATTGGACCTTGGGACCAGGTTATATAGGATCTAGGATCTTGGAAGACAGACTAAAGACTTTGGACTATGGGTATCAGCAAGTTTTCTTGATGTGTAATTTTCTATGGGAGGAATTGGCTAAGTCAGGAGTGAGGAACCTGAGGCCTGGAGGTCATGTGTGCCCCTCTAGCACCTCGAATATGGCCATTTAAACTTTACTGTGCCATTTACATTCAGTTAAAGGGCCACACTTGAGGACCTAGAGGGCCACATGTGACCTCCAGGCCTCAGGTTCCCCAACCCTGGGCTAAGGCAATTGTAGGCAATATATCTCACCCATCTTGTCATCTTCCCAGCTGCTGCCATGCTTCTTCCCACATGTTACAGCATGTATGGATCCTATCATCAGATAAAATGACTCCACTCACTAGATATGGAATTCCTACCCTGGGCCAAGCTGTTTTGATCAGGGAGTAAGTGAACACAAACTCAACTAGTCTACTATATCTACCCAACAGATGACCAACTCATATGACACTCCACCCATCTCCCATCCAGTCATACACAATGGCTATCTTATTATTCCCCCCACCCCCATAGCTGCATACCAGTGTGAGATAGACACAGACACATACACATATGTATAGTGACATATAAAGTTCAGTTTCCACAGTTAGAGCCATAGGGCCCCCAACCTCCTGACAACTTGGAAACTGCTGAGATAAGATAAAAATTTTGACCCATCAATGGCAAATGGAAGGGGCTCAGAAACCACAAACTAACAGACTCTAGGCAAACTGGCTTAAACCCAGCAGGGTTAACTCCAGGCCAGCAACTGTCTGGTAACTGAGCATGCTTAATGAACTTCATACATGTTACCATCCCTGCCACAAAAAAGGATTAGAACCTCATTAAGTGAACATGGGCTGTATGGAGGAACATATCAAGGAGTAACATGGGTTGGGCCTATAAGGAAGACTGGAACCCAGAAGGATCAGGACAAATCCTGATCCAGAAGGGAGGAGTTACAGTTACTAACCCTATGAAGCTTGTTCTTGTTTCTGTACTGGACATACTCTCTCTTACTAAGGGGGTGTGTCCGCTTCTCTGGAGAACCAAAGGGAAAAGTCCTTCAGCCTCTCCAAAATAATAAAAAAGCCTTGAGACACTAACTTTAAAATTGAGTCTGGAGTTTTCTTTATAACACCAGTAAGTGTGACATTACCCTTTTTTGTCCTTTGTCCACTTTGAGATGAACAACAACTATAAGGGTTCTTCATGAAGGTCCCTACAGAGAGTGAGTTAAGCCTTGTCACACATATTTCTTACATGGGCGCCTCACTACTATGATGGTCTAAGTTTAAACTTACTCCTCCCATGGATATTGTGTGCATGTGTGGGAAGAGGTGAGCCAGGTTCTTGGGAGAAGGAATGATTTTATTGTTGTTGTTGTTGTTGTTGTTAATTTCTCTGCCTCCTCCTCCATCACCCTCTTGATTTATTTGCATTAATTTTTTTTCAAAAAGCTGGGACAATTTACTTTTTGTCCCATGTGGTTCTCATTTTTGAGTTCTTGAAATATAGCTCTGAAAAGACAAGCTTTTAAAAGCCCATTGTGTTGTTAATGGAGCTACTTGATTCCTCCTTAAAATCCAAATCACTCTGGCTTTCATTGAACGGCCACAATAGCCCCAGCCTAAGCCTCTACAACTCATTGTTTAGGTTTTAGATTTTTATTGCTTAGGGTGAGTGTGAATAGCAATTGTTTTCTGTTCTTGCCAGAAACTTTGAGGGCCTTCTACTCCTAGATTGATATCTTTGTGAAGGTGAATTGAACCATTTTTGGGTGGTCTCAACTCTTACCTGGTCCCTAGTCATTGAATGGGTGTGGTCTCAGACAAATGGAGACCCAGTAAAAACCTTCATTTAGAAAGGCTAAGATCACCCACTGCAATGTGGGCCATCATCATCTTGACCTTTGTCTTGCTACTGGACTTTGATGTCTCAGGAGGAGAGAGTGAGGCTGATTGTTGCCTTTCTTAAGCTCTACTTCACTTATATCCGATTTAAGCACAAGTCAAGACATCACCCCAGTGATGTCCCTAGTCTTCTCGCACAAGGAAAGACAAACAACAACCACAATACCAGTAACTCCCATGCCTTTCTTGCTCTAGATTCAATAACCAAATCAATGTTGCTATATGTATTTCTGGAAAGAATGTGTCACTGACCTATTCTATCAATCAATTGTTATTCTTATTTCTCTTTCTTTCTGGAAGAGGACCATGGCATCAGGAAAGTGATGACATGACTTGAAAGTGAATGGGATTTAAGTGAGGGAAGGCAGCACAAAGTCACTAGCCTCACTTTTTCCCTCCGGAGCCAACTGGGTGGAGTGGCAAGATACAAATCAGGATGACTGGAGACAGCCTGGGATACAGTGGGAGACCTTGGGCTTTTTAAGCTAAGATCTTTCCCAGGTCTCAGTCTGATTGAGGCCACCCCATTCAGTGATTAAGACTAGGTAAGAAATGAAACAAAGTGGGGCAGAGCCAAGATGGTTGCTGGAAAGCAGGCACTTGCCTTGGGCTCTCCCCCAGGACCCTCCAAACATCTGTAAAAAATGGCTCTGAACAAATTCTAGAACTGCAGAACCCATGAAATAGCAGAGGGAAGCAGGGCTCCAGCCTAGGACAGCCTGGATGGTCACTGGGTAAGGTCTATGGCACACGGAGCTTGGAGCAGAGTGGAGCAGAGCCCAGTGTGGGCTGAGCCCAGACCAACCAGACAGGGATCCAGGTGGAACAGGCTGTAGCACCTGAATCAGTGAGCTGTGGCAGTTACCAGACTTCTCAACTCACAAACACCAAAGACAACAGAGAAGGTTAATGGGAAAAAACTGTGGGGACAGAGTGAAAGGAGCTTGAGGTTTGGCCACCACCCAAGGGGCAGCTGAGGTGGTACAGCTACAGAGCTACAGCTGCAGTTGCTTCCAGCCCCAGGCCCACTTGCTGGGAGGAATTAAGTGGTGGATCAGAGGAGGAACGCAGAGCCTGCTTAAGATCTGAGTCAGGTCTAGGTTGGTGGTTCTTGGGGGAGGAGGAGAGCTGGTGTGGCAGAGCTTGCCGTGTAGAAATAGCACTGAAAACAACCGCAAAGGCCCTCAAGCTTGGAACATAGTACTCTCTACAAACAGTCATACTTGAGTCAAAAACTCAAGGGTCAAACAGTTGGCTGGGAACATGGCCAGGCAGCAAAAAAGGACTCAGATTCAGACTCAGACTTCAGAATCTTTCTTTGGTGACAAAGAAGACCAAAACATACAGCCAGAAGAAGTCAACAAAGTCAAAGAGCCTACATCCAATGCCTCCAAGAAAAACATGAACTGGTCTCCCAGCCATGGAAGAGTTCAAAAAGGATTTGGAAAAGCAAGTTAGAGAAGTAGAGGAAAAATTGGGAAGAGAAATGAGAGTGATGCAAGAAAACCATGAAAAACAAGTCAATGACTTGCTAAAGGAGACCCAAAAAAAATACTGCAGAAAACAACACCTTAAAAAATAGAGTAACTCAAGTGGCCAAAGAGCTCCAAAAAGCCAATGAGGAGAAGAATGCCTTGAAAGGCAAAATTAGCCAAATGGAAAAGGAGATACAAAAGATCCCTGAAGAAAATACTACCTTCAAAATGAGATTGGAGCAAGTGGAAGCTAGTGACTTGATGAGAAATCAAGATATTCTAAAATAGAACCAAAGGAATGAAAAAGTAGAAGGCAATGTGAAATATCTCATTGGCAAAACCACTGACCTGGAAAATAGATGCAGGAGAGATGATTTAAAAATTATTGGACTACCTGAAAGCCATGATCAAAAAAAGAGCCTAGATATCACCTTTCAAGAAATTATCAAGGAGAACTGACCTGATATTCTGGAGACAGAGGGTAAAATAGAAATGGAAAGAATCCACTAATCACCTCCTGAAAAAGATCCCAAAAAGAAAACTCCTAGGAACATTGCTGCCAAATTCCAGAGCTGCCAGATCAAGGAGAAAATACTGCAAGGAGCCAGAAAGAAACAATTTGAGTATTGCAGAAACACAATCAAAATAACACAAGATCTAGCAGCTTTCACATTGCGGGATCGAAGGGCTTGGAATATGATATTCCAGAGGTCAGAGGAGTTACAATTAAAACCAAGAATCACCTACCCAGCAAAACTTAGTATAATGCTCGAAGGCAAAATATGGATTTTCAATAAAATAGAGGACTTTCAAGCTTCCTCAATGAAAAGGCCAGAGCTGAATAGAAAATTTGACTTTCGAATATAAGTATCAAGAGAAGCATGAAAAGGTAAAGAAAGAGAAATCACGAGGTACTTAATAAAGTTGACTGTTTTGTTTACATTCCTGCATGGAAAGATGATGTGTATAATTCATGAGACCTCAGTATTAGGGTAGCTGAAGGGAATACACATACATATACATATGTATATATAGACAGAGGGCACAGGGTGAGTTGAGTATGAAGGGATGATATCTAAAAAAATAAAATCAAATTAAGGGATGAGAGAGGAATATATTGAGAGAGGGACAAAGGGAGAGATAGAATGGGGTAAATTATCTCGCATAAAAGTGGCAAGAAAAATCAGTTCTGTTGGGAGGGAAGAGGGGGCAGGTGAGGGGGAATGAGTGAATCTTGCTCTCATTGGATTTGACTTGAGGAGGGAATAACATATACACTTAATTGGGTATCTTATCCAACAGGAAAGAAGGAAGAAGGAGATAAAAAATCAGTGACAATAGAAGGGAAAGCAGATGGGGAAGAGGTAATCAAAAGCAAACACTTTTGAAAAGGGACAGGGTCAAGGGAGAAAATTGGATAAAGGGGGATAGGAAAAAGGAGATTACAGAAAGATTAGGTATCTTGAGCAAGATCACATAGCAAAGCTGGGATTAGAACCCATTTCTTTTAGCTCCAAATTTAGTGTTCTTTCTATTATACTAATCCATTTTTTAAAGAAAGTAAGTGTTTTGTTAAAATGTTACTTTGAACATCTCTATGATCAAATTTGTTTACTATTTAGAATTTAATTTCAGCATATTATTATATATTGTGTAATTATATGATATTATATATTATAATGTAATGTAATATATAATATTATAACTTTAAAAAATAAATTATCTGATTATTTCATGAATGTAGGCAAAACAAAAAAGAAATGAGACAAAGAATGGCCTCTTTTACCTAGTCAAAAAAAATCAATCTGGTAGGAGAAGACTCTTGTGGTTTCTGGCCAAAACAGAAACAGTTACTATTTACATTCAACTCTGAGCCTTCTGGGACCAAACAATGACCACTAAGTGGGGCTTGGGCTGGGCCTAATTGTTGGTCAATCAATAAAAGCCAGAGTGAATTGAGACCAAGATATCTTGGAATGTTTCCGTTATCAAAATTTACATTCCTTGCAGTTGCAAGTAAGGGTATGATATCCATGATATTCAGTGTGTACAGAGGGAGAGGAAGGAGGGAAGAAAAGGAAAGGGAAAAGGGAAAGGAAAGATGAAAGGAAAGGGAAAGGAAAGAAAAGTGAAAAGAAAAAGGAGGAAGAAGGAAGGAAGGGAGAGAGGAGCAGCATTGCCCAACTGGAACTGACTAGTTGGGTCTTCAGTGGGGTAGCCTGTACTACTCACAGGTTGTTGTTTGTCTTTTGTTCCTGAAGAGGACCATGGTATCAGGAAAGTGATGCTATGACTTGCAAGTGAATGGGATTTAAGTGAGGGAGGGCTGTGCAAAGTCACCAGCCTCACTTTTTCTTTCAGAGCCATCTGGGTCCAGTGGCACAATATAAATCAGGAAAACAGGAAATGGATCCCCATGAATTCCAATACATTCTCTTCCGTTGTCATCACTTCATTTATTTGTTTCTCTTATTGGAATGTAAAGTTCTTGAGGTCAGGTACTCTCTTAGATTTGTATCCCTAGCACTTAGCACAATGCCTGACAATGAGTAAACGCTTAATAACTGTCATTTTTTAAGTCATAGTGAAGCTAAAATTTGCAAACGGCAAGCCAGCTAGACAGAATGATGTTAATAAGCACAACTGCATTACTGTAAAATACATCTAAAAGTTTCCTTGTAGTGTCATGACATTGTCATTCACAAGTGTGGAATTCTTTAAAAGTTATTTTGTTATTGTTCAGTAGGTTTATGGGACCTTGGATACTGTCTCACAGATTTCCCATGATTAAAGTTCCAATGATTCTTTTTTCTCCTCAATTGGTAAAATATTCACCCCGAGCATATTGGATGAAAAACTCAATTCCAACCTAGGAAGCACCTTATTCTGATGATTATGAGAAGTAACTGATTTTCAGCATCTATTATGTAAATTACATTGTCTCCTCCCTGGAAAAAGCTACTGGATAGTATATGTCAAAGAATATTCCATTGTCATTTTTTTAAATTCTAGAGGCCAAATCATAGTGATTCTATTGAACTTAATTTAAGATTTTCAAATTGGAACTTAATATAAGACTTTCAAATTTGACCTTAATCTATGACTTCCAAGTTAATCTATGTGCTTTAAATTAGATAGTAAATTATTAATTAGACATGGACTCTTTGCACTAGTCTAAACAATCTACTATTTATCAGAATCCACACCATCTGTATCAAAGGTGGAGTGGCTAATGACCACCAGGTGTCACCATTCTACTTCCTCCCTAAATGTGCCTTGAGAAAAGCTTGAGATAACTTGTCCATCTTCCTAGGGAGTGAGGTAAATATACACTTCAGAACTCGACACATCTTTCACTCAAAACATCTTTTGTTAAAAGGAATTGTTAGAAAGATTCTTTTGATTTCTAATGAATTCTCTATAGAGACTTGAATAAAGCTAAAACAAAAACAAAAACATCACCGTGGGCAGTTTCTGAATGTTCGGGCAAAAAGGATGGAATACATTTAAAGATGGAAGGAATTTTAGAGGTCATCTAGTCCAAGCTCTTCCATCTACAAATGTGAAAACTGAAGCCTAGGGGGGTTAAATTGAATTAATCAAGATGATAGTAATTACTTAGTCTTCTTACTCTTTCTTGAATCTCTAAGTTTGAAAAATGTAGTCACTACATCCACAGTCTGGGGCTATATGTAAGGAGCGGTCTTGTGGCTCTGGGATTAGAGGAAAAGGCATCAATTTCATGATGTAGTGTAGTCATGGACTGAGTGTTAGGAGACCTAGGTTTACCTTTGTCACTGGTAAGCTCTGTTTCATCTTGGACTCTGTGAAGTAAAATGAAGGTGTTAGATTAAATGATCTCTAGAAGTCTTTTACAACTGTACAGTTTATGGTTCCTAGCCCTTAGTTTAGTTGAAAGCATTTAGGAATGTTTGACTGCCAGAAGGATCATGCTAGAAACTGGGGGATAGAGAATAATCAACAGAAGCAATTGGGCTTCTGTATTATCATTGCACAAAGACAATTAATTCTGGTTACACGATGTAGATAGGTTCGATCCAAAGTTCTGTTCCTAAACCCTTTATTACAAAGTGTTAATAAGCCCAATAGCTGAAAGGTAGCTTGGTGAAGTACACAGAGTGTTAGATCTGGAGTCAGGAAGACTTGAGTTCAAATTCTGCCTCGGACATTTACTTATTGGGTGACCCCAAGCAAGTAAGTTACTTAACCAGTCTCAGTTTCTTCATCTGCAAAATAGGGACCCACCGCAAAGTGGTATTGTGAGAATCAAATAAGATTTTATATATACAATATGTATATATAACATGTATATATACATATATACACATATGTATGTATACATATAATATGTATATATACATACAAACACATACACATATAAATGTAAAATACTTTGCAAACCTTAAGTCACTATATATAAATGCTAGCTATTATTATATCTTTTGACAGATTTCCCCTGGTACCTGCTGAGATTGTAAAATTTCCCATTTATCATCTCCCGTTAATTCATTATGCTATCCTTTTAATGTGAAATAATGCTTATTATTGGTATACTTGTCCAAGATGGTTTCTCTGAAGGCTTAATCGGATGCAATTCCGGTCCATGCTTGTTGGGAGCTTGCTCCTTCCCAAGGAAAGTAAATCTTTCTTCTTCGGAATCTCCTCCAGGGATTTGGGAGATGCCGATAGTATCCTCAGATTCTAGGAGCTGGAGATCCTCACTCTCATTTTTCGAATGAGTGAACAGAGAACGAGAAAGGGAGAGAGGTTAGGTGACTTACCCAAGGTCACAAATTTGCAGAAGATCATTGTGAAAGTCAGATTCAGAACCCAGGTCCCTTGATTCTTAAACTATTGATTTTCCACTATGATGTCTCCCTCACTAATATAGGATTTGAGCCAGTTCAAAATTTCTCTCTGTATTGGATTATATGAGAGATCCTTGCTCATGCGAGAATTTGCGAAATGCCGCTAACTTTAGCACCAGTTTAGTTAATTCCTCAATCAGAGGTGTCAAGTGACTCCGATTTAATTGCTGACTTTGGGGTGGTAAAGGGTGAGGGGAGGAGGAGGAGGCAGCGGAGCAGGAAAGAGAGGCAGGCAGCAGAGAATGCTTCTCTAGTAAGTTTAGGAATTTGTAGACGGTTCCTAAGCCCAGCTCCCTGGTTCAGAATTGGTTGTGCACAGTGACTGAGAGGGCGGAGAGTTTGCAGACAGTCCCTGGCCGCAATCCAGGTCTTCTTTTGCTATGGCCCAGGAGCCGGCAGAAGTTGGAGAGGTGGGGTGGGGATGGGAGGGTTGAGGAATTTGCAGAGGAACCCTCGCCCCCAGCTCTTGAAAACCTGACAGTGTATCTCCCTCTCTGTAAAGTGTGTTCGCGCGTTGTGTGCACGGTCTCTGCCAAGTCTGGGAGTTTGCAGACTGTCCCTGACTCGGCCAGTTTCCACAACCCTGCAGCTTTGGCGGCGGCGGCTCGCGGGCTCTGGTTCCATTCCCAGGTAGCTAGCGAGGCAGGCTCAGCGGTCCCTGCTGCTGCTGCAGCCTGCAGGCGGTGTGACCTCCTGCCTGCCCATCCCCGCATCCCTGCACACTGGCTCATATAAGGGACGACGGGTGAACGGCTCCTCCAGGGGCTGCTGCTGCTGCTACTGAGAAGGGAGTCAGCTTGAGAGGTAAGAAGCGTCTGCGATGATTTTTGTTGCTCTTGGTCTAGAGAAGGATGCACGCCCCCATCCCCTCCCCATCTCTTCTGCTTTCAACCCCCAGCACGTCATCCTGCCGCCCCGCTGGAGAAGGGAAGCTCTGCCTCCAGAAGGAGAGGAACGCGGTGACTAGGACAAGCCGAGGGGCAGAGCCGGGTGGCAGCTTCTGAGCCTCCCTGGTTTGCCCTCCTTCTGCGGCTGTCCAACGCTCTGGCCGCTCGGGTAGGACCTTGGGACTCAGAGTCGGGGCGGGCTGCTGCCTGGAGACCGGCGCCCTGGTATCCCCTCCGCAGTCCCACCCGTGGGACGGGCACCCGATCTTGGGTCTGCTCCTCCCTAGAGAGAGGGGGACAGCTTTCAGGGTTGTTTGAGGCATGTTTGGGATGTTGGAAACCCACGGGCATCACCTTCGGGAGAGAAGTCCAAGGGAGGTGGGCAGGAGGATGAGCGATTAGGCTATTAAAAATGGGAGACTTGAGACTGAGCCTTGCCCACCCACGGGAGTCCTCCTGTAGTCGAGGTGAAGGCGAAGGCTCTCCTGCCCCAGGGATGCCTGGGGGCCAGGCGTCTCCTCCTGGTTCCGGGAGTGAGAGAACAGGCTAGGAGGTCTGTATTAGACTCCCGGTGCAAGGAGAATGAGGTTGGGGGGGAGGTGTTGTTGGAGTGGGATGGTGGGGCAGAAAGCGAGCGCTTCCCACGGAGACTGGCACTATAGATGCCCCGAGCTTGGGGCTGTGTGTAGTGCTGGCCCTTTGCGGCCTCCTCTCTCCTCTACGCCCCAGGGGTACGCTGGCCAGTGCCCACTTAGGGGGTTAGCGAGACCTGGGAGCGCGTTTGCCAAATTGTGAGCCCGCCAGCTCGGTGTGGTTTATGAGTCTGGGAAAAGCGAGAGGAGAGAGAAGGGGGGGAAAGGGAAAGGAAGGAGAGGGAGGGGCGGGGGGAAGGCGAGAGCATGCTCAGTGGAGCCCAGGGAACTTCCTGCCGAATAGTGAGCCTCGCGAGGCAGGCAGGCACACTGCCTGCCCGCCTCCCTTACTCAACCCTTAGCAATTCTGAAAGTTGGGGGGGGGGAGGCGGTGCAGCCTAGGCTCCAGTCGCCTGTCCCCGTCGCCTCCACCTACCCCTCCCTCCCCGAACCCGGGCTCCTCTAGCCCCTTCTGGAGCCTGCCAGCAAGCCACCTTCTGCAGACCTGCGGGAGGGTCAGGAGGGGATTTGACATCTCTCATCTGTTCTTCTGGTGCCCACTCTGCTGCCAAAGTCGGGGCGGCGGGAGGCCTGGGGAGTGGTGATGGTGGTCTCCTTTTGGAACTTAGGGGGCTTGGAACAGAAAGGCTGGAGCGGAGTTTTCCCGTTGGCAATGAGCATAAAGTACAATCCGTTTTAGTCCTGACTCTCTCTGCAATAAACCCTCTCCACTCAGAAGGATTTGGGAGGCGTGTGTGTACACATTTTTACTCTGTAATATATCATATAACGTATACTCGTGCTATTTAGTAGCTTTATAGCTTTCGCCAGGAATACGGGTGGGGGTGAAACCGCGGGTGGAACTTGGTCATTTGGCTAACACCCTGTTAGGAGAGCCCAGGAGCCGCTTGCTAAGCAGCACGAGAACTGTTGGGAGCCAGGTTTCTGGGTAAAAGGATGGAGGGAGTGCGCCGGAGACCCTGGACATGTTATATATATTATTTGGTCCTTCCACTGACTCCCTCCTCTCCTCTTCCACTCCTTGTCTGAAGACATCCATCCTTGGGAAGCTTTACAAACTCCCATAGCCGCAGGTGGAAGCCAGTTGGAAGCGGTATTGGGGTTGGAGCGAAAAATTTTCTGCCTGGGACTAGGAAGTTGGGACGAGATTCGGGGAGTGTGCTACCCTTAGAAAGGGGCAAAGAGCATCTTAGAGGGTGCATGCATGTCTTTATTCCTGGTTTAAAGCACACAAACACCGTAAGTTCCACTTATGGTAAGGAAAAGCTTTTTGGGAGTGGGGTGGAAGTGTGGTTGGAGCTGACCCTATCCCGTTTCACTTTTATCCCTGAAACTGTCCCGTTTGAGTTTTTTTTTTTTAACTTGGGTGAGGTTGTGTGTGACGCACACCCTACGTCTCATCCTAGCTTTGGTGGTAGTACCCTCTTTGTTCCCCTGATTTGACAGAGCCGGGAGATTTTTGAAAAGGACAAAGCTTCGATTCTGTTTTGACATTATGGTATTATAATAGATATTTTCACAACCGTTCCTTGACCATGATTTACAATTTAAAATGTTCAAATGTGAGATATAATCAAAATATCTCTTCAAACAGTCGACTAATGGTCATTGGGAGAAAAAAAACACCAAGAAATAAAAGGGTCCTGAAATAGGAAGTTGGGTTCCTTTGAAGAGAGAGTGTGGTTAGAGTTCTTTCGCTTTATCCCTTCTTTTTTCTCTTTGTCTCCTTTTCTCCCTGTCTTCTCTCTCCCTCCCTCTTCCTTGCTTCCTTCTTCCACCGTTCCTCCTTCCCTCCCTCTCACCAAATGAGGTTAGATTTATAAAAAGCTTAGCACAGTACCTAGAACATAGTAAGCACTTAAATGCTTATTCCTTCCTTCTCTCACTTATTTTTTTTCGTGCTCTAGAGCAGTGATTCTTAAACTAAGATCTTGAATTTTTTTCAATATAAATTAGATTCCTTTGTAAACCCATGTATTTAATTTTATAATTAAAATCATTCTGAGGAGAGGTCCGTAAGTTTTACCAGCGAAACCAGGACAGGCTGTATCTGTCGGCTGGGAAGCTTCCTGGATCTCAGCAGTGTTACCTGGGGTATTATATAAGGTGTATGGCAAGACCTTTTCAGTTATTTGTTCATTTGTGTGCCCAGCTCCTTCCCTCACTTCCACCACAGTCAAATCCATTGACATAAGTCATTAAAAAAAATTAGTCTACCTTCCTGGTTCATATGTACCTAGAATCTATATAATGAGTGTTGGTTTATAACCTGGATGGAAATGACAAAGATTGCTAAAGGAAATGGTTGGGGGGAGGGGGTAGTGAAATTAGTGAATGGCATCTGTGTACTTATGGTCACTGGTACAAAGCAATAAATAATAAGACTTTTTTTTTAAAATCTGATCAAATTTTAAATTTCTGGTGTTTTGTGGATTGAAAGTGTGACCTCAGTATTCATTTATCTATCTATTAACATATTTACATGTATAATGCATGCATACATAGTGGTCTTTAATAGAAATATACATCTTGGAAGAGGGACCTCCAAGATCTTTCAACATACTTTTTTTTCTTCCTCCCTTTCAGTTTAAAAATAACAAATCAGCCTTTTACTCAGCTTTCCTCCCAAAGAGTTGAAATGCTGAAGTTCCTACAGTGTCTAATGCTGTGGTGTTACACTGAAGACCTTCAATTGATGGAGGAAGGTGCCCAATATCAAGTTAAGGGTACTTTGACCTTCCATTCAAATCTTAGTTTTTGCTTCGTGCTAACTACCTGCTGATCTGGGTATAATTGAAATATCAGGCTTAGTTTCCAAAAAGTCCTACGTTTTTGGATCCTAATTCTCTGTGAAATCTCTTCCTTGGAACAGTTTTGGCAAGGTCCCCACGAGTAGTGGCTAGATGACAGGACATTTTTGGCTAATTCATGTCTGTTCCTATTTTTATGAGCTTTAATGGATGCAGGTGATTTAGTTTTAGCCAGAAAGTATAAAAAAGCTAGTACTATTTTCTTTTCTGTATCCTGGCCTTTATCTCACATGAAGAAGTGTGTACTTTAGGGCTTCTTATCAAGAATTAGGTGTAAGGTGGTCTCTGTGACATGATGGCTTTCTTGCTGACTGGTGTAGTTTGAGTTATTACCAGTGTTTTCTAGAAAGGCAGGTGGGAGGACTAGAAGAGGAAGTATTTTTAAGATCATGGTATGTCTTGTGGGTTTTGGTCTTTGTGGGTATGTCAGATTTTGGTGAAATAGGAAGAGAGATGTGAAGCTTGTCATTACATGTTTTACCAAGCTACCTTTAGCATTAAAAATTGTTTTGAAGACTCTACTCTTAAGAAACTTTCACTAGCCAGAAGATGGCTGTACTGTTACAAAATTACATGTTTAAAATGAAGTAAAGCCCTTTTTTTTAACTCCCTCCTCTTTGTGGTTTCTATTCAGATACATTTCTGGAGTACCTCTGCTGGATATTTGCTATTCAATGTCTATATGAATAAAAATAGTGAAGTTATGAGGCAGCTTAGAAGAGTAGATACAGTTCCGGGGTTGTAGTCCTGAAAACTTGACTTCAAATCTAGAATCAGAATTTGAATAGCTGTGAGATTCTAGGCAAATCACTTAATTCAAGTAGATTCTTAAGACTTATTTAGTAAATAGTCATGGATTAGCTGGGATCTGCCTGGTTGTTGTTGTTTAGTCTTTTTTTGTTGTTATTGTTGTTTGTTTTTGTTCATTTTTTAGTTGTGTCTGACTCTTCCATTTTGGGGTTTTCTTGGCAAAGATACTGGAATGGTTTGCCATTTCCTTCTCTGGCTCATTTTATAGATGAGGAATTAAGGCAAATAGGTTAAGTGACTTGCCTAGGGTCACACAGCTAGTCATTGTTTGAGACTGGGTTTGAATTCAGGTCTTCCGGACTCCAGGCCTGGCATTTTATCCACTGGACCCAATCAGCTGCCCAAAATCTGCCTGGTGGCAGAGGGAATTCCTGCACTGAAATTCCATATACTGAGAAAATCTCAGTGTATATTTGAGGGGGAAATTAAGTTAGATTAAGGTGGAACTAACCATGGTTGCCAGGGTTTCTTTTCCCAGTAATAATGTTTTTCCTTTTAATTTATATTTTCATTTTTAATGTAATATAAATGCATTAATTATATTTTTTAATGTAATGGTTAATGTATCCAGTCATCGCTCCTTGTAGTAAAAACCAAGTACTTACCCTAGAAATGTATGTCATGGAGGTCCCAGAAGATTATAGCACTCACTATAACCATTTTCTTAACAGGTAGAATTTGGGGTCTTTTTCCTGTGTTTCCACATTGGAACTAATTTTCATTGGCGCCAAATTGTAGGCATCTTGACATCAAGAATTTTCACTTTTGTCTTTGTATGCCTGCCCAGTGTTTAGAAATAGTAGGTACTTAATAAACGCTCATTGATTTATACTATCGAGTGTATCTTTCCTTTCCATAGAAAGGCACATGTAAAAGTGTGCCTTTCGGGGGTTTGAACCCATTAGTTTTGACAGTAAGACCTTCTACAAGGGAGAATTGGTTGTCTCTGTGGCTGTGATCCTCATGCTTCTTTCTATTTCCAGCTTGGAAAATCCCAGCAATCTGAGTAGGTAAGTGGGAAGGAGGGGAGGGAGAAGAGTTTTGCAGCTGTGTTTTTTTTGTTGTTGTTGTTGTTAGAACCATTGCTTTCCAAAGTCTCACTTGCCTTCTTTATCCATGGTTTGGGGGGGGGGGGGGGGGGGGATGACCTGTGGCCTCAAGCCACATGTGGCCTTCTAGGTCCTTGGGTTGGGCCTTTTGACTAAGTACAAGTTTTACAGAACAAATCCTTTTATGAAGGGGATTTGTTCTGTGAAGTTAGACTCTAGGACAGTGGTCTCCAAGAATTACTTACTTAAACATTACATATATTTACTACTCTACTAATAATTATGGTCATTATAATACAAATGTACAATACTTGTATAAGTAGGCTAACAGTTATGTACATTATAAGTTTTAAAAGGATAAGGTAAAGATCAAATAATATTTCACCCTAGAGTCAATAGGGAGTCACTGGAGTTTGACCCGGTACAGTCCAGAGTGACTGGGGGCTAACATAGTTGTGTTGAAGATAAGGCCCAACATGGGTCAGACAGGGAGGGAGAAAGGAAGGGAGGCATCTTAACTTCTCGCTCTCCTGTACATTGATCACACACTCCTTCACCCATGAGGATGTTCTGTTGCCCCTGCTTTGGAGACCACTGGAGTGATTTGTTCTTTGACCTCTTATCTGAGACAGCTTACTTGATTAGAGATTATGTAAGGGAAGTCAGTCAGATCCCAAATCTGGTCAGTAAACTATAACTACCAAAGAAAAACATTTTTTCCCGTGGCTTGAGGCTCTCTACCTGAGTCTGGCACAATAAATGTCTACTTTGGTTACCAGAAGAACCTGTAGAGACTGTGGATAGCTTAATGTGAATTCTTCTCCATTACTAAAAAAATAATTTAAAGCACATTTTCTACTGACATTGGCTCAGGAGCATTTTCCTTGAGTCATAAAGACAGTGTTACAGCAGCCTCTCCATAGCAGGTTATAAGGAGTACCTTAGAGTTCATCCCCCTCTGTCTTAAAGTGTTTCAGCTTTCCTTGATTGGTAAGAACTTTTGGCCCTGGTTTCTTCTAACACATATTTTTATTCTGTTAAAAGATTTTTTAAAAAGGAAAGCTGAAAAAGAGGAGTAAGGAATGGGGCAGGAATGTCTGGGCAGGGGGTTCATTTAGGAGATCTGTCAAAGTAAAGATCACCCTGTCTCAGTGGCATCACCAAAGTTCCTGTGGAATCCTAGAAAGAGCAGAAGCCTAGAAAAACATTCTTGAATACCACAGCATCTGACCACTAGGGCCACTTGACTTCATGGAGTTACCATGTTGGAATGCTAATGAACAATTTTTTTCTTCATTTATACTTTTGGCATTGCTTCAGGCACTACTAATTCTGTCTTTGACTTCTCCCTATTTTATATTTTGCCCTTTCTCCACCATTTCTTCCCATGTTATCTGGTTAGTAAATAATCAGTTTTAGCAAAACAAAGCACCTCCTTTAATATGTATATACGTAGATGGAGAAGAAGATGTTGTTTTTGCCTCAGGGATTTATATTTTATCCAGAAATGTATAGCGCACATAAAATATTTAGAGACACTTCCAAAGCAAAGTGAAAAATAAACGCAGCTAATTAAATGCAAACTGACCTCTTGGTGTCTTAGTTTCCTGTTAAAAATAAGAGATTCAGAATAGGCGATCTCTAAAGATGCTTCCCAAAGTTTAGTATTCTCTAATTATATAAGTGACCAGTTGATGTGTAGTAAAAGAACAAAAATGGTTGTGGAGGAATGATCATTGTTTTTTCCTTCAACAAACATTTAATTGAATTTGTTGAACTGAATTGGATTTTTCCTTGTTGGCAGAGTTGCTTTGGTACACAGTTGAGATACTTTCTCAAGAAGAACCAAATCTCTGTGCCTCATTACCTTTAGGGATATTTTCCCTTGGATATTTTGAAATTAAATTTGTTGTTGCTTATTCTCTGGCTGGGAAATGACTTGGTTTCTCAAGAAATAGAGTAGAATGGTTTTTCTTCCATTGAGAATGAGGTTCAAACAAAAGGGATTGAGTTTATGGGATTCTTATGGCCATGTGGTATAGTACCTCATGGAAAGAAATGAAATGTTTATCCTGTGAGAAGAATTGGTTCAGATTTCAGTTTTTGTTTGTTTCTATTTCTCTATATAAGAACTCTAACAGCCATTCTGAAAGAATTGGCCCTCTTCATTCTCTGCCTTGTGACCTCATCTACTCCCCTGGCTTCAATTATCACCACTATACAGATGACTCTCAAATCTGTGTATTTAGCACTGACCTCTAACTGCTTTTTAGAAATTTCCACTGGGATGTCTCATTGGTCCTGCATATACCCCAGGTTTAAAAGTAAGCTGTCACATCATCAGTTTTCCAAAGACTGCCTCTTTTCTTAATTTCCTTATTTCTTCTTATGGTACTTTTCCTAGTTGCAAATCACTCAACCCTTGGGTTCATCTTTTCTTTTCTCTTTCCCTCACTCCTTAGATCTAAACATTGTCCCAGCATTGGCAGTTCTACCTCTGTGGTACCTCACCCATCTATCCCTTTCTATCCCCTTATTGCTACTACCTTGGTTTAGAACCTTATAATCTCTTGGCCTGGACATAACTAAATATTACTAAATGGATATTACTACTATTACTACGACTACAACCTCTACTACCACTACTACCACTACCACTGCTGCTGATGATGATGATAACAGCTAACATGTGCTTACTATGTGCCAAGCACTGTGCTAAGCACTTTACATAATACTCTGAAATCTGGATGCTGTTATCGTACCCATTTTATAGAGGAGGAAACTGAGGCAAACAAAGATTAAGTTATTTGCCCATGATCACATGGCTAGTAAGTGTCTGAGGCCAGATTTGAGGTCAGGTTTTCCTGAATCCAGACCAAATACTGTGTTCTCTGTGTCACCTACTTGCCCTGATTTCTGTCCTGGAACGACCCAACTAGTCTTCTTATCTCTTCCTCCACTCCCCTCCTTCCCTCACAGTGTTTCAATTGCTTGCTTATTCATTTTTTTCCTTTTTGCTCTCAGATTTTATTTCTGAAAAAGGTCATTTGTGCTGTACATTTTCAAATAATGCCTAGTGGTTATTAAATAAAATAAATAATCCCTGATTTTCTTTTCACAATCTGGTCCCAACTTGCCTTTTTATATACTACTCCCCTCCCCACACATACTTTCCATCTTAAAAGATTACTCTTCATTTCTGGCAGAGCTATTGACAAGGAATTCTGCCACTAGGGGCAAATTCAGTTGAGGTGGGTCAACTGAAAGGGACATGAAACTTTATTCTCCTAATTTTTGGGTGTGGTTGAGGTAGACAGGACTGGTCATGGCATTTGAAAGGTAAAGTCATGAGGAGAACAAATTGTATGAAAGGGGTAGGATTTGGGGGGGGGGGGGGAAATGAACACTGTGATCCAGATGCTATTAGAGGAAAAATAGTGATTTGGAGGGAAATGGATAACAAAAAAAAGGATATGGACAGGATGAAGTGAATGTTAGAATAGAAGAAATGTTTGTCAAAATCAATGAAGGTAGAAAGCAAGGAGTATGCCATCTTTTCCCATTGGTCCTATGTGTTTGTAGAGAGTGGTGTCGGAGAAGGGTCCTTAAAGAGAGTACCAAGAAATATGGTGTCTTCAGGAGAAAGCTAGATTTCGGTGAGGACCAGAAAGTGGGAGGAAGATAACTGGGAAAGATCTTGGGTGAATGGTGTTTGTTAACAATAGAAGAAGGTTTCAATGGGCACAATGGAAAGATTGGAAGGATAAGGCATGGAAGGCCTAAGGCTGAATTTATTGGGGGAATGGAGCAGGGTAGCAGCCGACCTGTTCTATGAAACCTTGGGGCAGGGTGAAGGAAACATCTCCTACCCATCAGTATGTTGACCTCTGGATGAAAGCTCCAGATTCCCAGGGTTAATTCCAGTTCTGATTTCTGGATGACATTTTGCCCCTCTTTTTTTGTAATTGTGCCTTTATGCACACTGTCCCACTTCACAGCCTCCGTGCTCCCCAAATCCTTCCCTTTCTCTCAAGGCCAAATTTAGGTGCTGATCCCAGTAGCTGTCAATGATTTCTCCTTTCTCAAATTTCTCTCAGTATTCTATTTGAACCTCTTCAATCCACTTATCAACATTACAGTTTTTGTATTTGTTTCATATTTCTTACTGGATTATAAGCTTCTTAAGAATGGGATTGTGTATTATTCATCTTCATATTACTGAGCTAGGCACATAATAACTGTTCATTGTTGGAATGAAATTCTAAGTATTTATTCATGTGATTAAGTAGTGTCTTTTTGTGTATTGTATAGTGGAGTCCTTTAGGAATGAGAAGTCAGAAAAAATCCTATTCTTTTTAGAATATTTTTGTGGGCAATTACTCTTTATCTCTTCACCCCTGAAATAGGTCAATATTACCTCTGTGACCTCTGTATTTGAAGAATCACAGGGTTTGGAGTTTGGCAAGGATCTCAGGAGATAATTCTTTTATACTCAGCCCTCATCTGACCCTTCAGAGCTTAATTCTGCATTAAATCAGACATTGAGAGCTAGAAAGGATGTTAGAGGTATCTGTCTTTTTACAAATAAGGAAATTTAGGCAAAGACTGAAGTGATTGGACCAAAGTTATGCAAGTAATGAAGATAGGATTGAAAACTAGGTCTTCTTACTTGACATGTAAACAAACAGGCAAATATAAGGTAATTTGAGGATGGAAAGAGAGTACACCCAGCTAGCAGAAACAGGAAAGGTTGTGTATAAAAGTGGCACTTGAGCTGAATCTTGAAAGAAAATAGAAATTCTCAGATGGGAGAGAGAAAGCTGTGTAATTTAGGTGGCAGGGACCAACCTATTCAAAGCCACAAAGGAGGGAGATATATGAGATGGTCAGGCAATTCCAGATTGGGACACTTAGTGTCAGATATTGTTGGATTTTAGAGTGTATTTCCTGGAGAATGTTTGGAATTCCCATCCTGGTAGTTGGTCTTCTCCCCAGGATGGCTCAAGTTCTGCTCTGTACCTCCTCACTCAGCCTGATGATTCTTTATAGCAGTCACTGAACTAATAGCCCATAGACTTTCTGTGTTTCTTCTCTTAGCAAAGTGCCTTGCATGTAAATACATAATATATAATAATTATACAAATTAAATAATAATTTTATATATAATGTGTATATATACGAGTTGCTTAACAAGTGTGTGGTAATTTTAACTCAATTCCAGGAATCTTATGTTAGAAGGAAATGATTTGGCTCGTAGGATGATTCATTCAACTGAATGGCTTCATCCTAGTCACTGAGAAATGATGCTGTTCCCCCTTCCCTTTCTAAACCTATATTTAGAATATGACAATGCTCAGCATTTCTTTTTGTTATTTGGAAATTAAGTAAGTGGTAGGGAAAAGGGAAGACTCAAACCTCGTGAATGCTACTATCTACGTGAAGAAATCACATTAATTATTTTCCGTTTTTTAGAAAGATTACATAGTAAAATTTTAAATTGTATATTTGCCCTATTTTCCCCCATCTTTGACATGCTTAGTTATTAATTCTATCAAAAATCAGTTAACAAGCATTAATTGATCAATAGTCCTTGTGTTAAGTCCTGCCCATAGATATAAATGTGAGATAGTCACTGCTTTCAATCAGTTTACATTCTAATAGGGACATATTGTATATCATAATATATTCATACATGTAGTATATGTTCCGATATAAGAATGGTGGCCAGGTTCAGTCTAGGAAGTCACAGGGATTGTGAGTAAACCCATAAGATAGTGGATTATCATGCCCTTTTCAGGAATAATGATTAATGATTCAATTACTGTTAACAGAATAAGAGGTGGAAAGGAAGGTACAACAGATGGCAACATGCCTAAGCTGGGGAGGCTCTGGTGTCCTGGGAGATACCTGGAAGGGATAAGAAGTATTGTTTCAGTCTAGTGGCAGTATAGCTATAGTGAGTTGAGGAGAACTTGCACTTACTAATCAATACAGTTTTGCCCCGCCCCTTAGCGGAGTCCCCAAATTGAGGGGATTAGATTTTTGCTAGGACATGGACCCTGAAGATTGGGTATATGGTTGTAGGGGAGGTAGGAGAAACTTTTTTCATCTATAAAATAAAGGAATTGGACTAGATGATCTCTCAGGGTCTTCCTGGCTCTCAAATTTTATGATTTTGTGAAGGGAGCTAAATAACTTTCGTTGGAAGGGTTTAAATATTGAAGGGAAGTTAACTTATTGGTGGTCAGTCTACTGACAGCATATGATGATATCCAACATTGTTAAGTACATACAGAAATCTGGGAAATAGGGTCTTTGCCCAAAGGGTGGCAGTCTGCTAATAGAGAAAGCATGTGTACACAATACCTTTCTCCCCTCCAAAAAAAAACCTCAACCCCCCTTAAAAAAACAGACAACCTAAGAAACTCTTTTATATAGCAATATGCTAACCAATTAAAATTAATCTGTTATAAACCAAGTACTCTATACATCTTTAGCATGACTTTATGACGAGATTTTACTACATGTCAGCCAAAGAGAATTTCATTTAAAAGTCAGCCTCAACAAGAGGAGTTTTAAGTATAGTTCTCCTTTCATTTAAAAAAACGTACAAACTATTATTTTTCTATCTATTCAAAATGGTTTTCACTTTGAAACAGCTACTAACCAAGTATAATAAAACTCTAGTTATCTAAGGACTATCCCTCCAGAACAATGTGAAACCCAGAAATAGAAACCACTCCTCCTCCTCCTCCCCCTCCTCCTCCCCAACTACACCCCCTTCTCCTCTCTAAAAAAAAGTCTTTGGTAGTAACAAAAAATGATTGAGAGAATCCAATAATTACATCCAAGGTGATAACTGATAAGATTAGCTCCGGGATCAGAAGGAAAGGGGCAGTCTAGCAGGGGATAGCTACACGAGGCCAACTTTATGGTTAGAACTAGGGAAGTGGTGAAAGGAGACAAGTGGAGAAAAGAGAATGACAGAGGTTAAGAGTGACAATAAGAACAGCTAAGTGGTAGACATTCTGCTAACAGGTGAGAGATGGACCTAAAACAGCTGGGGAGCAAACTACTCCACCTCAGGAGCTTTTGAAGGCACAGAGTTAAGACACTTCTACTCCCTGTCATAGCAAAGACAAACACCCAGTTATCTCAATAGTCTGTACTTTGGTTTTACATGACTTCATTTGTATAATGGGCTTGCCTTCATATGCACATATACTATGTATTGTTTGCCTGCACACGCTTGTGCCTGTGTGTATGTGTGTGTGTGTGTGTGTGTGTGTGAGATGAGTGGGAAAGAGACTGGAGGAAGGGAGAGAATTTGAAACTCAAAATTTAATCTATAAAAATAGTCACTGTTACATTGCCCTGGATGTCTAAAGTCTTTATTCCACCTTCATGTGGAAAGTACACTGAACCAGGAGTAAGAAGACTTGGGTTCTTAGACTTCTAATCCATTCATATTATACATGGAGAAACTGAGGCCCAGAAAATTCAAGTGACTTGCTAACATTCACATAGGCAAGTAGTGAGTAGTAGAAATAGGATTTGAACCCAGGGTCCTGGATGTCAAGTCCAATCATTTCATTTCACTTTGCTGCCTCTTTAACTTCATTTTCTTCTTGAGTTAAAATGAGGCAGATGGATTAAAGATTCCTTATGGCTCTAGGAATCCATTTTAGGTTGACATCAAATAATCTGTATTATGAACATGGTTCTTCACACAGCTGTGGATCCATTTGACTCATCTTGCCCACCTTTTTTAATCTTGTCCACTAGGATCTCAGAAGTCTGTGTAATAGCTTGTTGAATGCAGGGTACACTTTACCTGCCTGGTAATCAGATTTAAATATTTAAACATTATAAAAAGTTAATATTATATATTTAATATATGTTTGAAGCTGGTTACTAGAAATATGTTTTTCAGTGAATATTTATGGAAATATATAAAGTTATCTACATCCATTGAAATGAAGTTACCTTGGTATGACTTATTTTTAGTGATCTACATTAGCCTGAGGGACCTATCACATTTTTAAGTGCTCACAAATTACTCTGGTCAGTAATATGTTTTAGAAAGTTGGAAGGGATTGATACTAAGTTTTAACTTTCTGTAAATCACCTTTTCTCCCCTCTTGTAAAGTGAAGGCAGCCATTGCATATCTCAGATCTTCTTCAAGTTTTTTGAACTTCAGACTTCCTCAGGATTATAATGCTAATAGCAGTGAGCATTTAAATGGTGCCTTAAAATTTGTAAAACGTTTGCTGTACATACATTATCATATTTGATTCTCACAGCAACACTTTCAAATGTTCGAGACCTATCAAAAGGTCAAGGTCTCCCACTGCATCTGGGGCCATCTTGAGTCATTCTGACCTATGTCTTGCCGTTGGATTCAGATGACCCTGGAGGAAAGAGTGAGGCTGATGACTTTGCACAGCCCTGCCTCACTTAAATCCAGTTCACTTGCTAGTCAAGACATTACCCTCCTGATGTCATTCCTCCTCTTCAAGAAGGGAGGACAAACAACAATGACAACAATTATCACCCCCATTTGGTAAATGAGGAGAGAGACTGAGAGAGGATCAGTGACTTGCCCAGGAGCTACTGTCAGAAGCAAGATTTGAATTCAGCTCTTCCTGACTCCCAAATCTAGTGGCACTTCCTCTGTCCCTTAATGGCTTATAAGATCTTACCATAAGTTCTGTACAAGTTATTTTTGTATTCCTGGTATATAAATAGTTTGGATTTGTAGACTTAAGCCTTTTAAAATATCTGGATGTTGGCTTACCATTTCCTCACTTACCTTTGGTTTTAATTCTTTCTTCACCATGTTTATTTTCCCCTTTCTTGGAGGTTACCAAAGTAACTTTTCTCCTTGAAAGGAGCTGAGTTGAAGATCCTTTGTCAGATTGTTTAGAAAGTTGTTGTTTGTTAGTTTCCATTAGAAAAAAAACATACCCTGGATAGAGAATTTTTTCCAGATCCTGATATAACATGCTACTTTGATAAAGAAAGAGGGCATCCTAATAGTGCTGCAGTGTTTGGTTAATGTTGAAATGATTCATTACTTATAAGATTTTTTTTTCTGTTGCTTTTGAATTTTGAATGAATAAGGGACTGATTTCAGAAAGAAAAAAAAATCCCAAACTTTCAGGCATTCTAAAGTCAAAGGAAATGAGTTGAGACTATTTAGATGGAAAATGTTTGAACAGGGTTAATTTCAAAAGGTCTCTTGAGTTGTGATTAAGGAACTGTAATTCTTCATGTCTGAAGATGTTGATATGAATGGTACTATTTAATGTGCAGCTGAGGAAGGAGGAAAAAACCCTAACCTATTCATAATATGAAGCAAGCAATATTCTGTTAGTGGTTATAACCATGCATGATTCTGTGACTTGGGGTCTATCACCTCCATGGAATCACAATATTTTGGTTAAAGTTAGCCACTTTGACAGCCATATACAACCATAACTGGTCTCCCATTTTTATCACACATTTTTCCTGACTTCAAAAAGAAATGGAAGAAATAAACACTTTTGTTTGGAAGAGAGGCCAGTGGCAGGAACCCTAGATTTGAATTCAGAATGGCTGCGTTGAGATTCAGCTCAGCTACCCACTGCTGTATACAAATCCTTTAGCCTTTCTGAGCTTAATTTTCTTCATCTCTAGAAGCATTTGGGTTAGATCAAGATTTCTTAACCCGAGATCTGTGATCTTTTTAAAAAAATGGTAACTGTGTTTCAATGTATTTGACTTCTTTTTAATTCTATATTTTATTTCATGCTTTTAGAAATATTCTGAAAATGGGATCAGGTAGACTTAACCAAACTATGCCAAAGTGTGACACAAAAAAAGATTAAGAACCTCTGGTCTAGACAATTTCTAAGACCACATCTAGCTCTAAATCTTATGATTTCTTGACTTTAAGATGAATGAGTGTAATGGCTTTCCACTTCCCTCCATGGGCAGTAACTTTTGGTTAGTTATTAAGAATCACTTGTTAACTTGAAACTAGTTATTTCAACACTAACATTTTTGTACTTTGACCTTTTGTATCACTAATAGTAGGACTTTACATTTTGTATCTAACATTCTTCTGGAAATTTTTAATTTTTATTCCAATTTGTTGTAGGTTTTACATATGCATGTTTGTTATATTGCTTCTTTTAAAAGACAAAGTCAGCAGACCTGGTCCATCCTGGTAGTTTGCAGACAGCATAATGTTATGGGATAAGGAGTGTATTGATTTAACCTCTTACAAAGTTTCAAAGAGGCCCTTTTTTGATCCCAAGATATTGGCATCCATGTGATGGATGTCTTCAAGGAAAGAAAAAAAAACACAGTTGAGTCTTTTTAGTGGAAGAAACAGTGTTTCTTTCATATGGAGTGGTACTTGAAAAATATTGCTGTGATTAAAATATACAGTGAAACTAGTTTTCAGGAAATGTGCATTTCTTGTGTCTCAAAGGAATGTTACAAAGTTACTGAAAAAAATAAAAACTACCTCTGTGGGCCAATAGATTTTTCCCCCTAGTCTGTCTCGCTCCCCCTCTCCCCTTGTATCTCTGACTCCACTCTCTGGCATCCAGCCTAATGTAGGATCCTATTCTTCGTTTTTAGCCTTCTCTTGGACCCTCAGTTTCTTAATATGCAAAATTAGTATAGTGCTTTTTAAAACTGAAATTGTTACAAAAAATGTGAATTAACGTTATTTCTATTATCTAAGTATACGAGAGGCGGGATCAGGAATTTTTCCTTGATGAGCCATTTCTTCCACTTCACTTTGCTCATCCGTTGAAGTTAGGTATCTTTAGGTCTTTTCTGGGTAAGATTGGTAGATGATATATCTCATAAACAGAGTAGGCAGAACCTAACTTATAAGGAATAAATGCCCCCTCTTATAATTACATTCAACATGTCTGAAATTTGTGACCTGCATGGTCAATTTTAGGGTAAACAGGAGACAAAAAATAAAGATTGCTTGGAGTTGTCTTTGTGAATTTTTGCCCTTCTTCAAACTTAGTCTTCTCCATAAGCAAGTCTTAATAACATTTTACATTTTGTCAGCAAAAGGGATAGGGTCATCCAGAAATCCATATGTGTCTCCAGTAGATAATCCATAATTTCAGAGTCCCAAATAAATGTAGGCATACTGCCTCTGTCAAACTTTAGAATGTATGATACCTATATGACCCATGAAACCAAAGTTGAATAAATGCTAAAATTTGGCCCTAGCTGATGTAAACAAACAAATAATCTACTGATAAGTATGTCATTAAACTGAGAGAAATAACTGAATTTAGAGTAAGACTAGAATTTTTTTGACTCACTTCATCCATACCTATTTCACAGAGGAGTATGTTAAAATTCAACAATAATTCTATAAACATTTATTACATATGTACCATGCGTAAGGCACTGTACTGAGTACTGGGGATACAAAGACAAAAGTAAAACAGGCCTTACCCTCAAGCAGCTTACATTTTGATAGGGGAACAAACACAGATAAGAAAGTGTGTGTGTGGGGGGGGGGGAGGATAGTTTGAAAAGAGAGACAGATACACAGAGAAGCAAAGCATTTTGCTCACTAACACTGAACCAAGAAGAAAGAACTGAAAATTGGAGCCATTTTGCTGGATATTCTAATATAGGTACCATTTTATCATGCTTCAAGGTTCTTAGGGCACTTTACAGATATATCTCATTTGATTCTCTCTGCCGCTCCAGGAGATAGGTGCTATTTTTATTCCCTTTTAACAGATGGGGAAACTGAGGCTGACAGAGGTTAAGTAAGTTGCCCACAGTCACATAGTAAATGTCTAAGACTGAATTTGAATTCAGGTCTTCATGATTTAAGATCAAGTCTGCATTCTTATCAGTCAGGGAGCATATGAATAGTATATTATCTACATTTTCTTTTTGGTCAGAACTATTGTAGCGGACTCGGTTCAGTGGTTCAAGCTTAATAGACAAAATCTCCTAGAAATTTAGACACAGTCAAACAAATTATGCATTTATCAACCCTTACTTTACTGTAACTATGCGTGTGTACATATGCTTTATTATGACCCTTTATTCTTTAAAATGACATCAAGCAAAACAGAGAACAAAGACTAGCCATAGACAACATATCATAAATGAATAATGTCGTTATGAAAGCGTTTATTCACTGTTTTGTATGAATTTGGTTCGAATGTACTAATAATATGGATTTTGGATAAAACCTAAATAAGGCTATTTTTTTTCTTCTGATATCCAAACTTCTTTCCCTTCGTTGATCTCCTAGGTAGTGAGATCCTTCCGAATTTGACTGCTGCTGAGTTTTAAGTTGGTAGAGTGGAAACCTTGAAGACTTATGCTGTGACTGATCAAGTATAGCTAAGTCATGAATAATAATAATAATAAAAATAACTCATTTTTGTTGTGCTTAAAGCTTTGCAAAGCACATTCCATGCAACAACCTATGAAGTATGGAGGGCAGAACCATTTTTTTTTCCATGAGAAATTAGGTCGCATAGCTAGTAGATATTGGAGTGAGGGCTTGAAGCCAAGTCTTCTGACAAGTAGTTAGGCAGCTAGATGGCCCAGTGGTTAAGAGTTTCAATCTGGCCTCTAGCACTTAGCTGTGTAAGCCTGGGCAAGTCACTTAATTGCTGTCTGCCTCAGTTTCCTTGTATATATAAAATGGGGATAATAATAGCACCCACTTCTTAAGGTTATCATCAGGATCAAATGAGTTAATGTATTTAAGTGCTTTGCAAACCTTAAGCACTATATAAATGCTGTACATTCTAACTATTCCAAGGATCTACCTATCTAATTTGTGGTATGGACAGACTGGAGAGAAACTAGGCTGTGATTTATTACTGAGGAGAAACAGGGTCTTTTCTAACTGGCCAGGCCCTTAAAATTTACATATGACCTGGGAGCATGGTGGATGCAAGTTGTAGGCAGTTTCGCAGTTTCTGTAATAATACAGTTTCACTTAATTCCTTTTTGGTTAAAAGAAACAGAATCCTGTGACTGCTTGCCACCACCAGGGGCATTTATTGAGAACTAAGAATGGGTTTCTGGAAATATCTCACATGAGAATTGAAGAGTAAACCTCTCAACAGCATTACATGTTCTCTGTGTATGTACCCCTCTACAACGTGCCTACACAGGTACCCCAAGAGTATGCCTTACTCTTGTAATGTTTGTTTTTGCTTGATCACCCTTCTTATTGAAGATGTGTGTATTTGTGGATGAGCAAGCTCTAGGCTCACACAGGAATATTTTGCTGCAACTTTGATGACTTTTGGAATCTCTAGTTTCCTTCAAAGCTCAGCTCTAGTAGGCTATATGTTCTGTGAGGGCAGGGACTTAAACAAAACATCATCTTTCTCTGCGCACCATCTACCACAGTGCCTGGCTGGTAGCAAGTGCTTAGTAAATAATTGTTGATTGATTATCATGCTATTTGATTAAATGCATTTTCATCAAACTAAGTATGTTCTTTGATTAATAAAAACAAATCTTTGGAATATTGTGAACTATGGTTTGGAGAGGATTCTGTTCCACAAAGTGGAGCAACTTTCTTGAGGTCATTGGGAGAAGGGAACCTGGAGTAATAAAGTAGTTCCTTGCTTTCATAGCACTGGCCTTCTTGTTACTTTTTTTTACTTGTTATCTTCCCCACTGCAGGAAAGGAAGAAATTAAATCAGGTTTTCTGTGGGACTCTGCTAAACATGTTGGTTGAGCCTTAAAGGCTTGAAATTATTTTTAGTAGCTGGTTTTTATGTGGCACTTTAAGGTTTGCAAAATTCTATACATGTCATTACATTCAATCCTCACAACAACTATGTGAGATAGATACTTTTATCATCCCCATTTTATAAATGAAGAAACCAAGGTTAACAGAAATTAGATGACTTGCCTAGGGTCGGTCACACATCTAGTAAATGTCTGAGGTAGAATTTGAACACAGATTTTCCTGACTCCAAGTTAAGTTTGAGAATTATGTGCATGCTATTTTAAGGTATATGAATTGCCCATGTAGGTATTGTGTCCATATAAGTTTGTCCAAATATGTCTCTTAGGGAGTTGTGAATAGATACCTCTGTAATCTCATTGACCCCTCTACAAGGGAAACTGATTCTTACCTGAAGGGAGGCAGGAGATTGGAGCCACAAAGCTGGTTTGCTTTTCTTTCTTTCTCTCTTCTTAGAGAGGTCATTCCAGACTAAAAATTGTATCTATCTGCCTCCCTTAAATATTACTAGCCTAGGGTAACTGACTTTAAAATTGTGCTATTTTCCTAATTGCTATTCTTTAATGGAGGAGTGCTTCAAGCAATATCTGAAGGCTTGACTCCCTTCCCACCAAATGCTAGTTACAGAAAAACCATCACAAGTAGTAAATAGCAAATATCCATTTATCCAAGATGATAGCAAACAGAACTTGAAAAAGTTATAAAGATTAAAGTATGCCAGACAGTACTCAGACTTAATGAGCTTTCTCACAGAGAGTGAGAGATGAGATAGCTCATTAGGGACAGATGTACTCACAGAAAGACACCCCCCCCCCCCCCGCAAAAAAAAGACCAGAGAAAAATAAAGAGATGGTGAAGCAAAAAGATAGACCAACAGAGAGACAGACAGACAGATTTCCATCTCATTCAAGAGGAAATTTCCTGAAACTCTAGTGTGACAAAGTAGAAATAGGCACATACATGAGAAGCCCCTCATTTACTTTTTGGTTTATTCTCACAGTCTTTCTCTTCCTCTTAGGACCTAAAGAGAGCCTGGAACTGTGTGTTTTCTTTCTCTGAGCAGGAAGCCCCAAGAAAACTCTATTCTCAAACATTCTCACTATCTCAACCCTCAGTCCCCACCCTCAACTCAAGCATAGGGTGTTAACCATTTTTTCCACTAATGAGAAGTTTGTTATGTTAATACCCAGGCTTCAAACCTGATTTATGAGATGGTTTTTCCAGTCACACTTCCCATGATGAGATGGTTGACTCTGCCGCTTACTTACAGTGGTACTGTGAGACCTGGAAAAACTTTACTCTTTGACTATTTTTTCTCATATTTTTGACATCAACGGAACATCAATGGCTCAAAGATGTAGGTCCCAGGGACCATTTTTTAAAAACTTGTTTACTGAGTTAAATATGCAAAAAGTTTTTTAATAATTGCTTTTAAAAAATATTTTGAGTTCCAAATTCTGTCCCTTCTTCCTGCACCTAAACTCTCCTTGAGAAGGCAAGCAATTTCGATTTTGATTACACATGTGAGGTCATGTAATACGTTTCCATGCTACCCATGTTGCAAAAGAAACCACAATAAAAATAAAGTTAAAAATATGCTTTAATCTGCATTCAGGGTTGAGCAGTTCTCTCTCTGGAGGTAGATAGTATTTTTCATCATGGGTCCTTTGGAATTATTTTGGATCACTGTCTTGATCGGAATAGTCTTTCACAGTTGATCATGCTTACAATATTGCTGTTACTGTATATAATGTTTTCTTGGCTCTGCATCTTTCACTTCGCATATGTCTTCTCAGGTTTTTCTGAAACCACCCTGCTCATCATTTCTTATAGCACAATAGTATTCCATCACAGTCATACCATAACTTGTTTAGCCATTCCTTGGTTGATGGGCATTCCTTCAATTCTAATTCTTTCCCACCATAAAAAACACTGCGATAAATATTTTTACATAAAAATGTTGTTTTCCATTTTCTTTGATCTTCTTGGGTTACAAACCTAGTAATGGTATTACTGGGTCAAAGGGTCACAGTTTGATAGCCCTTTGGGCATAATTCCAAATTGTTCTCCAGAGTGGTTAGACTAACTCACAACTCTACCAACAGTGTATTGGTGTCTCAATTTTCCCACGTCCCCTCCAACATTTGTCATTTTTCTTTTCAGTCATATTAGCCAATCTATTAAGTGTGAGGTGATATCTCAGAGTTGTTTTAATGTGCATTTCTCTAATCAGTAGTGATTTAGAGCATTTTTTTTTCATGTGACTATTGGTAGCTTTGATTTCTTCTAAAAATTGCGTGTTCATATCCTTTGACCATTTATCATTTGGAGAATGGCCCTTATTTTTATAATTTTGGCTCAATTCCCTATATATTAGAGAAATGAGACCTTTAACAAAGAAACTTGATGTAAATCCCCCCCTGCCCCCAGTTTCCTGTTCTTCCAATTTTGGCTAAGTGAGTTTTGTTTATGTAATAACTTTTTTAATTTCATGGAATAAAAATTATTTTACTTCCCATAATCCTCCTCTATTTCTCACTTCATCATAAACTCTTATCCATAGATCTGACAGGTACATTTTTCCATTCTCCCAAAATTTACTTGTGATATCACCCTTTATGTTTAAATCATTTATCCATTTTGACTTTATTTTGGTATAATGTATGATATTTTCTATGCTTAGTTTCTGCCAAACTGCTTTCCAGTTGTTCCAGCAATTTTTGTCAAATGTTGAGCTCTTAACCCAAAAGCTGAAATTTTGGGCTTATCAAGAACTAGATTACTATGGTCTTTTGCCACTGTGTATTATGTACCTAATCTATTCCACTGATCTACCACTCTATTTCTTAACCAGTACCAGATTGTTTTCATGATTACCACTTTGTAATATAGTTTGAAATTTGGAACTACTGAGATATCTTCCTTAATATTTTTTTCATTGATTCCCTTGACTTTTTTTATCTTTAGTTCATCCAGATGAATTTTTTTTATTTTTATTTCCTAGCTCTATAAAATAATTCTTTGGTACTTTAGTATGGCAGCAAATAAGTAAATTAACTTAGGTATAATTGTCATTTTTTTATTGGCTGGCCTACCTAAGAACAATTAATCTTTCTCCAATTTAGATCTATTTCTGTAAAAAAGTATTTTGTAATTGTGTTCAATATAATCCCTGAGTTTGTCTTGGCAGGTTGATTCCCAAGTATTTTATACTGCCTGCAATGACTTTAAATGGAATTTTTCTTTCTATTTCTTCCTGCTGGGTTTTGTTGGTAGTATATAGAAATGCTGGTGATTTATGATGATCTATTTCATATCTTTCTGAAGTTGCTAATTGTTTCAACTAGTTTTTTTTTAGCTAGTTCTCCAGGATTCAACAAGTCTATTATCATATCATTTGCAAAGAGTAATGGTTTTGTTTCCTAATTTTCTTTTTCTTCTCTTATTGCTATAGCTAGCATTTCTAGTACAATATTGAATAATAATGGTGATAATGGACAGCTTTGCTTTACCCCAGATCTCATTGCGAAGACTTCTAATTTATCCTCATTATAGATAATGCTTGCTCTTGATTTTAGATAAATACTACTTATAATTTTAAGAACATCTCCATTTATTCTTGTGTTCTAGTGTTTTTAATAGGAATACATATTGTATTTTCTCCAAAGCTTTTTCTACATCTATTGGCATAATCATATGATTTTTTTGTTGTTGTTATTGATATTGTCAATTATGCTGATAGTTCTTAATACTGAACCAGCCTTGCATTCCTGGTATAAATACCACCCACTCATAGTATGTGATCTTTATGTATTTTTCTGTAGTCTCCTTGCTAGTATTTAATTTAAAATTTTTCCAGCAATATTAATTAAGGAAATTGATCTATTGTTTTTGTTCTCTGTTTTTGTTCTCCCTGAGGTATCAAGACTATATATGTGTAATAGAAGGAATTTGGTAGGGCTTCTTTATGTATTTTTTTCAAATAGTTTATATAAAATTGGAATAAATTTTTCTTTTAATATTTAGTATCCATTTGTGTGTCCATCTGTCCTGGGGATTTTTTTTCTTGGGGAGCTCATGGATGGCTTATTCAATTTCTTTTTCTAAGTTAGGGTTATTTAAACATTCTATTTCGTCCTTGGTTAATCTGTGCAGTTTATTTTTTTTTTAATAAATTCTCATTCATCTCACTTAGATTGTCAATTTTACTGACATATAATTGGGCAAAATAACTCCTAAATATTGCTTTAATTTCCTCTCTATTGGTGGTAAATTCACCTTCATCTTTGGTGTTGGTAATTTGATTTTCTTTCTTTAAAAAAAAAACAACATCAAAATAACCAATGGTTTATCTATTTTATTGTATTTTTTTATTCCATGCCCAATTTGTTGATCTGTTATTTCTCTCTTTTATTGATGTAAGTGTTTAGAGATATAAATTTTCCCCTAAGTACTGCTTTGGTTGCATCCCACAAATTGTGGAATTTTATCTTGTCATTCTCTTTAATGATATTATTGATTGTTCCTATGATTTGTTTTTCAACCCACTATTTTTTAGAATTAGATTATATAATATCCAAATAACTTAATCTTTGTTTCCATTGCCTTTTATTAAATATAATTTTTATTGCATTAAGGTCTGAAAAGGGTACATTTAATACTTTTTTCTTTTCTACATTTGGTTATGAGGTTTTTTTTTAATTTAATATATTTAGTTTCCAGCAATGATTTTTCACAAGAGTTTGAATTACAACTTTTCTCCCCATTTCTACCCTCCCTCCCACTCCAAGATGGCATATATTCTGGTTGCCCTGTTCCCCAGTCAGCCCTCCCTTCTGTCACCCCACTCCCCTCCCATCCCCTTTTCTCTTTCTTGTAGGGCAAGATAAATTTCTATGCCCCATTGCCTGTGTATCTTATTTTCTAGTTGCATGCAAAAACTTTTTTTTGTTTTTGAATGTCTGTTTTTAAAACTTTGAGTTCCATAATAAAATGTCTTCTTCTTCCTAAAAAAACAAAAAACAAAAAACTTTGAGTTCCAAATTCCCCACCCCCCCCCCTTTACCACCCACCCTCCCTAAGAAGTCAAGCAATACAACATGGGCCATATGCATATCATGTATAACCCTTCCACAATACTCATGCTGAGAAAGACTAACTATATTTTGCTTCTTCCTAACCAATCTCCCTTTATTGAATTTTCTCCCTTGACCCTGTCCCTTTTTGAAAGTGTTTGTTTTTGATTACCTCCACCACCATCCGCCCTCCCTTCTATCATCCCCCCTTTTTTATCTTCTTCCTCCTTTTTTCCTGTGGGGTAAGATACCCAATTGAGTATGTATGATATTCCCTCCTCAGGTCATATCTGATGAGAGCAAGATTCACTCATTCCCCCTCACCTGCCTTCTCTTCTCTTCTTACAGATCTGCTTTTTCTTGCCACTTTTATGCAAGATAATTT
>CM053622.1:577036468-577164088 GCA_028646595.1 Phalanger gymnotis
AGAGTCTGAGACCGAATCTGGGTGTGTGTTCGCTGTCTGGCCATGTTCCCAGACAACTTACTTAACCCTTGAGTTTTTCAGCAGGGTGTGACTAAAGAGTTCTATGTTCCATGCTTGGGCGGATGGGCTGCCTCACCAGCACTCCTCCTTCCCCAAGAACCCCCTACCCAGATTAGGCTTAAATCTTCAGCAGGCTCTTCACTCCTGCTCTGATCAGCCACTTAATTCCTCCCACCAGGTGGGCCTAGGGCCAGAAGCAACTGCAGCCCTAGTTCTAAAGCTGCCCCGCCTCTGCTGCCCCAGGGGCAGTGGCTGAACGGCAAACTCAGTCACGCAGCTTTTCCCACTAACCTTCTCTGATGTCTTTGCTCTTTGTAGGTTGAGAGGTCTGGTAGATGCCACAGCTCAGTAATTCAGCATGTAAAGGCACTCTCCACTCGTCTCCTGGTCTGGTATGTCTGCGTCTGGTCTGTTGAGGCCGTGTGTGCTGGGCTCAGCTCCGCTCCCCTCAGCTGGGGGCTGGGAGCTCCGTGTGGGACAGACCTTACCCCAAGACCATCCAGGCTGTCCTGGGCTGGAGCCCTGCTTCCCTCTGCCACTTTGTGGGTTCTGCAGCTCTAGAATTGGTTCAGAGCCATTGTTTTATAGGTTTTTGGAGGGACTTGGTGGGGAGCTCATGCCAGTCACTGCTTCCCAGCCGCCATCTTGGCTCCGCCCCTCCATTCTATTTCTTACCTCAGAAGGGCCCCGGATTCTTTGGGACTGAAATTGATACTGTTCCTCAGGGCTCCTGAGCCTTTGGCACTGAAAGTGATTCTGTTTGCCAGGGTTTCCATTTCCTTTTGATTGAGAGTATTTCTCTCTTCCCTTGAACTATCAGCCAGAAGTGTGCATGTAGGCAATGGAGTTGCCAGAGTCTGGTCCTTCATCTAATGCAGGCCTGTGCAACCTATGGTGGCCCTCATTTTCCTCTACATTTTTCACCAACCACTCAAAAGCCTTTAGTGTGATGCAAGGTTGTGCAGGCTTGATCTAATGCTACCTTAGAGTTGCCTTGTAATCTCTTTCTGACTAGTTTCCAGGTCCCCTTACTGAGAGAGGCTTGAGAACTGAAGTTGCTGCTGCTTATATCACCACAACCTAGTCCCACCACTGGTGTTTCATCCATATGAGCTCCAGGGTAGCTTCAACCCCAGGGTCACAGATCTTTCTTTCCAACTTCCTAATTTGCCTTGGGCTGGAAGAATATCTCACTTTGGCCAGTTGTTGGCTCTGCCACTCCAGGATTTTATTTGAGGCATTATTTTAAAGTTCTTTGGAGGGGAGTGTTGGGAGAGCTCAGCTAAATGCATCTCTATTCTACCATTTTGCTGCCTCCTAGGGGCTATCCTTAAAGACCTTTCCTCACATTTTGATTTGACCAGAATCATAATTATTTTATAGGACTTTCTTAGGTATTTCTTTCTTTAGCTTCTTTGCTCCTGACCTCTGTGACCTCATTCAGCAATTGAACAGGATCCTTTCAAAGCTCTAAAGCTTCCATCTCTAAATCTTATGATCCTACCTGTAGACACTTCCATATTGGCAAGGTTGATTCACAGGAAATAATTTCCTTGAGGAGAAATGGGAGGACAAAATAATAACTGACTCCTTCTCTAAAGACAAGGTCTTCACTGTTTTATTAAAATGTCTACATACTCTCCCTAAAGCCTTCTTAAGGTAATCCACTGGTGCCGGTGAGTTGGTGTCTCCAGTGTCATTGATTGTTTTTCTTCCTGATCTAAATGATAATACCTTTGCTCATATTGTTACCATCTCTGAGGAACTTTATGTATTGAGTGATTATGCCACTCATACAGCATCTTACAGCAAGGTCCCTGGAAGATGTACGTTTAGTAAAATACTGTTATTTCTTTTTTTTTTTTTTGGAGGGGAGGGAAGACTGGGCAATTGGGGTTAAGTGATTTGCCCAAGGTCATACAGCTAGTAAGTATGTCAAGTGTCTGAGGTCATATTTGAACTCGGGTCCTCCTGACTGCAAGACTGGTGCTCCATTCACTGTGCCACCTACCTGCCCCTAGTACTGTTGTTTCTTGAGTGTAGTAGGAAAGCAATGCTTTAGCTAAAGTTTATAGCCCCCCAGGGTTGGAAGAGGGGAAAGTGGGGAGCAGATGTTTCAATGAGATTACATACCATTTTGGTGTATGTGAAGGGGTATTTTGCTTTATTATTTTCTTGTTCCGAGATTTTCTTCTTTTCTACCACTTCTTTTTTTTAAAAGTGGTTCTTTTTTTGGGGGGGGGGGAGAAAAGCAATTGGGATTAAATGACTTGCCCAAGGTCACACAGCTAGTAAGTATGTTAAGTGTCTGAGGTTGATTTGAACTCAGGCCCTCTTGACTGAAGGGCCTGTGCTCTACTCACTGTACCACCTAGCTGCCCCTTCTACCACTTCTTTATGCCTTTTAGGCTTTCAAATAAATATATAGTTACCAGTCACTTCTGAGTTCTTACCTTTGCCTTCTGAATTTTTACCCTTCTGTTTAGGAGAGTTGGGGAGCCTCTGATCCCAGGGTGTTCAGACCCACCATACAAAACAAGTCAATTGATGGCTACACAATTAAAACACAATTTAATTCACTTTTACTCTAAAATGACTTTTTTATAGCAAGAGATATATAAAATATTCTGATCATTAGCTTTTGAAATTAAGAGCCGGTAATATAAAACTCTTCAATAAAAACAAATGATAAAAATACTTTGGTTTTATTTTGTAGCCAGTTAAGAGGGAAAATCAAAAGAGGGATGGTAGAATATGGGAGAAATAAATAGAGTGAAAGAGAGACAGGTAGGTATATTGTATACACAGTCTTCCAAAAAACATATCTATTCTGGGTTCTTTTGAGGATTTTTTTTTCTGCCAAAGACAGAAAGCCTTGTTATGTTTTCACAATTATTATAATGTTAGGATATCAGCTTTTGGTACTTGGTCCAGGGACTGGATGAAATTAATCACCTAGTGCTTATTTTAAATATGTTTATGTTTACATATTTTCTCTCCTGATAGAATGGAAGCCCCTTCCGAGCAGGACCCATTTAATTTTCATCTTTGTAAGTCTTGCTTCTAGTATAATCAGTGGCTATTGATTAGTATTTCTTATTGACGTAGTGTGGGCAATCTAGTCACCTCAAGGGGCCAAGTTGCTCTTACTCAAAGTAAGCTGATTAATTCATCTTTTTTAATCTAGTTCTTATTCTTTTTTCCTGGGAAAACATAGGAGTGGAGGAGAGGCTGGCATACTGGAGACAAAGCAGCTTAGGTTGGTCAGGAAAACAATAAATACTCAAACTGAAGCTGACTGCCTGTCTTTGCTTTAGGCTGCCTCCAACCCGGGCTACTAATTTCATTTTAGCCAACTTCGAAGACCATAGAATTTCTATAACATTAACTTTTCTCGTTTGGATCTGACCATTTCATCCTCATTCTCTGCAAGATAGATGACTAGCAAACTCAGACTCTGTCTTTTTTTTTTAATCTCCTAAAGAGAAAGTAAGACAGTATTTCACCAAGACCTTCAAGCTTCATTTTAAGCCCAAAGTAAATGACTCAGAATTCCGACAGCACAACCATGCCAGCTTCTTCCCAGTCCTGTAAATTGTCCCTGAAAAGATACCAGTAGAACCTGAGAAAACCAAACCCTGTGGCTTTTATAGAACATGTTGCAATAGATTCTCCAGTGAATTATGGAGCAACTGAGATAATAGCAAGATTATACTTCTTGTTAAAACGTGAACTAGCCATTTTTTTTAAAGTTAGAATTTGATTGGATTATGTTTGTGGGGAAAGCCGTGGGATCATTTGGACATTTGTCACCTATTTCTAGTGTGTAGCAATGTGAATAAAAATGGCACTTTCTCCAAGGGCTAAAGCTCAAGATGGAGGTCACTGTGAATGGAAGAGTGGGTAAATGATTTCATGGAAATGGCTGCATGTTACTTTGCCAGGTCGAGTCCTGTATTTTGTGGTTTGTTGCCAAAGTGAGGTGGAGGAGATAGGGGATTTATGTATATGATTCCTTTTACTTTTATTCTTTTCTTTTTTGTTCCGGGCTTTATGTTAAGTGTCTAAAGTTAAAATAGTCACTGATCAGGAAATTTGAAGTTTAAATAAAGTAGACCCTTTAAAATTTTTTTTTTCAAAGTCAAAAGTTTGCTCATCAGAATGCTCAGCTCTGGAGAAAAATGATTGTGTGGTGGAGAGGAAGGATAGCATAATGGAAATCTAGCATATATTCTAGCATATGTAGTCAGATCCGGGTGCATCTCCATAGGGTTCTATGGGCAACGCCAAGTGTTTGGTGGTGTCTTTCTAATGATTTATAGCTTGTGAACTCCTCTGGAGTACCTCTTGCCACAGCTATTTTTTGATTATCAATTAGTCAGACGATTAGCTTTTAGGAAGGAGTATTTTACTCTGGTATAATTGGTATAAAAACACCCCCCTACTCCACCCCCACAAAAGTCTGTGAAACATTCTCCCACCATTAAAATAGAGTCCAAGGAGAGCACATGTGGCAGAGGTAACACATAGTTCCCAGAAGTCCTTTTATTGGAATCCTCAAGATGATCTCCAAGGTATGGTATAGCATTTTTTGCTGGGCTCTTTGCAGAACATACAGGGTCCTCATCTGGTCAAAGCATGGGAGAGATCATCTAAGGCTTAGGGCTTTGCTGCTCTCTTCCCTCTGGTCCTTTCCTTCTCGAAGATTTAGCTGGAAACTCATTCCTCTCTGCCTGCTCCATTTGCTTGGCTTCTGAAGTAGCTCTCTTGTGTATCAAGACCACAAAGCATCATCACATTTTCTCAGCCAATCTCCATACTTTCTCTATAGTGTTACTCAGTGATTAAGGACTTTTTCCTGTTCTTTGTCTAAAACCTTTGATTGAGATGTGTTCTCATCTGGTTAGGATGGAGTAATAGCAAGCAAAGTGGGACTTTCACTTTTTTTTCTTTTGGAGTGCTTCTCAGCATTAAGGCAACCAAGTGCCTTTGGTTGAGCCTTGTCTTTGATTGAATCAAGAGTCTTTCATGACCTGCTTAAGTCATAAGAAAGCCTAACACACACACACACACACACACACACACACACACACTGAAGTTAGCATTTTGTTTTGGGGCTCACTCACTGGAAGAATGTTCTTGTGATTTGACCAGACAAGACTCTGGGTAGCCTTTAAGGAGTTCCGCCCACCCCAGTTTTGAAAACCCAGATGTTGGTGCTTCTCTCTCTCTCTGGTAACTATGTATGTATTGCTGTGGATAGACAGAAGTCCTGTCTGCTGATCTGTGTTATTTGCTCCGTTTGTGTAATTTCTGCTTGTAATTTCTGTTTGTGTTATCTCTGAAGTTCAGGATGCTGACTTTTTCCCCTGAACTAAGTGAAATATATATATATATATATATATATATATATATATATATACACACATATATATATATATATATATTTAATTAAAGTGAGATTGTAAACTCTTTAAAGTTACTTTGCTTAGAAAAGCAGATCAAAGAAACTATTCTAGCAGCCATCCTATGTGCTGGTGTTGTTGATCTTACACCTCCACAGCAGCTGCTAGTAACATTGATGTTGTAGATGACAGGGCAGAGAATTTTGTCACTTACCTTAAATGGTATAGGGTGACTTGATTGATTTACTCAGTCAACCCCTCCCTCACTTCCAGGAAAATGAATGGGTTCAAATCCTGATTCTGACACTTATTAGCCAGGTAACCTCTCTGAGCCTCATTGTTTTCATCACTCGTACTATGTCTCTTGTCACAGGACTGTTGTGGGGCAAACTTTTCATAAACCTTAGAGTATATACCCCTGACCAGGTTTGTGGTAAAAAATCATCATTGACATAAATGTAGCTTTGAAGTCACAGAAGGACAATATGTAATCTGAGGGCTATGTGTGAAAGAGCTTTTTACAAGACTGTCCTACCTGCATGGTTGCACCTGTCTATTGTGTGTGTGTGCATGTGTGCATGAGTGTGCACATGTATGTGCTTCCCATGAATTCTTTTGTTCCATGAATTTTAGGAAAGAGTAGGCATGTGTGTGACTGTAGCAGAATTGGATTCAGAGGTATAGTCAGGGGATTAGGTTTGAGGGAAAGATACTGAGGCTGGACAGGGCTGCACTTGTGAGATAGGTCACATATATTCTCACAACTGGAACAAACAAGCCAAAGCATAGTAAGCAAGCAGAAATCTGAGTAAGAGCCTCAGGCAAAACAAAATATAGGGCAAGATAGCACACCTGGATTATATGATCTCATAATATCATGTCCAGTTTTGCAGTGCCCTTTGGAATATCTTGCTGTAGGTCTTGTGGACTGGCTGTTGTCTTCTGCTGGAAGAGGCCTTTTTCTTAGGCCTTAAAGGGTCCTGGCCCTCATCCTTTTTTTTTTTTTTTTGCTAGATTGGAGGTCAGGAAGACCCAAGTTTAGATGTGGCTTCAGAGACTTACTAGCTGTATGATCTCATGCAAATCACTTGATTCTGTTTGCCTCAGCAGTAAAATGGGAATAAAAACAGCTCCTACCTCACAGGGTTGTTATGAGGATCAAATGAGATAATATTTGTGAAGTTCTTAGCATAGGACCTAGAATATAGCAGATGCTATATAAATGCTTATTTCTCTCCTCTTCATGTCTTTTATTTTTATTCTTCTTTGGAATTCCTCTGGGTTACTGATGTCGCTATATGACAGCAATACATGGAACACACTACCTCCAAAGGATAAAAATGAGTATCAAAACAATTGCAATGGAGACATAGAGAGATAGATATGTGTGTACGTAGATAGATGGATAGATAGATACGCAGCCTGATATCACCACCACAGCTTACCTCTCCATTGCTACTATGGGGCAGGTGCTATGTTAAGTGCTAGCAATAAAAATAAGAAAAAAAAATTTCCTTTCTTCTAGCAGCTTATAATCTAATAGGGGAAATCAACATACAAAAGAAAACTGAAAAGCACAGAAAGAACTCTGCTCCACCAAGGTGTCATTCAGAGAAGTCCCAAAATAGTGCAGCCTGGTGAGAAATGAGGAGATATTTGAGCTGGGCTACCTTCTTAAATGGAGGTTTGGAATTTATGGTTCCATAGAACAGGCACTGCATATGTGTTTGTGTGTATTGATTTCCTGATTTTGCTTACTTAATATTGCATCAATCTATATGCTTTTTCCTGTGCTTTTCTATTCATTTAATAGTAGTCATCACATTCATTGTTTATTACAATACAGTAAGAATCCATTACATTCGTGTACCGAAACCTATATATTCATTCTATGATTGATGGGTATCTATTTTGTTTCCAGTTCTTTGTATAGCCAGTGATGGTATAAGGATTTTGGCATATGAAGTATATGAGAACAAACTTTCTTCTGATCTTTGCTGTCCTTGGGGTATATGCCCATTAGTGGAATCTTTGGGTCAAAGGGAATGGATATTTTGGCCAATTTATTTATATTATTCCAAATTGCTTTCCCAAGTGATTGGACCAATTCCCTTCTCCATCAGTGTATTCAGTATTTCTGTCTTTTCACAACCCCTCCTACAATAATAACATTATTTTTATCTGTTCACAAAATCTCAGAGTTCTAGTCAAATCAAAGTTCCAAGATTCATAGAGTAGGTAGGATTTAGAACCTGAAGTGACCGTGGAGATCATCTAGATTTCTAGACCATTTTATGGAGGAGGAAACTGAGGTTCAGAAAAGTTAAGCAACTTGTCCAAAGTCACCCAGCTGCTAGAGGCAGCATTTAGATCTAGGTATTCTTGGGGTACATTGAGTTTGTAGTCAAAATTAGGTAAAGTCTAAAGTCAAATTCCTCTGAGTCCCTGGATCTTATTTTTAAGATTAAATTCAAGTTACCCACTTTGCCTAATCACCATTCAGTGCAGCTACAGGAATCTTCAAACTGTGCCCCTCCCTACATCCCCCGCTCCCCCACAACAGAAAACAAAACAAAAAGGCAGGTATTTGGTCTAATTTTAGCTTATTTATTTCTTGGTTATCCAGAGTTTAGCACAGTGCCTGGCATATAGTAAGTGCTTAATAAATGTTTGATTGATTGAAAGACCACATTATTCCACATAATATGAGTAAACTAGCTACTTCATTATTATTTCTGTAGAAATTTCTAGGTCAGAGGTCATGCTGGTAGAAAAAAATATGGTAATACAATCATAGCCACAGTAGCTGTTCCCTTAGTTGAGTCTCCCGGGAAAGGTTGTCAAATGCCAAAAATAGTCTGCATACTAGGAAATAAACTAAAAATCTGTCTGTCCCTGGGACAATTTAGTGCTGAATGTTTAGTTTAGAGACTTCTTACTGGGTTGTTACTATAGTGTCAGTTTATTAAACATTGTGAGAAGGACTTCTGGTATAGTTATCTTAGCCCACTTCAGGTAGAAAACTTTGGAAGCAGGAATGTAAAAATCACACAGTTACTCTTTCAGAGCTGGAAGAGACCATAGAAATATCTAGTCCAACAACCCTCCTTTTATAGATGAGGAAAGTGAAACCAAGAGAAGGCCTTGCTGAAGGTCATACAGATAGATTGAGGTGGCAGGGAATGCAGGTGAACTGGGTTCTCTGACAATATTCTTGGCTCTTTTCATTGTGTAATTACTCCTTACTGTTTTGGAGAAGAGGCTATTGTGCTTTTGGTTTTGTTTTTTAAAGGGCTTAATTTTGACTGGTGTTTTAAATTCCTTGAACTAGGATTATTGGGACTGGACTAAAGCTACATTTGGGGCTAATGACTGATGGGAGAACCTTTGGAGGCTTTTTTTTTTCTGTTTCATTTTCTTATAAAACCTTCCTCGTTGTCCCTCTTTTTCTGGTCAAGAGCTAAAAGAAAGTTATAAGCTCCTTGATAGGCTGGGAGTTGAGTGGCAGAATCTTTTATTTCCATCTTGGTGTTCCTGCTATCCCCTCACCTTTTTTTTAAGTTTAGCAAAGATGAGGTTCTTTTAAGTCAGAGCTGTGACAATTAAGGAGTCTCTGTAACTTGAACAAGTCTTTTTCCCCAAACAATATCCAAAACTTTTTGATAATAGGTAGCTTTATCTTAAATTACTTCTTTGTCCCTACCTCCCCTGGTACCTGGCTCAGTGTTAGTAGACTAAATATTTGTTGGTTGGTTTTTACTAACTAGGCAAAGAATCCCAATATGTGTGGAATCCCCCTCCCTGTTTACTAGTTTAATGTTATCTGACATTAAGAGGTTCAGTTCAACAAACATTTTATTGAATACCTACTTGTGCAAAGCATGATGCTAGGCACTGGAAGGAAAGAGAGAAGGGACAAAGCAAGGGACAAAAGTATGGGGGGGGGGGGAAGGGAAGGAGAAAGAAAAGAAATAACCATTTATTAAGTGCCCGATCTGTGCCAGGCTCTGTTCAAAGCTATTTACAAATATGACCTCACATTATTATCACAACAACTGTGGGAAGTAGGTGGATTATGATCTCCGTTTTAATTTTGAGGAAACTGAAACAGGCTAAATGAGTTGCCCAGGATTACACAGCCAGTAATGTCTGAGGCTGGATTTGAACTAAGGTCTTCTTGACTCCAGGTCCAGTGCTTTATCCACTGGGCCCCCTGGTTGCCTCTGAGCATAATCTCAAGTTACAGATTAAGGTTTGTGACTGTAATCTTGTTTCTGTTTTCTTCGGTATTCTCTGAACTGAATATCAAAAATGTCCGAAGCTCTGTATACCTGTTTGGGGTCTGATATTCATGGCTGTTACTTTTGATGGCCCATTTTGATATTGGTGTCAATGGGTAAATGCATGATGTTAGCGAGGACACCGTCTGAGTTGTGATAGTGGTATGCCTTTAAACTCCAGTCAGCTGTTTCATATAATTTTAGAGCTGTTGGTCCTGGTCATGAGGAACATTTGGCAAGAGAATGTAAATGTCCAGATTTCTCAGACTGATATCCAAGGGCTTTAGCACTCTGACTTTAACCTAACTTTGTAGGCTAATCACTCACTCTTCCCCTGTGGAAAACAGGTCTATTTACTGTCCCTTAAACATGCCTCACCCCATCTTTCCTCTGGGTCTTATTAAAAAATCACATTCACATGGCGCTTTCAGCCTTGGAAAGCATGCTACTCACAAAACCCTGTGAGATAGGTCATCTGATGGTTTGATACAAGATCTGTTCACATGGAGACACCCTCACTTGATGGAGATCACTGCCAGTCATGCCTTCTGCTATGCAGCTCACCTTGTCTATTTTCCTTCTATATATTGTCCACAAAATGTGTACGTGTTTGGGGTGGGAGGGAGAGTGGGGTGGGGAGGCAGCAGGGCAACGAGAGGGCACAGAAATGCTTCTTTTAGATATCTTAATGTGGGGTACCCATGAAGCCCAGAAGCTGTCCATTGAGTACCCTCTTCTGCCCCTCTCCACCCACCCACCCTACCCCCACCCCTAATCAGTGTAATTCTACATAGGTAATGTATTATGGCCTGCTCAAGCCTGCCATTTCGATTCCAAGGTTAAGATACTTGTGTGGTGTCATATACCTGGCATGTCCAAAAGCCTTTGATTCCAAGTTCAGGATTTTTTAAAAAACTCTCCTATACAGTGTCTGACTGAGGGACTTTGCTGGAATCTCTACCCACCTTTCATGGGAAATCTTCCTGTTCCCCTTTTTGAACTTCTAAAGAGGTTGCTATTTGTCATTCACTTAGGGTTTATCATATACTACTCTGTGGGGTGATGTTGATGGATATTTTGCTTCTTTTCTCCTGTCTTGATTGCTTTAAGGGCAGCAAACTTATCAAAACCTTTTGGATGCCACAAAGCTTTTTATTTCTTGTCATCTTAGAATGTCAAAGCCGAGATGAGCTTGAGAATAATCTTATTCAAGCCCCTCATTTTGCAGGTCAGGAAACTGAGGCTAGACAGATGAAGTGACTTGACCAAGTTTATCCTGTGGCAGAGCCCAACTCTAGAATTCAGGGCTATGGATTCCCAGTTGAGTGGGTTTTATATTAATCAATTGCCAATAGAGGAGTTTCCTAAAAATTGTATACGACAAAGATTTTGTTTAATAAATATCACTGAGTGGGAAGTGTTTATGTAACCATAATAGTAGCCAAATGTAGGAGCTAAATAAATGTTTACTGTCAAAGTGCAAATTATCACCCATTCCCAAGTTGCTGAGCCTCCAGTGTGTCGTTGCTGTATATGAAAGAGGGCATGTTTCAGATATGAAGGCAGCCGCTAAAAGAACAGCTTAAGCTTAGAGTCAAGAGAACAATTACTGAGTGACCATGGGAAAGTGACTTAACCTCATTGTGTCATCTGCTTATCTGTAAAATGTGGACAATAATAATGCTTGTACTGCTGACTTAATAAGGTTGTCATGAAAGATAGAAACCTTAAGATGCTAGACAAACGTAAACTATTGCTATCATTTTTTAAATCATTATAACAATGAAAGATTTGCAGACTTCTGCTGGAAACAAAGGCCTATCTGTTTAAAGCCAGTATTCTTCCAATGATGTGTGACTGAGTCTTGGAATTCTACCGTTGCCAAAGATTTGAAGTCGAGGATTACCCAAAGATCAGCAGGGAGGCACATACTGGGTTTTGGCAGAATGCAACTAGAGCATCCTAGATGGAGGAATGGGAGGGACCTTCAAGGCCCGCTAGTCAGTCAGCTAATTACCACTAAGATCCTACTATGTACCAGGCGTTGTTCTAAATGCTAAGAATACAAACAGAGACAATACAATCCCAACTGTCAAGGAGCTCACAGTCTAATGGGGAGAGACAACATGCAAGCAAGCTACAGACAGAATGAATTGGAGATGATCAGTTGATAGAAGAAGCTAGAATTAATTGATATCAGGAAAGGCTTCCTATAGAAGACTGGGATTGTATTTGAGACTTGAAGGAAGCCAGGTAATACAGGAAGTGGAGATGAAGAGGGAGAGAATTCTGGATATGGGGTACAGACCCCTTCATTTTACAGTTAACTGAGGCCTAGAGAGTTTAAGTCACTTACCCAAGCTCTTACACTACTGAGTGTCAGAGGTAGGATTTGAACCCGGGTACTCTGCGATTCATTTGGCTTTCTGCTACATCACATAAAAAAGAAATTATAAAAAGAGAAATGGGGTGAAGGATGGCACCAAAGAAATGTGTACTCCAAAAAAGATGTGCTGTACATGTAGCAAGAACAAGAGATAACAGATGGATAGGCAGACTACATTCATGACATCACTAGCAGTAAAGACCACCCCTTTCCCTCATCTGACAAACTTGGGGGAATTTATGGATGACTGACATAGAGAATGGCAGAATGGACACAGTTTAATAGGTTGCAGTTTCATTGGAATGTTGGAGTAACAAAGAAAAGAAAGAAGCAGTGATGGGTTTTGCATGGTAAGCGGTCATGGTCCTTATACACTGGGCATCCATAACCTAAAACAGGTGGTATTGGTGTTGGAAAACATACACAAAGGATGTGAATCTATGCATGAATGATGAGGATACGTTGTTTCTTCATTTAGTAATGGGTTACATTACTGTAGTGCTTCAGCGTTTAAAAACACTGTTTATAACAGTCATATGCATTTTATAGATGAGGAACCTGAGGCAAGGATAGATTAAATGACTTGCCTTGGGCCAAGCAACTCGTGAATATCTAAGCTCAGAGTTGAACTGAGATCTGTTTCCCAGAACAGTGCTTTGCTTTCTTCCCTAAAACTGCTTTCCTCACATGATCTCATAATATATTGTTTGTTCTACTCTGTATTTATGTTCTAATTTTTGAGTTTGTGTATAAATGTCTTATTCACACTAATAATAGCTGTCATTTATATGGTGGCTACTGTTTTCCAGGCACTGCCCTAAATGCTTTATAAATATCTCATTTGACCCTCCCTACAACTCTGCAAGGTAGGTTCTGTTATTATCCCTATTTTCCAGCTGAGGAAACTGAGGCAGACAGACATTAAGTGACTTTCCCATGGTCATACAGCCAGTAAGTGTCCGAGGCAGGTCTTGAACTCTAGACCCAGCTCTCTCTCCATTGCAGCACCACACCCCCCGCCCTCATTTGTAGTATACTATATGATTCTTGAGAGTAGGGACCATGTTTTTATTCACCTTTATGCCCTCCATAGAGTTGTAGAGAACAGATGGTCTTATAAATGTTCACTGAATTGTGAATGGATGATATGTTGTGTCCTGTTTTATTAGTGTGGTCAGTACTTTTTTTGAGTTTGGCCTTGAAGGAGGAAATGGAAGGGAACCAACATTTAGGATGGCACTGGGCTAAGCGATTTACAAATATTATTTCATTTGATCCTTATAACAGTCCTGGGAGGTAAGGGCTATTATTATCCCCATTTTACGGTTGACAAAATTGGGGTAGTCAGGGGTTAAGTGACTTATCCAGGATCACACAGCTAGAATGTGCTTGAGGCTGGATTTTAACTGTCTTCCTGGCTCCAGGCCTAGCACTCTATCCACTGAGCCACCTGGCCTTGATTGTTAGATAGAGCACCTTCTAAGGGGATGTTTTTCATATATTTTGCTTAATATTTACTATTTTATTTATTTGCTCCCACTTTGGGTGGGAGCAATGTTTTGTATGAGTTTGCTATGGATCAAGAAATGGACTTAACCCTCTGTTTCTTTCAGTGTGCAGCAGCAGCTCCTCCCTTGGCTCTCTGGAAGTAAAATCATTTAGGTGTATCATGGGCTATGTATATCCCCTTTGGAATGGGTAAAATGACATTTCTTTTCCTCAGCCTAGGAAATGAGTGTGCTGCTTAAAATTAGAGAAGGAACCTTCAAATGCTGGTATCATCTCCCAAATGGTCAAGCTGTAGTGACCACATCAGTTCTACCCCTCAGTTTTCTGAAAACAAATCAGGTTTTGGCTTCGCTATCTTATTTTATGCTAATATTAGGCCATTTGTAGGGTTTTTGCTGTTTTGAAAGGAAAAGGAAAAGTCATTCTAGACTTTTCAGTTTCTTTGAAAATGAATGAGATCGGGGCAGCTAGATGGTGCAGTGAGTAGAGCCTTGGAGTCATGAGGACCTGAGTTCAAATGTGGCCTCAGACACTTGATACACTAGCTGTGTGACCTTTGGCAAATCACTTAATCCCAATTGTCCCGCCTTCCCCCCACCCCTAAAAAAAGAAAAAATTTAAAAAAAAAGAAAGAAAATGAATGAGATTTCTGTATAATGACTTAATTAAAAAAATAATGAAGAACTGGGTATTAATGCATATCCATTGGAGAAGAAATTAGTTTTCAGTAGGATTGAAGACTTTAGTATTTATTGGTTGTTAATAGAGGATATTTTTTACACATAATGCTGCAAATAGCATTCATGTTTTAATAGATAGTTTAGTAGGAGTATTTGAAGAATGCCACTTTTTATTAATCAGATACTTGTATTTTTTCGAGACTTCTTTCTACACAATAGCTCAAGTGAGAGGCATCAAGCAAACTGGATTCTTTTTCTTTTGTAGGAACAGTATCTCTGAATGTATTAGTAATCTTAGACTATCAAAACTGCTCCTTACTCCTGGCTGTAGATTATTTGGTGAAAACTAATGAAGCCAAAGTCATGGGCTTAGTCTCCAGGAGGGTGAGTTATAAAACCTTTGTTTCAGGGCCACAGGCTATTATAGCGCCCCAACCCCAGCCAGCCATTAAAAGGTGGTGAGAGTGTAACTGGTTTAACACAAAATCCTTTCTCATTGCTGTAAAAATAACTATAAAAAGGTGGAGGAGTGTAACCTTAGAGTGTGAAACCTTAGGGTGTAAAGGACCCCAAAGGTGCAAGGGGGTTATTACCAGGCTGCTCAGAAGGTGTAGAAACACCTCTTTTCTTAAGAGAGGAAGTACAACATATGTTCCTTTGGAAATAACCCCAAAAATGATTATGCCTGCTAAAATGCCTTTTTCCTTAAGCCTCAGAGAACAGAAAACTTCCTGATTTTTACTGTCCACATGTGGAGTGGCTTTAGGTATGAAACAATGTGGTGGGATTGGAAAGTTGGATTGAGATATCAGATGGGGAGAGATTAGGTCACAGAATTGTATGTATTTACCTAATTCTATTTTTCATGGTTCTAGCGGTGCCATAATGTCAGATACAACATATATACATACACACACACACACATATATATATATACACACACACAGAGATGTGTACCACAGCATTGTCATGATGTGATATATGTATGCATAATATATGTATATATGAGATACACATATACACATACATGTGCATATGCACATACTTGTGGCACTTGATGGAATATTGCATGACTGTACAGGTACAGTGTGTAGAGGGAACATCATGCTCAACACTGAATGAATGGAAAAAGCATTTATTGAGGCTTTATCATGTACTATGTACTATGCTAAACACTGGGGGTGCCAACAGAAAAAGAAAACCATCCTTACTTTCAAGGATCTCATGCTTTAATTTGAGGAGAAAACACCTATAGGAGGGTTCAGCCGCAGAGCTGATGGAAAGCTCTGGAGGTCCTAAGGGCACAACAGCAGGGTAGCTAGCAAATTCCAGAAGTGCTTAGGGTGCATTGGAATGTTTTAACGTTCAGAGAGTAGATCAGCCTATCACCACTGGAAAGAATATTGAATAGAAGACTGAAAGGAGAGACTAAACAATGCAAATTTCTGTACAGTACAACTTGTAATTTCATGGCAAAGTGTTCTGTAACATAGACATTTTGGGGTTGACTTAGACTAGGGTGAGCCAGGAGGGCTTGGTACTACACATTTTGGTTAAAGGAACCAGAAGGGAAGGTCAGAAAGATCAAATAAGGTTAGGACAGGTTTTGTGAGGAGGAGAAGGAGGCTGTGTTCTATCCTCAATTTAACAAATATTGTGACTGTCATGTGCAGGACACTGTTGATGATATGGAAACGAAAAAATGGGAAGGGCAACCAATCCTTGCCCTCAGAGAGATTGTTCAAATACTCTTTGTTAGGAAAAGAAGGCTTGAGGGTAAAAAAAATGCCTGACCCCTAGATATTGAAACCTCACCCGCATTGGTTCAAGAGATAAGACCCATGGATGCCTTTTATGAGTAAGGCATTGTGCTGGTTCTGTGGAAGTCACAACAGAAGCATAGCATTAGATGCTATCTCTCTTCAAAGAGCTTATGACCTAGTTAAAAAAATCAACAAGCATTTATTAAACACCTATTATGTACGAAGTGCTATTGATACGAAAATGAAGTACTCCCTTCTACCACTTGTATTCTGGTGCAGGAGGTCTTAACCTTTTTTTGTGTCACTGCCTTTGGCAGTCTGATAAAGACAATGGACCCATTCTCAGAAGAGTTTTTAAATATAGTACATAAACTAAATTACATAGGCCTGCAAAAGACTCCAAAGGTTGTTGAAAATTAGGATGGTCTTTTTTTTTTCCATCAAAGTTTACAGTCTCCCTGAAATTTGTCTGCAGACACGTATACTCCAGGCTTAAGAACCCCTGTTAGTAGACAGACACAGACAGATAAGCACACCTGCCTTCCTCCAAACTTACATATTTCTGTTAATGGCATCACCATCCACTCTAGCTGCCCATGCTTGTAGCAAATCTCAGAGTCATCTTTGGGTCTTCCTTCTCTTTCATAATTCATAATAGTAGCCAACTTCTGTTGATTCTCTCTGTAACATCTTTCAAATCTGTTCCTTTGCCATCTTTGACACAACTTCCAAAGGAATATTCTGAAGGTTAGGTCTCACAATATGGTTTCTCTACACAAAGAGTTGCCATGGTTCCCTTCTGTGTCTAGCATAAAATACATAATCTGTTTGGCAGACCTTATGTGTCAAAGGCTGGATTTGAACTCATCTTCTCTTTCTCCGTGTCTAGAGCTCTTTCCTTTATCTCACTGCTCAGTATTTGAGATAGGTGTTTCTCCCTCTCTGTTTTCACCCAAATTCCTAATGTTTATCAGCTACTCTGCTCTCTCAGATTACCTTGTACTTTTTACATATTTTCTATTTATTTATATTAAGGAGTTTCTCCCCTCACTCAATGTCTTAGAAAGCAAAGAGCAGATAAGAGGTATTAGCAATGTGTCAACACCTCCCGAACCTTTTATGGTGTATGAACTTATTTCTCCGATGAAGTTAAAGAAAGCAAGTGATTGGCTGAACATTAGCCAAACCCTTGGTACTTTATGGATTTAAGCCCCCCAGAATCAGGGAGGGTCAAGACATGGGGAGGTCAGAAGAAGGAGATTATCTTTCTTCTCCCTTATCCCCCTAGGCCACTCTCCCAGACCCCAGGGGGGAAAAACCATCCACAGCATCTAGCAACAAACACTGGCCAGGAAATTGACAACTCTGTTCAACTGAACAGTTTTTAGCGGGATCTGGACTTAGGAGTGCTTTGTGGATAAGACCTCTTACGGGGAAGAGAGCAAATATCTGCCTCCAGGCAGCTAGATGGTGTAGTAGATTAAGTGCTGGGCCTGGAGGTAGGAAGACTTGAGTTCAAATCTATCCTCAAACACTTACTAGTATGACCTTGGGCAAGTCACTTAACCTCTGACCCAGTTTCCTCAACTGTAAAATGGGGAGAATAATAGCACATACCTCAGAGGGTTGTTGTGCCCATCAAATAAGAGGTTTGTAAAGTGCTTACCACAGTGCCTAGCACATAGTGAGTACTTAAAAATGCTTGTTCCTTCCTTCCTTATTCTTTCTTTTCTCCCCATCAGCCATGATACCTAGCAGTGGTTTAACTAAAAGAAAACTCCCCATGCAGCTGTTGGCAAGTTTGTTGAGAGAGTCTGGGCAATTGAGAGAGCAGATGGACATGGGTATAAAGACAAGCAAGGCGCTCAAGGGGAGAAGTACATTTGAGGAACAGGAATTCTGGCAGCAGAGAAGAGAGCTTCTTATTAAATCAAGAGGGAATTAGTTCTGGCAGTTTTAGAGCCAAACTTAAGATAGGAACCTACCCTGAGAACACAGCTGAACAACCCACTGGGCAGAGACACTGCAGCCATAGAGAGCTCTGTGAGGATCTAGAAGAGAGAAAATATCAGGAGGTGTGAATTACCTTTACTTCATCTAAGCCCTATACATGTACCTCATTACTATTATACTTTAAATTTGAGTCCAGTTTTCCAGGGATGTTGTGTGTATTTGTGGGACAATGTCCCCAGATTTATGGGGGAAATGTATTGAAACTCTCTTAGTAAATGCCTTTGCTATAAGAATTTATTGTGTTTACTGACTGTTAATGAGAAGTTTACTAGTGGGGCTGGGGAGGAAGCGGTGCTTTTGAGATACACAGGAGGAAGCGGTGCTTTTGAGATACATACAAACATATACACATATCTCTCTCTGTATATGTATGTATGTATGTATATGTATGTATGTATGTGTGTATTATATATAATATATTACACACACACATATGAGAGAGGGAGAGAGAGAGGGAGAGGAGGGGGGAGAGAGAAAGAGAGGGAGGGAACAAGAGGAGTCGAGGAGTGGAGGATAACTCCTAGGTTTTGAACCTGGAAGATTGGCAGGATGGTGTTGCCTTCTACAGTAATAGGGAAAGTATATTTGTACATTTCCACACACACACACCTCCTCCCCCTAGAAAGTAAGCTGCTTGAGGGCAGAGACTTTTGGGTTTTTTGGGGGGGGGTCTGTTTGTTTCCTTGTTGCCTTTTACAGTAACTTGCCCTTAATTAATTCTCACTTTAAGTACCTCACTTCAAGTCATCATCACTTACTCACTGTCTGTCTGTCTGTCTCTCTCTCTTCCCCCCTTCCTCTTTCTTTCTCTGTCTCTCTCTCTCTGTCTCTGTCTCTGTCTCTGTTTCTGTCTCTCTCTTTCTCCCCACCTCCCTTCCCCTTACTTTAGTTTCCCTAGGTCGTCTTCCTAATATACTGATTTGATTCATGCTCCTCCCCTATTCAAAAACTTTTAGTGGCTCCCTATTGCCTACTGAATAAAAGATCTCTTCTCTTGACTTTGAAAATCTCCTTCACATCTAGTCTCTGATCTCTTTCTAGTCCTGTCTCATAACTTTTTCCTTATGTACTTTTTGTTCTAGACAAACTAGAGATTCGCCCTCTGCATCTTGGAATGAACTCTCACCACCTCCACCTACAAATCTCCATTTGTTTGAAGTCTTTCCCATTCAAGGTCCAGCTCAGGTGTCAACTTGTCCATGGAGTCTTCCTGGAATCTACAGCTGAAAGTGTTTCATCCCTTCTCATAATTACTCTAGCATTTTCTCTGGACCTCACCATTCCACTTATCTATCAGTTATTTGTGTGTATGTCTCTCTCTCCATCCCTTTTCCCCATGCATCAGGTTAAATAGGAAACTCCTTTTGAAAAGAGCAATCCTGGCTCTACCCCTAACTTACTTAACTTTTCCACCTCCTCATCTGCAGCCTTTTCACCCTGGAGATGCCTCCACCCCTAAGTGCCCCCTCTCCCTTCCCTCTGATGAGCCTTGAGTTCTTGCCTAGGATCAACCATTACATGAGGTGCTCAGGCCATCCATCTCCCTTTTTCTCCTGACTCAACTCCCAGTTCCTAGCATATGCTACTGCCTGTTGTAGTTCCTTATTAAACATTTGTGGAATTGATTGTTGAATAACAAAAAAGGTAATTTCAGTTATATATAATCTAGAAATTTCTCCCAAGAACAAAGATCCATCTTTTTAAACACCAGTATCTTTTTGGTGATGATCTATGATTGTGAGTTATGGAACATCACAGTCCTCAAAAAACTGAAACTGAGCATCACCTAATGGGACGGAAAGGCACTTCATGTGACCCAAGATGTGAACTGGCTCCAGTATCTTTATAAATAAGGAATTATGCAGGAGGGGCTCTGTCATGAATGTCATTAGAGGAATGTCAAGAGTAGAGAAAAAGATGAACCTATAATGTAGCCATACACCCAAGAATTCAATGTCTTTACCATCTATTTTCTTCTTTAATATGATAGCATTAGATAAAAGAAGAATCAAGTTAATTTGTGTTTATAGATGTTAACTTTTTAGTACAGATACAACCAACATACCCCCAAATTAAGTTATGTAATTCTTTCTAGACCAGGGAGGGAAACTTCTTTAGTTTTGAATAATGGAGTTAGTCCAAAGGCGAAGAACCAGAAAGGAGATGTGGGACAGAGTGAGAAGAGTTGTGTAATGTGGCAGAGGAGTAGAAGGCCCAAAACAATTGTCTCAATACCATCCCATAGGATAGTTTGACCATTAGGTATCTCTTAGCAACTTGCCCCAATAAGCAGATGTTTGAGTTCTTGGTTAAGGAATCATTCTTGAGTGATTTGAATATCATTTGTTCTATGTAGTGGTGCTCCCTGTTATCAGGTGGTCAAGGCAGTGTCTTGTCTGATTTTTAATTATCCATTTTATAGTTAAGTCATTGGGCAAGAGTGGGTAATGGGTTATGAAATATAATGGTTAGAATGTTTATGATACATTGTAGTTTTCCTTTAATATGTGGAAGGCAACAAATTTTGAGAGAGCATCAAGACTAGTGGAAGTAGTAGAAATTGTGCTTTTTTTTAATCTTGAGGAAAATTTTGGTGAATACTAAATTAATATATTTGTGTGTAGGAGATATTTTCTTTTGGTTTTATACTTATATATTTGATGCTGGTCGCTACTATTGAAGACGATGATCATTTTGTAATATCTACTTGCTCTCTGACCTTTTAATTCTCTCATTTATAGTTTCCATTCCCTATTTTTTAGGTTTGTTCTGAGGAAAATGTTATATGTAAACCTTAAAGTGTTTTATAAATGAAATTTATTATGAATTATAAATTTGTGATATATACCCTCCTATTTAATTTAGCACATCTTGCTGCCTTGGCAAATAGATAAAACTTCAGTTCCTCCTTTGAAAGAACTTAAATTTTAAACCAGATGTGAAGACTTATTTTCACAATAAAATCTTTACTAAAGAGGCAAAGAGGGACAATTTTTTTTGGAATTAGTAAGACCTCCATTGGTTCAAATCCTACCCCTGACACCTAGCTGTATAACCATGGGTAAATGACTTAATTTTATGGTATTCCATACCGCATTAGGCAAAACTCTTAACATTAGTTGTGTTTTTTTTTTAATTGATGCCTTTTGTTTTTAATATCATAGTCCTTTCTAAATATGGCTTTTCTGGATCCTAACTCCAGCAAGCCTTCTCCTGTGTCAACTATTTAAAAAGGAAAAAAAAATGCACTTCAACAAAACTAACAAGGATTGAGTCTGACTGTGTATGCAGTATTTCAAACTCATAGTTTCCTATGAAGTTTATTTTCTTAAATCTTATCTGAAATCATAATGCAGTTTTTAGTTTCTTTTTATTCATGTTGTTTTAGCTGTATACATATTTATCTAGTTTGGTTTACTTAATTTTCTATCAGTTATGAACCGTTACAGTATTTACTTGCTGGTTTGCATCAATGGTGGGAATTTCCATGCAGCTAGCTCCCTGTGTCAATAAAATCATTGATCCAGACCTCCAAAAATGAAGTCACCAAAATCTCCTCCTAGATACTCCACCTTTAGGCCCTCTTAGTAGTCACTTTATTGTATTGTAAAATGAGAGACTTATTACTTTGGGGACAGAGGGTTGTTGGTGGCTGTAGATGGTTATTTCGCTTGTTGGACTTTGGAAGGGCTTCACCTTTGAAAGAAAGAGAAGAAAATGGAATGTAAGTAGGGCATAAAAATCAGACACCACAGACCTTTTCTCCATACTCACTCTATTTGTCTATTCTTTCATTTTGTGACTTTCCAGTCACTTTCAGAGTAGCTACGGAAGGATTGCTTTGCTGAGCCTACTGCTCTTGTATTGTTGAAAGAAGACTGATGCTATAAGCCAGCTGAGCTGTGTTGAATTGGGTAGAGTTTGGAGAGATGGGAGAAGGAAAACTTCTGTTTTTTTAAATTCATACCCTTTCCAATAAGCATGCAGAATCAGAAATACCTTTACTCCTCTATTATTTAATAGTAATAATGATGATAACAGTAATAGCAGCTCATATTTATAATGTTTTACACACTCTCTCATCTGATCTTTTGACAGCCCTGTGAGGTAGGTGTGATTATTATCCTCATTTTGCCTCTAAGAAAATTCAGAGAATTTTCAGAGAAGTGAACGGTCATGGGCACATTACTCTGTTTGGGTCAGGCTCTGAGAAAACGCGTAGTTAGCAAATAGATTGGAATCAATAAGATCTGAGTCCTGAAACCTCAGCTCTGCCATATGTCATCTGGATGACTTTGAGGAAGCACTAGATAGATGAGAGGCCTGAACTAGGTCATAATAATAATAGCTTATTAGAAGACCCTCGTGAGCAACTGTACATTGAACAAATAGAATTATCTTCATATAATCGAGGAAACTGAGTAATTTGCCCAAGGTCACATAGACTCATACATTTAGAACTAGAAGGTACCCCTGAGTCCAACCCTCCTCATTTCACACATGAGAAAACTGAGGCTGAGAGCGGTTAAATGACAGGATCACAGAGCTAGTATGTGTTTAAAGCACAAGCTTTTTGATCTTAGAACCTCTTTACTCTTGTAAGTTATTGAGGACCTCAAAGAACTTTTGCATATGTGGGTTACATTTATCTGTATCTACCATATTAGAAACTAAAACTAGGGGCAGCTATGTGGTGCAGTGAGTAGAGCACCGGCCCTGGAGTCAGGAGGACCTGAGTTCAAATTTGGCCTCAGACACTTGACACACTTACTAGCTGTGTGGCCTTGGGCAAATCACTTAACCCCAACTGCCTTCCCCCCTGCAAAAAAAAAAAAAAACAACTAAAACTGAGAATGCTAAATATCCTCAATTTTTCAATGACATGTTTATTAATCCATTAAAAATAATACTAAACCAACTATATATTAACATTAATAACATTCTAATGAAAAGTAATTATATTTTTCAAAACAATAAAAAGTTGGAAAAGTGGCATTGTTGTATATGTTTTTTGTAAATTTCTTTCATGTCTGACTTAGTAGAAGACAGCCAGATTCTCAAATCTGCTTCTGTGTTCAATTTTTTTGTTGTTATGGTCAGAGTATATAAAGAGTGTATCTGGCCTCATGTAAATATATAGCTGGGAAAGGAAGTATTTAATAAGCAAATGATATCTCAATATTTAGTTGGTTTTGACCTTGATGGCCTCCTGAAAAGAGCATCTGAGGCCCACACTTTGAGAACTGATGGTCTCTAAGGCAAGAATCAAACTTGGATCTTCTGACTCCCAGATCAGTGTTCTCCACAATGTCGGCATGGTGTCATAGTGTCACTGAGTTGCCTCATGATTAGGAAGTTCTGGTACTTGGAATAGATGATTTTCAAGGTTGTGCTTCTCTCTGGCATTCTATGATTTAAATATTGGGAATATGTGGTCTATCTCTGGTACATTGTTGGAGTTAACAGAAAGCACATAAGGCAAGATTATCCCTTCTAACTGGGGAGGCAAGACTAATACACAAGACAGTGAACAACAGGGATGGAGACTAGACCTGAGATTTTACAGGTACAGGGGACCCCATTGGTGAGGAGCTTCCTCTATCAAATTTCTCTAGAGCAATAAGAGATAAATTGACTATCCAGGGTCACACAGCTAATGTTCAGGCAGCACTGGAACCTAGTAGTTGTTACTAGAGCTCTACCCCCCATGCACATTGCCTTTATTCACTATGGCAACAATATGACAGTCTGTGCTAAACTTTGCACTAGTACTAAAAGAATTCAAATGAGGGGTGGTGGTGGTGGATGGAGGATAATGTGAAAGTTACCATAGATGAGGTAGATGATGTATTTAAGCCCTGTGGGAAAAGTGAGAAATAGAAAATATCACCTTGCTTGGAATGTTCCCCCTCATCTCTGTCTCCTGCCCTCCCTGGCTTTCTTCAAGTCCCAGATAAAACCCTACTTTCTACAAGAAGCCTTTTCCCATCCTCCTTAATGCTAACACCTTCCCTCTGTTGATTATCTTTAGTTCATCCTGTATAGATCTTGTTTGTACATAATTGTTTGCATGTTATCTCCCCCATTAAAATGTGAACTCCTTGTGAGTAGGGATCATTTTTTGTCTTTCTATGTGTCCCCAGTGCTTAGCATAGCGCTAGACATAGAGAAGGCACTTGATAAATGCTTGTTGACTGACTGTAGACAGGGTTCTAGCTAGCACGGATGAACAAAATCCAGAAATAAATCAGGGAACTTCTGCTTAGAAGTTTTATTGTCTGCCTGCTTTGTTTTCATTATGTAGCTGAATATCACACTAGCTCTTTCTGCATGCCATAACACTGTGTTGAATCATTGAGTTTTCAGTCCATTAAAACCCCCAGGTCTTTCCCACCTGAACTTCTTTCAAGACTCCCGCTGTGCCTGTGCAGTAGAAGTTTTTTGAATGAAAGTGGAAGACTATATGTTTATCCCTATTAAACTACAGTTTATTTCTACAAATAAAACAAACAAAAATTTTACCTTTCCCTGAAGCCCTTTAACGAACTTAGCCCTAAGTAGTCAGAATGATTGATAAACTCACCTTGTCTGCAGGTGCTAAAATGCAGTGAGTGACCAGAAAGGTGGAAGAGGAGGAGTAGTTAACACAGCTGGCCAATCCAGAAACAGAGCATGTCCACAGTACCTGAAGGACTGAGAGTTTGTTGTATATTAAACAAGTCTCTCTGTTTAGTCGCTGCTAAGAGCTCAGGTATGTATGAAATAAATAAATATATTACAGAGTTTCCTAGTGTTTCAGCCTTGGGGAGTGGGAGGAAAAAATGGGATGAGACTGGAACTAAAAAGTAAATTACAATATTTATATACTTAAACATTATCATAATCTTGAGATAAATCCATGAAGTTACATGTTCAGCCCTGTAACTTATCAGAAAGAACTGTGAATATTTCATTTTTTTTATTTTATGAGTCCCTGTTTCCTGTGCTCCTTGGGGTTAATTTAGAATCTTACCAGAATTAAAAATATTGTTCTTCAGATATAGTTATTTTTGCCAGTTACGTCTAATGTAAGTGTGAAATTATTCAGAAAAGGAAAAGAAAATAATGTCTCATGTTCACAGTTCATCTGGACACCTCTGCAGCAGGTTTAAAATTGACTTCTTTTGATTAGATGGACATAAATTTCATTAATGTAAAAGTTGTAAAAGACATTTGGCTTTTTTCTTTATAAACAGCCCCTAATTTTAAAAAATAGCTTTAGTTAATCCAGTTGTTCTGTATCTGGTGACATGACCACTAGACACATCATGAACTTAGGGGTAGTTCCTTAGAAGAGATCATATAATTGCAGAAATTGTCAAAATGTCTTTTTAAATGCCACGTAGATACATTAGAATGAGCCAGATGGTAGTTGTGTATTTGTTTTTAGTCAGTTTAAATAGGTTTGCCCAAATACCTACAGTTTTGATCTCTGTTTACAATAAACCAATTTGGAGCCTAGGTTCCATGTTTCCTTGTTATGACATGTGGTATGATTGGTTTCAAAGGAATACATTATTGTGAGCACATTATGAAAAAGAATAGAGTAATATAATTATAACCAACTCTGGTAAGAGCTCTCGCTACATTTGACAGAGGATACAAGCTTTTGTTGCTGAAGTGTTTCTGTAATTACATCAGAAATGACACTCAACATTAACCTTACTTTGAGGGGGGAACCCTTAATATTTAAGTAAGTCCGTAAAGTAGCGAATGAATCATTGCCTCCTTATGAAGAAGTAAAAATAGAAAAGAACAGTTGACATCATCCGTAGCAAGTTTTTAAGGAACTGAAAATTCAAGTCTATTTTAAGAAACAGATAACATTTAAAGTAGTGAGACTTTGCCTGCAAATTAATAACTTCAGCAAATGGACCTTTGATGAAAGGGGGAGAGGACTTGTCATAATTCAAGGCTAGTTCAAAAAGTGGGTTTATGAAGTTGATCCACAGTGACTAATAAATACTACAGTAATTTGCTGGGAGCACCAGATTCTTATAGATATTTGTGGGAACATTGTTAAAAATTGTTTGGGTAGTACTCATTGTGACCAGATGTATCCTTAGTTAAAATTGGTCATTCTCCAAGTTGCATGGTAGCCAGGTAAATTTCAGTACTGGTACTTTTCCTTCCTTTCTGGAATGTTGATATATTTTGTTAATAGAAATTACTCCCTACAGAAACTTCAAATTCACAAATCTCTGTGGCAGTAGCAGGTTATTTTTTTTTTTGAATTCTCTCAATTCTTTAAAAAAAATAATAATAATCCTTTCCCCAATAGAACACTTCTTTGAAACAATGAACTACATAAGCGAAACAGAAGCATTCATGATATCTAACAGTATATATATCTCATTCCACATCTGTAGTCTTTACAACTCTGTACCCAAAGAAAGGAGGTATGTTTCAGTGCCAGTCCTATGAAGTTAGGACTGGTAATTGCATTTATTTGAATTCAGTGAATTTCAATGTTGTTTTTCTTTTTAAAAAAATTTCTTTTTCTTTTGTTTGCTTATTTTGTACTTGACAAACAGTAATTAAAATGAACAAAGTACAGTTTTCAAAGAACAGAAAAAGAGCATTAAATATGAAACCATGAGCCTATTACAAACAGCTTGCCTTATTAAAATAAAAAAGCATGTAATAAAATCATGCTAGGTTTAAAGCTGGCCTGCTTGTCCATATTTTTGACCAAATTTCCTTTTGTTCTAGACATCATTCTAGTCATTTTAAGAAATGCCTCAAGGAACTTTTCTTTTCTTTTTTTGACATCATTATCAGTTGACCCCTCCTGCCTCCCCTCAAATCTTCAAATTAAAAGAAAAACCCTCCTCACGTAACAGACAAACATAGTCAAGCAAAACAAGTGTACACTTTGGCCATGTCCATAATGACATATCCCATTTTGTATCTCGATATTGTTTGCCCTTGAGTTATTGTCATCATTGTGCATATTGTTCTTTTGGTTCTGTCTTGTATTCAACCAGTTCAAAAAAAGCTTTCTAGAGATTCTTTAATTCCTCATGTGCATTATTTCTTATGCCTCAATAATATTCCATTACATTCATGTACTACACCTCATTTAGCCATTTCCTGTTTAATGAGTATATTGGAGATTAAAATTGTCCAACCTACAATAAAAGAGACTGAGTCAGAGCTCTGAGCCAATGACAATTTATCAAAAGGTCCATGGTCTTCTCTGATGAAGTGGATTTCGGATCTTCCTCATGATCTGAGATGTCTCCTTCTTCTAGGACCCTTGTTTTTATAGGGTTTGATGCCCAAATATGCAAAAGAGGCGCAGTGAAATACAAAATCTAGTTGGTTGGTAGGTAAAAAAAATGGCAGGTGGTAGGGTGGGTGGGACAAAGAAATGGACATCTCCATTGACTAAGTGGTCATAAGATAGTCACTTGCTCATGTTGGACAAGAGAGAATGGTCTTGAAGTACAAAAGTAAGTTGGGGAACTTTCCAAAACATCAAGGCATCCCACCTATGCTGAGTCTGGACATGGAATTTCAGCAAAACAGGATGGGTATATCTTTGTCAGTATTCTTGTGGTTGTGCAAGTGTGCCTCATAAATTAGTGAACAAGTGGTGAGCCTTATGTTAAAGTTTGGAGCCTCCTGTCAGAACCTATCTATCTCTATATGATTTATGTGAAATATCAAACTGATTAATACTGATAGGAATAGAGTAAAAATTCAAATGAATTATTTCTCCAAAGTACCCACTTTGTTTAAAAAAGGATTTTTTTGTACTAAAAAAGTCTAAACAAAATCATCTAGAATTGTGTCTGGGTGAGCATGTATTTTGGATTAAGAGTATATTAACTTATTACAACTAGTTATATCCTCTTGGCAATATTGCCTTAAATACTAACACAATAGCTCTCATTGCCTCTCACCTATACTATTACAATAGCCTCCTAATTTGCTACCTTGCCTCATGTCTTTCCCATTTTCACTCTATCCTTCACACAGCTGCAGAAGTGAATTTCCTTACCTGCAAATCTGACCCTGTTACCCCCCTATTTTTTTGTAGCTCCCTAATGCTTCTAGTTAAACTTTTTTGACTTCTAAAGTTCTTAACGACCAGTCCCCAACTTTGCTTTCAATTTCATTATATAAGTTTCTCCTCTTCCCAAAATATGCTGCCCAGCCAACCAAGACTCCTCTGTTCCTCATAATTCACCTAGGCCTTGTCTAATGTGACCATCCCCTGTCCCTGGAGGGGAGTGAATTTCCTCCTCATCTTTCTTAGAGAATTCTTCACTTCCTTCAAGATGAAGTGAATTTTTCCTTATCTTATCTCCCTAACTAGTTTATATTCATTTTGTATTTATTCTATGTGCACATGTTGTCTCCCTCAATAGAATGTCAGTTCATTCTTTTCTATGTATCCTAGACCTATCACAATACCTTAATAGTATATGCTTGCTGATTAATTAAAAATTTTGTAGTTTTGATAAATTATTGTATCATGTGCAATATACATTGTTTAATTAACCTTGAACTTAAAAAAAAAAAGAACAACATATACTTTAGGCAGGAGTGATGAGTGAACATCTTGGTACAACTTTTCTTAACAATAGCCTCTTTCCTAGGATACCAAAACACAGAAGAGAGGAGGAAGTAAGAAGAGGAAGGCTAAAAGTAACACATTTAAGTGATTTGAGTGATAAATCATTGGACTCCTTAGGGAGAAAAAAAGTCACCCCAGTTCTTCTCTTCCTTCATTCAAGTCTGGGGTATCACTTGTACATTTTCTACAATGACTGAATTAAGCACCCTGTCTTCATCAGTCCCTTTCATACTAAACCTGTTGGCCATACTCCTTTGTCAAAGATCAGTTAACACCCATAGGTGTTAACTTTTAGGTTACCATCCCACTAAACTTTCACCAGCTTCCTGTGTTGTTTGTTTTGTTTTTTTTTTTTACACTTAGTCACCTGTGCCTAGTAAGAAATGCAAGACCCCTAATCTCAGCATGCTTTTTTTTTCATTTCTATTAGATGTCTTTCTTGCCCATAATCTGACCCCCCCTTTAACTGATCTAATTTCTTCTCCCCTTTATATTTGTTTCCTGTTTCTAACTTTGCGAAACTCTTACAAATCTGTTATCTCATTATGTCCTCATTATGACTTTCTGAGGTAGTATGGGTAGTTGGTGTTATTCTCATTTGGATAGATGATTAAATTGAGTCCTAGAGGTTAAGTGATTTCTCAAGTGTCACATGGTTGATGACAAAGCAAACAGTAGAGTTCTGATCTTCTGGTTCCTAGTGTAGTGCTCAGCTATAACTGGCATTTTTCATATCTTGGAAAAGCCTCACAAAGCATTCCTGGAACAAGCAGAATGAAAAATGCCCTTAAACTTTTAAAGACAAATTCAGTTGGAGGGAGATAGAAATTCACTCCCAGTGAATGTGGCATCTGTTTGTAGGGGGTAGGAAGCTAATGCCTTCTGGTGCCCTAGCTTCCTATTTTAACTAAATATTCTCAATAACTAGGTTCTAGCTGATGCTATAGTATGGAATGAGTGCAGATGTTGGCAACTTCTGAATTTTAGCACTTTGAAACAGAGACTCTATTTGCCCCTGTGGATCTGTCCTAGTTACATGTTTGCCATTAACCTTTTTCATAATACCATGATACTTTCCTTTACATGCTGTTAATTTGAGGATTCATTGTACAAAGTCCTTTTACTTCTTGCATCAAGTCTTGTTCGCTATCGGTACTCAGTAGATGATGTTGGACATATTTGCACAATCCTGAAAGTCCAAGGGTGGAATAACTTGAAATGAAAAAACAAAACAGCTTGGATAGGTAGAAAAAGTATTTAGTGTGGACTGTGTACTATGCTACAGACTGGGATACAAATACAATTAAGCAAGACCAGGAAGTTCTCCCTCTGCTTTCTTGCTTCCTTCCAGATTCAGTACAAATCCCACCTTCTGCAAGAGGCCTTTACTGGCATCATCTTCCCACTCAGTCCTGCTATTGCCTTCTCTCTGAGATTACATTTGTAATGTATGTATCTTGTATGTACATAATTGCTCACATTTTATATCCCCCATTAGAATGTAAAACTCCTTGAAGACAGGGATCATGATTTTAGCACTTAAAACAGTAGTACTTGGCACATAGTCATAAATTAGTAAATGCTCGCTGTTGATGATGAAGACAGCCCTTGCCCTAAAGAAGCTTACATTCTTGGGGAGAGGGAGTAGGGAAAAAGGGAAGGTACTGTTAGTGGTAGAGCTTGGATCTGGAATGAAGCAGCATAAAACTGACCTATCAGAGTTGGAGTCCAGGTTTACCTGGGAGGGCGATGGTCTGAGTCAAGGCAGCATGGCTGGAGAGATCAAGAAGTGGTATAAGATATATGTATGCACGTAACTGGCTCTATACATACAGCATTCAGATGTTAGAGCTTAGAGTTTCCTTAGAGATTATTAAGTCAATGATATTCATTTTAGAGATGGAATAAACTGAAGCCCAGAGAAGCTCGGACTTGTCGCAAGCGCATACAGAATGAATTAATAGTAGATCTGGGACTGGGAACCTCGTCTTCTCTTAGTATTGCGTTCTTTCTACAGTACAACGCTGCCTCATGCCAAAGTATGTATTGATGTGGTTTCTTCTCATCATTCAGTATTTTCTCTTGTTTCTACCAGTTCTGAAGTCCCTGATTTCTGTACTTTTCATAGGTGGCCTGCTTTTGAATGGTTCCCTTTAGAGGTTCACTCAACATTCAACAAGCATTAAGCAGGTGGGAAGGGTGCTAAGGTGCTAAATAATGCTGGCATCAACTTTGTCTCACAGAACCTAAATTCACATTTCATGAAACACAAAAGTCTGAAGAACATAGCTTAGAAAATCCTACTGTAGACTTTAGGAAAATGTTATTTTAATGATCCTGAATAATGTTAATAAAAATTTTAATAATGATGAATGAGGTTAATAAAAGCATTACTTTGCTCTAAAATATTCAATACATGAAGGTATCAAAAACACTTATTACACATGATTATTTTTCTTTGTGAAAACAGGATCTTCTCTTTTACTCCAACATTTTTCTGACTTGTTTATTCCAGAGGCATTCCAGAATCCTAGAATCCTCAGACTTAATGGGTTGTCAACATATTCCATGCCCACAAGTGTTAGATTATAGGCTTTTCAGTAGTAAAGTAAAATGATTAAACTTGTACCAACAGGAAGAGCAATCTGGCAGAGATTTGTAGGATGGAATGAAGGAGGAAAAGAGATTGGAATTAGGTAGGCCAATTAGAAGACTTACAGTACTTAAAAGTAGAGGTAATGAGGAAGAATTGTTGATGGGGCCAAAAGACAGATGTAACACAGAGCCTTCTACTTAGTAGGAATTTAATAAAGATTTGTTTACTAGAATTGAGAAATTATGGAAGGAGACCTATGCTGTCTTCTGCCTATTGGAGTTCATCCTCAGTTGCCTGTTCCTTCAAGTGATCTACTCCTGGGCTTCTAATTGTTGCCAGCTCTGTTCAGCCTTTTAACCTCTCCTCAATCCTTCATACAATGAGTGAGGAGTTGTGAAGAAGTCAGTTAAGAGTAAAGGTGAAGGTGAAAGGCACAGGGCTTCAGGAATTTTCACCCAAGACTTGGAGCCTGTTTCAAAAGGAATTGAAAAGGAGGGAACTTTTCTTATCTCCCTCCCAAAAAAGGGGAGGATTGTCCATTAGAGGAAAAGAGAAAGGCCATTTCCGCCTCAGGAAAAAGTTGATGATCTTTGAACGTAACATAAAATGTCTATTTGGTTACTAGAGACAAAGTCTGCTTCTTGACCTTTGCAAAAAAAAAAAAAATTAGATTGTAGTTTCTCCAAAAGCAAAAAGCCTAAGTAGAAACTGGATTGCAAACCTAATTCATAGTGATATAAACCTTCTAACTTAAACCAGAGGGGCATTGTTCCATCTGATAGAAAGATCAAATGACTTAAACTTAGCTTGTAAATCATACTAGTTGTGAGTTGTCACTGAGGGCTGCTGGGTGCTTTCGTGATCATTTTAAATCTTTGCTCTAGGCATTTTGAGCAAGGATTAAAACATCTTTCCTTTGGACCACACACTTTAAGGGAATAAGCTTAGGAGCCATTTCTCTCTTCTCCTTGATCAGCTACAATTGTTTGGCAGTGTGGGAATGGTGGAAAATCTGTATTTAAGTTCCATAAGTCAGTGCTCTGGGACCAAGGGGATGAAGATTTTGAGAGAGTTCAGAGGCACTGTTCCTGGGGCATAAGAAGAGGGAGCAACTCCCTGGTGCTAGAGGGTTCCCAAGGAGGAGAAATTGAGAGCCTTATTCTTGGAGCGCACTGCTGCTTCTGTGTAATCACATCCCAAGTGGGCTCTACCAGCAATCTCCTTTCCATATGTATTTCTTTGTTATAGCTCATCTTTTAAAGATATTTTGAATGCCACAATTTGGTTCAAAGTAGTGGGGAGATGGAGGAAAAAAATCTCATATAGTCAATCTTAATTGTAAGCACTGCAGTCTCAGCTTTTTAAGTAGGTCACTTTTTTTTCTGGTTAAGTATTTCTGAGGGACAATTTTTTTTCTTTTCCCCACTTAAAAAGAGAGAAAGGGTGAAGCTTGACCTAGAGAGAGACTGAGTATTTGCTAAAGGCCTATTCTCACAGATCCTTGGTTATCTCTTATGCCCTGGAAACAATGAGAGATCAAACATCACCTTCCACTTAATATTGGTATGATTTTTGTGCAATTCATTTCATCTCTTCTTTGCCTCGACTTCCTTGATCTATAAAATGAAGGGATTAGACTAGGTGACCTCCAAAAACCTATGCTCCTGTGAGTTTTCTAGATTACTTTGAGACCATGTCTGCCCCAAAATGTTTTAAAGAAAGGAAAAGCAAGCGATGACAGAAGTGATTGAAAAGATCTTCCTGGGAAGAAGGAAGTCTTAGGGTGAAGCTTTACTATGAGCTAGAGTTGTACGATGCTTTAGCCTAAAAGAAAATACAATTTTTTAAGCCTGATGGACACATTAAATTGCTGGTGTATATAGAGTGCCATATAAGATGTTTGTGAAAAAAGCACTATGTATGCATATATGTATATGTGTGTATATACACACACATATACACATACATATGATGTAATGTTTAAGACAAAATTAAATAAAAATTGAGCTGTTAATTAGTACGACTATATCTGTAATACATCTCAATTTGAAAGTGTCGGTGGAGTAATAAAGTATATTAAAGCAATCTTTCAGTAAGTTCTAAATATTTTAGTAACCCCCTGAATCTCACAGGGTTTCATAGGTCTTCCGTCACCCATTCATCAAACGATCATAAACATACCTGATTCCAAACACTCAAAGACTTCACCAAAAAGGACAGATTTCCAATAAATCAACACATTTCTTGAAGGTTAAATGAAAAAAAGTATTTGTGGAAGCACTTTGAAGAGTGCAAAGTATTAAAAAGTTTGAGGCATTATGTATGCTCCCAGGCACATGGGTGTGGGCTAATGGGGATCATTTTCTTAAATATTAAATCATGCTTTGCTTTGTTCTGTGTTTAAGTGCTTAGGAATGGTTGCCAACATTTAACTTGGCGATTGGGCTTATTTGGGTGTTGCAATTTTTCTGCATTTGCTCATCATTTTCTATCTGATATTTTAGCATTTTCACCACTACTTTCTTCTTCAAAGCTAAGTAAGGTAAAAGATAGCTTCCTGATTTAGGTAGAACAAATAAGACCATATTTATAAAGTGCTTTGAACATTGCCTGGAGTTTAATAAATACTTATTGCCACCCTCCCCCACTTACCATGATTTTTACATCCTGTTAGGAAGCTTGGAGATTCAAATCAACCTTTATTCACTTCTGGATCTTTTCTCCAGTTTTCATACTGACTGTTGTAAATCTTGGCATTAGAGCATTGGGCTAGCAAGGGTCTAGAGGTCTAGTCTTTCCCTCTATTTCTAAGCAGATAATTCCTAAATGATTACAGATAGTTTGCCTGTGTACTCTAATCCTAAAGATCTCAAGAGAAGAGTCTGTATTAGACAGTAGCCTTTGAGATTGAAGGAGAAGCTTTCATTTTCTGATATTTTCCCTCCTTACATTTTTATTTATCATATTTGTAAGATTGGTGGTAGTCATATTTGGTTCCATATTGCACTAAAATGGAAGGTGGGATGTGAGGCATATAATCCCACAAGATAAAAGAAAGAAGAACTTATGTATGCAGAATATTTATTTATTATAGCAAGGTATAGCAAGCAACCTAGAGGGGTTGCCCTTGATTTGGGGAATGGCTGAAAAAATTATGGCATTTGAATATTATAGAACATTATTATACCATAAAGAATGATGAAAGACATAAATTCAGAGAAACCTAGGAAGACTTGGATGAATTAAATCAGAGTATGGCGACCAGAACAATTTATATAAGAGACTACAGCACTAGAAACAAAAACAGCTTTAAAAGACTTCAGATCTCCAATCAATGCAACCAACACCACAACTCCAGAGCACCGATAACAATACTTGCTACACACTTCTTATCAGAGGTACATAATGAGCTCTATAATGTTTAGATACGGCCATTGTGTGAATTTGCTTCACTTTACTATGCTTATTTGTCACAAGAGAGGTTAATTTTAAATTTTTTTTTTTTAGGAGAGGGATTGATGGGGATTAGGACTAGTGATAAAGATGCCAGAAAAAAAAAAAAAAGCAGAAAAAGGAAAAAAAGGTGGGCGTAGGGGTGGGGAGGGGGGGGAGATGTCGGGAGTGGGGGGAGATGTCACTGAAGCATTTAAAATGCACCAAAGAGAACAAAAGGCAGTCGGGAGATACAAGCGAGCAGGACAGACATGGTGAATTTATTTGGAATATTTATTAATTTAAAATAAAGAACAAACCATATGTAATGTACAGTTTCATATACAATCCCCTCCCCCATTCTTTTTATATGGATATGTTCGTGTCTGGTTATTTGTGATGTTGAATATACATACATAAGACAGAAGGTGGGATCTTGAGGTGGGAGAGAAGAAAAATAGCAGCTGAATGTTTACTTGTAAGGAGGACACTGGGTTCTAACACTAACACTAAGCAACCTGGAAATCCATTCTCATGCCATGCCCAGGAGGACGAAAAGAATCTGGTAAATAGTGCCTTTCCCTACCATCCTAAATGGTTACTTTACAATTCGTAGAGTATTTCTAAACTCTTGATCTGTCCTCTCAAAAGTTACATGGACCAGGGGTGGATTCTCCTACTCTGATCCCAAGCAAGAATAAAATCTGATTGGGACAAGAATGACAGAAACTCGTTTATGCTCCTGAGAATTCCTGAGGGGTTAGGTCAACATCTTGGATCTATTCCATGAATTGCCTTGTAGGTAAATAAGGATTGCAAGTTGAATGAGGACTCTGGGCTCATCATAGAATGAAACTGACTTTTCCCATTCTACCATGTGACTCAGAACAAGAGGGATCTCCTGAGTTACTATGGACTAGAGACAGCTGAACAGTCGCCTTTACAGGAATGCTTCTAGGGGCAAGGTACTCTTAACAGCTTAATTTTTGATGATTTTTTGGGTTCAGTTGACATGAAAAAAAAAAAGTTTTCTCAAACATGTCACTTTCCTGCTCAGATTGCTTCCGTGGCTTCCTGTTGCTTTAAGGATGAAATTCAAATGCCTATTTGACAGGTAAATCTTTGTTCCTGCCTCTCTTTCCAGAATGATTTCATATTACTCTCATTGAAATATTCAGTATTTCAGTCACACTGGAATACTTGCTGTTTTTCATGCAAGAAATTCCTGTGTCACTCCTGTATCTTTACACTGGCTGTGCCCCATGTCTGTATCTCCTGGAATTCCTCCACACAGATTTCATCTCCAGTCCAAGGTCTTTTAAAATTCCCTGAGCTGTCCTTTTCATCTTCTCACCTACATTACTTTTTATTTACTTTGTCTACACTTTAGGTACATATTGTATCCCTATAGGAGAATGTAATGCTCCTTGAGGGCAGGGACCATTTGTGTAGTTTTTTTTTTTTAAATTCCAGGCACCTAGGACATGCCTTGTAAGATAGTTTAAGTGCTGAATAACTGCTCCTTGAATTAAATAGAATGTATCTTGTCCTTAAGGATACGAACTATGCTCCATTGGTACTGAGGATTAAATGAGAGGAAATAGTTCAGATTAAGTTTAAGAAAAAAATTACTTAAAAGGCTATTCTACTCTGAGGCAGATTTCAGATGAGGGTGGTTGATATATTTAAGAATGAGATAGATGGTCATTGTGGCTTAGATGATTCAAAAGATGAATCATCCCTCCTTTCTCTCCCTCTTCCCTTCTGTTTCTCGCCCTCTGTCCCTCCTACTTCTAAGATTTTCTGCCAATAAATTCTGTAGAAATTAGAAACTAAAATGATTTACTTTTCTTTTTGGAAGGACATTCAACAATACCACTTTTTTTTTTAAGTACAGAAATGCTAATCCTCTCCCCTCTACCCCCAACTCTTCCCCCTCCCAGCAGTCTCTTCCTTTGATAATGGGTTTCTTAAAGAGAGTCTTGAATTTGGGGTTCCCTGAAATGAGAATTAATCGTAGCTTTGAAATTTCTTTCTTGTGACTACATGCCCAAGGGAATGGATTGTTTTGTTTTCCTGGTGAAGTGACCAGAAATAATCTAGATGTTCTTGAGGTAAGGGATTTGTAATTGGACTGGAAAGACCTGCTATTCAAGGACATCTCTTTTAAAGAAATGTTATTGACTGAATAGAATAATCATTTCAAACATAGTGTATAAATGAAAAAGTTATTCAGTTATTTGTCAGTTGTGTCTTGACTCTTTCTGATCCCATTTGGGGTTTTCTTGGCAAAAATACTGGAGGGGTTCCTTCTCCAGTTTATTTTATAGATGAGGAACTGAAGCAAACAGGATTAAGTGACTTGCCCAGGGTCACAACACTAGGAAGTGTCTAAGGCCAGGTTTGAGCTCAGGAAGATGAGTCTTTCTGATGCCAAGCCTAGTTCTCTATATACTGTGCCACCTACCTGCCCAAATAGAAAAGCAGAATTCATCTATTGAAGGTATAATGCTTTAAGGTTTGTTTACAAGGCACTTTTCTTACACTATCCCTGGGTAGATAGAGTATTATTTTCCCAATTTACAGATGAGTAAATGAAGACTCAAACACAGCGTAATTCTTAGGCTATGTGTTTTAAGGTGGGATTTGAACTCAGGTTGACTCCAAGTCCATCACTTTAACATACCTACATTACTGTGTGTATGCATTTTGCTAGAAAGAAAAACATTAAGAGTAGTGAAAGCTTTATTTAATGACTTCTGATTCTTGGAATGGGGAATCTGTTTTATATAGATGTTTTGTCCTTGCTAAATGTGACTTTAACTCCTGCTGAACTAATAAATGATGGATTTGGTTCCTAACAAGCAAGATAATACTCTTTCAGATAAATGCCTCTGGGGCTTTCAAATGATAGGTCCTCCCTCCTCCTTATTTTAAGGCTGCATTCTCTGGAGAAAGTCTTTAAAAGCTTTTGGGTTTCCCAAACAGAGAAACAAAGTTCAGGCAAACTGACAAAAGAGCTTTTGTGTTTAAAAGAAATGTACCTTGTTTGGAGTAGATAAAGTTCTTAAGGAGAAGGTTTTCCCCCTCCTTCCTTCTTGTTCCCGTGATTTTAGGACCGATAAACTATTCAGTAAGGGGACATCTAAGTAGGATCTACTAGAGCAAACAAGTACTGTAATAAACAGATATTAACCCCAGCCAGGCATGGTGCCCAGAATACCTGCCAAGCATACACAAAAGCTTCTACCCCTTAGGATCTTTGAATGGATAAAGATTTATGAACTTTAGTTGAGAAGTGCCACTTACCTAGCTGTCAAAGTGTGTACCTTTTGTGTCTCCCTCTCAGTAAGTTTCCATACTCCCACCATGAGTGGTAAGGCTCAACTGAACAAAAGGGTCCAGGTAAGGCTCAAGTGAACAAAGGAAAGGTCCAGGTAAGGCTCAACTGAACAAAAAGGAAAAAAATGAAGAAAGTGATGTTTTGGCCTTATTTGGAGACTGTAGAAATGACTCTGTTCAGATACTTGGAGGGAGAGGGGCTGTCTATTCAGAGCAGTACCCTTGCCTGATTTAACATGTGTTGGCTAACTTGCAAATGCTTATAAGGCAATTCAACTGGCAAGGGTGGATCTTTTATTTCCTCACATGCAAAACTGAGGGGATAGGACTGTATAATCTTTAAGATTCTTTTTAGTTCTTGATCAATGATTCTATGGCTGCAAACAGCTTCTCAGTTGTACCTCTTTCAAGGAACAAATACACCTTCATGATTTCACTTTATTTAAGCTAGTGAATTGTCACAAATGCATGATTTGAAGCCTATTTTGGGTAGTTGCAGTTTGCCAGGCACCCACTCATTTTCAGTCATGCCACAAAAATGTAATAGAAAGTATTGCCCCTTTCCACAACTGAGAGTTACCTCTCAAGGCTTTGGTTAGATTTCGAAGTGGTGGCAACCTTAGAGCTTGAGTATTATGCTTTCCTATTATTATACAGATGAGGAAACCGAGGTCCAGAGAGGTTAAATCACTTCCCCAAGCTCATACGCATACTGATGGACAATATCAATATCAAGGATATGAACCCAAGATTTAGGATCGAATAGGATTTAGAAGTCAAGGTATATTAGCCCCAAAGAGTGAAAAGAAACATCACAGTTACCATCCCTCTTCTGAATGTGGGCCTTTGAACAGACTTCATACTCTAACAATGTCATATGTATTTAAACATACACACACACAGAGTCCATCCAAATGGTCTGATGTGAATAAAAGTATTTATGTTAATGTTAGAAAATAGCACAACCATAACATCTTTTATCTAAGCATCCTCTAAAGATTTCACTCTTGGAGTCACCCTGCAGGAAGAAATCTTAGCAATAGGAAGCGTCTCCTTTTGAACTTCAAAGGTGGGATTTTTTTTTTTTGTGGTAAATAGTATTTTGGTTTTTTCCAATTACATGTAAAGACAGTTTTCAACATTCATTTTTTATAATTTTGAGTTTCAAAATTTTTTCTCCCTTCTTCCCATCCCCTCCCCAAGATGGCAAGCAGTCTGATACTCATATATGTCATATATGTGCAATCATATAAATACATCTCCATATTAGTCATGTTGTGAAAGAATAAACAGAACAAAAAGGAAAAGCCACCAAAAAAGGTGAAAATAGCATGCTTTGATCTGCATTCAGACTCCACAGTTCTTTCTCTGGATGTAAATAGCATTTTCCATCGTGAGTCCTTTGGAATTGTCTTGGATCATTGCATTGCTGTGAAGAGCCAAGTCAATCATAGCTGATCATCACACAATGTTATTATTACTGTGTACAATGTTCTCCCTGCTCTGCTTCAGAGGTGGGATTTTGGTCAAACACACATCATTAACTCCATCCTCAGTGCGCACACACACACACAGTTTAATGGGAATAGAACTTCATTTCATGTCCTACTGAACAATGCTAACTTAAAACAGCATGATGCCCCTGAAATTGGCTTATTGCTGACTGAGAGAGAAATTGGTTCAGTCTTCTTAAATGGTAGCTAGGCATGGTAGCTGCAGGTAGTAGGCTGGTATGGGGAGCCTTAAAGTACTATTTCTAGCCCCTACTAACACAACTGCAGTTACTTATGTTCTGGAGTAGGTGAATATATGTCTGCCATCCTTGTGCTGTTATTTTAGTAAAATGTTTGCACCTCCCTCTAGATATAAGCACTTCAGCGTCTGGGTTTGACACACAGCCACCACCAACCAGGCAGGCACTGACACAGTGTGCTATATCTGTCTGCCATCAATGTGTGTCTTACTAACCCCCTCTCCAACTCTTACTCTGCCCCCAATTCAACAGAATACCCTGCTCTTTCAAAACCCTCTTTTGGGTGTGAATGTGCATGTCTGTCTTTCCGGCCAAAATCAATGGATCTTTGAGCTCCCTGAGGACAGGGATTGCGTATTTGCCTTTTGTATCCCCAGTATTTAGTACATTGCCATTGATACACAGTAAGTGCTTAATCAATGCTTGCTGCTTGACTGGTTTTCAACTTCTTATGTATGTAGTCCTCAAAGTGTGATTGACTGTCATTGAAATTTATATTGTGGAAAGCATTGATGATTTTACTTTCCATATTTTCTTCTAAATGTCAATTGCTATGGTAAGTGTAGAAACGACCCTATCCTTTTGCAGACTAATTGTAATCACAGACATTTATATAGAGCTTTAAGTTTTGAAAAACAGATGTAAATGTATTCTCATTTGGTCCTCCTAGCAACAATTTGAGCTTGATACTGTTATCCCAATTTTAAAGATGGAGAAACTGAGACCCAAAGAGTTTTAAATTAATGAAAAGAAATTATTCTTGTCCCCTTACCCCACCTCACCTGCCACATGTAATGAACATTTAGTCATGAAGAACTGGCAGCTGTTTTATACCCATATTGCCAACAGGCTACCTGTGACTAACAGCATTATTTGTGAAGAGGCTCGCTGGGACACAGGATACATTCTCTCTGTCAATAGGGACAGAAATTTTTTCTGTAATAAGCTGAACGGTGAAATGTCCCATCCTCCCCCCCCCCAAAAAAAAAAATTAAAATTTTCCTTTTGACTTGTCTCCTCTTATATGAGTATGTATTGATATTATGGTTTGTTTTAGTATTTGACTTAATGAATCACTTCGAAACATAGTTTTTCAACCTCCAAAACAAAATGTCTATTCGCTCATCTGGCTGCCAAGGAAATTGTGATAAACAGGCTGTTAGAACACAAAGGGTAAGGGACAGAGCTGAGACTATAAGTTCATGTACCTTAGGCAAGGTTTGAAAATTGCTCCCTCAAGGTGCTATTGTTTACAGGAAGCTTTGAACCTTTACAGTGAAGTACTACTTGATTTTTCACAAATAATAACTTTGTACCATGGAGAAAGTAATTTTCTGGTATTAAAATGTGCAGTTATTAAAAATAATATTTAAAAGTTTAATTTGTTGCCTTTCTCTCCTTCCCACTGTGTTATACTCTAGGCTACTACGTATTTTGCCTCCCCTTCCCCAGGTCTAGATGGAGGGAATGTAAATGTGAGGGGATGAGCTGGGAGTTGGGGGAAGGAACTTGAGATGGAGATTGAGACAGCTTTACCAGAAAACCCCACAGGAATGCCCTGATATTGTGGTTCTTCCTCAGAGTTGTAACTCATAAATATAAACCTTTTATGAGGTTCCATGGATGTGGGGAGAGGGAAGGAGTCAAAAAGTGATTGTTGAAATGAAGAATCGAAACTTTAGAAGTAGGTGAGATGAGCACACTCTGCAAGAGAACTGATGACTGTATGAAAACCAAAGATCCTAGAGATGAAAACAACCTTATAGTTTGGGTACAATTCCTTCTTTTTAAAGATGAGGAAGGTGAGGTCCAGGTTTAATGATTTGCCAAGATCATTCAGGTACAAATGGAAGAAAGTCAGGATCTGACCTCAAGTCTATACTGCCAAAGAAACTGGTAGAAAAGAAAGACAAGGTAGGTGGTATTATGGGACTGGGCATTAAATGATTTTCTGGGTATCTACATTGACATCGGAGGTCCTTTAACTTTTTTTTATATCATGCCCCCCCCCCCCTTTGGGAGTGAAACCTATGGACTTCTTCAATTTTTCAAATGCATAAAATAAAATACATGGGATTCTGAAGGAAACCATTTAAATTGAAAAAACAACTATGAGACCATTTGAAAGAAAACAAATTCATGAGCCCCCCTAAACTATTTTAATTTCAAGTTAAGAACCTCCAAGCTACAGGATTACTAAAATTTTATTCAGTACAAAGAGTAACCCAAGTAGGCAAGACCAATGTTCTCCACCAACCTAGCCCATGTTCATATTTTTATTATATAGGGTGTGCAGAAGGGAGTTACAGAGAAGACTGGAAAGATGGGAAGGGACAAGGCTATGCAGAGCTTCTATTTGATAGGGATAGGGACTGTACCTGTGATTTCACTGCCATAAAGAACTCCCAGGAGAGGAAACTCCCTCTGTCAGTGCAGATCGGTACCTTCTTTGTAACTCACAGTACTAGAGTTACCATACACTATAAATATCTTGAGGATTGAGACTGATCTACTTTTTCTTTGTGTTCCCAGTACCTAGCACAGTATCTTATTGACCCATTTTGATTGATAGGTCATTAGCTCCTTTTACTCCAAGGTCCTAAAAAAATGCGATATGTCTAAGCCCCAACTAATCTATGAATATCTAGTTTTAGGGGGACTGGTCTTATAAGGTCAAATCCTGCTTTCTCCTCAGGATTTTTTTTTGTAGGTAGTACATACCTGATCAATTCATACTTTTTTGGGAGGGTTGGGTGGTAGTAGGGGAGGGTTTGAATTTCTGATGTCCTTCTATATCTTCAGACCCCTCCCTATTTAAACTCCGAGCTTCTGAAGGAGAGATACTCTGTCTACTTATATTCCACCTTTTCTGACACCACATTCCTGGGTTCTGCATTCTTCATCTAACAGGTATTCATTCAATAACTGTTGCCTGGCTGTTGAGCTCATGTATTTTCTATATCCCACTCCTTTGGTACAATCTTTGATCATATTCTTTACCTGGAAAGAGAGGATCAATTTGTAAATAATGTCTAGTTTCTTTTTCTCCAGATCAGATAAAAGATTTCTTTTTGTATGTCATGCCTCCCCTGAGAAGATATGGGGATAGCATTTTACTTACCCTTTCTCAGTGCAGAATGATAGAGAGTAGCCGTCCTATGTTCTGAACCTCCCTTAGGTTAATTCACTTAAGTAAAAATTCACAAATGACTTTCAGGCTGCTGCAAATCCTGTTCTTTTAATATCCAGTCCATTTACCATAAAGAGCCCAATGGTCATCCTTTAAACACAGAACTTAGGTTCCTTGTTGAAGGTTTGGTTTTTTTTTTCCACTTTTCCACCAAATAGATAGCTGTCCCAGGCTATAGAATTAGAAACATACCACCTAAATGTCACACGGCAGGCATTCAACAAGAATTTAATGCCATACCATGATGTTAGAGAGATGCAGGCAAGAGAGCAAAGGGAACAGAATGGTGGTAGAGGATAAAGGAGAAAAAAATGAGGCAGAGGGTGAGGATTGAAAAGCTGATCATAATAGCTGACATTTACACCAGCATTAAATCCTGCTTTGATTCTCGGAATACCCTGGGAGGTGTTGGTTATGCAAGTATTAGCCCATTTTGAAGGATAAACAAATAATTTCAGACAAGTTAGGAAACCCACATTGCTTGAACCCAGGGTTGCTGATTTCCAAGGTCAGCTCTCTTTCCATTACATTTCAGTCATCGGTCATTCAGCTTGTCCTTCACCTCTCATTTCCTCATGGTATAAAATCAGTGTTTATGAAATTTCTATTAAACCATTTTGTACTCTGTCAAGCTGCCTTTGTGACCAACATTGTGGTGATAGTAATAGCTGATATTTGGTATGGGAAATTTATTTTTGAAAAGCGTTTTTAAATTTTTTTTTTTTTATTTGAGCCTTAAAACCCCAGGAAAAGATACTACAAATATCACAGAGGAAGAAATTGTGGGTCAGAGAGGTAAAGTATTTGCTCTGGTCACACAGATAGCTAAGCCTTGGAAATAGAGTTTGAAACCAGATAATCTTGACTTCAAATCCAGCCCTCTCTTTATTATGCTATGGGGGACTTTCTAGGGCTAAGGATAGACTCTATAATTGTTTATTCCATATAAAGCTAATGGGCTGAAGATAACACATCTATCACCTTAGCCCTTCTATAACTATCAAACTCATTGTAAAGATACATTTTCCACTTCTTCCCGAATTTTCTAGCCACTTTCCTGGAAATGGGTCTACTCTTGTATTCTCTTCTTTGGATTAATGAACTGATGATGAGCCTCTGCGAACTTTAATTAGTCTGGTCCTTGGACAACAGAAATGTAACCCGGCCTGTAATAAAAGCCTTGACAGCAAGCTATGGGACCTGCCAGAAGTAGCCTCTTGCTTAGACTTTGATAATACAGAGGCCTCTCCTTGACCCAGTGAGACAGTGGAATAGGTCTTTTAGTGGAGATGAAAAAAAAAATGTATGAAAGAAACATAATTTAATCTTGCTGACTGTGACTCAAGGCAAATGTCAGTTATGCCCTGATAAAGCAATGACCACAGGGACTACTAAGAAAGACATGGGAAATTATTTACTTTTAGATTGGATGGCCACAGATAGACTATACTTTATGAATCTTAGAACCATAAAATCCTGGAAGATTTAGATCAGCCTCTCTTTTCAACTCAACATTTATTAGATGTTCATCATTTTCTTTTTAAACATTTAAAACAATTTTTAAACATTTAAAACAATTTTTAAACATTTTCTTTTTAAAACAAGAAGGAAATGGATACTCTCAGAGGTGAAATGCCTTATTTAAAGTCATACATAAGAATATTAATAGTGAGCATTTACATAGTGCTTTCAGGTTTTCAAAGTATTTTACAAATATTATCACGTTTGATCCTCATAATAATCCTGGAGGGGATGTGCTATTCCCATTTTACAGATGAGGAGACCAAGCAGATAGGGGTTAAGTGGCTTGCCCAGAGTCACATAGCAAATTAATATCTGAGGCTGTGTTTGAACTTGAGTCTTCCTGAGGACTATATTGTCTCCAGACCTCTTTTCAAGCACTTTCTCCAGACCTACCTGCCTCATGCAGCTATGGTCAGAGGTGGGATTTGAACCCAGATCATTTCACTCCAAATTGAATGATCTTTAGGTTATACATACTGTTTTCTGTCTGCTTTGTATCATTTTTTTTTTTTGTCTTTACAGCTGCCTCTTTTTCTTTTGGTTACCTTCCTCTAGTAACTTCTCCCTTCACTTCCCAGCTTGGTATCTCTGTTCTGCTCTGGTCTATGAAACCAGATAACTAAGCTGTTTAGAGTTTGGCTAAAATGAGAGTAAATGGAGTCTGAGGGGCACAAGATCCTAGCAGCTTCCCTGTGAATTACGTGAACTATAGTGAAATCTTTTTGAGAACTATTTTGGGTATTTGGGTCCATGGGTTTTTCTTTGTTTATTTTAGTTTGTTTTTGTTTTTAAAGTCTGAGAGACAGCAATGCTTAGTGAGATAGCATAGAGGCCAAGAAGACCTGGGTTCAAGTCTTGCCTCTGATACATACTATTTATATCATCCTGGATAAGTGGCTTCACTTTCAGTACGCTAGTAGGCAGCTCTCTGAAACTGTTAACTTCAAAGAAGGTAGAGATCTGCATTTGTAGAGGATATTCTTTACCTTATACTTCCATACTTTAATAATACCGTGAGTCCAGTCTCTATACTTTATGAACTCTATATTTTTTAGATAGGCTGATGGATAAGTGAGTTATCACTGTAAACATGGATATTGCTGATTATTATGTATCAAGGTCCTCTGAGTACAGATTCAGTAAATAGTCCCCTTCTTTCTGTCAGTATGTATTTAGTGGCCTGTGGAAGTAGGGAATATAGTAAATTACTTTCATAGGGAGCAAATATACAATAGAGTTCTTGACCCACTGTGGATTTTATGACAGCACACCTATTATTCATCCCTTGTTTGGTCTAAATTCCAGGTTGGAGAATTTGAACCCTTGTGGAATGTGACAAATTTTAACGACTATCATCATGGCCACTTTTTGATGGTAGATTGCAACAGGAGGCTATATTTCTCTAGGCATGGCTCACAGGACATCAGGATTATTTATTACTGTTTCAAAATGAACTTTTGAGTGTCTAATAGCTACAGTTTTGTTTTTATTCTCCACTGTGGGGAGGAGATCTGGCTCTAGGACTCTCCAAAAACTTGTCAGATCTCATCACATGACACCTGGCTTAATGAAGAAAAGAATTCCTATCATTAAGAATTCTTTGAAGTCTGGGCATGCTGTACTAATTAGTGGCAACTTTGGTCTTAGTGGTAACTGACATGTGACATTTGTTCCTCCTGTAACTAAGAAAGTGGCTAATATATGCCTGATATGACTTACTTCTGCTTCAGAATATATGTGAAATATAGATAATGCTGCAGAAAATAAATCAAGTTACTCTAAAGTTAGGGCAGCCACAGATATTGAAAACCTGGGTTTGATCTGCCAGAAAGCTATATAAAAATGGTTGCAGAGGAGTTTATAATGGCATTTGATTTTGAAGCCATAGTATCACAGTAATTTATTTTCGCATCAATGGGTTATCATCATAATAGGATTATAGAGTTTAAAACTGGGAGGTACATCAGAAATTATCTAATTTAGTTCCCTCATTTTTTCAAAGGAGGAAATGGAGACCTATAGTGATTAAAGTAACTGGCTCAAGTTTGCATAGGAAATAACAGTTCTACCTGGGAGTATTACCTGGGCCCTCTGAATACAAATTCAGTGCTTTGTTATACCTTGCTGCTTTTTGAAGACTGTTTTCTGAGCTGCAAAGCAATTTTGTCTGCAGGGTATAAGTAAATGAGATGTTGAATGGCTAAAGTTTGAGTCATAGAACTCTGAGACTTTACCCTATAGAGAAATCCAAATATTGAAGTGTATCATTCCTTCAGTCTTTTTACCTATCTCTTGCATTTAGCAAGAAGCCTTTTCTAGTTCTTGATGAGATTATCTCCAGTTTATCCTTTATCTTCTTTGTATCTGGTTGTTTGCTTGTTGTCTCTTCCCTCCCTCTCTTCCCCATTAGATTGTGAGCTCCTTGAGGGCAGGGACTGCTTTCACAGTGCTTGGCATATAGTAGGGACATAAATGTTTTTTGACTTTTTAAAAGTTTTCTTTTCTACCATCACACATGGCTAAAGTATGTGCTTTATTCTATGCCTGTGGACCTGGCTGTTGCTCAACACTGCATCAAAAACACACAAGGTTATGTTTTGGTGACTGTTGTACAGTAAGCTGTCCTCTATTTATGGTCACCTAGTACATAATTCCCATTTATTGCTTGGGAGGAGGATTCAGGCAGTTCATGGTACACCATTATGGACAATTTCTTTCTGTCCTAGCACAGATGAAGATAAATGGGACAGGCTTTCCACAAAATTGTGATGTGTCTAGAAATTGGAAAGGGGCTAGATCTCATCCGCCTATGCTTTCTACTCCTTTTAACCTCTCAGTGCAATTCTCATGGCTTACCCACCCCCTTTCAGGAAATGGTTGGGGATGGCCTGCTACTATTTTTAAACTTCTCTTGTGAAGAGAGAAATGGAGTTATGATTTAAAAAAATTCATTCATAGTAAGCTCTACCTCTATATGGAGTCTTTTCTGATGCCCCGTACCCACTATCTCCCTAAATCATATTGTATCTATTTATAGCTGTATATGCCAATGTTGTTTCCCTTCCATAAAGTATATTCCCTTGAGGGATGGACTGGTTTGTCTCTGTTATTGTATCCCCAGTATCTTCTAGCACATAACCTTTGATTGATAGACTAACACATCCTCATGTACCAACTGTTTACCTCTTTCCCTCTGCCTCTAAACATCCTTAATGGCTCAAGTATCACCTCTTCCAGACCTTTTTCCTGTATTCCTGTAGTTTTTTTATTGCTTCCTCCTTCCTTGAACTTACTTACCTGTGTATGGATCATATCCTCTGGTAGCATGCCAACTCCTTGTGGTCAAGAGCTAATTTTTTTGCAACCTTTTTTACTTGTATCTCTTACATCATGTAGATCATCTTGTTCACAGTAGACACTGTGGGTAAAAAATAGGAACCATAATCATTGCTTGACTTCTCGATGGACTGACAATGTAGAAGTCCCCCGACTATGGATATCCCAATACTGAAAAATAAAGAGATACAGAGTTGTCTCTCTGGAGGTGGATAGCATTTTTCATCATGATTCCTTTGGAATTGTCTTGATCAGAGTAGCGAAGTCTTTGATAGTTGGTCATTATTACTATCATTGTTACTACTAATATTGCTGCTGCTATGTATAATGATGTGGATTATTTTCAACTGTGAAAGGGAGAAGTAGTTAAAGAAGGCTTCCAGGAGGAAGGCACACCTGACTGAGGCCTTGAAGGGAGGAGAGGGACTTAAGATAAACAGGCACGTGGGATGACAGCAGCAAAAACACCAGGAGAGTAGAACAGGATGAAAAGAGGAAAAGAGAATAGTCCAGTCAGACTGGAAACTATATAGTCCTTATATATAGTATGTGAATATGTAGAATATAGTATATGAATATAGAATATAGCATGAGTATATGGAATATAATAACAAGTTAGCACTTATACGTAACTTTAAGGTTTCCAAAACATTTAAAAATATCTAATTCTATCCCCACAACTACCTTGGGAGGTAGATGCTGTTATAATCCCCATTTTATAGATGAGGAAACTGAGACTGACACAGGAGAGGGTGATTTGCCCAGGATGACACTGCTGATAAGTTTCTAAGGCAAGATTTATTTTCCAGATTCCAAGGCACAGTAGATAGAGCATCAGGTCTGGAGTCAGGAAGACTCGTCTTCATGAGTTCAAAACTGCCCTCAGTCACTTATTAGCTATGTGACCTTGGGCAAGTCCTTTAACCCTGTTTGCCTCAGTTTCCTCATTTGTAAAATCACCTGGAGAAGGAAATGGCAAACCACGTTAGTATCTTTGCCAAGAAAACTCCAAATGGGGATATGAAGAGTCAGACATAACTGAGAAGAACAACTTCCACATTCCAAGTCTCATACCTTTCCACTGTGCCCCCTAGCTGCCTTGTCTAAGAGAGGACCATTTGGTCCAGCCCTCAGTGAAGGGGCCCCAGGGAGGCCCTTGTAGTTACGTGCTTTGTCCAAGGTGATGCAGGTGGTAAGCATTAGAGGCAGATTTTGAGCTAGAGTCTTCTGACTCCAGAGCTACTCCACTTTCCACTGTAGCATGCTGAAGCCAGTTGTGGAAGATATTGAGTCTTGGAATCAGAGGTTTGTACTTTATTGAGTAGACAATGAGGAGCCACTGAAGATTTTTAAATAGAGGATGAAAGAAGTCCATTAATTAGTAAGATGACTTTTGGCATCTACCAGAGTAACTGGGTGAACAGAAGCTGTACTGCTGGAGCGTGTGATTACAATCTCCTAAAGGCAAGGGAAAACCATCTCCTTCCCTCTCTATCCCCTCCTCCTTCTCCCCTCCTTAAAACACCCCATAGCAACTTAATTAGATACATATTCTCATCTAATGTGACTTCATCCATATCTTACCATCAGTCTTCCATAAAGGATCCACCCCCACATCCTGGAGGCCTTCCTTGACTCTTTTAATATTGAGGGCACCCGGGGAGCTTCCCGGCTGTATTAGTGTGATCTTAGAACAAGAAAGACAAAAAGATGATTATGTATTTGTGTATAACTTGTACTCACACTATCATTACTACCAGGACTAGCTGGCCAAATGTTTAGTTCCTGTGATGATAAACACCCCAAGAGCATATCAATATATCAGTTTAGTAAAGACAGAAATGTTTAGCAAGCCAGTGCTTAAATAATAGAAAAAGAGTGAAGTAATAGTTGATGTCAAACATACGGCAGGTTAGCATGCAGTGAGTGTTTTGAGTTGCAGACCCCAGTGACAGAGGAAAGAGGACTTCAAAACTACTCATTTATTTCAAAGAGATTTGTCATTTTCATTTATATCCTGTACAATCCAGCTGCTAATTTGTGTTTCCGTTGGAAAAGACTTTCAAGGGAATAGTTAACCTCCCTAAACACTATCTGTGTTTTCAAAATTAGTTTCTTTGTTGCAGTTAAAATGGAGTAATTCTGTCACCAGGAATTCCATCACTGATTCTTTACCTAGGCAATAGTGATGTGATCTCCCATTCCAACACCCTCCCCCCCACCACCATTTTTAAGGAGATTAGAAAATGAGGGTAGGGAGAACTGTAAAAAAAAAAAAAAAGAAAAGAAAGATATGACATGCTGGCTAGAATGCTTAATTTGGCATCAGAAAAACCTGATTGTGAATCCTGCCTCAGATACTGTGTAACCCTGGGCAAGTTACTTAATATTTTATATAAGACTCAGTTTCCTTATCTATAAGATGGGAAAGATGTCTGTAATATCTCAGAGGGTTGCCATATGAATTCAATCCAACAGGCATATTTTATTTAGCACTTAAATCATGTACAAGATGGGGCAGCTAGGTAGGTGGTCTAGTGAGTAGAACACTGGGCCTGGAGTCAGGAAGACCTGAGTTCAAATCTGGCCTCAGACACTTACTAGCTGTGTGACCTTGGGCATGCCACTTCACCCTGTTTGCCTCAGTTTCTTCATCTGTAAAATGAGCTGGAGGAAGGAAATGGCAAACTACTCCAGTATCTTTGCTGAGAAAACCCCAAATGGAGTCACAAAGAGTGAGACACAACTGAATAACAATAACGTATTTAAGACACTGTACTATGTGTTGGATATTCAAAGACAAAAAAAAATGAGTCCTTGCCCTTAAGAATGTTACATTCTACTGAGTTAAAGGAAATTACATAGAACGCTTTTATTTTCCCTTTGGAAATAGATCTTAAGATCCAGATCTTAAAGCACATTATAAATGTCAGCAATAATAATAATAATGTAAAATTAAACTCTTAGAAGGGGGGAAGGGTGCTCATCTGGTTATGTCACCCTTTCCCCTTTCTCAGTACAATCCAGTGGCTCCCTATCACCCCTGGGATCAAATGTAAAATATTCTGCCTGGTTTTGAAAGACCTGTATAGCCTGCCCTTCCTCTACCTTTCCAATCTCTTTATACCTTATACCTCCCCCCATGTACTCTTGGATCTAGTAGCATTGGCCTGCTTTCTGTGTCTTGAGCAAACATACTCCATCGCTCAATTTCAGAGATTTTTGTTGGCTGGTCTCTCATCCCTGAAGTGCTCACTTTCATTTCTTTTTCTTGGCTTCACTTAACTGCCAAGTTAAAAATTCTGTCTCTGATAGGAAGCTTTTTCCCATCCCCCTTAATTTTACTAGCTTCCCTCTTATTATTTCAGTTAAGCCTGTTTATAGTTTGAAAATAATTGTTTACATGTTGTCTCCCCATTAGACTATGAGCTCCTTGAGAGCAGGGATTGCCTTTGCCTTTCTTCATACTTCCTGTACTTTGCACAGTGTCTGGCACCTAGTAGACATTTAGTAAAGGTATATGGACTGACTGCAGAGTCACTTTTTTTTTTTTTTGGAGGGGAGAAGGCAGGGCAATTGGGATTAAGTGACTTGCCTCAGGTCTCACAGCTAGTAAGTGTGTCAAGTGTCTGAGGCCAGATTTGAACCGAGGGCCGGTGCTCAACTCACTGAACCACCTAGCTGGCCCCAGAGTCACTTTTTCTAAACAGAAGGTGGGGTCTTTATGTTTTTTTTCACAATCTTTTTTTTACAGATTTTATTTTAAATTTATTAATCTCACAATATTTTAATAAATGTTTATTAATTTTTTTTAGAAATCTGTCATTTTCCATCTACTCTCCCTTTCCCCTCCCACCAATAAATCATGCCCCTTGCTATAGCCAAGAAGTAGTTAAGTTGTTCTAATTAATTGGCTTAATAGATAGAGTGGTAGACTTGGAGTTAGGAAGACCTGATTTCAAATCCCGCCTTACTAGACACATTACCTGGGCCAAATAACTTAAATTCTCAGCCTCATTTTCCTCATCTATAAAATGGATGATAATAATAGCACCCTCCTCATAGAATTGTTTTGAAGATCAAATAAAACATGTAAAGTGTTTTGCAAGCTTTGAAGTTTGCGTGTGTGTATGTGTGTGTGTGTGTGTTTTCCCATCGAAGAAAGCTGTCCTACTTTTGTCAAAATAAGAGACCATGGGATCATCTACTTAAAGTCAAAGGTAACTTGGGACTATATGGCCTAACCACCACCACCTCCACCTACTCCCCTCCCCTTTTACAGATAAGGGAAGAAACTGAGGCCCAGGAAGTTTCAGTGACTTTCCCAAAGGTATCCTACAGGTAGTAAGTAAGCATCACAGGCAATATTTGAACCCATGTTCTCTAATACCAGCATCACTGCATTTTCCACCATACCCAATATCGGTGGAAGGGAGCTGAATGAATTGGGGCAAGGGTGGGTAGAATAATTGGTAGAATAATCATTTTAGACTGGGAAAGGACAGTTGGAGGTAGGGTATCCAATTTACCTTTTTCTTAAAAAAAAAAAAGACTTGAAGTCTGACAAAAATCTGAAAATCTTTTTCAGTTTGCAAATTTTTTATGTTCCTTTATCTCACCCTTTGTCCTTGTAATTTAGCCAATCACTTTTATTAGCCTTTGCTCACATTCTTTTCCTTTTGCTCCTAGCATTTTTCTTCCAAGCAATGGTCACATGCTGCTTAACTTCCACTGCACTGTTCCTTGGGACATTTTTCTTCTCTGTCTTCCTTATGGCCCTTTAAGGACATGATTTCTGAATTCCATTAAATGTGCTTTCCAGCATGCTTTCAGAAACTATTTCTTAATGTTCTGAGGAGTGTGAGTCGTTAATGGTTGCTCTTCCTAAAAATATCTGTTCTTTCCTAGTCTCAGCATGTTTCTCCCTTTCAGTGACAACCTTTAGGCTTATCGATTAAGGAATTTCTAGGGCATATGATGGAGACAAATACGAGAGATTGCTACAAAGGAAGGTTAGGATCACAGACCTAGAGCTATAAGAATAATGGAACCTGTCTCATTGAGTCCTTTCTTTTTATATATGGGGAACCTGAGGCCCAGTGTGGTTAATTACCTAGGCCAAGGCCATGTAGATCATAGACATCAAAAGCAGAGTTCTTTTCTCCGATAGGCTAGTGCGTTTATTTTTCACAACCACCACAAGGCTTAGGAGGTCTTGCTCAGATTTCTTTCTGGGATGCTTCCAGTTGCATTTCATTATAGTCCTACTAGATGGTTACTTTTCTCATATTTTTCTCAATTCTTAAATTATTCCTTCTTTATGAAATGTAACTGGGCAGCTAGCTATGTGGTGCGTTGGATAGAGTGCTGGACCAGAGTCAGAAAGACTCATCTTCTTGAGTTCAAATCTATGTGACTCTTGGCAAGTCACTCAACCCTGTTTGCCTCAGTTTCCTCATCTATAAAATGAGCTGGAGAAGAAAATGGCAAAGCACTCCAGTATCTTTGCCAAGAAAACCCCAAATGGGATCATGAAGAGTCAGACATGACTGAAAAACAACTCAACAACCACAGAAATGAGAAATGTAAATTTTTTGGTCTTCTGTGTTTCCTTGATAGCCTTAATAATCCACCTTCTATTTATATGACATCTCAGTTAAAATAGTTCAAATACATATAGCATTTTAAGTTTTAAAAAGAGGCTTATATATGTGATGTATGCAAAGTATCATCTTATTTGATCCTCACAGTAACCTTGTGCTATCATCCATATTTTACAAATGGGGAAATCTGAGGCTCAGAGAGGTTTATCACCCGGTCTAGATGCTGGTGGCTTTTATCTACTTGCTCCCAAATCATTCTCTTTCCTTTCTCAGTGAATTCAGTGCCTTGATCATCATCTTCCACTCCCCATCCTATTGGATTTTGATATACATATTGATGTTCACTCAACATCAGGGGGCAGCTAGGTGGTACAGTGGCTAGAGTGCAGGGTCTGGAGTCGGGAAGACCCATCTTCCTGAATTCAAATCTAGCCTCAGGCACTTACTAGCTACATGACCCTGAGCAAGTCTCTTAACCCTTTTAACCTTAGCTCCTCGGCTATAAAATGAGCTAGAGAAGGGAATGGCAAAATACTCTAGTATCTTTGCCAAGAAAACCCGCAAATGGGGTCACAAAGAGTTAGGCATGATTTAAATGACTGAACAACACCACCACCACCAGAACCTCCCATTTCCTTTGTCTACTTACTCTTATAATGTACTCCTCTACTTTACCTCACCCACACACAGGGATCATTAGTTATACCCTTGAGTTTGCTATACATCAGTATTCAACTGCCCTGATAAAGAACATCGAAATTCACTTATTAAATCTTTACCTCTTACCTTCCATTTCTCTTTATGCCTTACCCCTTCCCCAAACCATTATTTCACCTCATTGGGGTCTCTAATTCCTGCCTTGCACTCTCACCCCAGGATTTTTCCATCATCCCTGCTCTAACTGTACTTTTCTCACTTCTCAACCTTGACTTTTAATTGAATTTTACACTATCCTATACCACCCAGAAGTCATTTTTCTGAACTTCCCTATTTCTCACCTAGACTATTGCATTGCCCTCCTAAATGGCTGCCTGGTTTTCTGCCTCAAGTCTTTTTCTTCTCTAGTCCATCCCCCACACAGCTGCCAATGATATTGCTAAAAGCTTAGTCTGACATGTAACACCCTTCTCAATAAACTGCAGTGATTCCCTATTACTTCTTGGTTTGGCATTTCAAGGCCTTCACAACATGGTTCCAAACTACCTTTCTGACCTTATTACACATAGCTTTCCTTTACACACTATAGTACAGTCAAACTGGACTTTTTACTGTTTTTCTACATGAGACCCCAACCCCCATCTCCATGCTTTTGCACTGACTACCCCCATGCTTGGAGTATACTTCTTCCTCATCTTTACATTTTAGAATCCCTAGTTTCTTTTACCACTCTGCTAAAATACCGTCTTCTTCCTGAGGTTTTTTTTTTCAACTCTCCCTAGCTACTATTGCTCTCCTCCACCAAACCACTTTCTGTTTTGTGTATTCCTCTATTCTTTAAAGCCTTTAGATTGTCTCTGAATTCTCCTTGAGGACAGAGACGGTTCACTTTTGTCTCTGTATCTCCAGCACAGAGCACAGTACTTGGAGCTTGGTAGATGTTCAGTAACTGTTTATTAATTGAGTAATTGGTACATGCTTATGTAATTAACGTGTTTGAGGCAAGACTTGAATATAATCATTCTTGATTCTGAGTTCAGTGCTTTAGCCACAATATTTTGTGTTGAAAACTCCCTTGTATCTCCATTTATTAAGTGATGCCCGTGTGCAAAGTGCTGGTACAACCTGGGAACGTAAAAGTAAATAGGAAGGTAGACTCTGCTCTAAAGGACCTTATATTTTACTCAGGGAAACTACCTGTACACAAATAGGGAAAAAAAATATGTATAGGCCAAGTAAATTGAAAATAATTTGGGAGTAATAACATGGATCTAATTATATTCTCTATATTCTATTACCAGATCTGTATATCCAGCCCTAGCCTTCTGAGCTAGAACTCCCATCACTAACTGCCTCCAACTGGATGTCCTACAGGCATCTTAAACTCAGTATGTCTAAAACAGAATTATCTCTGTCCAGGGCACCACCACCTTTCCCAGTCAACCAAACTCTCTCCTTGGTATTATCTTTGGCACTTCATTCTTAGCCCATATATCCAAGCCAATGATAAATCTTGTCACTTCTACCTTTACGACATCTTTCATTTCACTCACACAGCCACAACCTTAGTTCAGGTTCTCATTTCTCACCAGGACTGTTACAATAGCCTTTTCAGTGGCCTCCCAACCTCAAGTTTCTCCCCACTCCAACCCATCCTCCGCTCTATTGCTAGTAAACCACGTCACTTCCCTTCGAAAACTCCAGTGGTTCTCTATTACGTCTGGGATCAAATAGAAAGTTCTTTATTTGGCATTAAAAGCTCTTCCTAGCCTGGTCCCTTTGTACTTTTCCAGTTTTCTTATATTTCACTTCCCTCCATGCATGGTATGAACTAGCTACACTGACCTTCTTGCTGTTCATCTCCCCTGGTAATTCATTTTCACTGGCTGTTGCTGATGCCTGCAAAACTATTCCTTCTCACTTCTACTTCTTAGCTTCTCTGGCTTCCTTCAAGATTCAACACATATCCCACCTTCAGTAAAAGGCCTTTCCTAGACTCCCTAGCTGCTAATGCCTTCCCCTGTTTGGTTACCTCAGAGTAATATAATATTAACTACAATTAATATTAATGAATATTATTATACCATTGTCTCTCTCATTAGGATGTGAGCTCTATGAAGACAAGGATTTTTTTTTTTTGCCTTTCTTTGTATTCTTAGCACTTGGCACATGAATTAAGTGCTTAATTAAATGCGTATTGACTGACTGAGGGAGAGTCAAGAGCCCAGGATCATGGCTCTAGAGCATGAAGGAACTTCAAAGGCTTTTATTCCAGTCTCCTCGTTTTGCAGATAAGAAAAAGAGAGAGAGAGAGAGAGGGTTACATAAGGGAAGAGAAGTAAGTGACTTGGTCTAGATGACATAGGTAGTAAGTGTCACAAATGGGGTTTGAATATCCATAACTAGAGGGAGCTAGGTGGCATAATGGATAGAGCATTGAGCCTGGAGTCAGGAAGATTCCTCTTCCTGGGTTCAAATCTGGCCTTAGACACTTATTATCTCTGTGACCCTGGGCAAGTCACTTCACCCTGTTTGCCTCAGTTTCCTCATTTATAAAGTGAGCTGAGGAAGGGAATGGCCAACCACTTCAGCATTTCTGCCAACAAAACCCTAGAATGGGGTCACAAAGACTTAAATGCCTGAACAACAACAGCAAACTGGAATTGTGGGACCAATAGGAGTGTAGCTTTTTGGAAAATTAGTTGTTTTGTTTTGGTGAAATCGTAATGCTCTGAAAGAAGATACCCAAGAGGACATGAGAAGAGTCATACCACAGAAAAGGGCATTATAATGGAACATAAAGCAGACAGACTTGCTACCAAATCCTTTTTTAAATAGGCAAGCTAATAAAAACATATTGGCTTTTGTTTGATGAGCTAGCCTAGACAAATAGTTACATGCTACGGTAATAAAGCCATACAAACTTTTCCCTGGTGCTGCCTCTTAGAAATCTTTTATTTAATTTTCTTATTTGGGGAGATTGAAGGCTCATTTCAGAAACTGCCACATTGACCCTTGCTTGTTCATAATGAGGATGCTGGAATGAAGAGGCCTTGTCGATCCCTTGAGGATAATCCTGGGAAGGTTGATGTTAAAGGGCTTCATCAAGATTAATAGAGACTCTCTGAGCATTCTCATTCGTAGGAGGCCTCTCTGGCTTTAATTCAATTCAGTGAAATTTTTAAGGACCTTTATTTGTGATGGTGGTTACAGCAGATAAAGAACTAGCTCTGGAACTGGGAAGACCTGGGTTCAAGCCCAGCCTCTTGACACTGTACAAGCTGGGTAATGCTAGGGGAGTTATTTCAGTGCCTAGATACTCTCTAGGACTCTTAAGTTGCAGAAAAGAGGGCTGTTTCACATTGGTATAGGGAGCTTCTTCATCTGGGCATTCTCTATCCTGGTGGAAACCCAAATCAAGTTCTTATCTCTACTACGTACCAGGCATGGAGCTCAGGCTAAGTCCTGGGGCGGGGCGGTGCCAGAGTGGGGGGCGGAGGAAGAGGCAAGGTACAAGGACAAAAAGAAATAGTCCCTGCCCTTGGGGGCTTATTTTTTATTGCTCCAATTTTTCAGGTTATTGAAGGGTGATGTCAGCGAAATGAGGGGATTCTCAGGATGCAGTAGCTGCTTTGGTAATAGTGTTGTAGAAAGTACACCTGACTGGGAGTGATAAGCCATGGACAACTCCCTTAACCTCCTAGGCTTCCCCTTATTCATCTGTAAAATGGGGAGGTGGTACTATACAGAGCTCTAAAGGCTCCTCCAACTGTAAATGTCTGTGATTCCTTGAATCAGTTTGCATCATTGGTATCTTTGTCATGAGTTGGATTTCAAATGGAGAAGGATTCAGGTTATTTGCCTCCCCATAGGATTGGAAGAGCTCTTGTCAAAATCATAGTTCTTACCTGAATGTGACCTTTAAAAAGTCTACTGGTTCTGATACAAGGGAAATGCCCCAAAGGAAGATCTGAAACCTCAAATCAGCTCCAACTGTAAAAGTCGCTGTAATGTCTCTGTAAGAGAGATGGCAGTGTACTAAGTGAGCCCCTGTGGAGTTTTCTGGAGTTCCTAAATTCTCTTTATCTAGGCTCATTAACTTGGTTGTTGCCGGAGTTGGAATTGTTTAACCAGTCTCCATTAAAGCTGGGCTCTCACTTGATCTCATTTTGTGTAGTATAACAGACTTTCCTGTTACTTCTAAGGCTCTTTTTGGCATACCCCAAACAGGCATGTATGTCCTTGTACTGCTCTTTAAAAAGAGGCGGGGGTGGGTCAGGGAGAAGGGCAAAAATAAGCTTGTGTGGTACCGGAGTTCAGTCTCAGCAATGTATCTTCAGTTGGACATGGCATGGGGCGCCAGATGGTATTGCAGCCTCCTGCTGTGTTAATGAATAGGCATTTGCTGGAAAACCTTGAGCTGTTCTTGAATGTTCTATGCATAAAATGTACCTTAAACATAAAACTCTGCCAGTGGCAATTTGCAGGGTTTTTCTTCTCTCTCTCTCTCTCTCTTTTTCCCTTCTTCCCTTCCTTTTTTTTTTAAGCAAGGAGGAAAAAGGTGAAAAAGATTTTTCATAATGATTTTCTATCTATTGAATTAGCTTTATTGATGAGCAGTATTGTTACATACTTTGTTTTTTTTTTCCTTTTCATGCGGATCCCTAAAAATACATGTGTTTTATAAACTTCATGCCATAGAAGCTTTCACCCATACTTATGGCTCTGAATCTGGCCAGGAAAGGAGGACAGTGGGGAATACTCAGAAGAACTAGAGTTAGCAGCATGGAGTACTAACTCCATTAATGTCAGTTTCTCATGGGGCTGTTTGGACACGCTGCTACACATGACATGAGTCTACCAGGCATTGCTTTGAGATGCTCTAAGTAGATTTTCTATCCTTTGGCCTGGCAGCAACATCCCTGAGAGCTAAAAAGGGAAGCTAATATAGTGTTACTTTATCTTTTCAAAATTTAACGTAATAAAATCTTTTGCCTAGATGCTAAGAAGCAAGTTGGGGTTAGAACCCATGAGTTCTTTGTTCTGTTCCTGCTAACCCTGCAGATAAACCATGACTTTGTACTTATGCAAAATTAAGGAATTTTTAAGAAAAATTATTGAAATTTCCCTTGAAATCCACAAATACTGACTTATACAAATAAAAACAAAAGAAAGTGCAGGTAACATGGCACAGTGAAAAGAAGCTTCTGTTTTCAGTCATAGGACCTGGGCTTAAATTCTACCTTTGTGACCTTGGGGAAGTCATTTTAATTGTCTCTCATTTTCCTCTTTTGTAAACTATGAGGGGTTTGGGCTAGTTGGCCTCTAATTCTGAATCTATCATCTTATTTTTGATTTTTTTCAATAAGAACTGTGATTTCACTACTATAGGGAATTCCCAGTAAGGGAAACAAACAAACAAATCTGTCGGTTGTCATCCTGAAATACATTGAGGATGCCCTCAGTTTGTACATAAATGAGATCCTCTTAAAATAAAGATTTTTGTATAGATGTGAGTAGGCATACAGGTAGACATTTGATGATGTTTCCTTGGTCACCTTTTTTTCAAATTGTTGAGATCCTAGACTTTTCCCCTCCCTTTGGTATCTTCCCTTCCATCATATGCACAGTGCTTTGCAAATCTCAAAACACCATCTATATTACTACTAGCAATTATGAGGCAGCTAGATCATGCAGCAGGTTGTACATTGGATCTGGAATTAGGAAGACCTGGGATAATTAGTAGCTGTGTGACTCTGGGTTAAGTCACTTAACCTCTGTTTTCCTTAGTTTGCTCAACTGTAAAATGGGGATAATAATATTACGTACCTCCTAGGATTGTTGTAAGTATCAAATGAGGTAATATTTGTAAAATGCTTTACAAACCATAAAGCACAGTATTAGTATCAATGTCTATTGTCATCATCTGTCATCTGCATTATTACCTAGTAAATGGGTCTCTCAGTGCTCTTTCAGCTGGTGCCTCAAGCATAGCTATCCTCTATATTATATACATGATCCATCCCAGTTTATTTTCCCATCTTAGTTTTCTTTGGTGCCATTTCCAATTCCTCTATAAACACTTTAGGGTCTATGATGTCAGGGTTCAAGTGTGGTGGCTCCACTATTCTTGAAGAAAATAGGTTGTTGTAATACTTTTTGCAAATGCTGCTATTTTTCTTCTGTTTGTAATTCTCCTTATTTTTCAGACCTATGATTTCTTAAGTGTCTGATGAGGAAATTCAGAAAATATGCACACACCCAATACAATAGGCTGTCTTATCTTAAAGAGGAACTTGGCCCTTTACCTGAAGAAACAACAAAGACTCAGCCCTTCCCAGTCATTGAATTCCCAGGTAGCAATTGTTGGCATGCCTGTGTTCTCAACTGAGACCTGGGAAAGACTTTAGTTTAAAAAGACTAAGGCCTCTCCCTGCATCCGGAGCCATTCCTGGTTGTTCTGATCTTTATCTTGCTACTGGACCCAGATGGCTCTAGAGGAGAAAGTGAGGCTGGTGACTTTGTGCAGCCCTGCCTCACTTAAATCCAATTTACTTGAAAGTTGTGACATCACCTTTGTGATGCCATGGTCTTCTTCAAGAATGAAGGACAAACAACAAACTGTGTTCTCAAACTGGATCCTTTTCCTTTCTTCATTACTGAGTGGGACTCAAACATGGACCTTCTCAGGGTCTGGATTTAGAGGCCTCCTCAACCCAAGATTTACTGCTGTTCTGCCCCGCATAACTAAACTGCTTTAGAAATGCAATGTATGAACCCTTTCTAATTATCAGTGCCCAAATATTATGTGCCTCAATACCATCTATTTCTTTGTCATGACTAAGGGCCTCAGGCACCAGGCCCATCCAAGAACCAAGTGTATGCACCAATATGCAGGGTGACTTTGGGGTATCTATTGTTCTCTACCATCTTTGGGGAAACTGGCACTAAGTTCAATTCAGTTGAGCTCCTGTGGTTCTGATCACCATATATTTACTAGAGACCTATTCATTTCTTTGTTGGTTCAGCTCCTTCCTCATTGATATGTGGGAGAGTATAAGCTGAAGAGGTTGATCTCTACCTTCACAGGACTGCATGAGGAAGGGAGTGTCTTTTAAATGGTAGCTGGGTGAATCCTTGGATAGAGCTCTGGACCTAGAGTCAGAAAGACCCAAGTTAAAATCTCACTTCTGATACTTAGCTATGTGATCCTGGGCAAGTCACTCAACCTCTGCCAGCTTCAGTTTTCTCAGCTGTAAAATGGGACTAAAAATACTACCATCTACCGTCCCAGCATTGTTGTGAGATCAAATGAGATAATATTTGTTAAAACACTTAGCTCAGTGCCTAGGGTATGGTAGGTGCTTACTAAACACTTGGAAAACAAAACAAAATTAAAAAAAAAAAACCTAGTATGTCCCCCACCTCACTGCTAGCAGACTCCCTTCTCTATCCTTCCTCTCTAGTCTTTTTGATAATTTCTCTTCTTTTCTATTTCTTGTCTTTCTTAATGCTGCTTTTCTCTGGTTCTCCTGCTGTCTTTCTGGCTGTTCCTTTTCAGTTTGCTTTGCTGGATTATTCTGGTGGCTGAACCCATATGGGTATGCTTCTATTAAGAAGGGGTCCTATGGCTCACACTCAGAATCACTATGAATTTCATTTAGCAAATCCCATAGTAAAGTTGGGCTGGGACACTGAAAGCCTCTTCAGATTTGTTTAGGTTGAGTACACTGCACTTGAATTAAGAGAAGGATTGTTGATTTCCCTGATTGAGGTTTCATGGCTGATTTTGTATTTTAGAAGACAGGTTATCTGCAAAGATAATTTCAAGGACAGGGCTTTTCAACTAGAGGTATACTCTCTTGGGTGGAGGTGTCAAACACATATCCTGAGGGTCATGTGTGACTTAAATGCCCCAGTCAAATTAAGAGGTAATTGGGAAATGTTTAACAAAATAAATTAAAATGCAATGAAACATAGATGATATTACATTTTAAAAGTAAGTCAATATGTAGCTGGCAGGGATCTTTCTGTATGGGCTAATGACCCCCATTTTTATTTGAGGCCATTTTTCCATTAGACCAGTAGTCTAATGGAAAAAAGTATTGTAATGGACATCCAGTTTGGGTTCTCCTACTAATAATAGCGTGATCTGGGGGTAAGTTATTTTATATGACGGGACCCTGGTTTCCCCATTTATAAAATAGAGATTTAGACTGCTTATCAAGTTACTTAACCTTTTTGACCTTCAATTTCCTCAAGCACGAAATGGGAATAACAATATTTTGCACTTGTAGGGTTGTTCTGGGAGAAGCACATGGTAAACTTCACAGCACTATATAAATATGAGTTCTTGCTACTGCCCTTTCTGGCTCTTAATATTTTGTGATTCTGTGTATAAATATGTGGAGCTTTTGAATGCTGGAACTTTACAGCAAGAGAGCATCTATAGCTTTATCAGCCAGCAGCATCTTGGAGTACAGAAATCAACCTATCACATTTGGTGATTTTCCCCAGAGGCTGCTATTTAGCAGCTTGTTGACAGATTAGTTTTTGGAAGAATAGTATTCTTATCAGTGTATTTGTTGTTGCTATGTTCCATATCCTTTTGCTTGACATTTATATGGTCACTTTCTTTGCCAAACTCATGGTGCAAGCAGAGGTGGAAATTTCTGTTGACCTGTAGTTTTCTTCCAAATTTCTGTTCCTTTCAGCAAGCATTACTTATGACCTACCCTTGATGAGTGACAGAGAAATTTTTAGGCTACTTTAAGAAAATTGTGGATTCCTCCTGCTGGGAATATTTTTTTTTACTCTTAAAGTAAAAAAAAAATTAGTTTATGGGGGGGGTGGTCTTTTCCCAAAGTGGATATTGGGTTTATTCTTTATTGCTTATTGTCATCATTTGAAATGAAAGTTAAATTTTTTTTTAATCTTCTGGTCTTTTGTTGATGACAAGATATATACGGTCCTGGGATGCAGCAACATCCTACTTTTATTCTAGAGTATCTAATACTCTACAGACTATTCCCAGGTGGATAAAATAATTTATTTTTGTAATTGAATCAAAGTATTGGGATGGAAAGTTATCTTCTGTAGGCTTACTGAAAACATCTTCAGGGCATTTGTTAAGTGAACAGTATAATAGGTATGGGGTGTGCCTTATCCCAATACCAGTAAGGCTTTTATTTATTCTGTTCTATCTCTATATTTTGAGAGTTTTTGTTTTGCATGGCTTGGGGATTATAAAATTGGTTGGCAACTTCTATTAGAGATGTTTTCCTTTGTTGCGACAATTGTGAACAACAGTTTTGTCTGTGATAACAGTCCAATTTCAATGCAGTTTGTCTGTTGAATTTTCATCTATTTTTGTATGGAGCATTATCTATTTATGAAAGTCAGTTTCTTCAAAACCTATGGTATGCAGCAAAAACCATAAGTAGAGGAATATTTATATCTCTAAACGCTTACATCAGTTAAAGAGGGAACAAGCAAACCAATGGATTGGGCATGCAATTTTTAAAAATAGGAAAAAGAACAACTAAAAATATCCAATTAAACACCAAATTGTGAATCCTAAAAATTAAAAGTGAGATTAATAAAATTGAATGCAAGAAAATTGTTGAATTAATAAATAAAACTAGAAGTTGGTTTTATGAAAAAAAATAATAAAATAGATAAACATTGGTTAATATACTCAAAAAAGAGAGTGAACTCTAAGCAATTATTAGGAGTTATTTTGCCCAGCATATTTACAAAAATATAAACTGTTTAGATTAACTGAAGAGGAAATAGAATATCTAAATAGAACTATTTAAAAAAAGAAATTGAATAGGCCATAAGTGACTCCTAAGAAAAAAGCATCAGGACCAGATGTATTTAGAAGTGAATCCTACCAAACATTTAAAGATCAACTAATTCTAATATTAAATAAATTATTTGGAATAATAGGCAAAGGAGTCCTACCAAACTCCTTTTATGAAACAAATGTGGCACTGATACCTAAACCAGGAAAAGCAAAAAACAGAGAAAGAAAATTATAGACCAATTTCATTAATGAATATGGATGCAAGAATTCTAAATAAAATACTAATCAGAAGACTACAGCAACATATCACAAAAATTATGTGTGGTAACCAAGTGAGATTTCTATCAGGAATGCAGAGATGACTTAACATAAGGAAAACTATTAACGTAATTGATTATATCAGTAATAAAAGTAATAAAAATCACATGATTATATCAATAGATGCCATAAAAGCTTTTGACAAAATACAACACTTATTCCTATTAAAAACATTTTAAAGCATAGGCATGAATGAATTTTTCCTTAAAATGATAGGCATCTATTTAAAACCATCAGCAAGCATTCTTTGTAATATGGATAAGCTAGAAATCTTCCTGATAAGATCAAGAGTGAAACAAAGATGCCTATTATTACCAATGTTATATTAGAAATGCTAGCAATAGCAGTAAGAGAAGAAGAAACTGAAGGAATCAGAATGGGCAAGGAGGTAATAAAACTATCTTTTTTTTGCAGCTGATATGACGACATACTTCAGAAACCCTAGAGATTCAACTAAAAAGTTAGTTGAAACAATAATTTTACCAGAGTCACAGCATACAAAATAAATCTATATAAATCTCCAGCATTTCTCTTTTTTATCAACAAAACCCTCAGGAAGAGATAGTAAGAGATACCCCATTTAAGATAACTGTAGACCGTATAAAATATTTGAGAGTACACCTGCCAATACATATCAAGGAACTACAAGAACATAATTATAAAACACTTTATGTACAAATAAAGTTATATTTAAATAATTGGAGCAATATTAATTGTTCATGGGTGGGCATAGCCAATAAAATAAAATTACAATTCTACCTACTCTATTCAATGCCATCCCAATTAAATTACCAAAAAAATTAATTTATTGAGCTAGAAAAAAATCCATTTGCAAGAAAAGGTCAAGAATATCAAAGGGATTAATGAAAAAAAAAGTGAAGAAAAGAGATTTAGTAATACCAGATCTTAAACCATAATATAAGGCAGGATCAAAACTATCAGGTATTAGAGAAGAAATAGAAAGGTGGATCAGCAGAATAGAACATACAATACATAATAGTAAATGATTATAGTAATCTTGTGCTTGACAAATGTAAAGATTTAAACTTTGGGGATAAGAGTACACTATTAGGTTAAAAAAAACCTCTTGGGATTACTGGAAAGCAGTCTGGCAGAAATTTGGTATAGATCAATATCTCACACCATTTACCAAGATAATGTCAAAATGGATAGATGACCTAGAAATATGAGTAAATTAGAAGAACATTGAACAAATTATCAGACTCATGGTTAGGAGAAAAAGAATTGATGAATAAACAAGAATAAAGAACAGCAACAAAAACATTGTGAGATATAAAATGGATAATTTTGATTACATTGAATTAAAAGTTTTGTACAGATAAAACAAGTATAGTCAAGATTAGAAGGAAAACAGAAAATTGGGGGAAATTTGTCCCTCAGTCTTAGAGAGATCTATGAGATCTTGAATAAAGATCTCATCTCAGATATATATAGAACTTTGTCAAATTTATGAGAATAAGAGTCATTCCCCAAATGATAAATAGTCAAAGGATATGAACAGGCAGTTTTTCAATGAAATTAAGACTATATAAGGTCATATGAAAAAAATGCTCTAAAACATTATTGATTAGAGAAACACAAATTAAAACAGCTTTGAGATATCATCTCACACTTATCAGATTGGCTAAAATGATAGAATGGGAAATGTTGGAGGAGATGTGAAAAAATTGGGCCATTAATACGCTGTTCATATAAATGTGAACTGATCCAACCATTTTGGAGAACAATCTGGAATTATGCTCAAAGAGTTATAAAACTGTATATTCTCTTTGACCCAGTAATACCACTGTTAGGTCTGTTTCCCAAGGTGATCAGGAATAAAGGAAAAGAACCTTTATGTTCTAAAATATTTATAGCTGCTCTCTTTGTGGTGGCAAGGAACTGGAAATTAAGGAGATGTCCATCATTTGGAGGATTTCTAAACATGTAGTGGTACATGATTGTGATGGAATACTAACTACTGTGCTATAAGAAATAATGAGCTGGTCGATTGTAGAAAGACATGGAAAGGCTTGCATGAAATAACGAAGAGTGAAATGAGCAGAACCAAGAGAATGCTGTATATAGTAACAGCAGTATTATCTGAAGAATAATTGTGAATAACCAAGTTATTCTGAGTACTATAAATACTCAAATCACCTAAAAAGTGATTTAAGGACCTAAGAAGGAAAATATTATCCTCTTCCAGAGAAAGAACTGATAAATAGAAGTACACATAGTGTGGTTTTTACATATATTTATAAGTCTGTGTCAAATGGTGGCCTTCTCTAGGGCAGGTTGGGGAGGGAGGGAGACTGTTCTGAACTTAAAATGTAACCAAAAAAATGAAATTAAAAAAAAATAAAGTTTCTGATGCATAATTCTATTCACCGGGTCTTCCTACAGTAGATGCTAAATTTTTCCATCCTAGAGTGATACAGCCCTAGCTTTTTTCCTTCATAGTTTTAAACTTGATGAGCTTTGCTTAGAGAAGCCTAAGGTATTTGTAAATATCGCCTTCAGTTGTTTTGATTTGACCTTCAGAATCAGGCTTCAAAGTTTTCAGTCTCTTCCCTTGGTGTTAAGAAAGACATTTCTCATGTCATTGTGGTTTTTGATAGAGCCATATAATTTGATCTCAAAAATGTATACCAAGTAATAAGTCTTGGCATGACTTCCTCTTAAGTGTGGCGGGCACTCAGAAGAGAATGCTCAGAAGAGATGATAATGGGTTGAAATATAGGAAGATTTTTTTTTCTTTTAACTAGTATTTTATTTTTTCCAATTATATGCAAAAACAATTTTAATGTCCTTTTTTATGTAAAAATTTGAGTTCCAAATCCTTCCCTTACTTCCTCCCTAAGACAATAAGCAATCTGATACAGGTTTTGATTTGATATGTGCCATCATGTAAAACACATAAAACATGATTAACATGTTGTAAAAGAAGAAGCAGAATAAAAGTGAAAAAAACATGAAAAAAGTGAAAATAGTATGCTTTGATCTGCATTCAGACACCATCAGTTATTTCTCTGAGTGTAGATAGCATTTCCCATAATGAGTCTTTTGTATTTGTTTTGGATTATTGGATCATTGCTGAAAAGAGTTGTCAATTATAGTTGATCATCACACAATGTTGCCGTTCCTGTGTACAAAGTTCTCATTCCGTTTACTTTACTTTGCATCAGTGCATGTAAGTCTTTGCAGGCTTTTCTGAAATCATCCTGCTAGTTATTTCTTATAAGACAATGGTATTTCATCACAATCATAAACCACAGTTTGTTCAGCCATTCTCTAATTGATGAGCATCTCCTCAATTTCCAATTCTTTTGACACCACGAAAAAATCTGCTATGAATATTGTACATGTAGGTCCTTTCCCTTTTTATCATCTAGGAAGAATCTTATTGTTTCAACTGTTTCCCTAAAAAATGCTACATTTTATAGCCATTGTTCTTGACATTTTTGTGTTGCTGTGTTTTAAACATGGGAAAGTTTTTCACAAGGACAGCATTTGATGTTCTTAACATCACAGCACATAGGTTCTTAACCTGAGGTCCATGAATTTATTTTGGAAAAATATTTTGATAGTTGTGTTTTGATATAATTGATTTCCTTTATGATCATATGTGTTGTATCTTATGCATTTAAAACCATATTTTGAGAAGGGATCCATAGGCTTCATTACACTGCTAAAGGGGTCCATCACACAAAAAAGATTAAGAACATTCACAAATACATAAACACAAGTATAGTGAGAGCTTCCTTTAGTGTTCTCACTATATTTGGTTTTATTTTATGTATTTGCAGTACACAAATAATCCATTAATGTAGACCTGAGTCAATGGTTTGCAGTGATCAAACGTAAATGTTCAATGATTTTGGTTGGCTTGTTCAGTAATTTTTGAATCAATAACAGGTTGTGCTTTGCACCCCTGGGACTTTTTGTTACACATCCCTTTAGCTCCTATTGTTCATTATACAGAGTGTAACAAAAAATATTAGTGCAGTTTTAAGCAATTAAAGTTTAAAACTTAAAAGTCTCCCCTGATCAATGAGAGGAATGTTCTGTTATTGTTTATAGCATATGTAAGACATTTCTCCCAACTTAAGCAATTAAAGCTGAAAACTGCACTAAAAGTTTTGGGACACTTTATTGATCTTGCACAAGTTTTCTGTTTTGCTTTGATCCAACTTCGAACCAGAAAGACAATCAAAAGTTATACACACAGTCTTCTTTCAGGGGTTTTCTTTCTTCTTTAATTACTGTAAAATGTTTGATGCCGAATTAAAAAAATATATATATACTTTATACTGCTTTGACTCTTTGTTCATATTAACCTTTTGAATTTTGCTTTCAATTACTAATTAAGGGAATTTAGAGTTTCTTCTACACATTTATTTTCCATATCACTTTCTTTTTTGTTGCTTTGAGTTGGGTGATACGTGCCAGCTAGATACTGATGCCATCTCCCAGTGCATTTTCTCATGTCTTAAAATAGCTTTTTCAAGTCATTTCTGCCATGATGGTGTTCGATTCTTTGTATTAGGAGCAATCCTTGATTGCTCCATTTTTCTCCCTTGATTCTCACTTGGGCCATAGCTGCCACATATGTTCTTGTTTGCAGGTCCTAAAATGTATGTCCATCTCTTCTTCAAAATCATTGGAGATACCAGCATTGTTTTATGCCATCTATTTCGTTATTAGGGAGAATATCTGGAGTTTTTGTTAAGTGAATATTTTCAGCGACCTCACATTTTTCAGCTTTGCCCTCTTCCTTCTTAGTAGCCCCTCCTCAATTTCAGCTCTTATTTCACCTAATTTTGGTCTAGGAATTAAATTGTTTCTTAACAGTTGTCAAACAATATGTTGTGTGACTTGTAGCTCAGGGTTCCACTGACAAAGAGCAGAATGAAGTCCTGACAATGGCAATGTGTTTCCAGTTTTGTTATGTTCTAACACTGTCACATAATGAAATAATTCTTACCTTGATTGCATTTTTTGTGCCCTTGTGGTTTACCTACATTAGTGACCAGCAACATCTTTATGGAAGCATCTCCAGCAGGTGGAATGTTTGTATTTCCTGATTTTTTCCTGCTGTATCCTGCCTTGTATTAGAACTACACATGGAGAAGCATCACTTAGTTCTGTTTTCTGATCATCATAATAGTTTCAAGTAAGGCCAGCCCACAATCCTATGCCTCTTCCCATCTATTTTTGTAACTCTTAGAAGCAGTTGCATCTCACTGACTGAAATGCTAACCTAATCAGTGGTATTGCCAGAGCCTAATTTTCAGGAGTTTCTGGGTTTGTGCCAGAACTTCATAGCTTCCATGGCAGTCTCAGGGCATACAAAATCTCTACTGTATGTTATCATGACTGGCATTTCTCTTGCTATTTTCTGCTTCCTCTTCATTCCCACCCTACTATGAAATGGAAGATTCATTTGATGTAATTATCAATGTTATCTTTTTTTCAACTACTTTCTGTTTTTTTTTAAATTTCCTACCATGTTCACAAATTTCTCTAATATACATATACACTATTGTCTTCTTGATTACTTTCTTTTACCTTTAAAACATTTATGTATTTCTCCACTCAAAAAAAAATGATGTATGAATGTAGATTTTTACAATAGATAAATTAAAGAGTTATTATTCTGTAAAAGAGTTGTTACTTTGCAAAAACATACCTTTACATAGCAACTCACATCACATTGTCAGATAACACTTAAATCCCCTACATTTATTGGTCAAAATAGGTTGTTGTTGTCATTGTTTTTTCACATGGAGCCTAAACCTCTGTCTGTAACATCTGTCCATTCCTCCATTGGTATTAGTTCTGGCCTCTCAGGACAAATAGTAAAAGTCTATCTAATCTTCTTGCCAGCTTCTTAAACCTTCTGGTTGAATTAACTGATCTTTAATATTCTTTCTAGTTTTAAATTTTGTGGTTGGATGAGCCTATGATCCCCTAACTTTCTATTCCCTGCTGCCTTCCTGAGCTTCCTGGTAGATGCAAGAAAAGATTGGGGTCACAGCCCTCAGGAGTACCACATAGGGCTACATGAATATTCAATAATCCTTTATTCAGTGCCTACTCTCTGTAAGATTCTGCTAAGGACTGGAGATGTAGAGACAAAAACGAAAAAAAGTTTGCCCTTGAAGAGTAGGAGGGTTATATGCTAGCACTGGGTATGAATTCATGGGCTGAGACAAACTTCAAAAAAAATCTTCTTGGACCTTGTACTTAATAGGTACTGTAATAAATGTTAACTGAATTGTCAGTTGAATGACTCTGAGTCCCCTGCAGGTCCTTGGAACAGGGTTTGCCTTGTTGTCCTGTGCATAATGACTATAGTGAAGCCAACATTCAGAAGCAACAAAACTTTGGTCAGAGATGACCCTCCATATTATTATCAGTCTATGAAAGATAAAGGATACATCCCACCTTTATAAATTAACTGCTTTCAGGGATTGTATTTTGTATGTAGGGGATATTTGGGGATTTGGGAAGTGTCATCATAAAAACAGAATATATAAAAAAAATTAAAACAAAAACTAAACAGAGCTACCAGATCTGTGGTTGTCTCACACTTGTGCCTGTTTCTCCAGTGTGACTTCGCCAGTGTAGGAGGTCAAGTTGTGCCCTTGAATTTCTTCTGTAACATGCTTGGCTATAGATATAATACAGCCTTGTCTGTCCTATAAGCTTTGTCTGTCTTGAACTCCATCCAAGTAGGCTGAGTTTAATGAGATTTCTTTGGCACGAGTCACTCTAAGCTCTCATTATCTAGCAGGTCCCATTGCATATTCCATGAGGAAGACTATAGAGTAAGACCCTGGCCTTCTTTATGTTGGTTTTTCTTGCCCTCATCTTCCCATTTGTTCTTTTTGCATGAGGCTAGTGCTGTGAAGGACTCATGTCTTGTCTCCATTAGCTGGAAAGGACAGTTCAGTACCTTGTGAATTGTAAACAATGGACAATCAGATTGTTTCTTGCTCCATGAGAAATGAAGGGGAAGTAGTTTATTTTGAATAGCATTTGTGCCTGGTTTTCTTAGTTCCCTTAAAAGGTAGCAGCATTGCCTACTAAACTGTCTTAAAACATTTTCATTAAGACAAGGTAAAAAGTAGGCCACTAGCTAGGCATGGTAGAGCTCATGCCCCTGAGGAGGCTATGGGCAGTGGATCACTTGTGTTTGAGAGTTCTGAGCTAAGGTAGGTCCATCAGATGTTAAGTCTAGCACTAACATGATGAACTCCAAGGACCTGAGGGCTACCAGGCTTCCTGAGAAGGGGTGAACTGGCCCAAGTCAGAGAAATAGATCATATTATTGGGATTGGGCCTGTGAGTGGCTACTATACATCTAGCCCAGATAAAATAAGGATACTCAGTCTCAAAAAAAAAAAAATCTAGCGCACATAAATTTCACTTGCATATTTTTACAGAAAATAACTACTTCCTATGTTTTAAAGTAAAGATTAAATTAAAAAAACAGCTAGATGGTCCAGTAGATAGAGCACTGGACCTGGAGTCGAGAAGACTTGAGTTCAAGTTTGACCTCAGACGCTGTTTGTAGTGTGCTTTGCAAACCCTAAAGTGCTATATAAATGGTAGCTGTTGTTATAGCTTCCATATTAAATTTCATTCTATAGTTTGCCCCATTAAAACTATAACATATTTTCGACAAATTTGACCCAAGTTTTTAGACTGTTATGATCCCTTCCTCTCTCAGTTGAATTTCAGATTGAGTATTGTTCTGTATTTTTATATTCTCTAAGAGGGTAGCAAATTTTTCTTTAGCACAACCTGGCACAGAACTAAAGATGTAACAAAGCTTGGCTACATAGGGTGGAGCTGAAACCTTAAAAGATAGTTGGCACAGAATGAAGCAAGTAGTAGAACCAGCTGTTAGAAGAAAACTCCATTCTTTGGCTGCCCTGCCCAATTGTCTATAGTTCAAGTTTCCTAATTGCAGCTGGTATGTTAGAGCTGGGTGTTGGATGCAGCTGGATTACGCTTACAATCCTTTTCTTTTTTTCAAAAATGAAAATCTATGCTGCTTTTTTTGCCTCTTGCTCTGTGGAGATGGAGCATTAAGGCACTGTTTGGAAAAAAATATAATGATTTTTTCCCTGTTCTGCATGTTGGTTAAATGATTACCAAATGTTAATGTTCTTCTATTTCCTCCAAATTACTTGATGAATACAAAGCTCATTTTATAGTTCCCTATTGCTTGAGTCATTCAATTATTTTTTTTTGTAAAGTAGGTGTATCTAGACTCTTTTTTTTCTTCCTCAAGGGTGAGTATGGGAAGAATAAAGACGGAGGCTAAAATCAATATTTCCTTATTAGCAGGTCTGATGAAGTTTTGATAGAGGAGGAGACAAATCAATCAACACATGTTTAGGTGTCTATTATATGCCCACACTGTCCTACATGCTGTAGGAGATAGAGAAATATAAAACAAATCTACCTAGAAAGGAACTTAAAAATCTAATTTGGCAAGAAGAGTTCCCTTTTTTGAGCCTCATTTTCTTTCTCTGTGAAATGAAGATTACCTCAGAGGTTGTTGGGAAGGAAACTGCTTTGTAAATCTTAGCATATGGAATGTCATAGATTTATATCTAGAAGGTACCTTAGAAGTCATTTAATGTAGGGCCAGGGGTGGAAAACCTATGGCCTCGAGGCCACATGTAGCTTTCTAGGTCCTTGGGTATGGCCTTTTGACTGAATCCAGGTTTTACAGAACAAATCCTTTTATTTAGGGGATTTGAAGTGAAGTTTGGCTTCAGTTAAAGGGCTGTACTTGAGGACCTAGAGGGCCACAGGTTTCCTACCCCTGACTAGGCTTTTAAAATTTTTTTGCACCAATAAGAAATTGGAAACCCAGAAAGATTCAGTGGCTAGATGGTGGGTGAGAGAGCTGGGATTTGAACCCACTCCTCTGACTTCAAATCCATGTCTTTTCCCACTTTTTTCTCCTGCAAGTTATTATGAATAACACATATAAAATAACTGGGGACTTGAAACCATTGGTTTAAAGTATTCTCTCTGAATTTCATTTCCCTATGACCCCTAACACCTTCTATAATTGAGACTAGACTGCACAGGGCTTCATAAATGATGGTCATTTATTTTTAGCAAGATGGCTGTTCCAGCAGGCCCATAAAAAAGGATCATATTTTAGAACTATCAGTCCTCTGCTAGTAAGAATTCTGCTAATGACCCAGTCTGATAGGGTTTCAGTGAATCTTCCAGTTAGTATTATTTGGAGGCTTTTCTTCAAATATCTACTGGTGAGATCAGTTATAAAATATGTCATACACAAAGGAAAATGTTTACTGCACGTGCTGTCTCCTATAATTTGATTGTGATCTCCTTGGGAGTAAGGACTTTTTTTTTTCTGTTTGTATCACCAAGGCTTAGCATAGTCCTCAAGAAATGCTTTCATTAATTTCTTCCTACTTTTTATTAAAAAAAATAATTTTTTTTAACGTCGTTGGGAGTAGGGTAGCATGTTTCTAAGCATCAAGTTCTATGTTTCATTTGTTTTTTAGTGCAGGGAGACCACCCTTCCTTTATGACTATTGTCTCACTTGTATTTCAAGACAGATGACTGGATTTATGGTATCACTTTTGGAGCATGGCCCAGATCACTTCCACATTTTTCTCTAGTAGAAAATAACTATCACTCACCTTTCTCTGGGTTAGTCAGTCAATGAGCATTTATTAAACACTTACTGTATGCCTGTTGGTAAACAGAGCATTTGAATTGTTGTAAAACATTGATAAGGGCTTTATTATCTGATTAAAGCAGAAGCTTCTTAGTGTCCTTAGTACCTGCCAGAGAAAAACTAAAGGAGAGTCAGAGAAAGAACTGATAAACAGAAGTGTGTTTAGAATAATTTTACATATATATGCCTATTTGTGACTAATGGTAGCCGTTTCTAGGGTGAGAGGGAGGGAAGGAAAAAAAGGATAAAAAAAAGAAATTTACATGATAATTTTATTATATAGTTAAAAGAAATAGCAAGTTGTACATAATAGGTTTGCAGTTTCATGTGCAATCATCTTTTTTTATTATACCATGTTATGGAAATGCTTTGTTTTATTCCATAAACTAAAAATAAAATAAATGTGGGGGGGGGGGGGAAAGACTCTAGGCCAAATATTAATGGTCCACTATCTCTGTTACTTATTGCCTATATATCCTTGTGCAAGTCATTTAACTGCCTGGGCCTCATTTGTAAATTAAGGATGTTGTAGAAATTGACCCTTTAAGGCCAACTCTGTGATCATTTTCTTGCTTCCTAGACCCACTGTCACCATTCTCTCTAATATTATAATTATTTGTGCATCTGTCATAGTTTTCTTCTCCAGACTCTCCCTCCCTCATCTATGTATTTCTTCTCCAGTTTCTGGCATGGTTCCCTGTACTCAGTAGGTGATTAATAGATACTTGTTTGGATTGAATATTTTATGTATCTTTTTTTTTTTTTTTTGCTTAGGCCAATGGTTAAATTATTTCCCTTTCCTATTATAATCTACTCTCCTTGCTAACCCCAGACCTCTGTATCTTTTAAGGTACCCAAATAGGTGAGAAAAGGGGATTGTAGAAAATCATAAACAAGCAAAGCGCCTCTCTGTGGACCCAGGGATTCACCCTGAGAAGGAAAACAATGCCTTTTGTAGCACCAGGTCAGCCAGTGGCAGCATCCAGAAGAATGAAACAATATTTCAAATTTGTCTTCTGAGCTCTTTCTCCTACCTTCAAAGTGACCTGTACTTGTCAGATCCCTGAGGCAGGCGGTACTGTCAAGCACAGGGACAGCTGTCCAATGCTAATGAGGCTTCTGAAAATGGTACAGTTGTCTGAGGAGGCTGTGGGCCCAGCAGCAAGAGCAGCCTTATCAGCCCTGATGTGTTTGTTCACAAGGCCACCTCTCCCAGAGTCTGGCTGCTTGCTTTTGTACAGAAGTAGTGACTAACAGTTTTCTCAGAATACAACTGATTAGCTCTCCTGCCCCAACCCCCCACTCTGGATTAAAAGGCTTGGGATCTAATATGTAATTTGCTGCATGTATTACAAGTTGCTAGGATTTTGTACAGCTGCTTAATTAATTCTTTAATGTTCTGAGTGCCTCATAAATGGTTGGTCCTCAAATGTTTAATAATAATGCACTGGCTTTATCCAGAGCTTTGCTTTATTTCCAACAAGCTTGGAGCATCCTACATGACTTAATCCACTGTGAATCTAGAGGAAGGTATGAAATAGGAGTTCTTAACTGTGGGGTCTTTAAACTTGTTTTGTTTTTGTTTTTCAAAATATTTTGGTAACTGTATTTCAACATAATTGGTTTCCTTTGTAATCATATGTATTTTATTTCATGCATTAAAAATGGATTATTATGAGAAGGGGTCCAAAGGCTAATTTTTGATTTGGAAAAGCTGAAGCTAGGAAGAAGCTTTCAATTTTTTATCAAGCCCAAACTAAAAAACAACTTGAAGAATTAGCACCATTCTTTTCACTTCTAAACCAATTCATGAAAGCTACCCCATAAGTGCAGCAATTAACAAATTCATTATCAGTTTAAATGGAGAGATCCGGCTTTCCGTGTTCTTTTCCTCCTTAGCTTTTCTAGGCCAAAATGAATCCTACAACAGGTTGTTATTTTGATGTTGCAAATGACAATTTCTACTCTTATCAGTGGTTCCACTGCTATTTTTTTCACTGCTATTTTTCCATGGGGAGGCGAGGAGGGGAACAATTTTAGGTCTGGCTTTCTGAAGGGAACCTCGAACTTGTTTTCTTGAGTTGTCCTATTTTCCAGAGATGAAGCCCCCTGAACAAATATAGTAGAGATTTTTTTTTTGCAGTTGAACTCTGTTAAACTCTCAGTGTGCCCTTGAAGCCGATTCAGCTATAAACCTGGCTATAGCCAGTCTACCCAGGCTGATAAACTGTGCAGTTGGGACCCTTTCAGATGAGCAGAACATGCTACCTTCATGGTTTAGCAGTTGGGGGTGGGGTGGGTGGGTAATAGACAGCTTCTGCCCTTCCCTCTCTTCTCTCCCTCCCACCATCCCCCGCCCCCTCTCTCTGGCTGATTTTGACTCTGTCTCTTTCCCCCTCCTCCTATTGCTCCCTTTCCCTTCCCATGCCACTCTCATTTGGGGTGGGGATTGCCTTTTTCTCCTCCCATGAGACTTCCCCTTTCTGCTGTAACCTTTAAATACTCAAGACCTTGCTGTAGCATTGGCATCCTTTGCACTCTGTACAGGAAGGGACCCAGCATATATGTTTCTGCTTTCTCTTGTAATAAAATAAGTTCTGCTTCAGCCTTTTGGATTTGTGACTATTGGTTAATACAGACCTGCACAACTTGGCAGTAGGTAGGAGCCAAATTAAAACAGGCTAAACTTCTTTGGGCTGCAGATGGGTTAAACTACAGACAGACTGACAATGGTGGATTGCCATGGGCCACATGACAAACAGGAGAGTGTGAAGTGGCAACCCTACATTTTTCACAGGCTGCCTGAAATCCTTTAGTGGGTGGCAAGTAGCCCACGGGCCGCCTGTCGTGCAGGCCTGTAACAGCTTCTAGCATAAATACAACCTTAGCACCAGGTAGATGTTTCCATCTGGACCAAAAAAAGTCTCTGTCTCCATGAATTAGTCTCTGCACGAGATGACAAATAACAAGGTCAAACTTGTCCTTTTTCTATTTAATCTCTATTGTTTAATTTATAGGGTTATCTTCCTTCCTCCATTTTTGCCCACCTTTTCACTTCTTACTCATTTCCCTAGCACTCATAATTTCTGATGTCTTTTGCATTTCATTTTACCATTCCCTTCTTTTTAAACTTGCAATGGCAAATATTTATCTTTTTAACAGCAGTGAATAAATAATTTCCCCTTTTGGGAGGAGAATTTCCTGAGATCCAGTGAGATATTTGGAAGTTCCCTCAGTTCACAGAACCAGTCTGGAAATCACCGCAAGTCAGTTCAGGTAAAGCAGTTCCAGGAATAGAAATCCCTTCAGGAAACAGATTTATTAATAAAGACAATAGCACATTTATATAGTGTGTTAGCAATTTGCATACATTATCTCATTGGATCCTCTTAAAGCCCCTTTGAAATAGGTAGCAAAGGTGCCTCCTTCAGGTAACTCTTGTTTGGGGGTTTGATGCTGAAAGTAAGGAGCAGACCCATCTTTGGAATCTTAAAGTGTTTGTTAGGGTCATCTCTCTGGCATTCTGTTACGCTTCTTGAAAACGAAAGGTTTTGGACTAGATAGAGAGGCAGCATGACATGAGAGATGGAGAGGATCCCTGGAGCTAAGAAAGTCTGACTTCAGTTCCTGCGTGTGGCACATCTTAGCTCTAGGCCCCTGGACAAATCATTTAGCCTCTCAGGGTTCTGGGCAATTCTGTAAAGCTGCCGAGAATATGCTGACCGGTATGAGTGTAGGGGATGCTTTTTCATTTGGGAGTTCCCTATAACAGCAAAATCACAGGTATCACCCTTATCCTTATCCACTGAATTAGATAATCTTTCAGATCCCTTTCAGCCCTAACATTCAATTTTTCTTTGAGAATTGACTATATAATCTGAGTTTATGGAGTATACTGCTTCTCATTCCCATTTTTTATTCCTTCTCTCCTCCCACTTCTCCTTTCCCACCTAAAGAAAGAAAGGTGTTTTTTTTTTTTTTTGTTGTTGTTGTTTGTTTTTAACTTGTGACATATTGAGCTATTCTTTCCAAGGGTGAGAGAGTGTAAGACTTTGAAATTTGTGTTTCTTCCAAATACTGGGCAGGTGGTAAATGAGCTGGCTCAGCATTGAAGCTCTCTTTGGTTTAGAAACCCCATTTACCTGAAGTCGATGCATGTTCAGAAGTACTTGTTTCATCCTCTATTTGACATCTAGTTGCCACGTGCTATACAGAAAAGACCTGGCTAAACGAGACATTTGAATGGGTATACATTATGTGAAGGCATGTGACCATTCCTTAATAGTCCTTACCCTCCTGATATAGATTTAGATGCAGCAATCAACCTACTTGTATCATCCATCTTCTTCTTTTCCCCTCATCTAAAATGTAATTTGCTAATTGACAACAAATTGGGCTCTTAAGTGCTAAGTCCTCAAGTCAGAGTAGAAGTGGTCTGGTCAGTTATATTCCATGTCACCCAGTAAAATGTTATGCCTGACTTTGAGGACATCTAATTAAAGGCAATGTAGATGGTATGTGAGATTGGGATTTTCCCATTTTTCTAAAAATTGTAGACTAAGACAAATGCAAGTGTGTTTTTTTTTTCCCTTGGTACTAATCTGGAAGTCATATGGGCCCTAGGCCTAACCTAAACACAGCTTCAAGATAAACACAACACAAGCAGTAATTCAATAAGCATTTATTAAACAACTTACTATGTGCCAGGCACTGTACTACTATATTCTGTGGATACAATAAAATGATAGAGGAGACTTACATGAACTGATGCTGAATGAAGTAAGCAGAACATTGTACTGAGAGGACATTGTAGACAGCAACAACATTGTACAATGATAAACTATGAATGACTGAGCTCTTCTCAGCAATACAGTGATCCAAGACGATTCCAAAAGGCTCATGATGGGAAATGCTAACCATATCCAGAGAAAGAACTGTGGAGTCTGAATGCAGATCCAAGCATACTATTTATACTTTTTTTGCTTTTTGTTTTTTTCTTTCTTGTGGTTTTTCCCTTTTGTTCTCATTTTTTCATATGACTAATGTAGAAATACGTTTAACATGACTGTGCCTGTATAACCTATATCAGATTGCTTGCTCTCTTGGGGAAGGGGGAGGGAAGGAAGAGAGGGTGAAAATTTTTGAACTCAAAATTTTACAAAAATGAGTGTTGAAAACTATCTTTACATGTAATTGGGAAAAAAATAAAATACTATCAAGGAAAAAAAAGGGGTAGAAATAGTCGTTGCCTCTGGGGAGCTTACATTAAAGAAGGAAACAAAAGTAAATGAAGAGGTATATACCAGTTACATATGGAGTAGCTGAGGGTAAGAAGTAGAGAGACCCAGAGGCAGATGCATAGAATGTTAGAGTAGCAGAGGATCATAAGAACAGTCTGCCCTCTTCTTACAGGTGAGGATCTGCAAGCCAGATGGGTTAAGGTGCAAGTGGCAAATACACCTGGGAACCAGATTAAAATATAATTGGTAAATACTTTACAAAATAAACTGATGATTTCATAAATAACATTATATTATAAAATTAAGTCAGTATGTGACCCAAGGATCTTTATGTATGGATTAGTGGCCCCCTTTCTATTTGAGTTTGACACCATTGGGTTAAGGGATTTCCCCCACAGTCATATATCTATCTAGTAAGCATCAGAGGCAGTATTTGAATCAAATACTCCTGACTGCAAGTGGAAGTCTTTCCATACTGTGTTGCCTCCCAGTTTTTAAGGCTTTGTATGTTACCTTTTTTTTTTAATCTTGAAATCTCAGCTTAAAAACAAAAATAATTTGGAAGAAATCATCACATTTTCTTGTGAGCTATTTGCCAAGTGGCGCTGCCTTGTATTATTCACTTCTCTCATGAGTGACAACTGCTGTGTTTTCTACATTAATAGTATTGGGTGAATGACAAAGAAGATGGTGACAGTAATAAGTAGTAGCAGGGATACATTGCTATTCCTGACATTAATTATTTTCTTAAGAGAGTGAGGTATACCAAATTGGGATGAAAGATGTTTTGTCCTCACCAGATGTTTTCATAGTAGTGATAATGGGGTTTGCAACAATAAAAATCAAAGTTCCAATTAGTCAGGCTGTAGAAACTCAGTGCTGGTCTACCAACATTATTAGCATCAAATAGGAGCATCGATGATGTTGGCTGGAGTTATTGGGTGAAAGATGGTAAAGTCTAAACCTGCTGAGACTTGAGATCCCATGCCACTAAACCCACGGTGCTGCTAGTGAATCCAAATTTCCCATGCTGCAGCCCAAACATGTTTCCAAAATGGAAGCCTCTGTAGGGGCTAAAACTTGAGAGGGTGAAATAAAGTTCAGTGAGCTTTAACCAAAAGACCTTTACTGGGCTTCCTTTACCCAAAATTTATTTAAGGAAAACAAAAGGTTAAAAGGTGTATATAGGGAGTTCTGGAAGAGGGAAACATGCCTAAGAGGGCTGGAATCTTTCCAATATATAAGCAAGTAAAGATTTGTCCTCCTGCAGTTACTTCTAAGATGATTTCACAACAGACACAGGAAAGTGATTAATGAAGCCAGATCTGGCACTATTTTCATGCTGTTGCTTTTCCCTTTTTCTTCCTTCCATCTCACACCTTCAGATCCATCCAGTCTGCCTGGCAAGTGCCACAGCCCTATTAATAATGAACAGAAAAGCATGGCTTGAGTATAGCTTTATTACTGCTTAGCAGACGATGATGAGGATTGGTAATGCCAGAATTTAACTCTGTGTCTTCTACATGACAAAGACCCATTTGGTCATCTTGTAATGTTGGGGAGAGGGGCAAAGCCAGAGTAGGTTTGGCAGAACTGTGTTAGAGATGAGGGTGATGATTCATTTACTATGGCCTCATTGTCTTGTTGTCTCTGGAAGTATTCCCAAGGGTTGCCTGAGACCAGAGACCTTTGTTATTAAATGAAAAACTCATGAAGGGAATGGCTTGGTTCTTCAGTGACTCTCAGGGGCACACTTTTGGCACAGTATTCCATGGTCTGTTGTAGTAACTAAATGAATGAATTTTGCTTGCTGAATGAGTGTGTGGAAAGAAGCTGAGACGGGGAGAAACTCAGTCATATGGGAAAGGAAGAGTAAGGAACAGCAAATAAGTTTTATGGAATGTTCAAGTTGGAGGCAATCTTAGAAATGATCTAATCTAATATTCTCCCCCTCCTCCCACCCCTCCAACTTAGAAATGAAAAGATAGAGGCTCAGAGAAAGGAAGTGATGGGCCTAAAAATTCACAGCTAGTTAGTGGCAGAGGCTAGCTTCTCACCAGTCTCACCAGTCTTTATCTCTGAAGCTCTTTCCATTACTATATTCTGTCTTCTTCATGTAGTGGCAAGTCTGAGGGAATAACAAGAAATGACTGTAGCTAAGTGAAAACTGAGCTGAAAAACAGATTGACATTCTAAAGAAGAAAAGGGAAAGACAACTCTCCTCCCCTCCCCTCCCCTCCCCTCCCCTCCATCAAAGAGAGGCTGGAGTGCAGGGGATTATTTCTCTGTGTACTCTTTGCAAGGACAGACAGAAAACTGTCCTTTTTAGGACATAACTTTCAATTCTATTAAACATTTAAAAAAACCCTTAGGAAGATATTGTATTTAAAACATATTATGAGTTTTAACAAAAAAAAAAAACACACATTGAAAAATATTTGTAATAACAAAAACAAAAGTATCAACATAGAAATAACTGTAACAGTTTTCATTCAATAAGCATTTCTTAAACAATTTCAATGTGTCTGGTACTTGTCTAGGTACTAGGGATATAATTTAAAAAAAAATGAAGTTCCAGGCCTCCAGGATCTTGGATTCTATTGGTTCTATTGTATTCTATTGTATCAACCTGTATGTGGATGGGCAAGTTCAAAATTTATTTAAAGCAAATTTTGGGTGTGACTCTTGGACCTGTCAATATAAGAATAAACTTTGTACAAAAGGTGTATATTTCAAGGTAGCCCTTGAAGCTGAGCCTTGATGAGGTTAGGAGGGAATCTCCATCCCAGGTCTATGTAAAGGCTTGTCATTTTGTTCTCTTGAAATCTCTTTGTCTTTTTGAATACCCGTTCACATATGTGTAAATGTATATATTTTTAGGTTTCTTTTCATTTGTCATTTTCTTCACATTTGTTATTTTTAATGATGGCATGAATAGAATTTCATTGGGTGAATGTTCACTTTTCTTAAATAATTTGACCTTTGGGGCATTTAGGCTGTTTCACTATTATGGTAACCCAAGGAACTACAACAGCTAATTTTTTGAAAAAAAAAATTTTCACCTCTGATAATAAAAAATATCAACTTTCAAGTATCAGGAGTAATGATAATACAAATAACAATAATGCTAGATTTATTTATAAGACATTTGTAGGTTTCTGTATATGACTTCATTTGATTCTCACAAACAAGCCTTTGAGGTAATGGCTATTATTATCCTTATTTTACAGGTGAAGAAATTGAGGCTGAGCAAAGTTAGTGGTGTCACAATACTAGAAGTATCTGAGATTAGATTTGAACTTGGTTTTTTGACTCTAATACACTGTCTATTACGCCACCTAGCTGCCTGAAGAAGCAATTAAACTTATGTTCACAACTATATGTATTTGAAAAATGAATGTCGGCATGCAATCTTAACTTATTATTCTTCCTGTGTTTCTAGTGTCTTTCACTTAGTCGGCACTTAAATGCTCAATTGAATCTGTAAAGCGAAGGTGCTGGAATCAGTCCATTCCAGCTCTAATGATGGAATGCCACCCTTTCATTTTCTTCGTATATACATTCTTCCTTTTATATAATCGTAATTGTGTATAGCAAGTGTTTACTTGATTCAGGATGCTATGCTAGATTGCAATAAGAATGCTCTTGCCCTAGATTGTGAAGAGTTTATGACCGAGGAGAAGAAATAAGAATACAAGTCAGTATAATACCAATTCGGACATGATAAATGAATTGGAAGTATGAATCAAGTGCTAGGGGAGATCTGCAGAGGAGCAAGGCTCTGACCATGAGGATCTTAGAAGACTTAGTAGAAGTGAAGGTAGTAGGGCTAGACTAGGAATGATGAGAAAGATTTAAAGGAACTGCTGTCACCAGTGTTTCTTCAGCACATATTTGTATGCCAGGTCCTACTATAAGGGCTGGGAATAAAACTATAAGCAGAAATACAGTCCCTGACCTCAAGGAGGTAATGTTCTAAGGGGGGAAAACAACACATAAAGGTGAGCTGATAGGGAGGGAAAAGGGTAGAGAAAGTCCAGGGGGACAGTATGGAAGGGACTGTGGCATGACTGGCCTGAGTGACCTCCTTAAATGGACTCATCCAATCAGAGGGAGAGAGGTCAAACATGTATTTGGGGGGGGGGCAGGGGGAGAAGTGGGGGATTGTAGGGCTGGAATATGGCTAGAGTGAAGATTGAGATAAATGAGGAAGGACGTGTACTACTAAATGAGGCTGAGAAAAAGGTGCTTTGGAGCCAGACAGCTGATAAGGGTTCTCAAACACCAGCCTGAGGAGACTGAATGGCATACGCTCTCAGGGAGCCATTCTTTGCAAGTTTTTTGATCATAGAAGAGAAAGGAAGATTAGTTTGACTGAATGTAGGCTCTGACAAAGGACTGAGGCCCTTGCTGTGCATTTTGACCTTGTATCTGTTGGGGCAGCCAGGTGGTGCAGTGGATAGAGTCTGGGCCTGCAGTCAGGAAGACTCCTCTTCCTGAGTTCAAATCTGGCCTCAGACACATACTAGAGCAAGTTGCTTAGCCCCGTCTACTCAGATTCCTCATCTGTAAAAAAAAAAAAAAAAAAAAAAAAAATGAGCTGAAGAAGGAAATGGTCAGCTACTCCAGTATCTTGGCCAAGGAAACTGCAAATGGAGTCAGGAAGAGTTGGACACAACTGAAAACTGAACAGCAATGACAATGTCCATTGGGCATCAGCAGAGTAGTGCTTTCAGACCACTTCATGGTCTTCTGCTGGTCAAGGATTTGTTGCTACCATGGAGGCTTGAGGAAGAAGATGGAGTTAGTAATCATCACCAAAAAGGCATATGTCTTGAAAAATAGTCTTATACGAAGAATAGTTACATGGTCTCTAGTCTCTAGGAGCTTTATAGACCAAGACTAATGAAGTCCTGGGAACCCTGCAGCCAGGATTTGTCTCATCTTCCCTCTCTGCATGTCAACCCCCATGATTACTGTGCTATCTCCTTCCTTACAAGGAGATGGAGGGAGATACTAATTTAGTGATGGCCTCACTCACTGTATTTATTGGTAGGTCCCTACAAGGGTGGCTAATGACGTTGCAGCTGAGTGAATAAAAAGGAAAACAAATAATAAGAGACTTCAGAGGTCATCAGGTCAATGTTCCCTCCACCCCATTTTATAAATGAGGAAGCTGAGGCCTACCAAGGTTAATTAAGTGATTTGCCTAGGAACATGCAGCTAGTTAAGTAGTTGAGACAGGATTGGCGTGCAGATTGTTCTGGACTCCAGATGTAGCCATTGTACTGCCCTGACTTTCTGTCTGAGAGCTGACGCCTCTCAGTGTGTTGGTACAGTTCTGAAACAAGTGGACAGGAATAGGATATTATATTTATATTCTGCGTGAAATTGCAGGCTATGATAGATAGTACTATACATCTTTATGCTAATACAATACTTAATCCCTCCCCAAACTCCCATTTTTGGAAGCTTACTTTTTTATAAATGCAACTCTGGTGTCAAAGTGATGATAATAGTCAAATGCATCTTCTCTCCCCACCCCCATTTCTCTGCTCTCTGTCTCTCCCTCTCCCTTCTTCCCTCCACTCTCTCTTTTTCTCTTTCTCTGGCTCTCTACCCTCTCCCTTGCTGTCTGTCCCTTTCTATCTATTTCTCCCTCTCTTTTTCTGTCTCTTCCTCCCTGCTCCATTACAATAAATGGATTAGATAAAAGGAACATAAAGTGATATTTCTGCCATGTCATTTCCTGCACTAATGCAAAAGGGGCAAGATTGGCCCTATAACGTAGTTGAGAGGGTTCTTGTAAGTGCCAGTAAATCCTTTCTATGATTCAGAATGCTTTTGTTTGTAATTGCTGGCTGATTTGTGGTACCTTAGAAAGCTCGTCTGTTACCCATCACCAGTTTGGTGTCCTGTTTTTCTAACCAGGCCCTGAGATTATGCAGATGTCAAAATCTCTGATGTCTTTTGTGATTCTCCACCCCCCCCACCCCCAGCAGGGGTCTTGAGGGGCCCTGTGCACTCTCAGCTGTCTCCAGCCATCACTCTCTATCAGGCTGGTCTGTCAGCTCCTTCTCTTTTGTCAAGGGAACTTTTTTTCATCTGCTTAACAAATGTCGCCTTGACAGCATCTCTTTGTGACTTGTAGCCAGGAGTTGGTTGTGGGCTCATCTCCCATTCTGATCATGTTCTTCTCCGTTTCTGCCACATCTCTTTGCATTTGTTTTCCACCTCCACACTTTATTCTATTGGCAATTCATGGAGTTTTTTCCAAGCTAATATTCCCCAAACCCTGTTTCCTTTTTAATTGGTTTTTCTCCACAGCTTCGTGGTCTCTACCCCGCCATTCTGTAAGGGTTTTCATGTGTTTAACCACAGCAAGGACTGCAGCTTCTTACATGGTATTAATGAAACTTAGGTCAAGAGAATGCCAGTCATGGTATTAGTTTTGAAATTTTAGCTTTTTTTACTCTAATTTCTCAGTTTTACTCATTTGTCATCTTTCTACTACAAAGTGTACCACATTTTTGTTGTCTCCTCATGATCTGCCTGAAGATTCCAGGGGAACAAAAATGCTTGCCACCTTCCTATATGTTTTAGAATCATGTTTTATTCCTGATGCAAATGTTTTGCAATAATAGCCCCTCTATATCTGTATTGATTTTGATGAAAGCTCCAGGGAACAAGAACATGTTTCCTCTGGGCTTTGTAGAGGGCTTAATAAATAATAAATAATAATGCTTTTTCGTTATGATATAGTATACAGTCCTTATTAAAAAGAAAATGATACTATTCTAATAAGCCCATGGAATTACTAAGAATGTTAAAATTGAGTTAGGTAACTAAGTGCAAAAGCATTGGTCAGGATGACCTCAGTCCAAATCCTGCCTCAGATATTTACTGGTTGTGTGACCCTGGGCAAGTTAGTTTTCTTATCTGTCAAATGGGGATAGTAATAACACCTAAATCCTAGGTTTACTTTGAGAACCAAATTAATCAAAATATGTAAAGTATGTTGCAAACCTTGACACTTTATATAAATGCTACCCTTGTCCTCCTGCTTTCTTCTTCCTTATCATTTTCCTCTTTCTCCTCCTCTTCATCTTCCTTCTCCCCCATTATCTAAAAAGAAAGTCATACTATTAAATGGGATTTGTAGATAGATAGATAGATTTTGTATGCTTTTTTTTAAAAGTCAAACACTGATAACTCAGTATTTGAGTGTCCATAAATTTCTAGCTCCCCTGTAAGAAATGTTTATGCAGAAGAGCCTCTACCAGGAGTTTTTGTTCTTCCAAAGTCTTCCCTTCTCAGTTTCTCCAGCTCTTAACTAGTTACTTCAGTTGATTCAGAACATTATTATAAAGAAACCCAGGATCAGTCTCTTGTCTGGACCATTTATAAGGCTTATTACAGGTTTGTACAATGTTGGCCCTAGAAGGATCCTTTAGAGATGACCAGGTTCTCTCTCATTGAGAGATTTCATTTGTATGGATCAGTTTAACCCTAGCAAAATAAGTTATCTCATAAATATGTGCCATAGAACTTCTGTACAAACCCTTCCCTGCCCCCAGCAACAAGTAGGTTCCTTGAGGCTCCTTTCATTCTTTTGGTTTCGTATGACAGAGCTTAGCATAGTACTCAATACATAGTGGGGGCTTGATAACTGTTTTGCAGAATCAAAGTGAGAGTTGACTAGAGATACTGAGAGTAAAGAACTAGATAGTTTACTACAAGCTAATCTTTTTTAGTGGACAAACATCTCTTAAGGCGATGTTGTTTTGGTGGAAGGCCAGTAGCATAATTCTTTGTCTGCTATTTCCCCCCATCACTTGTAGTTTGCTTAAAAATAAAAAAAAAATGCTAAAGCTCTCCCTCAGGACCCTGCAAACAACTATAAAAAATGGTTCTGAAAAATAAAAATAAATGCAGCGCAAATGGTGGACTGGTACCCACAAAAATTTAAAAAGATTCTTTTCTAATGTGTGGGAAGATTTATGGCACAGGTATCACAGGATGAGAATGTGAATGACCATCCTGATGAGATAATGGGCTCCTTGGACGTATTTTTAAGTGTGTATTTTAACAAGATAATAATAATAAGAAGAAATCTGTTTGTGTCTCCTTATGAACTTTTGGGTTTTCTTTAGTGTATATTTCCAGATCTTTTACTTATCATCATTTTTTGTACATGAACAATTACCACGTAGTTCGCAGTTTTCGGTACTTGTGGCTGCTGACCTTATTATTCATAAAACTGCCATTGTGAATCAGTGAGTCCATTTAAGTTACAAAAGGTGCTAAACCTTCATTGAGCAACCTTTCTTGTATGTGGCAGGAGATGTGTTTTTCGTCTGGTACTCCAACCCTGCCTTCCATTAAATCTAATGACTTCTCCCTATGGCTTTTTTTCCTTTATAGATTCAAAATGAGGGCAAGTATTACTGGAATTTAATTATTTCCCTTCTGAAAGGCCTGGCTTAGACATGCTTGGCTTTTGCAGTGGCATGAAGACCTATGGGACCAGGAAGGTGCAGCTTGACTTTCTCTATATGTATGTAGAACTCTTAAAAAATTTATCAGAGAAGAGAAGCAATGCCTGTGTAATATATGAATTGTAATGTTACTCATCCAGAAAGAAAAGGCCTGGCAAACCAAAATATCTTCCTTGGGTGTTTGCAATCAACTCCTTGTCCCTTTGGGGCTTTTCAGTGTACGGCCTCAGAGTCCCTGTTTTTTTTTTTCCTTTTTCTGTTATGAATGTGCAAATTATTCTTCCCTCCATCCCATCTCCTAAACCATACATTCCTGATTTAGTTCTCCCTTTAGCAAAAAGGGGCTCCTAGATCAGATGTAGTCAGGTCCATTTCGTGAAACCACTCCAACTGACTTGCTTTGATTGCTGTGATCCTGGATTTGCTCTGTTTCCCTCTTTGTTGGTTTATCACTTGGACTGTAATATAAGCTGATTTTGAGTAGCAATCATTATAGTCTTTATATTCATATCCTCAGTGCCCGACTCAGTGTCTGCCTGGTGGGTAAGTGCCTAAAAATACTTGTTAATTGATCGCTTGATGGATGTTCTTGCTCTACAGACATTAGAGAGTAGCCAAAATAAGACAGTTTCCTCTTAATTGGAGCTCTTGTGACCTTTTCATTCAACTCTTAAGATGCTTGTAATCTACAGTACCTGCCAATCAATCTACCAGTGTTTTTTAAGCACTTCTTATGTGCTAAAAGATAGAAAGACAAAAATGGAACAGTCCCTGTCCTCAAGCATCTTACCTTTTTCAGGTGAAAGGCAACATATCCACTTATACACAATAAACACAGTAAATATGGGATAATATTGGAAGGATGAGGGGAAAAGGCACTAGAATTGTAATGGCTAGCATTTATATAGCACCTACCATATGTCAGGCGCTGTGTTAAGCATTTTACAAATGTTATCTCATTTGATCCTCACAACAAGCCTTGGGAGGTAGGTACTATTATTATCACCTCCTTATGAGGAAACTGAGGCAAACAGAAGTTAAGTGATTTGCCCAAGGTCACACAGCTAGTCTGAGGCTGAATTTAAACTCAGATCTTCCTGATTCCAGGCTCCATCCATTGTGCCACCCAACTGTACTCAGTGGATCAAGAAAGGCTTCCTGCAGGAGGTAGGGCTTAAAGGTGAGCTCTGAAAAAAATTAAGGGTTCTAAGACATAGAGGGAAGGAAGGCATGAATTGTAGGCATGAGGGAATAGCTTGCACAGTGGCAAGAGGTGGTTGATGAAAGTTTGTGTGTAATAACAGCAAAAAGAAGTCTGTTAGCTTGACCATAGAGTAAATGAAAGGGAACAATGAGAAATAAGCCTTGGAGCCAGATCATCGAGGACTTTAAATGCCCAACTTTGGATGCCAAGGCAAGAACACTAAAACAGAGGGGGAATTGAAGATTTAAACAATGGATAATTTATCTTAGCAAGAGAAATAGTAATCTTGGAGCATTATGGTGGCATCATCAAAGGTCATTTGAGGAGTTTATGCCATGAGTATGGAATTGTCCTCAGCTATGTCTTTTGTGAATGTAACTCAATATGTCTGTTCGTGTTTGGGACAAGTATCACTAGGTATTGTTGTAGAGTATTGGTTTGGAGTGAGAATCCTGAGCTTTTCCATAACTAATTTTCCCTGAATACACAGATTCCCTACTTTACAAGTACATGTATGGAATGGCACAGTGAAAATAATATTGGAACAGAGGGAGAAGACCTAAGTTTAACTCAAGACTCTGACGCTTCTTACCTCTGTGACCTTGCATAAGACATTTAATTTACTTGGTCCTCAGTTTTTTCATGTGTAAAATTAGAGGGTTAGACTGGAAGGTCTCTGAGGTCCTTTCCATCTCTAACTCTATGCTATGAGAACCAGGAACTTTGAGCAAATCATCTTCTTCTTTGTAATTTTCCTCTCTTTTGACCCTATCCCTCCCAGACAAAGTTTTCTGACTTAAACCAGCTATACTTTCTTCTTTGAACCTTTCTTTACCTCGCTTTCTCATCAAAACCTATTGGTTTTGTGTCTTATCCACCCATGCCCTTGTTAGATGACTGATAAAATAATTTTCACTAAGGTACGAGGTTCTGATAAAGTTGTGAAGAATATTTTAGATCACCTTTTACATTCAGGAGACTAAACTAGGTGCTTCTTTATAATAGCTATAGCTGGCATTTATAAAGGTTGATTGGGTGGGGATAGATATACCCTGGCATTTGTAGACATAATGCCAGCCTTCTGTGAGTTTATTATCTCATGGGAAAGATGTGAACACCATCTTAGAACACACCAGAAACAGAAAAGAAACGATTCTTGGAAACTTTTTAGTATATATTTAATTTTTCTGCCATCAGAAGAAAGCCATTTAGACACCTACACATTCTCTTTTAAAATGCCAAGTCTCTCTACAAATAATAATAATAATAGCTAGCATTTATATAGTTATCCCTTCCACATCATGACTTTCCCTATCATGGTTCTGATATATCATGGGTTGGCATGAAAAATTAAATGGAAATTTGGGGGGAGTTTTGTGGAAGACCAGCAGACAACACAGAAAAAGTTTAGAAACTCAGAAATGCATAAAATATGTGTATAATAATGCATAATATCAACCCAAATTTTACAATAAGGTACTGCAAACACCCCATAAAAGAAAAAGAAAAAAAAATTCAGGCTTCTTCTCTGGTCTGAAGGGAGGGCCAAAAAATTTTACACAGATTTTCCAGAATGTAGGGATGCTGCAATGTGGAAATATAGTCCTTTAAGTTTTACAAAGTGCTGAACACATGTTAACTCATTTCATGTCACAACCACTGTGAGGTAGGTGCTATTATTATCCCCATTTTTACAGATGAGGAAACTGAGGCACAGAGAGAGAGAGATTGCCTCCCCAGTCACATAGCAAATAAGTCATATCTTTCTGACACCCAAGTCTTGCACTCTATCCATGTTATTACCTACGTGCCTGTAAAATGAAATTTTCAGAAACAGAAAATTTCAGAAATTACTTTAAAAGGGTTTTGAAGCCCTAATTTAAGACACATTGAGTCCTTGGTCACTTTCAAAGTCATTTTGTCAAATATAATGGTGTTTGAATTAGAACTCTAAGTTTTTTTGGGTAGTGAAAACTCAAACTGGTGGAAATAAACTATAGAAAGATCTGTGTGTAAACAAAAAAAATGAGCAGATAAGCTTCAATGTAGTAACTGTAGTATGGAATTAATTCATTCTACAAAAATACATTGATATTCTGCTACATAAAGGTTCTATGATGCCTTAGGGATCAAGGGTTCAAACTCTATGTAGAGAACTAAAAGTTTTTAGAGCAAGGTTGAAACCAAGAAAAAGAATCTGAGTTACTGTAGTTGTTGGATCAATGTGCTTCTGTGACCAGAAACCCAACAATAGGTAGAGCATCACCCAGAGTGCTGGAAACTAAACAAATAACATTAGCCTACACTTAGATAAGATAAAGCTCCACAAAAGTCCTTTTATCTTGTGTGATAGTGGAGTAGAAGTAGCTATAGGTTCTCTAGGGCTGGTACAACACATGCCCTGGTGGCTCTTAAAAGGTAGAAGGTATACAATGTTCACAATAAACTTTTGTATCACAATCCAATGACCAGCTGAGCTAAGTTCAGAGATGCCCACCACCAGATATTTGGCCACCAAGTGAGGAATTCCTTTGGCCAGAGCAATTGGTTTCTACAAAGATGTGGAAGAATGAGGACTTGTATCCACTGGAGAAGTACTTTCAGTGATGCAGAAATTTGAGGAGCAGAACTGAGGCCTATACACAACATTAGTTGATCTGACCAAGGCCTTTGACCCTGTCAGTTATGAGGGCCTGTGGAAGATCATGATAAAATTAGTTGCCCTAGAGAAGCTCATCAGTACTGTACATCTGTTTCATGATGGCATACTTGCCCAGGTTCTGGGTAATGGATGATGCTCTCACACTTTCCTAATCCAATGTAGTGAAACAGGGCTGTGTGATGGCTTCCGTGCTTTTTCACATGATGTTTTCAGCAATGTTGTCAGATTCCTTCAATGAGGACAAAAACAACATCAAGGTCAGGTACTAAACTGATAGTAAGTTATTTGACTTGAAAAGGCTATAAGCCAAGACCAAAGCAGACAGAGAGTTGGTGTGTAACTTTTTGTTCGAAGATGACTGTGCACTCAATGCAGTTTCTGAGGTTGAGATGCAACAAAGTATGGATTGATTCTCTGCTGCTTGTGCTAATTTTGGCCTGACAATCAACACCAAAAAATAGAGGTTCTCCATCAGCTAGCAGTGTTACACCATCCATATGTTGGAACCATTGGTTACAGCAAATGGAGAAATTCTGAATGCTGTGGATAAGTTCACTTACCTTGGCAGTATACTTTCCAGAGATGTGCACATAGATGATGAGGTTGACATACACTTTGCCAGAGCTTGCTCAGCATTTGGGAGGCCCTGAAAAAAATGTGGGAGAAAAGAGGTATTAGACTGCATACCAAACTGAAGGTCTACAGAGTTGTGCTGACCTCATTGTTGTATGCCTGTGAAACTTGGGCATACCACTGCCATGCCAGAAAACTGAATCACTTCCATTTGAATTGTCTTAAGGAAGATTCTGAAGATCACCTGGCAAGATAAAGTTCTAGGCACTGAAGTCCTATCTCAAGTTGAATTGCCAAGCATTCAAACTCTACTGCAGAGAGCTCAACTTGCATGGGCTAGCCATGTTGTTTGAATACCAAATGTATGTTTGCCTAAAAGACTATTTTATGCAGAACTCACACAAGGCAGATGCTCACAGAGAGGTAAGAAGAAGCAATACAAAGAAACTCTCAAGGTCTCTCTGAAGAACTTTGGAATTGATTGTGAGACATGGGAGACACTGGCACAGGACCACCCAGCATGGCATGCCTGCATCAAAGAAAGCACTGTGCTCTGTTAGCAAAGCAGAATAGCAGTAACTCAAAAGAAATGTGAGATGCTCAAATTTAGAGTTATCTCTATCCAAATGTTCATATGAACTATTTGCGCCTGACCTGTGGTGTAGCTCTGAGCTCATATTGGTCTGATCGGCCACAGTTGCACACACTGTACCTCGCATCCAATGTAGTGATGTCATTTTGGTCCTCTTCAAGCTCTAAGGACAACAACGAACCTGCATGGATACAATCATGGATCTTTTGAACTATATAAGACAAGTCTGTGTCCCCATCTGAAATGCTGCGTGGAGTTCTGCTCACTGTACTTGAATAATAGAATAGAATTCAGGAACATCTAGAGAAGGAAAGCTGAAATGGTGCTTGTTTTTTGTGAGGGAAAGAACATTGTGGTGTAAAGATGGACTAAAAAAGACTGAGACTTAGTCTAGATTAAAGTTCAAGTCTAAGAGGGAAGGTGATTGAAATCTAAAATTTCAGAAACTATGGATTTAGTGCAACTAATTGAGGAAACATCCTGAAATGCAAAAGTCAGAGAACCTGGTCTGAAATTTGAGCAAAGTAAGTTTATGGCAGATTAAAATAAAGGCTCTTGCTGCAATGAAGATTCCTCTGAGTCAGAGGGCTTGAGTTCAAATCCTGTTCACTTCTTATATGTGAGTTTTCAGGTGAGTCTCTGAGCCTCTTGGGCCACAGTTTCTTTAACTATAAAATGAAGGGGTTGAATTAGGTGACTTCTAAGGTGCTTGCCAATTGTAAATCTGTGATCCTAATACTCTGACATTTAATTTAAGGCCTGGTCTAGCTAGCTTCAGAGAGGCTGAGCATCATAAGTAAAAACCACAGTAGCTGGAAGTATTGAAATAAATGAGGTTATTATTAATATATGTATAAGTTTGTCAGTACAAAGTACTTTGTATCAGCTATCTTTTTTGATTCTCATAGCCACCCTGTGCAATAGTATTAGAATTAAACTTCTTTTTACTTTCTAGGAAATTAAGGTTTAGAGAGTGATTTGACCAGGTTTGCATGTCTTTTCATTGGGTCACAACACCTCTCTAAATGTTGTTAATATGTATTGGGTAAGAAACTTAACTCATCACCCTGGAAAGGTGGCACATTCTGAAAACAGAAATAGATTGTAAAAGGGCCTATGTAAATTAATGAATGACAGAGTTATAAATGGATGGTTAGAGAAGCTATGATAGACTTAACCTCTGACATTAACTTCAGGAAGGATGCTATCCTACAGAATGCCCCTTGGGGCTACTATTAGCATTTTACAAGGCTGGATGAATTCATAGGTTTGATATGGTAACTTCTGCATTTCTTTGTTGAATACATGTTGTATCCACAGGATAAACTTTATACTTTTCACTTGTAGATAAATTTGCAACTTTTATCTATTAATAATTTTTATATATTATATATGTATATACATACATACATATATGTGTGTGTATATATACATATATATATACACATATTTGTGTATGTATATGTGTACGTGTGTATGTGTGTATAGAATGTCCTTTAGGTAAAATTGTGCTTTTAAAGGTTTCTTGCAGCCTTGGCAGGAAGAAATATAAAACAAAAGTAACACTTTTCTCATGATGTCATTTTTTTTAAAAATTTGGGTCATATTTAAGTTCAAAAATGAATGACCTAGGCATTCTTGGTCTTATGAATTGTATACTTTCGTTTACTAAGTGGTAGTGGTGGTTGTTTTTAACAGCCACTTGTTTAACCATATAAGCTTTAAAGAACTTTGCCAAGAACAGATGTGAGCGTCAAAATTTTAGCAATTGCCCTGCATACTAAATACCACAGCAGGCTTTGTGTGGACAGAATACCAGATATTTATTCTCCTTGAAACTCAGAAAGATGATCATCTTGAAAAGGTCTCAGCGTAAGTTGTCTTCTAGGTATGTTTGTAACTTGTTTCTATTGATATGTGATATAAACCATGAACCTAAATCTTTGGTGTTGATTTTTTTTGTGTGATAGCTTGATAGGAGGCAGCTTATTCTAGTAGTTTAAAAGCTATGAGTCAGAAAGATGTAGGTTCAAATCCCACTTCTAATAATTTCTAGCTCTGTGACTGCAAGCTCCTTAACCCTACCCAGTGTCACTTTCCTCATCTGTTAAAAAGGGGTTAACACATTCTTTTGTATTGATTTCATAGATTGTCATAAGGCTCAAATTTGCCCAAGATCACACAGCTCATCTATGTCTGAGGTTGGACTTGAACTTAGGTTCAAATGTACTTCAAATATTCATATTTTCAGCAGTTCAGTCCACTGGGAAAGATTACCAGTTCACCTCTGATTTAGAGATGGTCTTTTGAAATTTGCTGTGGCCAGAAACATTCATCACCCAGTTGACCCACATATTGATGAATCTTTCTGAATTTATTTCTGCGCATCCCTGGATAATAGACATATAATCCACCAATGGTCCTCTCCATAAGGCCTCAAGTTTCACTGGCATTTTTTTTACATTTTTAGTTAGTTTTGAGTTCTAAATTTTATTCCTCCTTCTCTCCCCAACTCCCCTCCCCCTTCTCTGAGATGGTAAGCAATCAGATATGTTCTACATGTGCAGTTATGTAAAACATTTCCCTGTTAGTCATTTTGTATACGAATACTCACATAAAAGAAAAAGAAATGAAAGAAATAAAGTGAAGAATAGGATGCTTCAGTCTGTATTAAGTCAATATTAGTTCTTTCTCTGGAAGCGGATAGTATGCATCATGAGAGTAGTTGATCAGGGGTGGGGAACCTGTGGCCTAGGCCACATGTGGCTTTTTAGGTCTTTGGGTATGGACTTTTGACTGAATCCCAAATTCTACAGAACAAATCCTTTTATTAAGGGGATTTGTTCTGTGAAGTTTGGATTCAGTCGAAGGACTGCACCTAAGGACCTAGAGGGCCACGTGTGGCCTCGAGGCTAGAGGTTCCCCACTCCTGAGCTAAGTCATTCACAGTTCTTCCTTGAATAATATTGCTGTTACTCTGTACAACATTCTCCTGGTGTTCATTTCACTATGCATCAGTTCATGTAAGTCTTTCCAGGTTTTTCTGAAGTCTTCCTGCTTGTCATTTCTTATAGCACAAGAATATTTCATTACAGTCATATACCACAGCTTGTTAAGTCATTTCCCAGTTGATGGGCATCCTTTTGATTTTCAATTCTTAGACACCACAAAAAGAGCTGCTATAAATATTTTTGTACAAATAGTTCCTCCTCTTTTTTTGGATGTCTTTGGGGTATAAACTTAGCAGTGGCATTGCTGGATGAAAGGGTATGTATGCACAGTTTTATAGCCCTTTGGGCATAGTTCCAAATTGCTCTCCAGAATGGTTGGATTACTTCACAACTCCACCAACAGTGCATTAGTCTCCCCGTTTTCCCACATCCCGTCCGATATCCAGCATTTTCCTTTTTTGTCATATTAGCCATTCTAATAAATTTGAGGTGGTACCTCAGAGTTGTTTTCATTTGCATTTCTCTGATCAATAATGACTTAGAGCATTTTTTCATATTGCTATGGATAGGTTTGATTTCTTCATCTGAAAACTGCCTGTTCATATCCTGTGACCATTTGTCCGTTAGGGAATGACTTGTATTTTTATAAATTTGACTCAGTTCACCATATATTTGAGAAATGAGGCCTTTATTAGAGGTACTTCTTGCAAATTCTTCCCCCTGCCCTACCACCAGTTTTCTGCTTTCCTTATAATTTTGGTTGCATTGATTTCATTTTTTGCAAAAATGTTTTAATTTTATGTAATCAAAATTATCTATTTTACATTTTATAATGCTCTCTATATCTCCTTTGGTCCTAAATTCTTCTTTTATCCATAAATATGACAGATACACTATTCCATGTTCTCTTAATTTGCTTATGCTATCACCCTTTATGTGCAAGTTATATACCCATTTTGACCTTATCTCGGTATATGGTGTGAGATGTTGGTCTATATACAGTTTCTGCTGTACTGTTTTCCAACTTTCCCAGCAGTGTTTGTCAAATAGTGAGTTTTTGTTCCAAAAGCTTGAATTTTTGGGTTTATCATATATTAGATTACTGTGGTCATTTACGCACTGGAATTTTCTTGACAAAGCAGAGTACCCTCCACACCATATGGAGGCATTGGAGTGGGATTTAAATAGAGAGAGGTTTTATGTATTGGAGATTTAAATATTATTTGATTATGTTATTCATTAATATTTAAAATATTATTTAGTTTCATTAATTTAATTTTATTTATTATTTTAATTTTAATTAATTAATTTTAATTTAATTTAATATTATTAATTTATTTTATTAATTTAATATTTAAATAATTAATTTAATTTAATATTATTAATATTATTTAATCATTTAAATATTATCTATAGTAAGGAATTTGAAAATGATTTAATGGTTTCTAGGCCTAACTTGTACAAATCACTTAACCTTAATAACTCTTAGTTTTCTTTATCTGTCAAGTGAGGATTATGGTAGGCATTACCTGTATTCACTGTTGTTCTGAAGACCAAATAAAATGATATCTTTGAAAGCATTCTATAAATGTGAGTCTGCATTTTTTGTCAATTTTATCACTATTGCCTAAGCCTGTGAGGAGGGCTTACCTAATCATCAGAATTGTAGATAGAATGGGAAGATCTTTTATGACTGCTTATCAGGGTAACTGTGTATGTCATCTCCTCCTAATAAAACTGGATCGGGCTATAGCCCCACCCATTCCCACCTGTTGTACTTATGTTGGCCTTTACCCTGGAGGGAGGGAGGGGGGGGGAGGGGGAGATTTTACACAATCAACTAATTTTATAGGAATAAGCTTACCAATGCTCTTTGGGGGGGGGGGGGGGATGTAGGCTTATAATTTCTTCATTGTACGTAACTTGGCTTTAACTTATGGCCCTAAAAATCTGTCTCAGCCATTAAGAAGTTAAATGATTTGCCCATGATCACAGGGCTAAGTACGTGTTAGAAGCAGGACTGATTTCCAGGCTAGACTTCTACCTACTGGATCTTGCTTGTTGTTCCATCATTTTAGTTGCATCTAACTCTTTGTGACCCCATTTGGGATTTCCTTGATAAAGATACTGGATTGCTTTGCCATTTTTTTCTCCAGCTCATTTTATGAATGAGGAAACTGAGGCAAACAAGGTTAAGTGACTTGCCCAGGGTCACACAACTAGTAAGTATCAAATTTGAACTCAGGAAGATGAGTCTTCCAACTTCAGGCCTGGCACTCTATCCACTGCACCACCTAACTGCCCCATCTTGCTTATTCTCATTTTTTATGTGATAAAAGTGATCCCCTAAGTAGTTAGCAGCTTGCTTAAGGCCACAAAGCTTTGTTGTCCCAATTCTACACCAAAATGCTTCCCTACATTACAAGATCCATCTACAATCCAAATTCTGATAACTTTATTAGCTGGGTGTGACTTTGGGCAAGTCACAGACTTTCTGAGCCTATTTCCCCATACATGAATTGGGATAATAGTACTGGTCATGACTACCTTATTGAGAGATCTGAATGAAATAATATAGATTATGTGCTTTGTGAACGTTAAACATTCACAGTGTTAAAGCACTGTACATATTCTTATAGAACTGTACAGTTCTTATTCATTGTTACTATCTAGTTTGTTCTGTTCATAGTCCAGGTAGCACATAAGAACAATCAGAGAATGAGATTGGTGTGTTAGAGATTTAGCTAGATTAATGTGATGTAATTCTACATATTTTAAAATCAATGAACATTTAAATGTCTATATACACATGTGTATGTACATGTGTATATACATCTATACATACACATATATATGGGGAGAGTGGGAAGGAGAGAGACAGAACCAGAGATATGTATCCCCAGAAATTACCTTGTTCACTGGTTCTTTGAAATAAATATTAGGCTAGATATAAAGCAAGATTTTTGCTTGCCTAAAGTATTCGCCATTTTGCTAGAAGAGACCAAGTCCTTTCTGTACTGCATCAAAGTCCAGAATATTGTAGAGCTTCCTGGAAAAGATCTGTGATCACTTAAAGGATTTTGTTCATCCACCTAAGAGAGACCAAGTGGGTGAAAAATATCTAAATGACCAAGTGGATTAAAATGTCTGTTGCCCAAATTTCCCTACACATTTGTATGGATATAGCAGTCATTCAGCAGTATTTATATCTAGGATAGATGGTACTGATAGACAGTGAGTTGGACCTGGAGTTGAACAGGAGGAAGAAAACATGTTTAATTGCTTTGGGGAAATTGTAAACCTCCCTTACTGACTGCAAGTTTCCCATAAGAGCAGAGGCCCATTTTTCTTTTTTCTCTTTTTTATTATTTATTTATTTGTTTGTTTGTTTATTCATTTATTATTTTTAGTTTTCAGCATTGATTTTCACAAAGAGTTTGAATTACAAATTTTCTCCCCATTTCTACCCTCCTCCCCACTCCAAGATGGTGTATATTCTGGTTGCCCTTTTCCCCAGTCAGCCCTCCCTTCTGTCACCCCACTCCCCACCCCATCCCCTTTTCCCTTACTTTCTTGTATGGCAAGATAGATTTCTATGCCCCATTGCCTGTATATCTTGTTTCCTAGTTGTATGCAAAAAAATTTTTTTTGAACATCTGCTTTTAAAACTTTGAGTTCCAAATTCTCTCCCCTCTTGTCTTCCCACCCACCCTCCCTAAGAAGAAAAGCAGTTCCACATAGGCCACATGCATATCATTATGTAAAACCCTTCCACAATACTCATGTTGTGAAAGACTAACTATATTTTGCTCTTTCCTATCCTATCCCACTTTATTCAATTTTCTCCCTTGACTCTATTCCTTTCCAAAAGTGTTTGTTTTTGATTACCTCCTCCCCCATCTGCCCTCCTTTCTATCATCCCCCCTTTTTATCTCCTTCCTCTTTCTTTCCAGTAGGGTAAGATATTCAATTGAGTATGTATGTTACTCCCTCCTCAGGTCAAATCCAATGAGAGCAAGATTCATTCATTCCCCCTCACCTGCCCCTTCTTCCCTTACTACAGAACTGCTTTTTCTTGCCACTTTTATGCAAGATAATTTACCCCATTCTATCTCTCCCTTTCTCCCTCTCTCGATATATTCCTCTCTCATCCCTTAATTAGATTTTAGTTTTTTAGATATCATCCCTTCATATTCAACTCACCCTGTGCCCTCTGTCTCTCTATGTAGGTATATTCCCTTCAGCTACCCTAATACCGAGGTCTCATGAATTATACACATCATCCTTCCATGTAGCAATGTAACCAAAACAGTTCAATTTTAGTAAGTCCCTTATGATTTCTCTTTCTTGTTTACCTTTTCATGCTTCTCTTGGTTCCTGTGTTTGAAAGTCAAATTTTCTATTCAGCTCTGGTCTTTTCACTGAGAAAACTTGAAAGTCCTCTATTTTATTGAAAATCCATATTTTGCCTTGGAGCATGATACTCAATTTTGCTGTGTGGGTGATTCTTCGTTTTAATTCTAGCTCATTTGACCTCTGGAATATCATATTCCAAGCCCTTCAGTCCCTTAATGTAGAAGCTGCTAGATCTTGTGTTATCCTGATTGTGTTTCCACAATACTCAAATTGTTTCCTTCTGGCTGCTTGCAGCAATTTCTCCTTGATCTGGGAGCTCTGGAATTTGGTGACAATATTCCTAGGATTTTTCTTTTTCAGGAGGTGATTGGTAGATTCTTTCCATTTCTATTTTACCCTCTGGCTCTTGAATATCAGGGCCGTTCTCCTTGATAATTTCTTGAAAGATGATATCTAGGCTCTATTTTTTGATCATGGCTTTCAGGTAGTCCAATAATTTTTAAATTATCTCTCCTGGATCTGTTTTCCAGGTCAGTGGTTTTTCCAAAGAGATATTTCACACTGTCTTCTAACTTTTCATTCCTTTGGTTCTGTTTTATATTATGTTGATTTCTCTTGAAGTCACTAGCTTCCACTTGCTCCAATCTAATTTTTAAGCTAGTATTTTCTTCAGTGGTCTTTTGGACCTTCTTTTCCCTTTGGCTAATTCTGCTATTCAAGGCATTCTTCTCCTCATTGTCTTTTTGAAGCTCTTTTGCCATTTGAGTTAGTCAATTTTTTGAGGTGTTATTTTCTTCAGTATTTTTTTGGGTCTCCTTTAGCCAGTCATTGACTTGTTTTTCCTGATTTTCTTGCATCACTCTCATGTCTCTTCCCAATTTTTCCTCTACTTCTCTACCTTGATTTTCCAATTCCTTTTTGAGCTCTTCCATGGCCTGAGACCAGTTCATGTTTTTCTTGGAGGCTTTTGATGTAGGCTCTTTAACTTTGTTGACTTCTTCTGGCTGTATGTTTTGATCTTCTTTGTCACCAAAGAAAGATTCCAAAGTCTGAGTCTGAATCTGAGTCTGATATTGCTGCCTGGCCACGTGCCCAGCCAAGTACTTGACCCTTGAGTTTTTCATCAGGGTATGATTGCTTGTTGAGTATAAAGTACTTTGTCCCAAGCTTGAGGGCCTGCGCTGTTGTTTTCAGAGCTACGCAGCAAGCTCTGCCACACCAGGGCTACTCCTCCCTCAAGAACCGCCAACCGCCAGATCTAAACTGGCTCTGCACTCCCGCTCAGATCTGCCACTTAATTCCTCACACCAGGTAGGTCTGGGGCCAGAAGCAACTGCAGCTGTAGTTTTGTAGCTGCACCACCTCCACTGCCCTCAGGGCGGTGGCCAGAACAAGAACTCCTTTCGCTCTGTCCCAGCAGCTTTTCCCACTAACCTTCTCTGTTGTCTTTGGTGTTTGTGGGTTGGGAAGTCTGATAATTGCCACAGCTCACTGATTCAGGGCGCTAGGTCCTGTTCCACCTGGCTCCTGGTCTGGTTTGTCCGTGGGGCCCATGCTGGGTTCTGCTCTGCTCCGCTCCCTAACCCCTTGGGATATACCTTACCCAGCCATCATCCAGGCTATCCGGGGCTGGAGCCCTGCTTCCCTCTGCTATTTCATGGGTTCTGCAGTTCTAGAATTTGTTCAGATCCATTTTATAAGTATTTGGAGGGACCTGGTGGGGGTAGCTCATGCAAATCCCTGCTTTCCTGCTGCCATCTTGGTTCTGCCCCTAGAGGCCCATTTTTCAATGCTAACATTCTGCCAATGTTGCTATATGGCAGTGCAACATAGACTTCACCTGCCTGCAAAGGAACAAAAATGAGTATTGTGTAGAGGCAGTGTGGAGTGAAGGATAACAGGTGTGAGCAAGCTGAAACCTATAGCCAGCAAGGAACTCTGAAGAACAAAGGCTGAAAAAAATCATCAAAGAGTTGCCTGGGGTTAACTAGGTGGCACAGTAGATAGAGCACTGGCCTTGGAAATCTGGCCTGAGACACTTCCTAGGTGTGTGACCCTGGGCAAGTCACTTAACCCCAATTACTCCCCACCGCCACTCCCACCCCCACACAATGAATTGGTCACGTGGCAAGGATGAGAGATGACAGGTAACCAGAATGGTTACTCTCTATACTCATAGTATCAGAGGGTCCCTAGAAAGGTCTGTCATATGTTGGGTAGAACCCCTAAGTTTAACTTTTTGGAAACAGAATAGTCAAGCTTAGATGAATTTCAGTTTGCATTGTTGAAGAGAACCCCTAAGTTGATGAGATCACAGCTCCCTTTTGAATTTCGAAATTCTAAATAGATAGGTAAGCATGCCCTGCCCAACATTGTGAATTGGTTCTGTGAAAATATGCCATTAGGTGAAACAGCTTGAGTTACTTCCATGATAGAAATGGTATAAATGGTGATAGTGGCTAATCAGTGTTGTAGCAGGATTTTGAAAACAGTAGGTAGGGTTTAGTTATAACATGTTGTGATGACAGTAGATGGACTGGCACTAATTTCAGGCCTACAAATGTGTGCTATGCAGCATATTTAGACTAACTAGTGCTATCATGTAATTCTCTCTGCCACGAACCCTCAGTTTTCCCTTTTCCCCCACTAAATAGTATTTTATTTTTTCTAATTACATGTAAACATAGTTTTCAACATTCACTTTTATAAGAGTTCGAGTTCCAAATTTTTTTCTTCCTCTCTCATTTCTCCCCTCCCCAAGATGGCATGCAATTTGCTGTAGGCTATACATGTATAATCCTATCAGACATTTCCACATTAGTCCTGTTGTGAAGGAAGAATCAGAACAAAAGGGAAAAACCACAAGAACTGTATTTCCCTCCATTCTATCCCCCACCCCATTTATTCTATTCTCTCTTTTCACCCTGTCCCTCCTTGCTTCTGACTATCCTTTTCCCCAATCTGCTCTCTCTTCTATCACCCCCCTTCCCCTTCTCTTATTCCCTTCCCTTCCTACTTTCCTGTACAGTAAAATAGATTTCTATACACAATTTTGTGTACATGTTATTCCCTCTTTGAGCCAATTCTGATGAGAGTAAGGTTCACTCACTCCCCCTCACCTCTCCTTTCTTCCCTCTACTGTAAAAGCTTTTTCTTGCCTCTTTTATGTGAGATAATTTACCGCATTCTACCTCTCCCTTTCTCTTTATCCCAATACATTCCTCTCTCAACCCTTAATGTTATTTTCCCCTTTTCTTGAAATGGAAACAGTCTACCTGGATTTAATTGATTAAACTAGAGTCTACTTATATAGGCAGGTATTGGAACAAGTATTGGCTAATTTCACTATGATAAAGAGCAAAATGTAAGTAAGCAGATACACAAATGTATTCTTTTTTTTTTTATTACAAATGTATTCTTTCTTGTTAGACCATTAATAATTTCTCCCAAATCATACTGTACTACCATGAACATGTTATAAAATTATCATTATCATATAGTCAGAGTTAGACTGTTTCATCCTTGTTTTAATTGGTAGGTGATGATGGGAAGAAATATGAAGCACAGTTGTAATATCACTGAGAAGGCATTGGACCTAAGTGTCTAGAATCAGAAGTTCTCAGTCCAGCTCTGCCATTGACTCACCGTGTGATGGTGATCATGTCACCTAATCTAGGTGTTTCTTTATCTACAAGATCAAGATGATAATAATAGAATCACAGCAAATGCCCTCCTGCTCGTGTCTTCATTTCCACGGAAAACAACTTACCAGGCTTGTCCCGTGACAAACCCAGGCAGAAAATAGGTTCCCGTGTTCTTCCCACCATATCACACAGTCTCTTTTTATATCAGTCTGAACCATTAGAATTCAGAGAAATAAGTATGTTCCCTTCTCTTACTGGCTGATTTGGAAACTTTTGGATTAGAAAGATACTAAAGTTATATTTGGTTTTCAAGTACAAGCCAGAAACTGTTGTCAAATCCTCTTATGTAAGGAAGGGATGAGAAGCTCATGCCTGCCCTAGCTACCATACAGGTTCACAAGGATCCAATGGGAACGTATGTGAAAAGAAATACAAATATAAATAAAAATTTAAGGCATCATTATTACAGGAAAGACAGATGGGCTGGGGGAGATTCTAACTAGAAATTCTGTTGCCTTTTTTGTTGTTGTTAAAAGGAGGAACTGAGAGGGAGCCAGGGTACCAGTGAAGTAGCTTCTTTCTCCCAATGAAGTGTAAACTTCTGGAATTAATCTAGGAGGTCATTTTTTAAAAAGACTTTTTAGCCGATAGGCTTAGTTACCAGGCAGCCAGAAACAGCTCTGCCAACTTGGAAACAGACCATATGGATCTCTTCACAGAAGCCCCCAAGTCCCAAGCATGAGTGCTTGACAGCAGCAAGTATGTTGGAAAGCACCCATGAATAGTGGCAGCAGGACACCTCAGGAAGGGCATTAGAGTTGCTGAATACCAGCCAGGGCTGTCATTGTCCCTTGCATAATATAATATTGGCCCCTGTACAAAGGTAGGGATACAGGTGCATTTACATGTTGTATTTTAAGGGAAAAATCACTATCACTTCATTTTACCAAAATATACCACTGAGCCACACTATTCATCATCCTACTCCCTTTCATTAACAAGCTTCTGACAACACCCGAAATGTATCCGTAGCATTGCTTTTTTTTTTAATCCTTTTTATAGATGATTATTTCTTAGAGTTTTAGATAGTTCCCCCAACCCCAATAACCTTTTGTCATTGACCCCACTTTCTCTTTTCTAACGATCAAGATGGTTCCTCAAATGGAATTTTAACCTGTAACATTGTGTTCATTTTATAGTGAAAACACACTACTAATCTCTACAGCCCTAAAACAATCTTCCTTTCTCTAGTATCTCTGCGGTTTGTCCACAGATACCTCAATTCATATTCAGCCTTCGAATTTCCAGGACCTATTCCTAAGTTATCATGGCCCTAGGACTCTTATAATCACTCCCTTATCACATCTACCTGCAGGCTTACCATGGGAGGCTTGGTTCAGATGATTCAAAACTCTAAGCCTAGATATTTGACATTTGCATATCCCATAAATTTCATTTATCTAAACTCTCCACCTCCAAGGTTATTTACTGCTGACTATTTCATATTATCAGAAATTGGGAAGACATATTCAGTATTAGTTTTAAGAGTTTGTGGTTTTCTTTTTCAGTTGTGGGTTGGGGGTAAAAGAGAGAAAATAGGATTTTGTCAGGAAGAGAATTTTGAAACAGAAACTGGACAACAGACTCAAGTGTTCTGAATACCAACAACAAAACAAATAATTTCCTAACTGGTATCTAAGGGACTCAAAAATTACTTAATAAAGCAGCGTGACTACTTCTAATTTATAGAAAAGGGTTACAGACGCTCTGAGAAGCCAAGTTGCTTGGACTAGATCACAAAGGAAAATAAAAGCCAAAAAGAAAACTGAAGGCAGACATACATTTTCATTAAATATTCACTGCTGGCAGAGCCCCACCTATCTGAAATACTGAGGGAGTCATCATTCCTGATTCAGTTTTCTTGCTTCTTGGCATTATGGATTCAGAGTCCTGGACCCAAGTTGGCTGGGCTACCATTTGCTAATTAGTCTCTGGCATTGAGATTCTTTCTCCTTGTTGAAGATGCTAGTCTACAAATCAACAGGCACAAAGGGAGATCAAGGCTGTGAGTAGGAGACAAATTCTGGATGGTGCCTCAAATAGCCAAATAAAAATAGTAAGATAGAAAAATATCACCTTCCCAGGAAGCAACTAAGCATTAAATTAAGGAAGAAAGTGAATCTGATGTTAAAAAAAACCTAACAATAAATCTAGAGTATCTGATCAATCCGTAATTAAAAAGCTAATGAAACTAATTCTTTTAGTGCTGAAGGTAGGTGGAAAACCACAAAGGAATTTTAGGGACTACATGAAAAAATGTTTCTAAGGAGGAATTCTGGTTGAGGATCACACAGGATTTAAAGTAAGGGTATATGAATTTAAATTCTGGCTGTGCTATGTAAACTGTCTCTGTGACTCACTACCACCTCACACCTCAGTTTTCTTACTAGTAAAATGAGATATTGGGCTAGATTGATCTCAGATGCCCTGAGAGGTATGAATGGGTCAAAATTCTAAATACTCTAGAATCCAGATAGCCAGGAACCCAAGGCAAAAGTTAAAAAAAAAGTTACCGAGCAATAATGAAAATAGTTGTCAGAAAGCTGATGCACTTTCTTCTATTAGAAGAAGTAGAGCAGCCCTCAGGACAGAGATCATTGACTTAGGATTCCATGTAAAATTTTGGTTAGTGATTTAATAAGCTTGGTGATCTGATATCCCCTGACGATTTTCAGCTCTGCCCTAGTTTGCAGCACACATCAGATTAGAAGAATGATGCGGGCTGCTGCTGGCAGACCCAGTGACAGCATTGAAAAGTGACTACTGAGGTGAAAAGAAAACACTCAGGAAAAAGGCCCAGTGGCCTGAGGGCATCTAGTGTCTGAACAAACTGCCCCACGAGCCTGAACAGCCCCTGAAGGCATCACTGCATTGTAGCACACTAGAATAATGAGGACCTGGAATTTTCAAGAAATAGCTGAATTATTTTTCTGTATTCTGTTTGCTATAGTAGAAATGCTTAAAAGAAAGTACAATCCTGAGTCCTGGATAGAGAGCTGGTAACACTTCAGTTCAGGTTCTGTCACTGATACATTCTGTCCCTACGACACTAGGTAACTCAATTAACGCCTCTCCTTGCTCTAGGCAATTCTCTTTAAGGATACATAAATTACAGTGTAAGGATACATAAATTACATAGAGAGAACATCCTCACCCAGGAGTTCCAGTCTCTAAATCTTTTCCAATTTAAAGATGTCAAACTCAGTTCTATAGAAAACTCACTGATTCTCAAAGTAAGCTTTTGTTTTGCTTTTCTGTACTTATTTGTTGGACAGAAACTGCAAAGTGTCTCTTGGCTGCCTGTGAGAGCAAGACGTAGAGATTCAGAGAAACTAAGTTAGATTAAAGTAGATTAAAGAGGTCAGGGTCAAGTTTGCAAAAGAAAACAAGTAAATGAAATAACTAAAATTTGGGGCATGATAGGCATTAATATGCCATTAAAGTTGTGTAGGGGAATCGGATTTCTGGAGATGAAAGGACTGTATAAACTGTATAGCGTACAGAGAATAGTCTCAGAAAATACTAGCTTATTAAAGGACATTGTCAGTCTGGAAAGAATGAGCAATCTTACCATCTTCTGGTTGGAAATCTGTTCAAAGTGGTATTAATGACATTTCAGACTACATTTTTGTTTAAAAAGGTGGGGCATGGGGGTGGGGGAAGCTGTCTAAAAAGACAAACTACAAGCCAGCTCAAGGATTTGATTTAATAGTCTACTGAAACTAGCTTTGATCCTTACCCGTGTTAAAGACACTTAAAAAGAAAAAAGAAAACCAAACACATTAGCTCTCCAATCAATCCAATTGAAGGCTTGCTTATGTATTCAAGTTTATGGGAGATGTTGTGGAATAATAAGAAATAAAAAGCATAGTCCTAGACTATTTAAGGAGTTTATATTCCACGTAGAGAGAAAATACTAACATTTGTGAAACAATACAAAGTGCTATGTAACTGAGTACTGAATCTTGTGATAAAATGATGGGAATTATATAAATTTAGAGAAGGAGAAGATCACTGTAGGCTGGTCAAAGAAGTCTTGGGGAATGGTAGACTTCCTCCTAAGAGAACAAAGAAAGAGGAAATTCATGTCAACAAGCATTTAATAAAGGCTCGTTATATGCCAGGTGCTGTGGTGAGTGCTGGGAAATGAAGCCATATGTAGGAAAAAAAAAAACAAACAGCTCTTTTTATTGTAGCCCAAACCTGGAAACAAAAGGGTACCCATATCCTGGGAAATGGCTAAACAAATTATGGTACATGAACATAATGGAATATTACCATTTTGTAAGAAATGATGGAATAGATCATTTAAGAAGAGGCATCTATGAAAACAATATACAATAGCCCCATGATTATAAAGAAAATGACTTTGAAAAACTTTAGAACTCTGAGCAATGTAATCACTTCCTGCCAGAAAGGTGATGGATTTGAAATGCAGAATGAAATATTTATTTTTTGGACATGATGAATATGGGAATTTTGTTTTGGTGGACTATGCCTATCCTCAGGTTGTTTTTTTTTTTTTTTTATTGTTTAATAAAAGGGAAGGGTTGGCAGGGAAAAACAAATGTTTGTAAAAATAATATATATGTATATGTGCATACATGTATATATATGTGTGTGTGTGTGTGTGTGTGTGTGTATATTTTAAAAGGTACTCAATGAAAAGAAACAAGAAGGACTTGAATTGAATCTCAGAAACAGAGTAAAATGTGGAAAGGCAAAACAGGCCCTTCTAGAGTCACTCAGTATAAATGACTACATTACTTCTCATTCCCTTTCCCGACTTAGGAGGGCCTTCTCTGCCAGAAAAAGGTTCTACCAGCTAATGGAATATGAGAATAATTTAGGGGAGAAGGCTAACACTCAACCTCGAAGCAGGTTCCTTATATTGTAGCACACATGCAGTTCATTCAAGTGCACAGCGATATTATTGTATGAGAGAATAAGGGTATGGAGTAATAGTTATGTACACACGAGAAATATTTATATACATGTGAGAAGGTATAAAGTACTTTGGGAATTCAGAGGAACAGAAAGATCACTTTCTGTGAAAGATATTATTAGATTTCATTTAGTAGGTAGCATCTGGGCTAGGCCTTGAAGCGTGGATTAGATCTGAATAGACTGAGAAAGAGAGGAAAGACTTGTGCGTGGTGTGTTCCATCTGTACTGGTTGCCTGATTTTTGCCCCTTGCTTCTGCACAGATAATGCAAACATATATGTGTGCACACACACACATGTGTGTGTATATATATATGTTTACACACGTCTAAATATATGCTATGTATGCATATATGCACACATATACACACACAGCATCTATGTTTGTGTATGTACATATACTATGTGTGTGTGTATACCGCACCTCTATCTTATTTCTTCTGACCTGAGACTCTAAGATTTCCCTTTATCCATCCCAGTATTCCTTTCACTCTGCTTCTTCTCCATGTCCTCAACCTACTAGCCCTTTAAAAGCTGCCAATTTCATCCTAGTTCTACTCAGAGCTACCTAGCTAACCTTTACTTCTCCCTAGCAATGACATTTCTGAGTTAGTATGTCTTTCTAAATGTTAGTGTTTTAAATACTTAATTATAGTTCATTTCCTCTGACATTACCAAGAGTCGACATATCCTCAGACACAAAAATTATAGGCAGTTATCTCCAAGGATGGAGTGGAATCAGCTCAAAGGAGAGCCAATTGTTAAATTTTCAGTGCTTGGTTAGTTACATTTTGAAAACAGGCAAATGCTACCAAATGGCATTTGGTTTACTGTTTTGTTGATTGTCTAGGCTTAGGAAATGATAAAGAAAATACTGATGTGGATTTAGTTTAAAAGTGTATTCTGCTTACATTCCTCCCCACCCCTAAAGGTGGTTGTTTAAACATTTACTAGCACACCCCTGCTTGACAAATTTTGTCATATTTTATTCCTTCTAGAGGAGGTGAGTGACAAAGGAATAGAAATGTGCAATGACAAGCATTGTGTGGTTAGCCACTGAAAACTTAAAAAAAAATTCAAATACAAATACAGCAGACATTTATTAAGCACCTGTTGTGTTAGATGCCGGAAAAAAATGAAAAGTTTAGATAAGATACTGGTCCTTTCTCTTAAAACTTGTGTGGTATGATGCAGAATGTGTGTGTCTGTGTGTGTGTGTATGTCTCTCTGTGTGTGTCTGTGTTGTATAAGGGCAAGTGGGAAACACTAATGTAGATAATTATAACATGCAATATATTGAATAGGTGTTTTAGAGAACCACACAAGAAGAACAATATGAGAACTAAGAGGGTCTGTGTTTATGTGACGAGCCCTTTGATGTGAAAAGCTATTGCAGCATCTTGCATACAGAGGGTGCTTAATAAATGTTACATCTCATCATTAGTGGAGATCTTGGTAAACTACCATAGCTCATACAGTGATTTGTACCTTTGTAGGGGATAGAAAGGACCGCGGGGTAATTTCATCCACATCTCTCACTTTATAGAAGAGGAGATACACCAGGGAGAAAGAGACTTTTAGAGATCACAGTGTTAGTAAGCAACAAAATGAAAGCTAGGAAATAGTTCCCTTGACTCAAACACAGTCCAGTTCCTTACATTGCACACCTCCCCTCCACCCCCACTGCTTCACCTCAAAGCATTCTTTTTTTTCTCTATATATAGCTTTGCCCTCAATTCTGTGGAGATGGGAGAGCTGGGAGAGGAGGATAAAAAGATACAAGATACTATACCATCCATCTTCAAGGAATTTATAATTTATCTGAATATGGAAAGCATGTTCCCAAACACATTCATGGACCATGACAGAGTAATTCTCAAAAAGCTCACAGGTTGTTGTGAGGATTAAATGAGATAATTTGTGAGAAACACTTTGCAAGCCTTCAAGTTCCATATAAATGTTGTCGTCGCTATTATTAATTAATTAAGCAACTAGGTGGTACAGTGGATCGAGTGTTGGACTTGGAGTCAGGAAGACTAGTTCCTTTCCTGCTTCAGGCACTTTTCAGCTATGGGGCCATGTGCAAGCCATTTAAACTCTCCTGGCCTCAGTCACTTCATCTATAAAATAGGGATGATGACACCTACCCCACAAGACTGTTTATGAGGACCAAATGAAAAAAATGTGTGTGAAGTGCTTTGCAAACCTAAAGTCCTACATAAATGCTAGATGTTATCATTACTTTTGAACAGTTTTTGAAGAAATGTCCTCTTCTTGGTGTGGAAGTAGGAGGCCTGCTAAGTGAAGATGGGGAAGCCAGATGGAAGTCTGGCAGGGGTGCTGAAATAGAATGGCTGTGATGGGAGTAGTGGGGGTGGGGAGAGAAGGGAGGGACAGTTGATAGGAAGGGCCTTTTTTACATGCTTTTATATTGATATAAGCAGAAATCTATGTGTTCTCAAGCGGTATTTGCCTCCTTCCACTATGTCTTTGGTCATTGGAAAGATATTTTTGATATTATTGTGTGGGATTGTAAGAGAAGAGACGTCCCTATGACATCTCTCTTATGGTCTTTGGAAATTCATTGATGTATTCCTTATCTGAATGGGAGGTGGGCATCTATTTCTTCAGTACCAAAAGGAAAAGATGTGTGTTGAGTTCATTGCAACAATTGTTTGTACAACTAGTTTCAGTCGTATCCAACTCTTAGTGGGGTTTTCTTGGTAAATATACTTGAGTGGTTTGCCATTTCCTTCTCTAGCTCATTTTACCGTTGCACAAACTGAGGCAAACAGGGTTAAGTCACTTTCCTAGGGTCACACAGTTAGTGTCTGAGAGTAAACCTGAACTCACATTTTCCTGACTCCAGGCCCAGCACTCTATCTACTGTTCCACCCAGCTGCCCATTCAATGTAACATACAATTTACTAAGTCTCTTCTATGTTCAAGGTCATATGCTAGGTGCAGGGGATACAAAGATGAAGCAAGATATTAGTTGTTTGCTGTTGTTTGTCCTTCATTTTTGAAGAGGATCAATGACGTTGATGGTGATGTCTTGACTTGTATGTGAATTAGATTTAAGTGAGGCAGTTTCACTCCCTCTTCCACTGGCAAGAAAAAAGTCAAGATGACTAGGGATGACCTGGAATGCAGTAGATGACTTTAGCGTCTTTGATGTCTAACCAAGCTCTAAGCTTCACCCAACTCTCACCTGTGGCTCCAAAAAACTGTAGCATGTACAACAGCCAAACATCAGTAAAACGATCTCAGCAGATGGGCTAAACCAGGTTGAGAGAGTAACCGACTGGCCCCAGACCCATAGGTGAGTTAGGAGGGTGTCTACCCCAAACATGTGAGGATTTTCCCTGGCAGAATAGGTGGATGAGAATAATTTGTTCCAATGGCCATGAAGGCAACCAAAGCAGGCTCTGTGGAATGCTTAGAGCTTGGTTGGGATATTAGTATGTTTACCTGGAAACTTAGAAGTCATTTAGAAGTTAAGTGACTTGCCTAATATTTTATCTTAGTCTGTAGAGTCAGGATTGATAAAGTGGAGTAAAGGCAGGCACTGAGAGTTTTGCTTAGAGAGATAGTTTGATTAAGACAATTTTAAGGGAAATTATTGCATAGAGAAACTGGATTGAGCCATATAGTGGTCCAGGTGGAGGCTTTGAAAAACATAGTCCAAACTAGAGAGATACCATGTAAGAAAAATTAGGAAGATTTGGACTGGCTGCTAATGATGGGTGAAGAAGCAGGAGGAGGCAAAAAAAATTACTCCAAGGCTGTTAGTCTGGGAGAAGAGAAAGAATTGGAGAAAAGTTATAAAATAGTTAAAATTATATTCTTTTATTTATATAGAATCATAGAGTTAGGGCTGGGAGAGACTTTAGAGGCAGGTAAATAGCACAATGAATAGAGTGCTAGGGTCCAAGTTCAAATTCAGTCCCAGATGCTCACTTGCTGGGTGATCCTAGGTAAGTCATTTAACCTTTATCTCCCTCGGTTTCCTCAACTGTAAAGTGGGGATAATAATAACTAACACCTACCTCTAAGGGTTATTGCAAGGATCAAATGATTACAGAGTGCTTGATGTAGTGCCTGTCACATAGTAGGCACTTAATAAATGCTTGTTTCCTACCTTCCTTCCTTCCTTCCTTCCTTCCAGAATAAGAAACAGTAGGATTTGACCACTGATAGAAATAGAGGGTGAGACAGAGGGAGGAGTCAAGGAGGATGCTTAGGATGCCAGCCTGGGGGGACTGGGAGGATGGTGGTATCCCTGACAGCAACGGGGAAGGGCAGTTCCTTACTTGAGAGCAGTAAGTGTTATCGGACATTTAGATAATCGTGGCCAGACGTAGATTAACGGTTTCTAATGATGGATGGGGAGAATCATACCCTGAGCTGTTACTGGCCTGTCTGGCAGAAGACCCCATGAGACTCTTGGTACTTAATGCAGCAGAAAGGATAACTTTTCTAGAAGACTCTGGGGCTGTAATATGTGATGACAAGACAGCTCCTTAACCTGCTGTTGCGTGAATTCCATTGCCTCTGGAGCCTGTGATAAATAGATAGCTGTTTTGATGATCATTTGATTAAACTTTTTGTTGATAGGGGTTTGCTGGCACTATACTTATCATTGGACTCACTTTACTACTATTGAGGGATGAGGATTTCTCTCACTTGAAGGGTTTTCTTTTTTTTTCTTTGAGGGTAGGGTAAGATAATTTTGTATTCCTGATAGGAATTGAGATAGTTTCTGACGTTACTGTAGCAGAGTATGTGGTAATGGAGATGGTAGTAAGAATATATAGAGCACTCTAAAGTTTGGAAATTGCTTCACAAATATCACATTTTATCCTCACAGTAACCTCAGGGGAGATAGATGCTTTTATTGTTATCCCCATTTTACAGCTGAGGAAACTGAGGAAATCAGAAATTAAGCGACTTGCCCAGGATCACATAGCTGGTGACTAAGACCAGATTTGAACTGGCTCTTCCTGACTCCAATTCTAGTGCTCCATTCACTGCACTCTACTCTTACCTAACTGCCTTATGTTTATATAACTGTTTCTATTGATTTAAGAAAGGAATCTCGTCCTTCTATGTCTACAGAAAGTCGGAATACTCATTGCTCAGGCTTATGCTTGAAGCTCATCTTCTGTACCCCAGAGGTGTCAAACAAGTGGGCCAGGACTGGATTAAAATACAATTTGGAATATTTAACAAAATAAATCAAATACAGCAGAACATTTGGTTGTTGTTGTTCAGTCGTATCAGATTGTTCATAATCCCATTTGGGGTTTTCTTGGCAAAAATACTGGAGTGATTTACCATTTCCTTCACCAGGGCATTTTAGAGATACAGAAACTGAACAGATGGGGTTAAGTGACTTGCCCAGGGTCACACAGCTAGTAAGTAAGGCCACATTTGAACTCAGATCTTCTTGACTCTGCCTGATGTCCTTTTCACTATGCCACCTAGCTGCTCACAGTAGAACATAGATAATGTTAATGTGTGGTTTTCTAAGACTTTATTCAACCAGGGATCCTTGTGTATGATTTGGTATCCCCCCCTTTTTTCTATTTTAAATACAATACTCTATGCCAACCAATTACTCTATACCAACAAATAATTATGTTTATACTAGAGTAATTTAACACAAGATAGGTCCCTTGACAGTTTTTCCAACAAACTAACATATGAACAGGCATAGAAATAATATTATTCTCTTCCTATTCTCTCTAGCAATTTGTACCCTTAATCATTCCTACCCTCCCTCACATCTTCACTATTTCTCCACCTACTGATTCCTTCCCCACTGCCTTCAAATATTCTCAAATCTACCATCCATCCTTAAAACAAATAAACAAATTTCAGTAGGCCTGACCATCACATCAAGCTGTCATGCTGTATTTCTTTTTCTCTTCTCAACCAGACTCCCCTAGAAGCTGACTACATGCTCATTGCATTTACTTTCTATTTACTCCTAAACCCTTTGCAGTCTGGTTTCTGACTTCATTACTCAAATGAAACTGCTTCCTCTAAAGTTATCAGCAGACCTTCTGCCTCCTTTGCAGTATTATCGACCACCATCTCCTTCTGTATAATTTCTCCTCTCAGGGTTTTCATGACACCACTCTCTTTTGATTGTTTCTTACCTATCTAACCATTGTTTTTCTGTCTCCTTTGCTGGTTCATCCTCTACATTATGCCCCTCTAAGTGGGTATTACTCTAGGTTTTGTCCCAGGCCTTCTGCATTCTCTGCAGTCTTTCTCTTATTAGCTTCATTAACTCCCATTGTTTTAATTATCATCTTTCTGCATATGACAACCACATCTATCTATCCAGGCCCAGGTTTTCCGCTGAGACTCAACCCAGCATCACCAGTCATTGTACATTACAAACTAGATGTCTCAGACTTAATATGTCTAAAACTGAGCTCATTATCTTTTCCCCTATCACTATTTTCTTTGAAGGTACAATTATCCTTCCAGTTTTTCAGGTTTTTAACCTTGGCATTATCCTGAACTCATTCGTCATTGTCACCTGTATCCAATAAGCTGCCAGATTTTGCCATCTGCCTCCAGAAAATCTCTCGGATCTCGCCCCTTTTTTCTGCTCCTACAGTTACTATCTTAGTTCAGACTTTCATTATCTTTCACCCAGATTATCACAATGGCCTCCTAATTGATCTTCCTCCCTCAGTTGCCTCCTATTCCAGTCCATTCTCCATACTGTACCAAAGTGAGTCTCCTTAAGTCCGGGTTGACCTGTGATACTATTCTGCTACTCAGTCATCTCCACTGGCTCCCTTTCGCCTCTAGGAACATTTGCAGCCTGACCACACCCAGCCTTTCCAACCTCATTAGGCATTGCACCACAACTGGCACTTTATCATACAGCCAAATTGGTCTTTTTTTCTCTATTCTTCCTCCATGGTGCTCCATCTTTCATCACTGTGCCTTTCCCTCATGTCTAGAACCAGCTTCTTGCCTCACTTTTGTTTTGTAGAATCTCTCTCTTTTTTCAAGATCTTGGCAAGGAAAAGGCCTATCTCACTGTAAGAGATTGGGGCATGATGTCATGGAGTTTTAAGGTAAAGAAAATAGGAGAAGAGGAATAGAATGAAGGTTTTAGGTGATAGAACAGTGGAAGATAAAAGTCTAAAAGTAGATTGGTACCAAATTATTGGGGGGTGGGAGGCAGTACTGAGGGAGTTGGTAAATGTTCTGACACTAAGTGAAAGGAGACTGTAGTCAGCCTGAAGTTTAGTCAGTCAGATGCCTTAATGGCACTTGCCTTCTGCTTTTTAGGAATCATTAGGACCACATGTGAGGCTTGTCCTTATATCTATGTTCTCTGTTATAAACCCTAAAGTGCACTTTATATATAAATTGTTATCAGTATATGTAGTTCTTTGATCAGACCTGAGCCCATCTACACCAACTCTGCTGGTGCAATATTATGAAGGAATGTCATGTCCTGGGAGACTCCTAGAATTCATAGTATGGCATCTTATCCTTAAGTCAATAGTACTTTTGGTTTTCCTCTGTGTGCAATCTTCTTCCACAGATGCAAGTGGTGATCCATCTATAATTTATAGTCCTAGAGAGTTTTGTTGGGTTCAGAGAAGTTAAACAGCTTGCTCGTGTTCACTTAGCTAGTAAATATCAGCCTGGGAATTTAAACCCAGATCTTCTTAACTACTGTAGCTAGGTTACAGGGCCTGTACTTTATCCTTAGGAGATTTTAATCACCTCTCTATATTTTGTGTGTTATGATACTAACTTATTATGGTAATCATTCATGCTTGGTATACAGATCCTCAGGGATCTCTAGCCTGTCTTTTTAGAAAGGGCCTTCCTGATTGTTAAATTTGGTATAGTTGGTTTGTACTGAAATTTGTTATTTCTACACAGAATCAAAACACAAACATTTATTATCTACCTGATACTGCGTTAGGTGCTGTGGATACAAAGACAAAAGTGAAAATGCAAAGAATAGATGCTGCTTTAAGACCAGACATGAGTCTTATTTAAGGACTTCATAGTTTGTGTGACATAATTTGACAGACACTAAAGGGGAAAGAATGTGGTTTCTTTTAAAAATGTGTTGAAATATACAAATGAAGAGTGAAATGCCACTGACACTTTTCAATTTATGGGTAGAAAATTAAAAGTAACTTAGTGTTCCTGTATATAAACATTTGATAATAGTGCTTTGAAAAGAGACCATCCAGGAAACATCTTGTCTTCTGAATATTCCTAGGAAAAGCCTACATTTGCCTGGATTGAATAAGATGCCTTTCTTTTGCCTCTCTTATAACCACTCCCTACGGGAGGAATCCCAGTTTCATTATCACCTACACAAATAACCCTTTGCTGTGTGTGTGTGTGTGTGTGTGTGTATGTGTGTATGTGCGTGTGTATGTGTGTATGTGCATGTGTATGTGTGTGTGGTTTGGATTTTTGGCTAGAAACTCAAGCAATAGCTAAAGAAAGTGCTGAAGGGAATGACATGAGGTATTCCAGGATGAGAACTTTCTCTCCTCCCCAGGTATTTGCTGTCATCAGTGATCTCTCTTCCCATTGCCACTTCATTCATTTTAAAATAAGCTTCCTGTTTCAAACTTAGTCCAGACTTGTAAAAAGTTATTACACCTGTTAACACACATACTCAAAAATGCAATCATATCTTCCCCTTTTATATTTGTACAGCTTATCACCTTGCCAAATCTTCCCTCCCAGCTTAGTCAAATCCTCAACCATAATGCAAAATACTGAAGCAAGCACTTTTTTTTTTCAAAGTTCACATTCGATAGCCATCAAAGGGGAAACCTGGTACCGTTTCCTGAGAGTCGGCTGTTCTTTGTGGTTAGCTGTGCTATACTGACTTTTTTTTGTTCTCTCTTCTGACAGCAGGATGGAACTGAAAGACGGAAACCGGCTGACACAGGAGCCTGAGTGAGACTGACTGTCCTTTTTGAGCCCAACACCATGGATCTGCATCTCCCTTTGGTGCTTTAAGATCCAACCCAAGGAAAGAAGCAGCTCCTTGGGAGCCATGGCTTTCTTTGCTCCATGGAAGTTATCCTCTCAGAAACTCGGCTTTTTCCTGGTGACTTTTGGCTTCATTTGGGGTATGATGCTTCTGCATTTTACCATCCAGCAACGAACTCAACATGAAAGCAGCTCAATGCTTCGTGAACAAATATTGGACCTCAGCAAAAGGTACATCAAAGCTCTTGCAGAAGAAAATAGGAATGTGGTGGATGGACCCTATGTTGGTGTGATGACAGCCTATGGTAAGTCTTAAATATGGTTTTTCTCTAGAAAAATAACTACTTGTCGTGTTTTAAAAATTACAGTCACAAACTCACAGTGCTTTATTAATTGAGTAATTAATTGCGTGTGTCTCATCATCTGCATCTTTAGGAGCAGTCACTAAATTAGCTACTCAGTAATGGTGCTATATTCCCTGCATCATTAGAGCTGACCCCTTCTGAAAATAAGGCTCTGGTCATCAACATATTCTTAAAGATTCACTCACTGATTCATTGGAAACATTTGTAGGTAACTCTTGAATATCTGTGTGTGGAAGTTGCTTGGGAAATTTTTAAGCCTATTTTCTTTCTTTTCCCACACAATACGTTTCTGGACCACTTTCTTCCTCATTTCCCCAACCCATACAAACTAAGTCTAATTGAGATTGGATTGGGGGAAAGTGAGCATAATATATTCTGATGTCAAACACCAATGACATGCTCGAGATTCTAGGCTAACTTAAATAATAAGATGATAGTATTTTGCATTTTTTTAATATTTGACAATCATGGGAACTTATTACAAACTATAGAATAGATTCAATCTTTGGATAGTAGTTACTTCCCTGTTAACTAAGTCTTTCTTGAGCGCCAAAATTTTTAAGAGACCATCAATAACCTCTTGTGTTAGATTATCTGCACCCTTGTTCTTATGATTGTTGAGGGTCTAGAGTTGATTATATGTGTAAAAGGACAATACTCTGGGCAAGGAAATGCCATTGAAGAGGTATTTATTTGTTTGTAAGTTTTCATGCACATGGAATTGTGGTGCACCATGTATAAGCTAATTGTAGGAACTGGTAGGGATGGCAAGAAAGAAAATGACCATTCTATATTGTTTCTTGCTTAATGATTTCTTACAAAATAATTTAAATGACATTTACTTCCCTATTTTATGCATTTTCCATGAAGGGAAACTAGTTTTAAGGGAGTTTGTCAAAGTATTTCTTGAATACCAGCTAACTTATCAGCCTGTCTGCTTTTAATCTCTCCCTTCAAAGCATGGCTGGTCAGGAAAGACATTTGTTCCTAACATGCCTAAAATAAAATTCCATCTTCCCATAACTTCCTATCTAGCTCTTTGTCTTGTAATCCTATTCGGTATAGACACAAAACATCATTTTGTGTGAATTTTCTAAACTCTAGCTGACCTATTTTCAGAGAGTAGCTTAGAAATTAAGAATTTACTATCTAATTTTCATTTAACTAAGAGCTTCAAGGACATTTCTAGAATTGTTTGTCTAAGTCATATGAAACTAAAATACTGGTCTCATTGATCTTTGATAAACACTTTGAAGGTCCATTCTACGTTCAGTGTATTAATCTACATACTTTATATGTATTTTTTTTTCTTTTTATGAGTTAAGGAGGAAGAAAAAAAAATTTTCTTTCCCTTTACTGTGAAAGCTAGAGGCACTGAAATATCATGGATTGAGATGCTGGCCTCAGAGCACAACGATCTAGCTTCAACCTCTGACACATATTGGCTGTGTGACCTTGGGCAAATCACTTAATTGCTCAGTGTTCCTGACAACTTTTTAGGCCTATAAATTGCAGAGATACCAATTTGCATTGCTGGATGGTGTTTCTTCATCCCGGAGTTCCTAGGTCAATTAAATCATAGATCTAGTTCTTATTCCTATAACTAGAAAAGTTTTGTGAGAAGGGTCCTGCTTTAAGTCATATGACTATTCAATGACAAAATTCTACCTCCTCTAATTAGTTCATTTCTTTCTTCATTGCTTTTCATGAATAGTTCACAAAATTGAACATTCTATGACTTTAAAGAGAATAAACAATTATGCCTCAGATATAAAGCTTTGTAGGGATAATGCTAAGGAACAGTCTTTGTTTCAGTTTCCTTTTCTGAGTTGGGTACCTCTTTTTTTTTTCTCTTTTAAAAGATTCATCAGAAATTCTTGCATATCCTGCTATGATTTCTTTCCCTTACGGCAATTTGTCACATCAGCTCAACTTGCTCAGTTTTGTAGCTGATTGTGTGCCGATGAGACAGACAGCTCAGCTGTGCTGAGGTATTTGTGATCATAGGGTGAATATCACTGGCCAAAAGAGAATGGGAGCAGAGGAAGCCAAAGTTATCAGACATCACAATCTTATATCAATCCTTGAGCAAGTCCACATTTTAATTATTTAAAATTTGCTAGCCTAGTTTGTTTTTTTTTTTTCCCTTTCTTTTTTTCTAGTTACAAGCTGAGTAGATCTATGGTAGTACTCTCCATGGAGGGGACTTGAGTTCAAGGCACAGTACTTGGAACCTCTTTATTATCCTGATGGCCTGCGTTTCCACTGAATATATCACTGTCAGATGAAGAAGCACTGGCAGTCTAGTCCTGTAGTTCTTTGGAGATGAGGAAACAGAAGATTGAGGGGTTTAGCCACATAGGCAGAACTGGGATTAAAATGCAAGACCCTTCAATGTCTATCCTACCACTCTGCCATTTATGCAGTAAATAAGTATCTGTTCTGAAAGAAGGAAAGGCTGCCCAGCAACCATCCTTGTCTGTGGTTGGAAAGATGTCAGATAAAATATCACAGAATTCCCCTTATCCCTTCTCGTATCGGATTAATTAAAGATCTTGTAGGTATACATTAAGAAAGCAGTGGGTAGACATGCCAAGTCCTTGCAAGAATCATAGTGGGTTGATTCAACAGTTCAGTATTGAGTCATAAAATTCCATAGCTAGAAGATACTGTAGAGGAGTCATTTAATCAATTTTGACTGCTGTGGGTAGTTTCCTATTGTCCAGGCCCAAGGAGAGTAATAGCTGCATCTTGTTCAATACAGTTTCATTCCTGGTACTAGGACTTACACAAGACAGCATCCTTGAGGAGTATATCCAGTCAGAGGCTCTTGAGGGCTCTCAAAATTGTGATACAAGTAGAAATTAATGAGCTCTCCAGCATTATCTGCCCTCAAACATTTACGTCTTAGGGAATTGGAAAGAAACTTTTAATCCCATTTTGTGGATGTCCCTGGGACATCTCTCTTGTGGTCCTCTTTGGTGTGTATTCTCTAACCAAACAGGAAGTGGGAAGATAGTAGTATTTTCCATCTGTTTTATCTAGTATGAGTAGGAGGAATATGTTTGTTTCTGTTTGATGCATCAAACACTTAGTAAGTTCCTACTGTGTGCAAGGTGCTAACCTAGGCACAGGGGATACAAAGGTAAAATAGGATCATCCTGATTCTAGGCCCAGCACTCTTTCTGTTGGTGAGCCTTGCCGCCCCTTGATACACTGTCCAGGAGCCTTAAATACAAGGAAGGGTTTGTATTTTTTTTTTCCTAGTTGAGTAAGGAATCACTGACAGTTTAGAAGCAGGGGAGTAAGACAGCTGAATTTGTACTTTAGGAAGATTATCTTAGCAGAAATGTGGTAGAGAGATTAGAGAGAGGAAAGACTGGATTCAGGGAGATTGTTATAATAGTGTAGGTCAGAAGTGATGATAAAGACCAGTACTTGATCACTGGCAATATGAGTGAAAAAAAGGAGATAGATATGAATCAGCTGGACTTGGCAACAGAATAATTTGGGGGTATAAATGGAGAGAAAAGAGTCTAGAATGGTAGCACCACAGTTTCCAGCATGAGTGACTAGGAGGACGGTGGTATCCTCCAAACTAAGTACCTAAGTATATAAATACATAAGTATTAATGTATGTAAGAGGAGAGGGGCAAAGATGATGAGTTTATATAGCTCTGGTGACTAGTCATACCTGGCGACCTCATTCACTCATAGGTGTCGCTGTGTTAAACCTTATTTTATGCTTGTTCTTTGCCTCTTGACTGTTTGCCTGGGTTTTGACCACTCTTCTGTCTTGACATCTAAACTTTTGTATTTTTTTTGCTCCCAGACTATAAGCCTGGCATTTCACTTGGCTTCCTCTTGCTCTTCATCCCTTGCCAAACCCAAGCCCTAGATTGCTCCTAACATGTGCCTCCTCTGCTTATACTTAGGTGTTTCTGTCCAGGTCTGGAAGAAGCCATGTAACTGAATTGACTGAGTACATTATCAGTTTATGTGATTGCTTGAACTTCAGTTGGTCTCTCACGCTAAAGCAAAGCAATCCTAATCTCCCTAATTGGTTTTCTATTCCAACTCCTTGAGAGTCTATTCTAAACCTTTTTTTTTCCATAAGCCTTTCACTACCCCAACTCCCTACTACTTTCCCCTCTCTCACCTTCTCAGCTGAGTACCTCTCCTCTTACTTTACTGAGAAGATTGAGGCCAGTTGAGCTAGACAGGAGTTCCCTCTTCCCTCCTTCTCTTCATCTCAAAACTCTTTGACTTCATATCCTCCCATACTCTCCTCCTTTCCTCCAGTCCCTGATAATGAAGTCTTTCTGGCCAAGATCAGTACTTCAACATAGGCGCTGTATCTGTAATGTTAATGGGGGAGAGGGGATGTAAGATCTTCCCTGTCCATTAATAGGCCTCATGTGGAGCCCATTAAGAGAAGCTTGCTTGCTTATAGGAAGGCTTGCACACCTTTTGTTAATAAGCTAATTAGGCAATGAGTTCTGTTGTGATGCCTTCTGGCTCTGAGCCTATTAGCTAAAAGGGTATGTATTGTGAGAGGTGAGCTTTTGCTTTGTGGGCTTGCTTATGAGAAAAAATGGTGTGATTCTCTGTTGGAACTGAGTGGCCATATGTTCAGAGCTCCCCAGCTGCTCAGAAGTAAAGCCTCTCTTGATCCAGTGGTGACTGTAAACCTTTGATTCAAGCAGTAGAGCCCTGTCTGTTGGTCTTTAATTCTCTTTGTATTTTTTACGTAATTAAAGAAGATCATTGACCCCTTTTTAGGTTGCTTTCCTTGGTAAAACAGATCTAAGAACCTGGACTAGCAGCCATCCTGGGTATGCCAGGGTGGTTGCTTTTACATATCCAATCCCCTCCAGCAGATTGCTCACTCACTCATCACCCTCCCCCATTCTAATCTTAAGTGTTTTCTTATCTATTGGTTCCTTTCTTATTGCCTTCCAAAATACCCATGTCTCTCATCTTTAAAAAACAAACAAAAAAAAAATCTTCACTAGACCTGACAATTTGATCTATCTATTATCATCCTTTATCTCTCCTCTCCTCCATTTCTCAGCAAATGGGAGAGGGGAGTGGGGCGGGGAACGACGACTGAGGGACTGTCTACTCATTGCCTTCTCTTCCTTTCCTCTCAGTTTGCAGTCTGGATTCTGACTCCATCACTCAACTGAAACAGCTCTTTTCAAAGTTAGCAATGATTTCTAAATTGTGCCTTTTTTTTTTTTTAGTCCTCATTCTTCTTGACTGCTTTTCAGCATTTAACAGTGTCGATCATCATCTCCTGTTGGATATTTTCTCCTCTCTAGGTTTTCATGACACCACTCTTTTCTAGTTTTCATCCTACCTGACCAATTGCTTCTTTTCATTCTTTGCTGACTCACCATCCATTTTTTTTTCTTTCATTTGTTGATATTCCTCGGGGCTCTGTTCTGGACCCTTCTCTCAGTGTCTGTTGGTCTGTCGGTCTATCTGTCAGTCTCTGTCTCTCTCCACTTTCCCCATCTCCCTCTCTCCCCATCCTCCTTCTCTCTCCCTTCGTTACTCCCCATAGGTTTAATTGTCAGCTCTAGAGTTCAGTCTTTCTAGCCCCACTCTTGCTCTGGAGCTCCAGTTCCACATGACCAAATGACTGGTCACTCTATGGAGCGTACTGAACTTTCCTATTTCTGTCAAAGGCACTGCCATTCTTCCAGCTACCCAGCTTTGTGGCCTTGGAATATATTCTCTCTTAACCTCCACCTCATAGACTCCCTCACTTCATTTGAGGCTCAGCTGAAGCACCACTTTCTTAGATGAAGCCCTTCCAAATCTCCTCCCTACCCAAACCCCTGGTTCCCTCTGTCATTTAGATTTAACTACCTTGGGTTTATTTTGCATTTATTCTGCACATACATATAATATATGTACACGTCATCTCTTCTGATAGACTAACCTCACCTTGAAAGCAGAAACTGTCATTTTTGTTGTTCGTTTGCTATTCTCAGTGCCTAGCAATAGCAAGCACTTGATAAATGCTTGTGGATTGATTGACTATGTACTTCTTGAAACCAGAAAGCCCTTGCCTGTCTGCTGCTTTACTTTGGTCTCCTAGTCCATATTTCTGGTTCTGCCTCCCCCTCACCACCGCCCACATTCAACAGATGATACAGAAAGTACTTGCTATAGGTCAAGCCCTGTGCTAGTGTCTAGGAATGCAAGTATGAACAAGCACCCAAGTCCCTGCCCTCAAGGAGTTTACATTCAACTGAAGAAAAGAGAGCTGGAAGGGAGATGAAATGGGAAGAGAATGGTGTGACACCCATGATACATTTGAGTATAGCCTTTTTTCAAAAGAGATTTGGGCTTTTGTTGACTAATCAGTGAATATAACTTCTTCTAGAGAGAATCCAGCCAGTTTTTAGAAAGATTTCCCATGAGGAGCAGCTGATAGCTTCTTTCTCCTTTGCTTCTGCCAACATATTTGGAATTCATACAGGCATTTTATATAGCCTCCTGTTTAACTTTTAAAATTAGTTTTGTTTTTATTTTTAATTAGTGTAATAAAACTGTCTGGTATATTTTCCAGCCCCTACTCCTACAGACAGCTTGAAGGACTTTATTTTTTTTTTCCTTTGGAGGAACTAGGATGTTAGTACTTCCTTGGGAGTAACATTAAAAACACCACCTTTGAAACAGCAGAAGCTCCTTCCCTATTCTTCAAGGAAAGGAGGTACTCCATTCTTGGGTGGAGAGTAAAACCGACTGTAGGAAATATTCACAGCTGTTTGATGTGGCCATACAGTGTCTCAGGGAGACCTCTGTCATTTTAGCATGTTAACGTAGTTAAGTGAAAACCATCAGTTCATAAGAAAAGACCTTGTAGGTACAATGCACCCCTTTGGGGTTTTCCCCAACCAGGGCTACTGTACTGGAAGCATAACTCACTCTACTGCCAAAACCACAGCCAGACATGAAGTTCATAAAATTATACATACCACAAGCCCAGAAACTTAGAGAAAGAACTGAAGATGAGGAAGGGGGTGAGGAGAAGGGGGAGTGTTTTGGTTCTCTTATAAACTCCTGCCCTCAAAATAACCGTGTGTGTGTGTGCGCGCACGCTGAAAACTTCGGGAATGTTATTTCACATTTTCCGCAATTACATCATGATTTTCTTCTTTCCAATATCTCTGTCACCACTCTTTTAAACCATGACTGAGACAATTCAGGGTCAGCAGTTTGGGGGTCAAAAGCAAGAAAAATGGATGAGACATTGGAGTATCAGTATCCAGAACACCCCAGCAGCCAAAAGCTGCTACATAGATAATATCACGTCATCTTCCTGCTGTCAGCGTGTGGGCAGACTGTGGTGTCCCCCTTCCTCTTTCTTTTATGGGCCAACTCACATTATAAGGAATATTTAGGTAGAATTTATGCCACACGTTCATCATGAGAAATCATTCCTCCCCACATCAAGTCCACTGTGATGGGAAAATCTTGTACAATAAATGACTTTTAGGTCACTGTTGATACAATAGCAGACAGACCTCAATGAACTCTGATGGCCCAAATCTAATGAGAGGATATTTGGGGCTTTAATCAGCACATATAGGACTGAAGCATTCAGTGCCTGGACCCCACACAGTGACCCAAGTTTGTGATTGCTGGGAATCCAAGCAGATGAGTATAACAGTGTTCTTGCATGATGCTTTTGGCATGATGGTGGAATTAAGGAATCACCCAACAAGGTTTATTCAGAACCTACAATGTGCCGCTAGGGAGAACAAACACAAAGAACAAACTTATATTGTCTTTACATTAACAGAGGAGACAAGTAGTATGCATATACAAATTTCACATGAAAATAATAATATCTAGCATTTATGTAGCATTTTAAGGCTTACTGATTACTTTACAAATTTCATCTCATTTCATCCTCACAACAACCTTGTAGGTAGGTGTGTTACTATCTTTATTTTACAGATGAGAAAAATGAGGCATACAGAGGTTAAGTGGCTTACCCAGGGTCACACAGGGAGTAAGTTCAAATCTGAGGCCAGATTTGAACCTGCCTTTTTGACTCCAGGTCCTGTGCCACCTAGCTGTTAGCATATACCTGATATAAATATAACCTAAATGCATATGGATTTTAATTTATTGGGGGATTAGGAAAGGCTTCATGCAGAAGACAGTGCCTGAGATACATGTTGAGGAAGAGAGGGGTTTCTGCGGCAGAGGAAGGGAGCGGGGTGCATTGTAGGTATGGAAGAAGGTCAGTACAAAGGTTCATAGACAAGAAGTGGAGCATTGCATGTGAGGAATGAGAAAGCCAGTTTAGCTAGATTGAAGAGTGAAGTAATGTTCATCGAGGCTAGACAGATTTGTTGGAGCCAGGTTGTGAAGGGCATGAAAAGCTAAACAGAGGATTTCTATTTGATCTTAGAGGTGATAAGGACCCACTGAGGTTGGTCGAGTAGGAAAGTCACATATATAATCAGGTTTGCTCCTGAGGAAAATTACTTTGGCAGCCAGGAGTAGGTTGGACTGAAGCGCAGACAGACTTAAGGCAGGGAGATCAGTTAGGAAATTGCAGTAATCTAGGCAATGAGGGCTTGAACTAAGATGGTAGCTGTGTGAGTGGGGAGGAGAGCTCAGATGCCAGCCATGGTATGAAGGAAGCATGCTTGATCCTGACAGCCCACCTGCTGTGTACTCTGGGCCCTTGGCTTCAATGTACTGGCCCCTTGGTAGACAAAGCTTTTGAAGGGCAGAGGCTATTCTGTTTTCCTTTTGTTTTCACATCCCCAGGACTCAGCACAGTGCCTGGCATATAGTGGGCGATTAATAAGCATGTTTTGTTCCTCCATCTAGGGCTGTAGTCACCAGACCAAAGCTTTGCTGGCAGTCCTGAGAAAGGATTGCTCAGCATGCCTGAGGGGAGAAAGGCAGTAGACATAGTGAATGCATTGGAGGTGGCAACATTATGTGCTCTTCCAGTACTCCTCTGCCATTGATATTTGGACCTGGTCAGAGGTGAGATAAAGTCATATGGCTCCAAAATAGGTGAGCATTCCAATTGTAGCCAGGAAGAGTAAATGGCAAGACTGCCGAGAAACTACTAGAAATGGGATTTAGACCTTCCTTAAAAGTGGGTAGGATAGTTCCAAGCAATGACTTCAGCATTTCAAAGATACGATGCATCAACATTTTCAAAAAGGCAAGTCACCCCACTTTAGCTTCAAGATAGGCATTACTGAGTTATCTTTCTTGTTAGACAGTGAAGTTATTGATAATGAGATTTCTAGGTGCAGCTAAGGCAGAGAAGAACAACTTGTTTTGCCTGACTATGCATATTTGTAAAAAAAAAAAACCCGGGGGCGGAGCCAAGATGGCGGCTGGGAAGCAGTGACTGGCGTGAGCTCCCCACCAAGTTCCTCCAAAAACCTATAAAACAATGGCTCTGAACCAATTCTAGAGCTGCAGAACCCACAAAGTGTCAGAGGGAAGCAGG